>OX595845.1:14130743-15330743 GCA_951392215.1 Epirrita christyi | reverse complement strand
ACTTGACCCAATAGGCAGTGTCATGCCGATCGGACTATAAATAAAGGTGTATGGCCACCATAACTTATTATTTCAAAGATATTAGCTCTACCAACTTTTCACGTTCACAAAAATCAATGTAGTATCGACAAAGTCAAACCTATAATTACCAAACCGAATACCACCGGACCATGTAATGTTCACGTTCCATAACATTTACTACCTACTATTTATAGTTAATTGATTCGGTTCGGGCGTAACCTTGCGCAAAACCATTCTAAAGTATTTAATAGACAAACAAACATTTACTACTAATTCTGCCACTGTCTACCGAAAACTTAATAAGAATTCGACACGAGTTTCGCCTCACCGAATCATCACGATGCTTCAGAAAAAAATAAGACTAGCTGTGCGTTAAAATAACAAAGGAAGAACCCGGAATTGTCGGCCAATTTTCGTTGATATAAGATTTGTCCTGGCTGCTGGCATATTTAGGATTGTGTTATTACTGGCAGAAAGCGTTAGCCGAGTTGGTCGTGGAAAGCAATAGCGGCGATCAGCTCACCACTTGTCACGTCTATATTCCTACGATTGTGCAACTCACGGTGAACAGGCGCTTTGAGGCTCTGCTTACCCCCCTACGTGATAACATACCTGCACAATGTACTCGGCGTCTTCCCTGAGTTGTAACACATGCGTGCACATGTCGCTCTGCGACACGACCACGTGTCGCGCGACACTCGTCTGCGACACCGTGCTGCCAGCTGTGTTCCGCGCCATCTCTGCATCCGCCCACTTTCTGAGACAAATAAAACATCAGTAAAGATTCACTTAGTCAGGGGGGGCGGAAACTACGGTACGGTCACGGTCAAGTCACGTACCTACGCCGGACAACCGAGACAAGCAATAACTGCGTTACTTCTTGGCCTGTTTACTTCCGATGCTGGACGAAGCCAATCAATACAATCAGCCATCGAATACAATGGGGGGGATTTGCCATAATCACCACGCTTGGCAGGCGGATTGGTGATCGCAGTATTGGTGTCAAGTACTCAGAAAGATGCTGCTGCCCATCCCCTGCCCCCCAATTACAGTAGCAAATGGCAATGGGGAACGCAACAATGGCGATCATTTTGGCAGCCTTAGCGCAGTTAAAATCTTTTAAAAATCTGAAGGAGGAATATTTAGGTCAAGAAGTTTCCCCTATTCAAGTTTCATAAGATTTAGATAGCGCTAGAGGCTGTCAAAATGATTCTCATTGTTGCGTTCCCCATTGCCATTTGCTTCTGTGATTGGGGGGCAGATGTGGATCCCTGGCTCTTTCCCCGTTACTGTTATATTATTAAGGAGGCCTCGTTTAGCAGTGGACGTACACAGGCTGGTGATGATGATATGAAGATTCAAGAGTATACAGGGTGTTTTTTTGAAATGGGACAGTATGGGCATATACGAATCCTTAAGAGATACGGGAAAACTGTCTTTGGAACCATCTGCTCATTTTGTACGAAAACGATTTTGGCATTAGTTATTTTTTTGGTCAAGCGGTTCTTATTAAAATTTGACTAACTTCTACAGCTCTGATTTTTCTCATTTAACGAGACCATCAGAGTAGTAGAACAACATTCATCACACATCTTTGTCTAAGAACACTAGAGGTGTTCTGAAACGTGCCCGTACCTGGAAACAGCAAGGGGGAAAGGGCATTTTGAAAATTTATTGCGATAGTTTTATTAATGTAGGTACCAGATTGCTTGCAAATTGTATGAAAAAACGTTTTATTAAATTTGACTATAGTTCATAGTTATTTATTCCAAAAAAAGAAAACAAAATACATTGTATGTGGAATGTGGAAATCAGTTATCAGGTAGGTACACATAATTTATATCATTTAAATTTAGGCAATAATTTAACAATATGTACAGAAATAAAATAACTAAAATAAATTCATTAAAATCATAACAATATGTAGGGACATTACTAGAAACACAAAACAATTACTTAGACTAATAAAAAAAATAATGTAATAATGATGTCAATAAATAATCATAATTCATCAAGAGAGTAGAGATACTTCTCCAGAAGGAAACATTTTAATTTATTTTTTAGAACAGTTTTTTGGTCAATTACTGATTTGATGTCCAGTGGCAGTTTATTAAATATTTGTACAGCTTGATATCTTGTAGAATGTTTCATTATGTTAAGTGTAGGATTTATTTTATTCTTTATATTTTTATTTCTACTGCTAACGCGCACACTATTTTCATCCGGAGTCTCATACTCATATAAATATTTGGACAAAAACATGACAAGAACGAGTACGTAAATGCTAGGTACTGTTAAAATACCCAAAAATTTAAAATAATCCTTACAAGATTTTACTTACGAAATCCTAGCAATCGTTCTGATGCTCCGCTTTTGCATTACGAAAGCCTTTTCCATATTATATTTGTAGCTGTTTCCCCAAAATTGAACACTGTATCTTATTTTTGATTCAACTAGCGCATAATACACCATTTTTAATTTGTCAACACTTACTTCGTCACGCAGGGTCCGCAAAGCATAACATGCCGAGGCAATCGAGTTTGCTATGCTATCTAATTCGTTTTTCCAATTTAGGAGGGAATCAATATGTACACCTAGAAATTTCACAGAACCTACACTCTCTAATCTTTCTTCATTCAAATTGGTTACAATCGTCTCTGTATTTCTTGCCGTTGATTTAAACAACATTATGTTAGTTTTCTTAACATTGATTTTTAATCTGTTCACCGCGAACCAGTTTTGGAAAGAGGTTAAAGTAATTCCAATTTTTGTTCTAAGAGTATTCATGTCATTCGCACTTACAATCGCATTAGTATCGTCAGCATAAACAATTAATTCTATGTCAGTTAGACTATCATTTATAAAATTTATCAGGTCATTAGTAAAAATTATGAACAATATCGGTCCTAGTATAGAGCCCTGTGGTACTCCTGTCAAAATGTTTGTTAAATTAGATTTATGAACTTCTACTGCTCAGTTTTTTTCCGGTACAATGAAACAATCCTTACATGAAACTGAGTCGATACGCATTACATTTTTTTTTATCAAAACAACTAATTTTTACGGAGAACTCACGCTTGACCAAAAAAATAACATTGCCAAAATGGTTTGCATACAAAATGAGTAAATGGTTCCAAAGATAGTTTTCCCGTATCTCTTATGGATTCGGATATCACCATACTGTCCCATTTCAAAAAAACACCCTGTATATAATGATGAGGTCTATCGTTCCATTCTCACCTGTAGATGCAGTTGATCTCGTCGAAGACTCGCGACAGCTGCACCAGGTAGGAGCCAGCCTCCGCTACCAGCTGGTTCAGTATCCGGTAGAGGGTGGGCCGGCAGCCGGCACGCCGGAGAAGGACCGCTACTATCGACGAGATTTCATCTTTGGGTATCTATAACGCAAATGTGTATTTGTAATACTTTTGTTGAAAAAAAGTATACATTTCATTCACATATAAATCTAAAAAGACCCGACTGGTCTAGTGAAATATGATTATATTTATAAACCCTAACACTATTTAAGACTTGCTAGAATAGGTTACAAGGAGCGTAGTGACCATAGTTTGGATACTATTTATTTTTCAAACATTTCTTCAGTTCTGGCACTCTTTACCGCGGCACGCTTCGCTCGACTTGTGAATTTATTGTATTCTTCGAGCAACACGGACTTCCTGCCGCGGGCCGGAATGCTCGAAGATTGTGTTGCCCGTCCCATGCAATCATTTCTCTTACTGCTACAAATACCTCTGTTTTGACTAAGTCTGTGGCGCGGCGGGCAAAAAGCCGGCTGAGATACGAGAGGATGCGGGTTCGATTCCCGCTGCGGGACAAATGTTTGTATGATCTGCAAATATTTGTTCCGGGTCTGGGTGTTATTGTACCATTGGGTACCATTGTACTCGTAGTTCCTGATACCCACGACACAGGGAATCCTGGTGTGGGATCGATCAGGACTATGTATGTGACTGTTGGGTGTTATGTTAATAATTCAAAAAGTAATTTTTTTACTGCAACTAAAAATATCGGAATGATGCCAAATTGCGAGACGATTTTATCCCAGTTCTTATTATCAGATTGTATTGGATTTTTGCATACCCGTCCTGTTCCGATGACAATACAATATTATGGTCACAGCGAGATCTCATGATGAAAGAAGGAGGACAACGTAACTCCTCAATGAATTATAGTAGATTGGTGATTGGGCTCATTTAGATCAGCTCACGGCTCTAATAAATCACACTAAGGGCCTTATTCAAATAATAATAACTTTTGTTTTGTTCTCTCTGATGTAAAATATCATACGTCAAAACAAGACAAAAGCTATTTTGACTTATGCCTTAGATTAACAACACATAGGCCACTTTTCATCAACAACATCATCAATTTTCATCATTGTTCACGCGGGTGAGACCGCGGGGCGCAGCTAGTAGTTTCATAAAAAGTTTTGAAAAAGTTTTTATTTAATAAAAATCTTGACAAGGCTCCCATAACGGCTCTATCTAGCCAAAACAATTCTACATAATGGAGGCCTAACTAAGGGTCTGTCAAAGTGAATTGTTTCATACTTGATGCTTATACCCAGCAGTGGGACACTGACAGTGATAATGGTACGTACGGAGTGTGCCAGTCCTTCAGGAGATAGTTGGACCCTCCACAGACATCCCAGACGAGCGTCGATGATGTACTCCGGCTGGAACATCACCCACGTGGCCGAATCTAAACTCATCAACTAAGGATTTCATTAACTAATGATATTGCTTTAAAACATTGTTTAGTAAGTAGTTAAAGTACATGTACAGTTTTAACCAAAATATAAGTCGCCCCGATGTACCTGCGCCGTAGACCAATTTCTATAGCGCGGGAACCTTCTTTCTACCAATAGCAATCGCGCGCTAAAAAATCTTGCGCTGTTATTGGTTAATCGATTTCGCGGTAAAATCGCGGCCGGTCGTGCGCCATCTTGTTCATCAGTCGACTCTGTCCGACAGTGTACGAATCATGTCAGCGGGACAGAGCAAACGAAAACAGTCGATCGGATTTATTTTCTGGGTAAAACTGTACATCGTCTTAGAGTTTTTGGTTCTAGAACATGTCGGTTTCCTCACGATGTTTCCTACACTGTTTGAGAGCACGTAATATTGCGCACAAGTAAATGTTTCTATTGATTATTCTGATTATTCATCAATTTTTCGAATGGCAAAATCCATTGGTTCACGAGCTGGATTTGAACCAACGACCTTAGGATCAGTAGTCGGGGTCTTACTCACTAGACACAATCAGCTGTTGGGATTTTTATTGAAGATCATAAAATGTAGGTTTAGTTAAGGATACACATGGGACAGTTGAGTTCGCCGAGCGAAGCGGGCCGCATGGTGTTGCCAGCTACGATTGGAACGTGCACTATGGTGTTGCCCTCTGGTTTAGACTCCTCCATTATGTCAAACAGCTGCGAAGATTGCGAAGACTGAAAATGAAATACAAATCTTACTTTAGAAGTACTACTACTTATTTATTTATTTATTTATTTATTTATTTATTAGGACACCCAACACAAGTCCACACTTCACATTCCAAAAATAAAAACAAGGTAGTCAAAGTTCATAGTGTTCCCGTAATTATAGGGCATCACAGCGTGCGCAAAAATAAAATGACAACTTATTTAAAGTAGCAAGCACAAAGCATAAAGTTCAGAAATCAAAAGATAAGAATAACAATTCAAACAAATATTAATTACTTAGTTACTACTTCTAGTAATAGTAGTACTACTGTTTACTAGTAATACTTTATCAGTAAATAGCTTCTTGCGAGAGTTCTTCGGGGCAAGAACTACCACCATATCTATTTCTGGCGCCAAGCATTACATAACACCCAACAGTCAGATACGTAGTCTTGATACCACACTAGGATTCCCTGTGTCATGGGTATAAGAACTATGAGTACCATGGTACCATAACACCCAGCCCGGAATAAATATTTGCAGATCATACAAACATTTGTCCCGCAGCGGGAATCAAACCCGCAACCTCTTGCATCTAAGCCGGCTACTTGCCCGCCGCGCCACATAGGTCGTCAATTAGAGTAAGTATTGCTGTATTCCGGCTAGAAGAGTATGTGGGTGCCGCAGGGCGATTCTAAAACGTCGGAAACGTTTCCGATCGGATTCGTTAGTTTTTGCGAACTTTGTACTGATGGTGAATATGATTTGGCCTTTGCACGGCAGCAAACACGTTGCTAATTCTATTGCAATTTTGTACAAAATGGCGTAATGGCGTCACTGTTAATTATTTCGAAGTAAGCCGGCACGCTTTTTTTTTTTTGTATTTCCGTTGTCCTCGTCGCCACTTTTTGCCACTTTCCTGATTTGTGTTAATGTTGGTAATTAATTTATACACGATATTAAACACTTGCAGTTTATTTTATTATTAAAGTTATGCAAGGACCCATGTTCACATTTCAAGAGCCAAGAACATAGAGAGAGTATTATCATCCACAGACTCGATATATAACAGATGTGGTAAGTAACTAAAACAATTTTCTCTAGTACACCCAGGCCATAGTGTTACTCAATGGGACAAAAATTCGCAACGTGTTACTCGTTTGGGTGTTAATCGTTGGGAACCCTCCAGTAAAACACAGTAATATACAATATTTGTTGTTTTTTACTGTGTTTTACTAGAAAAAATTGTTTTAGTTACTTACCACATCGAAATGAAAAACTAACGAATCCGATCGGAAACGTTTCCGACGTTTTAGAATCGCCCTGCTGGTGATATTACAGGCACATGAGGACTTGTCTCGTGACGGGCAAAATGCAATGCCACGTAAGGCGCATCTTAGTTCTTTTATTTTATGAATTAAACTTTTATAAAGAATCACCTACCTGATGATGCACCACCACCAAATCGTCAACGATGGAAACAGCAAATCTCCCCGAGAGGCCGGTCTTCAAGATGTGCGTGTACTGGAGATTGCTCGGCCCTGATATTGGCATCAGCCACACCTGTAATAGGTCGCTGTTTTATGAAAAAGTCTATTAGTATTTTCAAAATTTATGATATAAGAGGGCGGGCGCTCCGAAAGTATACTGCTGATTTGCCTATATAGTTATTGTGAGTAAACCAGATATCACATCAATAAAAAAACTGAAATACGTGATTTTTCAAACTTTTTTCTATCCGTGACCAAGCCAGAAACACAATTGGCAGATATTTACTCTATACAAAATTTTTTTGAAAGTTATGCCTTTAAACTAGATTTTTTGAAATTTCTAGGAAACAACTTCAGTCACATATCCAAAATAAATAGTCACCGAAGGAAAATATAGTTTATTATCCGTGACCAAACCAAAATTTACCTAGATTAATTAATATTCTCATAATAAATTAAATATATGATTTGAGACTTTACTTCTGTGCAAGATAGGGTCGTGCGATATCCAATCTTATTTTGTTAGTATTTGCGTCTAAAAGACGATTCATACATATTATATTTTCGGAGCGTCCTCTTAATCTAGCTTTGGAGCCTGTGGAGTGTCCAGGGCTGGGATTGTCGTAATAGCCGCCTGAGGAATTACACCAGCAAGGGTAGCAACAAACACCGGAGTACACAACATTAATCATCAACATCAGGACAACCTCTGCGGCGCGGCGGGCGAGTTGCTAGCTGAGGTGCGAGAGGTTGCGGGTTAAATTCCCGCTGCGGGACAAATGCTTGTATGATCTGCAAATAATTGTTCCGGGTCTGGGTGTTATGGTACCATGGTACTCGTAGTTCCTGATATTCACGACACAGGGAATCCTAGTGTGGGATTATGACTATGTATGTGACTGTTGGGTGTTATTTTATATCAATATTGCGATCACCAATCCGCCTGCCAAGTCGGAACACGGCACACCACGTCGCGTCACACACTCTCAGCACAAACTCATGGCATCACACTCCTCTACTAAATACTTGCCTCTGTCGGTCCTGGCACAGCAGGGCCTCCGTGTCGGAACACGGCACACCACGTCGCGTCACACACTCTCAGTACGAACACATCGCGCTCCACTACTGGCTTCACTGGATCCACTGGTTAAACAAAATAAGTATGTTGTAAACAGTGGCGGTCCAGGGGGGGGGAGGGTCGTAGGGGTCATGACCCCCACCAAAATTGCGTTGACAAACCGCATAAAAATATAAAATTTACGAAAAAATTTAATTGTAGCCACTATTTGGTCCAGAAAGTTGCAAAAAATGAACCCACCCTAAAATCCCCAAAATTATAAGCTGTGTTTGCGCCTGGTTGTTAGCAACATATGTTTAAAAACTAGTTTTATAAAATTAACCTTCCCACTGGTATTAATAAAGAATGTTCAAAATATCATAAAAATATTGGCTTGAATATTGATTATATTTGAGTTTGGATCTGGAATCACGGCATAGTATCTTCGGCCTATGAATATATCCCTCCGTCTCCTCCCATGGATGTCGTAAAAACAGACTAAGGGCTTCAACATACCCCCCATTGTATTTTATGGGGAAGCTAAAGGGTGCTGATAATGATCTTTAAGTATTTAGAAGCATATGGCGATAAAATAATCAAAAGTAGAGGGGGCAGGTTAATCCAAAAATAATAAGTGTGCATTGTGACACTGACTTCAGAATAAAAAAGATATAATTACTTACATTCTAGTTTTAGTAGCTTAGTGATGGATGAATTATTCAATGAGAATGGCTGCAGTAAGACACCATTGTTGCCAGCGAGTAATACAATGTTGCTTGGCGCACACCACTGGAACCAGGCACCACTGAAATTAGGCAAAGTACATGAAGTTCACAATAATGTATTACGAACAATTGGTTATCCTAAATACTTGACTTAAGGTGATTCCTCTCGCATGTGGCGCGAAATTCAAATTTTATTGCGTTTTTGCTCATTACAGCTCATCAACACTTCTTGAGATAGTAAAAACTGATTTTGCGAAAACTAGGAGACCTAACACACATGTTTTAGTTTATAGTTTCACATATAGATCATTACTTCAGCTACGAATACTCTTCAATGATTTCTACAGTGTTTTTTTGGATTAAAGATATGCGTAGCTTAACTAATGACATTTATGAGATACTATCAATTAAAACATGTGTGCTAGGTCTCCCAGTTTTCGCAAAATCTGTTTTCTCTATCTCAAGAGGTGTTGATTAGCTGTGATTTACAAAAAACACAATAAAATTTGAATTTCGCGCCACATGCGAGAGGAATCACCTTAAGAATTTTCAAAACTCAATACATAATGGATTTGTTGGATAGTTTCAGTTAAAATAAAAACTCAAGTTGTGTATAGATCAGTGGTGGGCAAACTTTTTTAATTGGGGGCCAGAAAGTTTAAGAAATATCAGAGGAGGGCCAGAATTATAGGAAAAATGCAATTTGTGTTGAATTTTTAAACTACTTCAAAAAAATTAGGAGGTTCTCAATACGGTTGTATTTGCAAACTACACGGCTAGTCTAGCTGGCTCCTTTACCTATGCATCAAGTATTCTACTGTAGAATCTACTTTATACTTCTGGTCCGTCAAAATATAATTATTGCGGATCATATACTATTCATGTCAAAGACGCGTCGGCGGGCCGGATTAAATGCTTTCGCGGGCCGGAGTTGGCCCGCGGGCCGTACTTTGCCATCACTGGTATAGATGATGTATTTTATTGTTCTTTAACTGAAATCATGACATTATTGCACCTACCAGGGTTATAACATACACAGAACATAACACCCAACGGTCACATACATACTCTTGATCCCACACTAGGATTCCCTGTGTTGTAGGTATCAGGACCTACAAGTATCATGATACCATAACACCCAGACCCGAAACAACTGTTCGCGGATCATACAACCATTTGTCCCGCAGCGGGAATCGAACCCGCAACTTCTTGCATCTCAGACGGCTACTCGCCCGCTCGGTTCTCGATTAGAATTCAAACCCTAGGTTATGATCTAACTCTCAATAGCACAGTACAAAATGACTGCATAGTACTTAAGCTCAGAGTTCCTTATGCTACTTACGGTTGGCGCCTTATGGCATTAGTATAGCATCTTACCTGAAGGTGGTATTTTTTAAGCTCTTCAGCTGTTTCTTTTCTGGTAAAACTTGTAACAGTTCAATACCATGGTCAGTTATAAACGCTATCTCATTCACTTTGGGCCACACAAACCCTAGTATCTTTGCGTTCTTCCATTTACATGTATGTGAGTACTCTACATTTGTAGGAGCCAAGTCTTTGAAGTTCACAAACTCAACAGTTGCATTCTGGTTGTCTTGGTTACGTTGAATGGCTAGTATGTTTTGGTCGGGGGAGAATTTTATTGAAATTATAGGTCCTCTGTCTTCCATTCTAAAGGATGTGGACTTTGACTCATCCATGCCACTGACTGTGACCCCTGTGACGCCTCCTGACCTGACTGTAAACACCTGTTGGAGCGCAATACTTAATTAAAAAAATATTTGCGAGAAATCATTCTAAATTTAGCACTTACACATTTGCGTAATTGAAATAAATGTTATTTAGTATGTAAATGTATGAAATTAAGTTGAGAAAACGAAGAAAATAAAGTAGCATAGGAAAGTAGATGATAATAGGTGGGTGTTTATTACCTGTCCATTGGTGTCGTCGAAAAACACATTTGTAGCAGGGCTGTCGGCATCGAAACGTTTGGGTTGGTCGGAGAGGCACAAGTAGTACTCATCGCTATCTTTTAGATTAAAATTCACCATTGTTCTAAGCTGTTTTAGATAAAATAAGTAGATATATTTGATCCATCAACAAACTTCACCGTTTTCTTTCTTCTTCTTTTGTTTGTATAGATTGGATTCTGTATGTCTGTGGTTTATCCATAGAACAACATTACGGGTTGTCTCAGAATAACAGTAACGGCCGTAGACAGAGAAACCAATAGACAAATGGCTGCCGTGCCACATGTGAGATAGAACGATGGATTTGTAGTGTTGCCGTCTGAAAACTTTTATCCTGGTTTTAAGCAATCCCAGGTTTCAGATACGGAAGTACATATCTAAATGTATGCATCTGTTTCATGAATACAGCGCCCCGTGGCTTTACCCGCTATCCTACAGATTCTGTAGGATCGCGGGTAAAACCAGGTGCGTTATAAGGGATAAAAAGCTTCCTTTCGGTACCTACATGAGTCCTAATTACTTTTATTCACAATTCACAAAATTCCCACTTTCTTGATTTTACGTACTTTTTAAAACATCCATAACACTCACACTTATAATATATTTCTTATGCACGAGTATGTAGGTAGGTAATCCTCTTTACAATAATAACTGGCCACTTGTCCATCCTCCCATCTTAGAAAGAAACCACTCTGGTATCTTATGCTATCCTGGTACTTTCGAAATCCACACGATTTTCATAGGGAGGGTCGTTTATTCTCGTTTTAATGTAACGAGTAAAATAGTTGGTTTAAAAAGTGGAAATTTTGGGAAATGATAATTATAGGCAGTAGTGATTGTAGATATTGGGCAACATATGAGTAGGTATTTTGGTAAGTGGGAATTTTGTGGATTGTGAATAAAAGTAATTAGGACTCATGTACCGAAAGGAAAAGCTTGAGTGGCCATTGGTCACGTAAAGTGTCAAGGAAAGAGAAAACATAACTAATCAAGGAGAAAAATTAAACACAATTTAAAATATGTACATACAAATTTAATTAAGAATAAAGAAGTTAGGTCGTAGGGTCTACGGTCAGGCCAAGGTAATTTTTCATACTGTTCCGGTCGAGAAATACCACACTCTCCTAGCAATCTCGTCCACAGCCCTCCACCCCGTCCTGTCTGGTTGTTAGTCCCGTTTGGTATTGCTCAAGTAAGTAGATGCAGGAACCAGGTGAACCGTCAAGGTCATCCGTTGTGCGCGGACTCGGTTCAACAAGGTATGAACCCAGAGGGTGTTCCTGGAAGCGTAAACACAGGCATTACGATTCCGTAGCACAAGGGAGATTCAGAAGAAAACCTAAGGATCATACAGTAACCCGACTACAAACCAGCTAGGCGGAAAGAAATCAAGGTATTGATTACAATTAAAATATTCAAGCCAAGTTTATATAGAATCCAAAGTAGTAAGTACACAATAATGTACCACACTTACACAACTTACTTAGTAAGTACACATTTATAATGTTAGTGGGATGTGATTTTTTTAATACATTATGGTACATAATAAAACAGCATTCAAGTTTGTAAGATTGTATAATTATATACTAATTTAAACATTCTTTACTGACCCTTAAATACTACCTAGTTTAGTGTTAATATTTCTGATTTTATCTTCTGCTTCTACGCGAACAGTGCGATCACCAATCCGCCTGCCAAGCGTGGTGATTATGGCAGTTAGATAGAAAGATAGAAAATACTTTATTGCTCACCATAATATACAAAAAGTTAATAAATTTTGCAAACACAAACAAAAACTAAACTATCACTCTGTAGCGATTTCTACCAGACAACCTTTGGATGGAATGGACTACATAAAATTAACATGGGGCATTGATGGTATGGTAGTCCCCCTCATTGTGTTTTGTGGGGAGGCTTCGTCCAGCAGTGGACGTCTGTCTACTGATGGTGATGAAACTAAATATTTACTTACCAGCATTGGAACAGCACCAGGAAACAGAAGAGTTAGATTATTCTTTTTGATAAAGACATTTTTCCCACAGTCAAATCAAATCAATGCATCCGTGAATTGTGGTTTATGGGAAAACTGTAACAAGCTAATAGTCATTTAAAAATGTGTTAAATAAAAATGTGTACCTAGTCTGGGGAAAAACTACTATCGAATGCAGGCAGCACCAAACTGCATTATGTCTTTGTTATGAATAATTTAATTCAACTTTTAGGCTTTAATCGAATAAGAACATATTCTAAATGTTGTTGTCTACTGGGATATAATTATAACAATCAATTTCGAAGCTAATAACTGATCAAAAGTACCGTACTTACGAGTATGAAGACAAATCAGGAAATTTCTGTTCACTACCATTTTTGCGTCCAAACACACTACACCGAACCATTTTTCGAAGGAAATTCGTTAGAGGAATTTGTTATTTACAATTTAAAACGAATTCAGCGTGTATTTCCGTGCTCAATGTTTAATTTCAAATATATTTTTCACATAAACCCTTGGAGCAAGGAACAAAATGGAGCGGCAGTAACATTTGTTTTGTATGAAATTTGCCCACCATTAGCTTGCCATTCAACCATTCATTTAATACTCTGTGACCTTTGATTGCCTTCATTCAAAGTTTTGTTTACTTTTTGTGTTTTCGTAAATTTTCACTATTTTATTAGCAAATACCTATATTTTTTACTACACAAGTTGGATTTCACAATGCCTGAGTGTAATATTGTGCATTGTGGTACGAGGCAAAGCCAGTATCGGCCTGGGCTGACTTTACACAAGTGCTTCAACAGTTTTCATTGAAATTGTAGTTTTGCTTCATTATTTTGTTCTAAATGTATGTTTCGTTAGTGAGCTTTAGAGTAAACATAAAGACATTAGTGCCATTATTGTGTAAAATATCATTATTTCATAGTAATTCATTTATTGCTTACAAGATTGTCTACAACTAGGGCTCGGTCGGGTAAATAGCCGACCCAATCCCACCCAAAAACCGAGCACGCCTTATTTAACAGAACAACCGCCCTGTGCATAAACCATACGGCACTAAGGTGATCTGTCAAACTTGTTTAGCACAGTTTGTAGACTGTGTAAAAACCGGCACGCGACATGAGACAAAAAGTCGTATCATTCCGTCCCATTTCTTTACATGACGTATGCATAAGTTGTTCTCTTTCTTGTATGACTGCGATGGAATATATGTAGTTGTCTATTGGTTTCTCTGTCTACGGTAACGGCAGAGAAAAAAGTAAAACGCACTGATTGCCATGGTAACTTTTGGCGGCAACAATACAAATGTACTATACTTATAAATCTGTGATACAAATGCAAAAAATCTTCTATTGGAATGTAGGTAATGTGATTTTCGTATAAAACGTGATAAAACCGTGACTGAAAACATGGAGCTTTATTCCTATCCTTCGCATAGTGAGCAACCGGAAGAAATTCAAGTGTATCATGAAATTAAACAAGAAGCTCTTACTGAGACTGCAAAAAACAACTCTCCCAACCTTATTGCACCTATCAGTAGTTATGAGTTCTTTACAATTCAGGAACCGAAAACAACGCCTAAAAAAGGTGACAAGAAAAAAAGAGTCAAGAAAAAGGAGAAATCGCCGAATTTGATGGATATGGTTAATTCGGAACTTGCTTCTATGAGCGTTCCAATCACAGGAAATGTTGTAGAAATCTTAGAGCACCGAAACAACTATTTCAGAGAGTACTTTAGCTGTTTCGCAAGTGATTTTAGAATAATTCAGAGAAAACAATCCTATTTTGATTTAAAACGCAGGTTCCTAAACGTGCAGACTATTCACTTGATTCCAGTCTTTCCCGATATATTGGAATTGTCAGCAATTGAGACACAAGACTCATTCCCTGTTGAGTATGTTGGGCCAGCTCCATTTAACGACGTGCTAGCAGAATACAATAGCATAGAAGATGTGCATTCAACTAAGTTTTTAGATGTTGAACTAAAAAATATTAAGTTCAAACATCACCACAAATTCTCACTAGAAAGCCTTTTGTGTGTAAAACTTATTGAGCAATTTGATGAATATAAAAATCTACAGCAAACATTAAAAAAATTGTCAAGGGATATAAAAGTAAGCAGAGAAACAACAAATAATCTTAAAAGAGACCTTTTAAAAGTTAGTCCAAGTAAAAAAGATGAACTAAGATTTGATGCTACTGTGAGAAAGTATGCAGGGCAGTTGTTGTACTTGAAAGAGAAGTACAGAGAAACGTTCATAGAACACAAATCGTCTACTCACAAAATACTTTCGTTGTGGTCAGATATAGAAATGATAAGAGAGAAGTTTCAATGCAGAGATACGCCATACGATTTGTATATCAAGAAACATAATCTCAGCAAAGACGATTTTGAGAAAGAATGGAATGATTTGTATGAAGCAGAATTTACTGATATGCTTGATAAACTGGAATACGAATATGTCAGCAGATATATTGAATACAAAGAAGCTAAAATTGATCAATGCCTTGAAAATGGTACTAACAAAAAACGAAATAAACCAAGAATTAATGTAGATGAAAATGAATTAAAGGCTGAGGTAGAACGATTGGTAAACAGTGTTATATTGCGAGAAAAAATAGACTTGAGCTTAGTTAGAGTTGAAGCAAGGATATGTGAATTAAATAAATTAAGAAATCTTTACCACTTTGAAGTCTATGTCGACCAAACATTCGTTTGCAAATCAGAAGACTACAAGAGTGAAGATGAAACTCTCGGTGCAAACTTCTTAGAAAGTTTTTCAGTTGAAATTCTACCTAGAAATGAATGTTTAAAAATTATATTATTCGAAAATAACAAGGAAGCGGCAAATGTACAACTAAATCTATCTAAAGTAAACAACATAGACGTCAGTGATGATTTTGCTGCAATAGAATTCCAATACCATAATGATGAAGGTCCAAATCCTAAAAGTGTCGGAAGTGGCTGTAGCATTAAAGAAATCGCTGCGGTAAATACAGTTAGACTCAAAAGCAGCAATATGTTCAAAGGAACTTTAGTAACCACATGTGAGGTGCTAATCAGAATTGGATTTACAGAAACCATGGACCAAATGGAATCTATCAAATCGTCAATGGAAGTTGGTAAAAAGCTGCAAAGACTACTGCATGGAATTGATAAACCCAATATTAATGTGCTAACTGATATCATTGGAAAGATCTATAGTAAAGATGTCAGAAGCAGCGAAAACATGGTACACACAATACGCAGGCTGTGTAACTTGAATATAACTCTATCAGGTGACGATGCATTTCCAATAGAAGAAAATAGTCCCGAACACGTTCGACTGAAGCTTCTGCATTTGAGGAATAGTGGAGGCTTTACACACGTGAAAAATAAAATGGTTCCCATTCATGGAAGTCAAATATCTACTGAGCAACTAAATTGTCTTCAAAAGACCAAAGAAAAAGACATTGATATTGATTATTTGAAGAGCAAAGAGTCCGACATGGATCGTATTGAATTGCAAAGGTTCATTGCTGCCAAGTACATAAAAAAACTGAATAACAATGTAATGAAGAGTTTGAATGAGCATCTGATGGTTAAAACTCAGAAAGATGTTGTAAGAGAATACCAGAATTTCAGCTTGAGGTTTGTAGCTAGGTCACGCACAAGTTCAAAGAGTAGGTATAAACTCGCAACCAGCAAAACTATGTTAGAACTTGTTGATAAATTTTCAGGACACTGTTTTCGAAGGAAGGCAGTGCTGCATCCTTAGCACCAATTTCCAGCAATACAAAACAGCAGATACTGGCAGATTCACTGAACAAAGATCAGGAGATTCAAATGACAATAATCAGAGCTTTCAATCTTTTGGACAGAAGCACTACCATGATGGATGATAGTGAAAATGATACAGACACGATAGCAGGTAAGAGAAGTCAACATTATATTGTTCCTAGGAATAAACAGAAGAAATGTAGAATGAACTACGAGGTAGTAGACTATAAACAATAACAGGATCTGTAGAACCTGTTTCAGGATTTAAAGTGCGGCCTCTGCGTCCGTACGTGAAGATCAGCTATAACGGAGCCAGCGCTCAGACTGTAACTGCCATGGGCTGCCATCCAACCTGGAATCACACGCTAAAGATTTGTACAAAGTGAGATTATAACAAACTAAATTTTAAAAATATCTGCTAATCCGTTCAAAATATCTGTGCACCTTGTTGCCCCACAAAGTTACCCACGAAAAAAGGTAGTGTGATCAAGCATTGTATATAACAGCCAGGTGTACAGATACTTCGAACGCGCAAAAATGATTAGTTATATACTTAGCGTTACGACTCTTTCATTTCCCTTTGTTGCCCATTTCACCTACCGCTTTGGAGAGTCAAAACGTCAAAGAAGTTTGAACGAATTGTCCAAACGATGTACCTAAATCCTAACCAATTTCCAGACTGAACCCCCTCTCAACCCTTCAAATCAATATATTCGATGAATACAAAGAGAATATAGCCGAGGGAGAAGGCACTGAAGACCAAAGTAACAGAACAGTACATTACAGATACTGTAGCAAATGGTTGGGTACTGCACAAGTACCGCTGTTTACTGTGCTTAGTTTGGGAACTGTGAGTATTTTGTAGAGGTCAGTGAAGCGTTTGACCAAGTTAAGGATAGGGTTTTTATGGTACTTATTTAATTAAACACTATGTAAACAACTTTAAGATGAATAGATAAATAAGTATGAGTGAGCAAAAGCTATGATCACCTCTAATTTGTAGTCATAGAAGAACAAAGAAGCTAAGCAAAGAGATAACAATCCATGGACATGGATGAATGAAGAGACAAGATTCCATGGGAAACAAAAGATTTAACCATTTAGATATAAGACATGAATATATATTTAATAAGATTTAAACATTTAGTTTACCTAGAACCTATCTCCCACAGGGAATTATTATTGGACCGTTACTATTTCTACAACACTTTATAAGGAGACGTTTCATTTCAGCTCCGCGGCACCTTTAAAATAACGACACCGCCGCTTTTATTCGGCTACGAAACGTTACATAACAAGGAATCATCTTCACTCATTCCTGAAGTTACACAGCTGATGAAGAAAGACACTTCATTCATAACACTTCATATCACCACTAGCCTTTCTCATTTGGGAGGGTTCCAGGTGTACAATCAACCATTACCGAGTTCCACAGAAGATGACTACTTAATCAAGCATTTGAATACCTTCGTGACAGATTATATCAATGACTTTCCCACTAGGAATATATCGCTGACTTTCATAGACAGTGCGGGTAGAAACAAATGTGTAACTCAGTTTCTGCAACCGATTCCAATGCCAAGTCACGAGTATTTCCCCAAAAACCCGAAGAGTTGCGGTTCTGCGTTGTCGAAGTCTTCCGGATTTTCCCGAAGCTCGTCTTCTAAGAGCAGCGGGAGAAAGAGAGAGGTAGACCTAGAAGCTAATGGAGAGAAAGAGTCGGTGTATAGCCAGGGTAGTTGGAAAGGAGAGGATAATTTAGGGAAGATGATAAATAGCTGTCTGAGATATGTGGCTCTGATTCCGAGCTACGATGTGACAGAAACGCATGCTGTTACGATGATGGGATTGGTGAGTTACTTCTCTTTACTCCATTTGCACAGAGGGCCTAGCTTAGTACCTACAAGTTTAGCACTCGTTATCTCGAATTCCAGATTTTGAGCCGAAATGCGGTTTTGTACTGTAGGGAAGTGAAACAGATGAGGGCCATTATCGAAAATGTTGAGAAACTTAGTGTCACCATACAAAATAACTCTTTTGATCGACAAAAGAAAAAAAAAACGAAATAACGAGAAAAACTTGTACCTAATATGAGATGTTATTAATAGGAACACCTCTAAAATGGTTAGACGGTTGGTTGTTAATGGTTAGGCATAGGATGCAACAATCTCTTAAAACTTAAGGTCAGGCAGGACTAGGTAGGTACCTACTGTATTCTTACGTCTTCAAAATGGGTCCAGCAAAATGTGGATTCTTGATCGTTTAAACAAGACAAGAAATATTTGGATTCTCAAGTAAGAACCCAGGTAACGCGACTACCTACTACATTCTTAACTGCCTTCTTTAATTCATATCCCTAATAGGAATCCACCCTTCTTCATGTTCTTTCAGGAGCTGCTTAAAGTGTTACACGGAACGCCTCTCGACCATTCAATCCTGCTCGCTAGCTACTTCCTCTACCTGGGCATAAAGAGTTGGATTGCCATCGGCCTAGGCCTTCCCCGAGGTCGAAGCAGCTACATTATCATCCAATACGACCTGGCTTCTAAAAGATATGTGCTGACAACTGATGTTATCAGAAGTAGGGGCTTTTTAAAGACCGATGGGTACATGTGGCTAGTTTGCGACGCGAGTAGCGGGGAGCGAAGTGAGGTGCGAGATGTGGCTTGTCCCATGAAAACAGTGGACTATGTGTTTGACAGTGATAATGTAAGTAGTAATTAAAAGTCCGGGAAAAACTAGGTCCTAACAAAAAGTCATAATCGGCGAATGAAGCGAGTCGAGTCAGGGTTTGAACGGAACGAAGATGGTTCCTTTGGGGTGACCGGCTGCGGGCGGAGCGAGGAGTGGGCGCTTGCCCCAGCTGGCCGGGGGTAGATATGGCTACGGGGTGGCGGCTCTGATAAGAAGATATTGTAGTTATCTACAATTGTTGTCCGATGACCGTTGTATGTAAACATGTATTGTTTTCGTAATAAAAATTGTTTCGATATTATGCCAATTTCATCCACTATTTGGAAATTACTCTCGATTTTCTGTTTATTTATTAAACTTTTGTCAATAAAAACTTTTCTTAGAATCGTTTTACTATACGTAACTACACACTATACCTACCTACTTCAGTGATTTCAGATCTGGGTAAATGTTCAGTCTTCACAAGACTGCGAAAACGTCTTGTTCGACTTCTCAAAATCATCCGATTGGCAGCCTGTAAGTAAAGTTCTACTTATTAACTCAGTTTCAATTAGGTACACTGGTGGTCCTTCGAACCGGATACTTTGGTTCAACCCAATTACCCAGGTAGGTAACTACTTTAATCTATCTTATCATAATACTCTTCATACAAAGAAGATTGGCCTGACACACAGACAACGCATAGCCTAAGCCAATATCCTAGAGATCTGAAATTGTTAATATATATTTTCAGGTGTTCGATAAATCGTTTTTTGTGATGAAACACTCAATAGTGAACGATTCGCATTTATACTCACCGCCAAGCAGAGTGGAGTCATTGAGGCAGGCTTTAGAAGCGAAAATCAGAGCTAAAGTGCAGAAATGGCGGCCGCTTATGAAAACTATCTGGAATAGGTCAGTTTAGGAGTGTAAATGAGCAATAGTTGCACACGATTTGCGTAAGAGTCGTTACTAAGAGCCACCCACTAAGAGCTCAATTAGGTACGTCTGATATTAAAGCCACGAGCTAACCCTCGCGCTATACTGAACTATGATGATACAAGTCTATGTGGCAGTGGGCACCGTCATATCTGAAGAACCGACAACAGTAACTGTTGCTGGGTGTGAATTCAAAGATTGTCCTCTAGAGCACATTTCAGTCAAAAGATGTATGGTGTCCGCAATCCAAGAAACATTGCACCATTTTTTTTTAATATTTATACAGTAGGGCCTCGATAATCCGAACACCCAAAATTTATACCCTGTTCGGATGCACGCAGCGTTCGGATTATAGTATGTAGACATTTTAAAAGGTATATTGGCAATAAAACAATACTGTTTACTATTGAAACTATGTTTTAATCACACAAAACTGATATAGAATGATGTTATTATATATTCATACATGTTTATACTTTTTGGAAGAAGTCTAATAAAGTACTTTGACGGCTATTTTTTAGCGACATTGCCATTTGCACTAAAATATGCGCGTGGCATACCGAGGTACTAGGAAACGGCAGATGCGGGGGGTCGTTCGGATTAGCTTGGGTACGGATTATCGAGGCCCTACTGTAGTTAAAAGCATTGGCCTTTTCTAGATATTGCAGTGGTTTGCTCCGTGATGCGCTAATTTACTGGGAATATTGGACTTTTAACTCCAATAAAAACAAGCCTGGATTCAGCCAAAAGTTCAAGCAACTGATGGTTACATATAAGGTGAGAGAACACACTTACTTACCGCGTATCAGGAGTGAGATTTTTTTATAGTCATCGAAAAAACTGATACTGAACGATTTCCATATTTCTGTACGTCTGAAACTCATTGATAACTAAAATTCTTATTTCTATGATATTAATCCAAGTGCCTCCTCCAATAAATCTCCTAAAAATGGTGATTTGCTACCTTTTTTATGATATTTAGTCACTCAGCCACAGAATAATATTATATAATAAAAATATTAGACTGTGTGACTTTCAAAAAATCGTAACCCAGGATTACCAAGCCATGTTGAACCTTCCCAGGGCTAAGTAGCTTTTCAAAATGGCTTCTTTTACAAAAGCCAAAGAGAAGTTAAAAGTAACTTATTATAACACCCAACCGTCACACGTATAGTCATGATCCCACACTAGGATTCCCTGTTGTGGGTATCAGGAACTACGAGTACTACGGTACCATAACACCCAGACCCGGAACAAATATTTGCAAATCAATCATCGCAGCGGGAATCGAACCCGCAACCTCTCGCATCTCAGCCGGCTACTCGCCCGCCCGCGCTACAGGGGTATGTATACTTATTAAACTATGTCCCACATTCTGCTAGGCCTGTGTACATTATATACTCTCTAAATGTTTATTATCTTGTATTCCAGATGTTCGGTTTCCCACTCAACCTGCCCTTCGTATCCACCAAATCCGTGATATCAGCCGTCAAATCCACAGGCGTACAACTGAACGACGACCCTGACGGAGAGTTTGCACTGGCAGTGGAAGTGTACGCCTACCCTAATAATGTTCTTAGCGTTTGGGTGTTCCTTGCTAGTATCAGTAGAGTTTAGGAACAAATAAAATGATTTTGTCTTCTATTTTTGTCCTATAAGTTTTGAAGCCGACAGCTCTCAGAATTAGCAAGTTGAAGTGGCAATGGGCAGGTCATAGCTCGCAGAACTAACAACCGTTGGGTATTATAGATTCTCGAGTGGCGACCAAAAACCGACAGTATAATCAGAGGCCCAATTCTCTAATTTAAAAACATTCCAGCACTATATACTCTCGTTTAAGTCGCACTGTCACGAATTGTAGCATAATACGCGAAGATTATGTAATAGTTACTATACGTAAGTGCGACTGACAAGGGATTTTTTTGAATTAGAGAATTGGGCCTGTCGTCTCTTTCGCACTTTCACGTAGTAACATGTATATAAGCGAAAATTGGGCCTCTGACCCCCACACTAGGATTCCCAGTTTCGAGGATATCAGGAATACCATGGCACCATAACACCCAGACCCTGAACAAATATTTGCAGTTCATACAAACATTTGTCCCACAGCCGGAATCGAACCAGCAACCTCTTGCATCTCATAACATAACACCCAAAACTCGCATACGTATTCCTAATCCCACACTAGGATACCCTGTGTCGTTGGTACCAGGAACTACGAGTATCATGGTACCATACTTGGAACAAATATTTTCAGATCATACAAACATTTGTCCCGCAGCGGGAATCGAACCCGCAACCTCTTGCATCTCAGCCAGCTACTCGCCCGCCGCGTCACGGAGGTTGTCAATAAAACCAAATTTTGGTTCTTTGTTTCAAAATCAAGAAAGCACCTTGATAAGTCTTATCCAAATATATCTACAAAATTTTATGAAGATCTGACTTGAAAGAAAACTAGAAATACATTGAACGAAACAAGTAAAATCTAAAAAAAAAACATACGGTTCGAATTGAGAACCTCCTCCTTTTTTTGAAGTCGGTTAAAAATGAAATGTTGTAGATGTACTCTCAGTTGCAGAAACGATCTTTAAATATTATAACGACTTTAAACACTAATCTTTCATTGAAACATAAAATAAAAAATAAAACAAATTATATAGTTCGTTTATTATTGAATTAAATATTATACTAAATATAATTATTACGTAAATAACTAATAACCAGTCATACTACATCAACAAAATCGCCACGATTGCAACGATTCAATGAAAAATAAAGTGTTTAAAGTAATCTTTAAAATTTTAAGATCGTTTCTGCAACTGCACTGAGTAGTAGTAATCGGTTAAAACTTATCAAGGTTGCATTGTTCAAGAATTTTTTGAAGAACCAGAAAATAAATTTGCCTAATTCAGCCGAGAGTTATTATTGTAGCAAGAAATCATGCTTTTGCTTATGAGATCAGGAACTCCTAGGGCCACATTACATTGCAAGATGGATTACGATTTTTGGAATGACCGACGGCTCACGTTTCGTATGAAAGTATTAATTTTACTTTCGTTTTATGATAATGGGCAATGTAATGTGGCCCCACCGATCAAACAAAAACATTTACAGAAGAGCGATATAAAATTTATTACTTGAGAAACTTAAAACAAAAAGAAATTTTCAAAAAATCAATTTAAATAAAATAGAGCGTGTATGTCTTTTCTTTTTAATGCTAACAAAATAAAATTAACATTTCATCGTAGTATAAAAATATACGTAAAAATAGAAAAGAAGTTAAGTTATGGTGTTACGAGTTACGACTGTATCGGCGAAGCGTGGCAGGTTTAGTGAAGCCACAGTACACATACAAGGCAGTAGCGCAACTTGACATAACATAATAATCTGACTCACATTTTGCCAGCGCAAGTTTTCACGAGTTTCTACACAGTATTGATGCTACACTCGAGTACACTCGTTTCCACTTCTGCATTGTATTCAGCTGATGTTTAAGCAGGCAAGCTTTCCGATGATATCACAATTATGCTCTCAATAATAATAATTTAAATTAACTTTAAAATTTGTTTATAAAAAAAAACTCAGGTCAATGAATGGTTCTTATCATAAAACACACAATTGCTAAGCAATTGACAGTCCATTCAATGTTCCTTTAATGAAGAAAACGACTACAATCTATTTATGAGTCGATTGAACAGTAAAATATTCTCCCTTCTTACGGTAACCACCACAACTTTGCCAATTATCATCAGTGAGAGCAGTTTGCCAGTTTAATAAATAAATCTATCGTAGGGGTTCTCATTCCAAACTATTTACTTCGCTGACCACAAACAGATACATCAGCTTATTATCTTCTAACTATTTCTATCAAGAATGTATGAGGCACCTGCTACATAGCATCTTAAACTTCAGTCACCACCTACCATTTTGAGAACCCTTGTTGTTCATTAAGAATGCATGATACACGAGATGTCTTGTGGCAGCACAAACACCAGCCGTTAGCTGCATAACGCTGCATTATTTGTAGGAGCTTCGACGTGTGAGGTGCGTCTGCAGGGCCCAGATAACCGGCGACTAATTCCGGTGGCATGTTTGTAGGGGCTTTAAATCTACGGTTTTTGAGCACTTCTGTCTATCTAACCGACCGTATTTGCCTAAGCATAGGAGATACTACAGAAAGGTATTAGTAGAGGGCGCCAGCACCACACCACAAGAGTAAAACTGAAGCTCCCGCAATTACTATTATCAATTATCCGCAATTATTATTATTATTTGCAACATTTGCAATTAAACGGCTCTCCTGTGAACTAAGAAAATCCTCTTATGGTTGAATGTATTATCATATATCTCACACTCATAAGGCTGTTGTGAGTCTTTGTCCACGTCATCGTTTGTAACAGCTTGTGAATCTTGATTTCCACCGATAAAAAACGTGATATGAAAAAAACCATCGATCTGACATTTTACTCCTACTAATGAAAAGCCGGAATATAGGTTACCTTTAGGTTTGTCATTTATAAATAATTAAATATACGATAGTTGAGACGGAGAACCCCTGGCTATCAAACTGTGTTAATTATTTCTATTACCTATGGCTGTGAACTGTGAGAAGCTGGCACCAGTAGACAGGCTCGTTATCCTGACAAATGAAGGCACACCTATCAGCTTTCGTCATTTATATGAAGAATGGAACGTGCGTGTAGACTGGTGCCTATGTCGGCTTCACTCTATTGAAATCGACTTAGCTGCGCCACTGCCCGTGTACTCCTTATCCTAAGCAGAGTGTAGAGTCTAGCTATCGTCCTTCTTAGAGCGGCGCAGTTGTTGCAAATAGTGGCGTTGTATCGGCTTGTGGAGCGCGAGCTGCGCCAGGGCGTCGTCGATGGAGAACCACTGACGTTTGCGGCCCATGAGGCGCGAATCCTCCCACTCTGCCAGCTCCTGGGTGACGGTCATCACGTACACTTCAGTCCGGTGCTTGTGCTCTCGGTTCTGGAAGTAAGAAGGTGAATGTATGGAGTTGTGATATTGTTAATAGTGTATACTGTGCTAGTAGTCTATCTGCAATTTTCGATACAAAATGGCTGTCGCTATGGTTACTGTTCTAAGATCATAAATGGATCCAACGATTTATAACGAGTGGTTATTGGTGGGTACGAAACTAATTAGAAGCATAGATTTCGGGGAGCGGAATCAAACATTTTAAAGATACGACCAAAACTAGCAGTGCTAGCATACTCCTTCGTTTGCATGGAAACGGTAGTGACGTAGTGGTACAGAGAAGTGTAACTGGCGAGAGAAGCGAGGCTGGAGATCTAATTTAAAATAGCCTATAACCATGGATGTTTTTCGTTAAGTCATAATCAAAATAACATGGTTATTTCGTGACTAGCCATTTTAATCCAGACTCAGTGCCCTAGTTCCATAGTTTAACCACTAACTACGCGTAAAATCACACGCCAACTATTTGTTTTGAGCGTAGGAAGCTATTGACCTTTAAGGCAGATCTCATTGATATTTACTAAGAGGTCAACGACAGTAAGACCACAAAAAAGTACACCTACCTGATACGATACAATGACCGAACCCCACGTGTCATCGGTGTGTCATCAATGAGTATTATTGCTTAGTACCTAGGTCGAACATGCATCACAACGGCTGAACGCATTTGAGTGAAATTTGGAATGGACATACCTTATACCCTGGATTAATACATAGGCTACTTTTCACCATCATCAATTTTCATCATTTTTCACGCGGGTGAAATCGCGTGGCGCAGCTAGTAGTTCATAAACAATAGGTACTGTATTTTCAGGGAAGCATTTTTTTTTAATAAAGCAATCAGTTAGTGTCTACTTTGTATTTTAATTATGAACGTTTTCTAAAAATAGTGTAGCTGTAAACAGCTGGTGGTCGGACAAGTGAAAAGGTTTATTTTTAATGCAATGTTAATTTTTACTCAGACTCGGCCCTGTCCGGGTATCATTAGTAACCCCGGGTATCAAATTATGAATCGATTTGTTTTTAGATTCTGTTATTTCAGAAACTGGCAAGACTAATGGTCCTACTATAATCCAGAAAAGAACAAAGCATCCTATGCATAATTCAGATTTAGTAGGACCAATAGTCTTGGGCAGGACACATGGCCCGAAGGGACGACAGTCACGGAATGGTGGCCAACGACCGTAGGACAGACCTCCAGCCCGAAGATACGATGATCTCATAACAATAGTTGGACAGCAATGGATCAGACATGCACAATACTGCAAAGCTCGCGTCTTCTAATAGTCATAAAAGTCAGGAGCAAGTATATGGTTCTACAATAAAATGCACCGTCTCTACAAAAAAACACGCTCACGCACGAGAGAGGTGCAAAATTAGCGGGACCTCTGCTGAATAAATAAAATTAATCGAGTTTTGATATAACCAATTTATAAATAATCTGTGGTTGAAGCCATGTTGTAAATAAAATAGTTCACTAGGTAGTTACAACCAACAAAGTATTGTGTTATGCAATAGCTAGAGAGTTAATTAGTTATTCCACAAATCGAGTAATTGCTTTTATAATTAGAGCTGCTGAATACAGTTTCATTTGCAGAGAAATATTGTTTTTAGTTTGGTAAATTTACCTAATTTGTTCATGTCTCGATTCAGTTACTAATATGATTCGTAACATGCCTGAATCTTCCAAGCAATTTGAGGATCTTATGTATACTTTTACCCGACTACGGCGGAGGGTTATGATTTTGACCGATAGTATGTATGTTCGTTCATCGGTTCCCTCATAACTTCTAAACTACTTATAATAATTTGAAGTATGGTTGGAAGGGTCTGGATCGTCCGCTGGTTATAAGCTATGTGACGTCACATTAAATTGAATATGGCGCCTTCTAGAGGACCCCTTAAAGGGGATTTCAGGAATAACCCGACAAAAAGGAATGAAAAACAAAATAAAAAATTTAATGATGCCGTGTTTGGTATCAAATGAAAGAGCTTATTTAGCACATTTCAAATGCATATATATTGTTAGCTGTTGCTCGCGGCTTTGCTTGCATGCACCCTTTAATTGGGAATAATATAAGTTGTTTATTTAATAGACGATAAATATTGAATAGTTTTTACTTAACAATTATTATTTCAGATGAGAATATTTTCTTAATTGATACTTTTTAGTGCGTCATTTTTCAGTAGTCCGGTTTTTGTTTATGAACTTACTTTTTATTAGCCTGTATCCAACCAATGCTTATCAGTACTAAGCCTGCATAACATATTTAATAGCCTCTTTCATGAAGAAAAATGTGTGTAAAAGGTTTAAATAGCTGGGTATACAAAAGAAAATGACTGCTACCATTTATGGCTATAAATCTGAACAAATAGCCCTAGCTAAGCTAAGCTCTCAATGAATCTTACAAATCTGCAATTTATTAGTCAGACATGAGTCAGGCTTGTTACAAATATGGTAGTTACAAAGGTCAGTGTATACTGTTAAGACCCAACGGATAATGATGATCTGAGTTTTTAACATCCATTATTTCCATTATCCATCCATTTATTACTTGAAAATTGAATTAGTTTCTCCTTATGTTTCACCATTACTACTACTACCTACTTCGTGTCACTGGTGTTTTCTTGGTATGCTGGCTTTGGAAAAAAAGCCTGTGTTGGATTCAGGAGGCTCCTTTTATGCACATGTTTGAACTTTTGCTTCTAGAACATAACCGGCATGATCTAGTATCTCAAAATGCTTTTCTTTACTGTTTGCGCACATACATTTTTTGAGTGGAAAAGTCTATTGATACACATCCAGGATTTGAACCCACAAACTAGGATTGGAAGTCCTACATTATTATTCATCACTAATGGTTGCAACGGTATGACGGTATATATATAAAGTCTCACCAACCATTTCTTTTCTACAAAGCATATTGCAGCATGAACCTTGCAAAAAAAAATGGTTTGAAAATTACAACATCATCTACCAACTAAATGTGTATGGAGGAGAAGCGTATTGAAACAAGTGCAACTAGATCCTTCCCACAACCATGACAATGTTTTCTGGCCATTGAGTGGGGGTATGTCTTACACTGCAACTGCATCATCCAAATTGTGGTTGCCACTCGAGAACATTATCCCCCGACGGTATCATATTGACTATAAAACTACCATCATGGTTCTCTCAGAACCATAGCCTTGACTGGACACTGTCACCTTAACAAGCACATGTTCAAGTTAAGGTTATGTGACATGCAATCCTGCACTCTGTGAAGAGGCGGATGAATCGCCCCTTCATCTGCTAGGAGAGTGTGGGCTATTATTGCATATCTGGGCAAACACATCCTTAGCCTGGATGAACTAAAAGAAATCACCCTTAATAAAATCCTACAGTTCCTAACAGCTGTAGGGTTTAGCGGTGAACTGTGATCACAATAACGCAATGCCGCATAAACATGGCCGCACTGATAAATATAGCCGTAAAAAGCTAATACTATTATTATTTATAATACACAGGCATGTCTCGGAGCTGATACGTGTATAAATCTTAGTCCTTGTCAGTGCACTTAAAAATGTTTGTACAGTCTATTTATGAAAGAGTTCACTGAGGGGGCACTGATCACAGAGACTGGTAACCGGTTCCAAGTGTGCACAACGCGATTCGGCAATATGTGCATCATCAGATTGCTGGTACTTGGCCCGCGTTGCAGCTTCAGCGAGTGTCCTCTCAGCCCTATATTATTGTTCATAGTTTGTGATAGATCTGATATACTGTAGTGGCTGTTAAAGATATTGTAGGTCTCTATTAGGTCTCCGTGCTCTCTATATTGCTGAATAATAAATAAAAATCTGAGGAAACTAACAAAAATGACTTTGGTAGAATTGTAGTATACCAACAAGGAATGAATTGGTAAACACTGGACTTATGGTTGTTTAACTGAGGCTTTTCATGCTTAGTGGACCACGCTTAGAATACATGCAGAAAAGGGAGTTCTTTTACATTACTGAGGTTTTTTTTGCAAAATTGAATGTGCCTGTAATTCCACTGGTACCAATGAATGGAACAGCAATGCTGTTTGGTGGCAGAATTAGGTTTTGTGGCAGTACTACCCCAGACTCTTTCAGAAGGAGCTCTACTTATAGATACTAAAGATAGCCTACCGTAGTCCCATTTGTCATAAAGTATTGGCATTTGTCCTAATTATCAGTTGTATAATGCTTGTAAGCTGGTACAAGTTTATTATAGAAAGCACATGTTTACATTAGTTGCTGAATGCTAAAGATGTTTAGTAATCCAATTCTTTGACAGACAATGCTTTAACCGGTTGTGCATCAATGCGCCCGATCGGGCGATAGCTCTTGCAATTAGTGCTTTTATTCATTTGCCAGATTTTTTCTTGGCATTTGCTAACTTATTTAAGTATATCATAATTCTCATTCATGTCTTCAATTTTGTTTTATCATGCTTTGGTTTTATCCCTATGGGTTTTTTAAATTTTTGTTTTTCTATTTGTCATACAAATGTAAACATCAAGTTTTCCTAAAATTGCGCAATTTAATGGAACTTTATTCTTTTTATCTGGAGCAATGACCTTTCAGCAAGGTTATGGTAAATAAACAAGGTGGGTTTGGTACCTCGAAGACGCCAAGACACCGTCCCAGCTTGCCGATGACGCCTGCTTCTTCCAAGACCTCGCGCATCGCCGTTACGGAGGGCTCTTCCTCTGGCTCGACCCCGCCTCCCGGCACGATCCAGTTGTCCGGCCGCCGTGACGATGTCACCAGCAGGACCTGGCCACAAACACCATGTAAACACCAATATACACATGAATGTTTTAACTTCAAGGGGAATGATGACTTGTCTCGTCCACTAACCTCCGTTTCGGCATCGGACCGAACGCAGATACAAGCCGCACGGCGTCTGAACCCCTCCTCGTCGTAAATCCGAATCGAATTAGGCTTCTCTTTCACCATTTTAATAAACACTTAAACACGAACGAAACTAACGATCACGAACTAAAAGCGGACATCAAATACAAAGAAAAATTAGGAACCGAACGAATTTTTTTAATGATCAACAAACGCCATAACCGAGGGTTACTAAGATAAACGTATCCATTTTCGACTAATAATGTTACACAACGTACATGTAAAAGAAACTATAACAATAATAACACTACAATTAGAGCAATATTTCAGCTAAAACTAGCTCTTGATAGCGTATTTCGAGCCCATGTTGAATGGTGCCTGACGTTTTCTTCTTTGCGAAAATCGAAATAGGTCTTAGATTGGAAAGTGAGCGAGAGAGTTCATATCAGCTGACAGCCGGAACCGGAAGAAGGAAGTCAGTGCTGCCAACTTGAAATTTTTAGATTCTCCGTCAAGGAACATTCCTTGGACGAATTATCACAATGGACGTAGTCATAAGACGTTGCCGCTCTTACATCTGTGTATCGCATTAGTGATCGGATATCTTTGTCCATCCCACGGAACCTTACTACGAGTAAAAGAGAAAGTAGATATAAGTTTGGCAACGCCTCACTTCTTTGTAAATCGTGTCAGTTGATGACCGGTTAATCGGTCAAAACATTGCGGCGAAGTTTTTAAAAACAGCAAAAACTCGTATGAAATTGCAGTGTTTCACCAAAATATATTTGAAAAAGTGAAAATATGTCCTGTTCTGCTGTGTGTTGTTCATCAAAAACAACAAAAGAAGGAGTAAAAGACCCGGGATTGTCATTTCATACGTAAGTCTTGGTCAATATATTTAATCTTTTTACTTGCTAAAAGAGCAAGTTTTTTAACTGGAAAAACTGCAGTAATTACTTTTTATTAGTACTTAGTCATATTTCCTGAGTGATAATCATGAAAGTTAAGTGTAAAAGCATTAATTATTGTAAAATAAAATGCATTGTTTTATGCATCTGTGCTAGTGATGTACTACACCAACCAATTTAGTTTTATCGATAATATTTTAGTTTCCGTTTTTGATGTACACACAACACATGCTTTGCGTATGTGTTTACTGCGGGACAAATGCTTGTAAGATCTGAAAATATTTGTTCCGGGTCTGGGTGTTATGGTACCATGGTACTCGTAGTTTCTGATACCCACGACAAGGGAATCCTAGTGTGGGATCATGACTACGTATGTGACTGTTGGGATTTATGTTATGTTTGTATGTTAGTTTGTTTAGGTCTTGAATCTTGAAACTGAAATTTGAACCAGTTCCATCCACCCAACCGATTGAGCTGAAATTTTGCATTATCATGTTCCATTGATAATACATACATGTAACAAATTAAAGAGTTGATATCTTATAAAGCCTTTTTCATTAATTTCGCTATTATTCATCGATAGGTTAGTCAATGAAGTCACTTGTTTAGTCACTCACACTAATACATATCTACAACTGCACACTGACAAAAAACGGACATGCTTTGAACCAAAATGCTCTGTCCATTGATAATTCGTCCAAGGAACATTCAAAGCTCTTCCCCGCTAACGTCATCTCATGTAGGCAGCTTTCTGATGTAATAATCTCAGAAGTTTTATTACAAAGTTTCCTCACAAGAAAGTTTCATCCATGGAAGATGGATTTCTTCTTCCATGGTTTCATCAAAACCTGTTCATTATTTTTTGCGTATAGGAGTAACAAACATCCATCCATCCATTCTTCCTCACCTTATCCCTTGGCCCTAACCTCACAAACTTTTACATTTATAACCTGTCTATGGAATCTATGGATTGAAAACTGAAAACTTTGATCCACTAGTGATGATCTGTATTACGTATGTACGCTATTTTCAGTCTACGTGATCTAGGGTGCTGAACATGCGAATATTAATTGGTTGGCCGCTACGTAAAGTGGTTGCCCACTACGTATGCTGTACGGGTTAGTGTTAAAGAACTCCCTTTTCCGCATTCGAACTCTATGTATGGTCCATTATGCGTGAATGCTGTACGGGTGCTGTGCACCCTGTGCAAGATTGCAATTTAATATATCAGTGTAAAGAACTTCTACTAGTTTAAGAATTGGCCACTGATTCACTACGTATCAGAGACAGAGCCTATTTTTCTGATATATCTCGTCTGTGAAATGACCTTACATCTAGTATGAAAATAATAATTTTGTATGGTCGTCATACGAGGTGTAACGTCATCTAGTAGACGAGATTTATCTAAGGATACAACGTTTTAGACTCAATAACCCGGCTCCGGAATTACACTTTTGGCATTGGTGGTGATAGATAGATATATAGAAAATACTTTAGTACACACCATAATATACAAAAAATTCAACAATTTCGCAAACAAAAACAAAAAACTAACCATGTTATACAATGGGCGGTCTTATTGCTCTGTAGCGATTTCTTCCAGACAAGCTTTGGATGGACTGGACTGAATAAAATTAACATGGGGCATTGATGGTGTACCTACCTACATACTTAAATATTGATACAAAGATGTGTAGCTACATACCTACGTTCTGATAAATAAATACCTACCAACTTTAATATACCTACAATAGGTACATATAATTTATTTGATGGTGGCACTTCAATTGGCGTATTTGCGTAAATGTTTGCATTATTTTGCCAAGGCAAACAACATTGTGTTCTGATGGAGTCATGGTTGATTTTGCCTTGGATAAATAACGCAAACATTTGCGAGTATACACCAAGTGAAGTTGCACCTTTATATTATATAACATATTCTAAACAATATTTACATACAAAATAAAAAAATAAAATAAAAAAAGTTAGAAATTTCACACAACATTATCTAGCCCCAAGCTAAGCAGAGCTTGTGTTATGGGTACTAGATAACTGATATACTTAATACAACAACATTACATAGATAGATATTTTTATTATACATAGAAAAATACCCAGAACACCCTGAACAAATATCTGCAGATTGTACAAATATTTGTTCCGAGGTGGGAATCGAACCCGCAACCTCCTGCATCGCAGGCGTACCTTCGCCCACCGCCCCACAGAGGTCATCAAAAATTACTGTATTACATTATGAAAATAAGAATCAAGCAATAGTGAGCGACAGGACAAATAATGTTCCTTGACCATGGACTTGAAAATTGGAAGCGATTGAGCACACCTGATAGCAGCTTACTCAGATACTCAGTTACCCTTGGATGTTTAGCTTTAGGTATCTTACGTCCATTGGTTTTGGTGTAGTGCTATTTCAAAAATCGTTGCCGAAACCTCATTTCAAATTGCGATTCAGGTGTTACTTAGAAACTAGGTTGGGATATCGAGTTCAAAAACAACGTAGACAAAGCCTTGCTGCCGTAGCGTAAGTGACTGTGACAGTTATTTTTATTTCATCTACGCTGTTTATAAAGTTAGCACATCACTAATTTTGACAGTTACATTTTAAATCTGGCGTTTGTTGTACGATTTTTAATTATTTAGAATTCATTGTTTTCGTTTTTTTCAGGCCTACCGATGGGTATGTATTAAATGCAGTAGTGATTTTAAGCTTTGTTTGATATTAAATTTATCGCCCGAAAAAAGCTCTAAGTGATGATCGCGTACAGTAGAAAATATACAAAACATTTGCTATTTTGTGTTCGGTTGTGTGTACCCATATTTGTTTCATCCTCTTTCAGAGAAGAGTTTCGATTTCACAAGGCTAATGAAGAACCATGAGAAGAAGCATAAAAGCAAACCTGCGCAGTTCGTTAGCGTAGCAGGCGGGGTACTAATTTACTAATTTATAAACATTGCAAGCCTTATACCATTCCATTTTAGATAGTAAAAATGCATGTACGTTCACCATTATAATACCTACCTATTGATGCCTTGCTCATTGTCATGTATGAACTCCATACCCAACACTCAAATAATAGCCAAACAATGTTTTGTAGGTCCAAAAGCGATTGGAGAACAATTTGAAGCTTCGAAAGAGTAGTCGATTGACAGTCTATGACAACATCCGGAATCTGTCGAGATGCGCAAGCCCGACGCCGCTGTCCGAGGCTCAGCAGAAGGTAGAAAACAGGAGGCAGCAGTTGGTAAAGTGGAAAGAAGAGAAAGCAAAGAAAAAAAAAGAAGCCGCTGCTCAGAAAAAGAAGCCATTTATAACTGGAGTGCCGCATGCAAACTTGAAGTTCGTGCCACCTCCTCGACCCACGCCAAGCACCTCCCGCTGCGTCACAAGGTCTCAAACTGTCCAGAATTCAAAACAGGTCAAGGAAAAGCAGGCTCAAACTCAGTCTTTTGCTCCAAAGAATGCATCATTTAAACCGCCACAGTTAAAGAATGTCCCGAAACTGCCTTACGTGAACTTGCTGGCTTTGAAACCTATAAAGAGTAAGATAACTATTTTTGATTTTGATCCCATCTTGCCTAATAGTATTCAAGAACACACAATGAATAAAGTAAAACAGGCCGGACCTAGAACCCAAAACAAGCCTGTTGAAGTCAGAATTATTCGGAACAAGGCCTCTGATGTGAAAACCAAAGGGAAAGGCACCAAGCCTATACACAAAACTATTCCAGACTTTCAGTTCCAGAGCTCATCCAGCAGCGAAACTGAAATGATCAAGGGTACTGTTTTTAAAAATAGGAAATTGGTGCCTCAAAATACAGGTTCCAGCTGTGAAACTGACAGTTCAGTTCAGTCTCTGATCCTCAGAAACACAAGGAAGTCGGAATCACATCAAACCAGGACAAGAAAATCCTTACATACTGTAGACTCTTCAATCCTTGTATCAAAATCACCTCGGAAGTCCACACCTAAAAAATCCTTTCAAAAAGAGTCAAAACAGTTCACTCCTAGAAACCCAGTGCCGAAGAGTGAGTCTTCCTCAGAGGAGCGGCTGAGGTCCCCAACGTCTTCATTAGACCTACCGAATACCCCAGAGGATACCATGAAAGAGGACAAGATCAGTCCATATGTGACCAAGTCAAGGGGGAAAGACAACGCTAGAAGGGAAATGAAGAAAAAATTGGAAGAAGGTATGTATTCATTTTGTAAAAACCCCGTTGTAAATTTCCCGTTTTTTCAAAATGAATGATATAATTCACAAAAGTTACTTCAGTAAAAAGGTATGTATTTTTGAATAAAATAGAAGTTGACCTTTCGACTGAAAACAAGGTATCATTCAGAGATCACTGATTCTTTATTGTTCACTCTGAAAAATAAAGAACCAGTGATATTGAATGGACAAACAAACATACCAACTGCGTAAAGTTGTTTAGAATAATCAATATATTGGTAAATAAAACATTTACAGGTCAATCAAACAGATAAATTATCTATAAGTACATTGTCACAATGCTTCAAAAAAATGTATGAAGGGATAAATTATAATTAGATAACTTAAGATTTAATATAAATTTAGTCAGTAATTCAAATTGTGAAATTAAAATAAATTCGATACAAATTGTAGACAGTCATATTAAGACGATTCAAAATGATCCTTGTGCTTTCGTTGAATAAAATTATTTTGATTTGATTTGATTTGACTGAATACTAAATTTAACTAGATTGTATGATGTAAGATGAGTGATGGCTATATGTTTTATTTGACGAACCCTGTGGGGCGGCGGGCGAGTAGCCGACTAATGATGCAAGAGGTGAGGGTTCGATTCCCGCTGCAGGACAAATGTTTGCATGATCTGCAAATATTTGTTCTGGGTCTGGGCGTTGTGGTACCATGGTACTCGTACCAAATAAATATAAATAAATACCTAGGTACCTACTCATTTATTTCCATACTGGTCTCGGCCCTAGTTGTACCAGGGGGTAAAAATAGCCATTAGGTCATAATATATCTGTGTACCAACATCGAAATTGGTCCATTGTTACTGACTGATTGAGTAACAAACTACTAAACTTTTGCATTTATAATATTAGGTAGGATATTCGAATACAATGGCGCCATAACGTAACTCTGTTGCTATCGGTTTCAATGTTGTTTCTATTTGAAATTACGTTTTTGCGATTACCTAATTTACGCAATCGAGCTGCTGGCAAACTGCTTAATTAATTAATCGCAAGAGCGTCATTTCGGATAGAAACAGCATTGAAACTGATAGCAACAGAGTCACAAAATCCGCAAGCAGAAATCAGCTTGAAACGCTAAAAGTTTTTTTTCTAATTTCAATCAAAAATATTTAACCAGGTTTATTGGATCACGACACCAGCAACATAGATAACATAGGCCACTTCCGGCGTCAACTAGCATCCGAGATTAAACGCATGACCGAAATGTGCGATACATGGGACAGGATCTCGGAGCAGACTGTTTTACCAGAATCCATCCAGGTATGCACTTTCCACAACCGCCAGGGCTCTCTAGTGACGACCACGACACTGTGGGATGGTTTTCACTCAATGGAGGGATGACATTGTATCCGTTGGTGTAGTTGGTAGTTGGAGGCGGCTCTAGACTGTATGTTTGATTGAGTAACAAACATCTAAACTCTTGAATTTATAATATTATTGGGTTAGTATTATAATACAATGTGCTGTCTGATTTGGTTCAGTTTTTGTTTGAGAGCAATGTTTCCAGTGAGAGCCTACAGCCAGGTATCAGGTTTAATTTCAGAGTTTTTCTTCTCCGTCTGTTCGTTGCAACCTGTCTAGGGTCTGTGTAATATATCGGATTCAACTCTGAGATACATTTTGAGTGCATTCCAATTTCAACAATGAAATAAAAAAACTTTTGTCGTTCTCAAGATCGCCCTGAGTTAAGTTTCAGTTATTATTACTGGTACTGGCCAATGTAACGAGACCCATCTCGCCGTAAAACTCAGCTTGTGGATTATGTAATTCTGTTGCTATCAGTTTCAATTCTGTTTTGATTTGAAATTACTTGTTTGCGATTACGCAGTTTGCCTACAAATCTTGATTGCAAAAAGACTGCGTTAGGTAATCGCAAAAACGTGATTTCAATTTAAAGGCAGATTTATAAATGATAGCAAGAAAAACCGTTTTAAATTGTCGCATTTGCAAATCACGAAAACCTGACTTAAGACAGCAACAGAATTACCTAATTGCGACACTGTTTCAATAAGTTTGTCTATTCTCTTAGGAATGCGTGCTAGGCGCTGTGGGCCAGGCTCGGCTACTCATGTCGCAGAAACTACAGCAGTTTGCAACGTTGGTGGAGCGCTGTGCTCGGCCTGAGCCCGGCGTCGCGCTCGTAACGCCGGCGGACTTACACGGCTTCTGGGACATGGTTTTTATGCAGGTAACTATTTACACGGGCTTCTTGGGTAGCCGCTCACTTAAGATCCCTAAACAACTCATCTTTCAAAAACACTACCACATACAACTATACGAGGGCTAAATGGATCAATCAGGAATCAGCGAGGTCCGTGTCTCCACAGATGGCTCAAAAACCATACAGGGAACAGGCGCTGGAATACACTCACTTGATCTCAACATTAATATATCATTGACACTAGGCACACACAGTTCCATTTTCCAATGTGAATCTGTGGCCATCACCGAAGCTGCCACCGCAATGAACAGGAGAGTGATCACAGACTACAATGTAAGGATCCTCTCCGACAGCTCAGCAACGCTCAGAGCTCTGGAGAGCCATAGTTGCAACTCTAAGCTCGTTTACGAATGTCACCTGACCTTGGAGAGAATCGCCATAGGAAACATGGTGACTCTACAATGGATAAAGGAACATAGCGGATCACTGGGTAATGACGCCGCAGATGAGCTGGCTAGAAGAGGGTCGGGAACAACCACAGAGGGCCCATCTCCATTCCTTCCTCTACCCTTTTCTCAGCTACGCACTTGGATGCGGCTTCGCACCCTAAACCAACACAACGAACGTGGAAAAGGGAGTTCTTTAACATTAACGGGCTTCTTGGGTATGGTGTTGTTTATGCAGCTAACTATTAACACGGCTTCAGGATTATTAAGTAGGTAACTATTTGGACAGCTTCTGGTACATGGTGTTTATGCAGGTAACTATTTTGACCTTTCTGAATCTTGGAACAAGCTACCAGAAATAAAGATTAGTGCTCCCTCTGTGTTCTCTTTCAAAAATAGACTTAATGAACATTTTTATAACATTGCAATGATAAGATATTCACGCATCAGCTGCTATTGTATTGAATAATCCTACCTTGCCCAGGTACGACCGTCCGCCTAGACGGCTAACAACCGAAATGCGCCAAGTTACAGAGTTTTGCGTGTTTTATACGCGGTGTTGTAATTACAAATATACGACAGATGGTTTATGTACCGGAATTATTAACAAATTCATAAAAAAAAAAAAAAACAGTAAAATAAACGAATCTTTGACACTTCCCGCCTTTTTCGAAAAGAAACGGCGTCGGCATCGACAACATCTGTAATTGCAACAAACACGTTGCAATGACAGATGTTGTTTTTGCAACAACATTTTTTAAATACTGTAATGTACTGTTTTGAAATTCTGCTATTAATTGTATCTATTTTTTTTTGTCTTTATTTTCTGAATGTTATTGCAAATAAATTTAATCTATTCTTTTCTTCTTTGGTAGATTGAGAATGTAGACATGCGCTTCATAAAACTGGAGGAGCTGCGCGCGCGCGGCTGGACGGAGGATGAGCCAGCCGCCGTCGCCATCCGTCAGAGAGACAAACCAGTGCGGGTGACCCGGCCCAAGCCCACCGGTGGACCCAGCCGACTGAAGGAGATTATTGCTGGTAACTGTATTATTAAGTGTGTTTGCCGTGGTGGTCTCGTTCTAAGAAAAGGACTCCTCCAACTCCTCCCATGGATGTCGTAAGAGGTGACTAAGAGGTTATACCAGGGGATGGGCAGCAGGATCTACCTGAGTACTTGACAAAAAATTCTACGATCACCAATCTGTCTACCATGCATTGGTTTCGGTGATTATGTCAAATCACTCCATTGCATGCTATAGCCTCGATGAAACATTTTTTTCTCATTTACTGGCAGTATGTTTATGTTTATGTTTATTTATTCATAACGTTTTAGGTTACATGTCAGTTCTTAGAATTTACAAACATATTCCGATCTCACTAGCCACGACCATAGCAAAGGTATTGGACAGTATGCTTGATACATGCCTGAAAAAATATTTAAAGTTAAATGACGCACAGTTTGGGTTTCAGCCTGGACTATCAACTGAAAGCGCGATCGTGGGTCTCAAGCATACTGTCAAATATTACACAGACCGCAAAACGCCGGTGTACGCCTGTTTCCTCGACCTCTCAAAGGCCTTTGATCTCGTATCGTACGATGTGCTTTGGAGAAAGTTGAGGGACAGGAATGTACCAGCGGAAGTCCTCAAAATTTTCCAATACTGGTATGGAAACCAGAGTAACCATGTTAAATGGTCAAGTTCACTCTCCGAGTCGTATAGGTTGGAGTGCGGAGTGAGGCAGGGGGGGCTGACATCCCCGAAACTCTTCAACCTATATGTTAATGACCTCATAGTCGAGCTCAGCAGCATGCGTGTTGGATGTCGTGTGGATGGTGTTAGTATTAATAATATAAGCTATGCTGATGACATGGTGCTGCTGGGTCCGACGGTGGGGTCGATCAGAGACATGCTGAGAGTTTGTGAGTCCTATGCATCATCGCACGGACTCACATATAATGTAAAAAAATGCGAGTACATGGTCTTTAAGGCCGCGGGTAAATGCCCTGATAATGTGCCTGAGATAACCTTAAATGGTAAGAAAATTGAGAGGGTGTACGAATTTAAATACCTTGGGCATTTCCTTACCGACGACCTTAAAGACAATGTGGACATTGAGAGGGAGCGTAGGGCGCTGGCGGTAAGAGGTAATATGTTGGCCCGTAGATTTGCCCGATGTACTGACGAAGTGAAAGTAACGCTCTTCAAGGCGTTCTGTCAGAGTTTATACACGGGCAACCTATGGGTCAGCTATACCAAAAAATCACTGAGTGCCCTGCGTGTCCAATATAATAATATTTTCAGGATGCTGTTGGGACTGCCGCGCTTTTGTAGTGCTTCGGAGATGTTCGCGCAGGCCAGGACGGATGGCTTTCATGCCGTCATCCGTAAAAAGACTGCATCTCTGATGCGCAGAATACGAGGTAGTCACAACAGTATCCTGAAAACAGTGGCGGAGAGATGTACCTCTCCCATTTGGCGACATTTTGTTAGAAGGGTGGCCTTTGAATAGGTGTTTAAATGTGTGTTCCATTTATTATTTCTGGCCCCCTTCATAGCAAAGTGTCCTTTTAAAAGTATTTATTTCTGTGTTATATTTAAGTATTAACAATTACTCTTAAGTTTTACTAACCAAATGGATCATTGTTATCTGAAATAAAATTGTTTGATTTGATTTGATTTGATTATAGTAAAGTATAGTAGGTATTTTACATTATACAGTAATATTTCTAAATAATAACACCATTGAGATATTTCTAAATAACAATAATTATAAATTGATTCAAAAAATTATAACAAATTGATTTTCTAATAAAATGTCAAGTTAAAAATAATAATAATATAATATAATAAAAAATAGAGAATACATTATTCAAATAATTCTTCAAATTTATAAAAACATTTGTCAATAAGCCAGAACTTTAATATGTGTTTTGTAATGTGGAGTGTGGCACTAATGACAGTATGACTGTCATTAGTGCCACACTCCACATTACGAATTCAACTTGTCCAAACTCGTATAAAAACTAAGCCTTTGTGTACCTCTATAGGCCCAAGTTGCCCAACCATTGGTCAAGGTGGCAGAGAATATTCGAAAATACCTGCCAAAAAGAATTGGTTAGGCTAAACAGTTGTTTAGCGGCCTGTTTATTTGTTGAAATCACCCCTTAGTGTTCTTCATTGAACCCATTTTTTGCAGCTCAGACTTGGAATTATGAGACTCGAAATTTATACCACATCATCATCTACAGCCCGATTTCACGCACTTCTAAGTAAAAGCCTCCCTTAGTTTGTGCCGTCCACCTCCGTCCCGCGACGTTGACTATATCGTCCACTCGCTGCCGGACGATGTACTCTTCTGTACCCACTCTTACTTTCACTTCTTTAACAATTATTAGACTCAGGACTCTGTACACTCCCCTGTGTGAGAGTCCATTGTAAGTCATGGTGGACAGAACACATCACACTTTATAATATAATTATATTATAAATGCAAAAGTTTGTAAGTATGTTTGTTATGCCCGGTTTACATTATTCCAGTCCAGCGATCGAATCCAGCGCTGGATTGCTTACTGGAAAAATGTAAACCGGCACTGGAATGCACTGAATCCAGTGAGCATTCCAGTTCAGTAACTGGAATGGTGGTCTACTTTTGAATCCAGTGCAACTGGAATAATGTAGACGGCCAATCCAGTGCCATTCCAAACTGCTCTCTTCTTGAAATCATTTTCACTGCAGTGTTCCCACTTTATTGGCTTCTAAATTACTGGAATAATGTAGACGATACAGATCCAGTCCACCACTGGACTGGACTCTCGCTGAATCACTGGACTGGAATAATGTAAACCGAGCATTACGTCTTCACGCTCAAACGGCTCAATGGATTTGAGTGATATTTGAAATGGAGTACCTTCTACCCTGGATTAACAAAGGCTACTTTTCATCATCATCATTATCAATTTTCATCATTGTTCACGCGGGTGAAGCCGTGGGGCGCAGCTAGTTGATTATTTAAACGGGATTATTTTTGTCTGGAATCCTGTGGTGAGAATATGTAGGAATCGGAAAAATTGTGTGGTACCAGTTGCTCGTCCGGATACCGTGTATCCGTGTACCGTGTATAGTGTGGTGTGTCGAGATGGAGTTAAGTGTGACAATGAAAATGATGGTAGGGGTGTTCGTAATAAAAGAGTGAGAAAGAGGGTAGATCGTTACGGCTACTAATAACAATAAAAATCTACTCGCAAAGACTTCAGTTTACCCGTGATCATGGCGCATGAAACTGTGCCGAAATATCGGGAATCAATAATGCTCAAAAATCATGGTAAATATCCCGTTTCTAGTGATAATGATAGTTTCTAAAGTTATATTTAAACGCGTATAAACAGGCACTGTGGAGTGTGGGTTTAGGTGTCATTCAGCTTGCTAAAATGTACCACATTTCAGTTTAAATAATATTTATTGTACTCTTTCAGCGGCTCGCAAAGCGAAGATGGATCAGATGGCCGCGCCCTCGCCGGCGGAGAAGACGTTCGAGGCTGGTTTCTTCTGCGTGCGGTCGCCGGTACGAAGCCCGACGCCGGTGCCGCGCGCGCCAAGCACGCCGCTCAACAGACCAAGTCTACTGAAAGCCGTGCTATCCAACGAGACGCAAAAATCTGCTTCTAGGGTAAAGATTTAGATCATTTCAAATTGAAAAAACGGCTAATTACCACTGTTTTCCGTCACTTTTGCTGACGTTTCGAGACTGAGTTCAGAAGCCTCTTCATCATGAGCACCGCCCGCGACCGCTTTCGACGGTAGACCGGCGAATACCGTCACCGTTAGTGGTAATTAGCCATTTTTTTAATTTAAAATGATTCCCAACCACGAAAGTTTCAATTCTAAGATTAAGATCATTGGTGATATTCCATGCAAAATAAGCTTTAAGAATAGGCACAGTCTGGAAAGATGCTATGTTATGTGACGACCTCTATGGCGCGGCGGGCGAAGGTTCGCCTGCGACGCAGGAGGTTGCGGGTTCGATTCCCGCCTCGGAACAGATATTTGTACGTCCTGCAGATAGTTGTACTGGGTGCTCGGGGTATTTTCTATGTATAATAAAAAATGTCTATCTATGTATTGTATTGTATTAAGTATATCAGTTATCTAGTACCCATAACACAAGCTTTGCTTAGCTTGGGGCTAGATAATGTTGTGTGAAACGTCCAGCATTTATTTATTTATTATGTAGTTTGACCCTTATCAACTTCCGCCCAGACCTTTTGACCTGAAAGTCATGATACAATGCCTACAGATGGCAAATCAGAATGCCAGGTACTGTCAAGCCGGAGACACGGGGCAGTAAGGCCATTATAGCTAGCTACAGGAAAATATTCATAGGAGACAGATTTTGGAAAAATTTACGGTCAGCAACAAAATGAGTAATTTGCACACAACCCTTTTTTGATGCCAATTGATAAAACGAAAAACAAACCTTTGTAGTAAAAGTTTTTGTGTCATCATCATGAATAGCCTGTAGAAGTCCACTGCTGGACGCATGCCTAGAATGCCACGACGAACGGTCTCGAGCCGCCTCCATCCACTGACTTCCTGCGACCATAATGTCTTTAGTCCATCGAGAAGAGGGCCTCTACTGCGTCGGCCGGTTTGTGATCGTCACTCTAAAACCTTTTTTGTCAGTTCTGCGAGCTATATGACCTGCCCATTGCCACTTCAACTTTCTAATTCTGAGAGCAAAGCATCAAAAAATAAACTCTGTCAGTGATCAATGTTTTTTTGTGTAAATTGCCCATTTTGTTGCTGACTATACAATTTTCCAACTTCTGTGAATAGAAGGTAACAAAAGGTAAATCTCTCAAAAGATAAGGAAAGTCTCCTAACAACGTTTTCCTGTAGCTACAACGGTTAAAGAACATGCGTTTACTGCCTCAACTCAAAATCCACCCTGTATTTAGAAGACTATTTGTTTTCCAGAACTCTGCATCATTCGCGATGCTCCGCGCCTCGGTTCTCGGCAAGAACACGGAGTACGAGGGAGTTGCGCTCTTGCCGGTAATACATCTTATTATTATATACTAGTTGCGCCCCGCGGTTTCACCCGCGTGAATAATGATGAAAATTGATGATGATGATGATGAAAAGTAGCCTATGTGTTAATCCAGGGCGTAAAGTATCTCCATTCCAAATTTCACTCAAATCCATTCAGTAGTTTTTACGTGAAAGAGTAACAAACATCCATCCATACTCACAAACTTTCGCGTTTATAATATTAGTAGGATTTTCTATGCTGTCCAGTTGCCGTAGTGTGTCCGGCCTAGAATAGACCCCTACTCCTCTTTTGGATGTCGTAAAAGATGACTAAGGGATAACACCAGGGTATGGGCAGCAGCATCTACCCATCCAGCCAAGCGTGGTGATTATAGCAAATCCCCTTATTCTATAAGGGAGGCCTCGTCCAGCAGTGGACATCTTTTGGCTGATCAAGAAGATGCTGTCCAGTTTAAAGGTTCCTTGATAAATTCCCTAATGGACGGGATAAAAACGGGCTTGTGGCCCACTTGAGTGGTAACCCCAGCCCATAACAAATGCAATACCTCTTAGGTCCTTCCTAGGACGTGACCTACTTGGCATTGCATTGCGCCCGTCATCCTGTGAGATGTGCCTGTAATTTCACCGGAACACCCTTCAAACCAGAACACAGCAATACTTACATTACTACTAGGAAGCAGAAATAGTACTGGTAGTACTAGATGGTAGTACCCGGACAAACACTTTCACAAGAAATTCTACTACTGTGCCAGTGAAATTTCAGGCACTTGAGATTTTTCATCTTTATGTCTCAGGGTCGGCAGCGCGCGTGTGATGCTTTTAGTGTTGCAGGTGTCCATAGGCTACGGTAACTACTTTCCATCAGGTGGGCCGTATGCTTGTTTGCTTGACAAGTAGAATAAAAAAAAACCCTGACTGTACACTGTCACGTTAATAAAAACATGTTAAGGCTATGTGGCACGTAATCCTGCAGACTCTGTTAAGAGGCGGATGAATCGCCCATTCATCTGCTAGGAGAGTGTGGGCCAGTAATGCACAAATGCAGCAATTATCTGGGCAAAGACATCTGAAGATGCTATGTTTATTCCACAGCAAACACCCGTACCTCAAACAAACATAAACGCAACCCCGGGACGCAGCATTCTCAAACAAGCATCAGCGAAAAAAGACTACAAGAGATCATCAAAAAAAAACATCAAAGTGGTGCTCTTCAACGAACCAGATGCGGAGATGAACACATCCTTGGACACAGAAAAAAACAAACCAATAGAAATCCAGGAGAATGTTCTAGAAACTCACGAGTTGAATGCGGACAGTCTGTTGTCTATGGATGTCGAGAAGGAGAATTATACAAGGAAGTCTCGTAGACTCGTGCGTCAGGTAATTCAAGTTCTATAGATGTATACAAGTAACCCTCAAATAAGCCGTTTGGCTGCTCACTTGAGTTTTATACACTGTATATGTCTGTGTAGGTCTTAATGGCTAACTTCAGTGCGACCGCTAGTTACATCGGCCGCTTGGCAAGCAAACAAGCATACGGCCCACCTGATGGAAAGCAGTTACTGTAGCCTATGGACGCCTGCAACACCATATGTATCACACACGCGCTGCCGACCCTGAGACATAAAGATGAAAAGTCTCATGTGCCTGTAATTTCACCGGCACTCGTATCCTTGAAACCGAAACACAGCAATGCGAGCACTACTGCTTGGCGGCAGGAAAAGGACTCTTAATTGAAATGCAAGGTTGTAGTAAGTGGAAAGCCCTATCCTCTTCCTACCCCTTCGGGAAAGAGGCGTGAATTAATGTATGAATATTTTTTTAGGAGGCTATTGAAGACTACAACTTGGTCATGACACGCAGCCGTTGGAAGAACATCTCGCCTTCTCTGAATGCCAAAGCACAGGAGGACAAAACCCCTCAGGAGATGGCCAAAACTCCTCAGGAGAAGGTCCGGCGCTCTACTCGCAAGTCCAAAGTTCTTGAAGTCTTGGAAACCAACGTGATGGAAGACCAGACACCTAAAAGTACCTCTAGGACACGGCGGGGAAGCGGGGCTAGAAACAGCCGATCGGTGAACTAAAGTACTGATTTTCAACATCAGTCAGTTAGAACGTTCCCACTGTTGGGACTCACGCCCACTCTCGACAGGCGAGAGTGTACGGCGGTATCCAGGCGGGCTAGCTTATGACAAAAAAGGAAACATATTTTCATAAACCAATTACAAGACACCTAGCACTTACGGGATATTTAACGTAAGTTAATCATTAGTGTTTCATAGAAATACCTGATAATTTGACATACACTACGAATGTCAAACTTGACAGTTTTCAAGAATTCTGTCAATTTAACAAAAAATTTTAGGCAAAATGGAAATAATTGACAGATAAACTTTTTAAAATAAACATTAGATTTTAGAAAAAGGCTGCCTTTAAAATTTTGTATGGTTTTTCCTTCGAGCAACACGGACTTCATGCCGCGGGCCGGAAGGGAGTAGCCTTAGCGATATATTACCATTCAAATAGTTCTGTCTTTTTTTGCGGGGGGAAATGTGCACACAAGCGCAATTCCGTATAAGTATACTCATCTAAATACAACATTGCAATGACGACACTCACACTAACAAACCTTGCACACCTCCTCAGAATAAGAACAAACTAGCAACTAGTTTTATTAAACGCATATGCCTACTTTGGCTTGTAGTTTGACAGAGGGGAACGCTGCGAATGGCTACTCCCTTCCGTGTTGCTCGAAGGGTTTTTCATTAGGGTTTACGCATTTCTTTAGTATTTTTTTAATATTTCGCTTTACTTTGTCAGTACGAATGATTTGAATTGACAATAACAAAAAAAAACATTAATATAATTATTCCAACAAGTATTTGAAGCCAAAAAGTGCCTATGAATAATGAAGTGCCTTTAAAATATTGTGTGGTGTGTATGTGTGTTATTATGTAAAACTATTAAATATCATGTTTTCTGACAGAATTATGTAAATATAATATTATACTTAGGTTGTAGTTTGTTATGTGTACTTGTATTTGTCTTTAATTCATCATCATAATCATCACCGACCTGTTTACGTCCCCTGCTGACGAGGACTCGTCCACAACATACAATTGGTGATCGCAGTTTGGTGTTGAGTACTCAGGTGGATGCTGCTGCCCATCCTCTGGTCCCTTAGCCGGCTTTTACAACATCCACGGGAGGAGATGGAGGGGTATATTCTTAGGACACACCACGGCACGTCTTTAATTACTGATTGTTTGTTATTACTTTTTAATTGCAGCATCTAACTATGTAGAACGAATTTTTTACTTTATTGGTAGGACAATTTTACCAGATTACATTTGTCATTCAAATGTTTTTCGCAAAAAAGCCATTTACAGTTCGACCAGAAAGAGTAGAAATTAATTATCGAGGAACTAATATTTACTGTAAACTGGCAACCCTTTAAAAATGTCAATTCAGTGGCCAGTGTGGCCGCTTTAGTGAATTTGTCGATAGATTCAGCTTTTCTTTGTATTACGCGCAATTATATTTTTTTGATGAAAATCCATTGGTGCAATACATTCTTAGTTAGATTAAAAAAAATAATGATAAGATATTCAAAAATGTAAGCATTGAAAAGGTTTTGCTGATTTATTTATACTATTTTCATCTACCAAATGATACACTGTAAAAAAAAAAATTGCTGTATTACTCATTTAAGCGTGTAGGTTTATTTTAATAACTTAAGTTTCTACAGAATTTAAACAACAGTTAAAAACAATTTCCTGAAAACATGCAGTTTTTTTTTGTTGGACTAACGAGAATCATTTTCGGCTAGCGGCAACACACACTGCAATGTCAGAATTGTCAGACGGTGATTGGTGGTGTTGATATTTGGTGATACCATGTAAAAGATAGTGGCACTGTAAGTTCCAATTAAAATATTCCCGATATGTAGAGATTGTAGAGATACCAAACTAATAGTGTTGACTTGCCTCTGACTACCCCCCAGACATGTTATCAATAAAATATATATTTTTTGAACTCTTGTTCTATTAGACGGATTTTTATGTAGGAAAGGACAAAGTTTAGTGTCTAGAACATCCACGTAAAAAGCAGAGGAAAACGGCTAGTAATTAATTATAGTTAGTATATATAGTATTAATGTGAAATTCCGCACGTAATGTGTCTTTTAATTAACTTTGTAACAATATTACAACATTTTTCATTTTATTTTCCTTTATATTTTATTTAGAAATCTTAAAATAATAATGTATGTTACGTCAAACATTAATTTTATTTTGTTTATTATGTTATTTTGTGTGATTGTGTTGTTTAGTTATGGGCTATTTTGCTACGAATACTGTAGTTAGTTGAATATCATAGTTTAAAATAAAAAGTATAACATGGGAACAGTTTTGTTTTTAATCTTTCTCTTTTGTTTTTCGGCACCGCTGGCAACGAGCAACGACGAGTAAACGAGTAGAACGTAGTACGTAGAAAGAGTAGCCAGCGATGAACTATAAATATAATCTCTCTTTTTTATTTACACGGGAGCGATTATCTTTTGTTCGTTTCTTGGGCGAGAAAATCGCCGACAGCTCATCGGCGGCGGTAAGACCAGTGCCTTTTTGCGGTCTGGTTGCACCAAACTTGTCCGCACGGAACAGCATTTTCCCGTAACCCCTTTGTGTCGCTCATAAACATCGCTAAAGCAAGAAAGATCACTGTACGCGCTCTTAGGCAACGGCGGGAGGCCGAATTTGTTCCATATCCGTTGTCGCTCTAGCGATCAATTTTTTTAAGCGACAAAGAAAAACTTGGAAGATGCCGGTCCGTGCGGAGATTCTAATAATACCTATGTTGGGACTTTAGATTTGTTTTTTGGTCATCATTAGCATCATCACAGCCTCGATGTCACGACACCGTCCTGAAACGCTTTCATCCATCCACTTGCGACGTATGTTATAATATAATTGGTCCATCGAGAGGAGGGCCTTCCTACACTGCGTCGTCGTCCGGTTTGTGGTCGCCACTCGAGAAGCTTTATTCCCTCAACGGGTGTCAGTTCTGCGAGCTATAATATGTAGGTACGACCCGCCCATTGCCACTTCAACTTGCTAATTCTGAGGGCTATGTCAGGGAATATACCAATGATCTTGGTTCTTCTACGGACTTTCTCAATTTGGATTCTATCACGTAGTAAAACTCCGAGCATAGCTCTGTCTATAGCCCGCTGTGCGACTTATGAGCTTAGTTTTTTGGTAGGCTGTAAAAATTAACTGTTTCGAATGGCGTTCTTCGATTTTTTCTAAGTACCCTAATTTAAAAGAAAGCAAATTTTCAGAAGTAGGTTCATAGTTCAAAGAGCTTGTCAAAGGCCAAGCCTTCGTACGTTTATCGGAGGGGTATTCTACATAACTAGATATGACTCCATTATGTTTGCATACGAATCACAAAGGCTTTAGTACGTTAGCGCACGAGCCAACCGTGGATATCTTGTGCTGTACTAGTGAACTGCCCCGGTTTAAGCTAGGTTAAGGTTTCGCTGGGGGTACACACAGCTAAACCAACGTACGTTTCTATGCCATGCCATGCATATTGTCTGTGGCGCTTTTGGAGTAAACATCTCCTTTGTCGATAAATTATTTTAAAAATTCATAATAATTAGAAAAGTATCTTATTCTGTAATATTTTCTTATAATTAGAGTGACTTAGTAACAATTCAGTTCTGTGAATGTTATCGCAGGAAATTACCTAGTGGTTTTTAAATTATAGGAGTTTTCCCAAAGTAACCGACAGAATGTTTAATTTTCGCGCAGTGCAAAACAAACTTTATCTGTCCAAATAAACTCCAAAAAGTGTTAATTTATGAAATAGTGACGTTTGAAAGGACACATGGACGTTTTTTGTCCTACTGGATGATTAAGGTACCTACATAAATTAAGGATTATTTGCGGTTGTTTGTCCGGCCATAGAGATGGCCCCAATGCGCACACCTACGCGTCACATTTGCAGTAAATGCTCCCAGCCATTTATAACAAAGCATTTTATGACGTGCTCATCATGCAAGATCAAGCTTCACTTGGACACCTGCTCTACTGTAACGGATAGCCATTATTGCCGATTGTCTGCTCAAAGTAAAGCGAATTGGAACTGCGGGCCCTGCATTAGAAAAAAATTCTAAATTAAATATGATTACCACTCCCGCCAGACCTATCCGTCTTAGCCAGAATAGGACAGATGTTACACCTAGTGACAGTCATAAATCTCCTCGACAAATAAACGCTGCGTGCATTAGCACAACATATTATGTCATATTATGACCACTACTTTAACGTCTCCATCACTAACATCGATCTCAACTCCAATCGAAAACCCAGAACAGGACAAGAAGACTGCTGCAAAAAAGAAAGTGGTATCCAATGTAGCCATTATGGCCGAATTGATGAACTTTCGTGACCACATGACTAAACAGCTTCTTTCTCAAGACATGAAACTCAATGACTTAATGGCAACAGTTGGAGAATTTAAGACCTGCATGACTGAACTCAACATGAAATATACCACCCTGAGAGAAGATGTTGATAAATTGTATGAATCCATTGATGGGGTAAAAGACAAGCACGATATGCTGACAAGTACTGTTGAATGTAACAGTTTGCAAGTGCAAGAGTTTCAAACAGAAAACACATCCTAAATAATGAGTTATCTACAGCCAGAAAAAGATTAGCTTCAATAGAACAAAATATCCCTCATAAACTGATCTCAAATGGGACAGACAGTAGACCTGCTACCTCAATGGCATTACTTGCTGCGGCACATGCCCCCATAGTGAAAACTACAACCGTAAAGTTAGACAAGCCGGAAAAGCTGAATCAAAATGGCCATAATTGTATTTTGACACCAATAGAAAGCAGAGATTTTCGAAAATCCGAGGATTCTGGCAATGATGGATCCTGGCAAAAGGCACACTACCGACGCAAATTCAAGCGCCAAGGAGTAATAATAGGAAAAGCACAGCAACAACGACACCAACTACAAGCTGTCGAAAGAACAAGAAAAATTCATGCATGTTTCTTTAAGCCGGACACCACTGTAGAAGCTATGAATTTACATATGAAAGAAATTTGTAAAAGAACAGGATTTACAGTAGATAAGCTAAAGCTTAAGCATGATTACTATGCATCTTTCGTTCTGACTGTCCCTGAAAGCACCTTTAATCTGTTACTAACACCTGAATCATGGCCGTCTGGTACAGAAGTATGTGAATGGTTTCATAGAGGAGCCAGGCGTGAACACTATAGTCGAACCCGCACACCTGGCCAAAACGACTACTCGTATGAGAGGGAAGACGCAAAAATATCAGAACACCATAAGAAACAATTCTAAATTTAGTCTACAAGCTTTATACCAAAATGTGAATGGCCTCAAAACCAAACTTCAACGATGGCGCCAGAACACGACTCTTCTACATAGTGACATCATTGCTGCGACGGAAACAAACTTGGATGACGCGGTAACAGATGCTGAAGTGACGCCGTACGGGTGGAGCCTGATCAGACGAGATAGAGGCTCTAAAGGAGGCGGAGTATTGCTTGCAGCCAGGCCAGGCCTGGAGCTCTCTCGTCAGCAACATCTGGAGACTGGGCATGGTGAGGACCTCTGGGCATCGTTTTGCCACAAAAACCGTACAGTGTATGTGTGTGTCGTATACATCAAACCTTCTGCCAAAGACGAGGACTACATGGCTTGGTTTTGTCAAGTAGAAGAAAATATGTGTACATTATTATATAACTCTACCGTCATTATACTGGGTGACTTAAATTTAAACAGTGCATCTTGGAACATTAATAATTACACAAACTATTTTTTAAATTATTGTGATCTCATAGATTTTAACAACATTATTAATAAAAAAGGAAGTAAGTTGGATGTAGTGCTTGTAAATAACAACGTCAGGGAGGTGAGTGTGTGTGAGGCAGACTGCGGATTGGTGGATGTTGCGGACAAATACCACCCACCCCTGGATATCTCGGTCAGTATTGATACCACGGGTAGGAATGTACCAATGGAGGCTAGCAACATAGACACTAGTACAGATTGGAATTTTGGTAAGGCTAATTTTCCACTGCTCTATAAACTCATTAGTGATACTGCTTGGAATGATGTTTTAAATGATCTTAATGTCAATAGCGCTGTAGATTTATTTTATTCCAAAGTAAATGATTGTTTTAACCAAAGTGTCCCTAAAAAAATTCGCAATACTAAACCTACTCGCAGATATCCTACGTGGTTTACTAAAGAAATTATTGCTGATATTAAAATTAAATGGATTTTACACAAAATCTGGAAAGCTTCTAGGGACCCATATGTATATAGCTTCTTTACTGCAGCTAGAGCTTCAATAAAACACAAAGTAGCGGTAGCGCATGTCAATTACACAACGAACATTCAGAATAACATCACCTCAAACCCGCGTGCTTTCTGGAATTACGTTAAAAGTCTGCGAACCAAAGGAGGGTTTGATCCTTGCATTACTCACGAAGGTCATAAATATACAGGCCAGGAAGCAGCTGCAGCCTTTGCGGATTACTTTAGCAGTGTATTTTTACCCCAAATACCCTCTCTTGATACCCAACTAATAACATCAGCCAACGAATACTCTTCTATAAGTATTTTAGATTTCTCAGAAGCCGAAATAGAATCCATCATACAAAAACTCAAACCAAAAAGCTCCATAGGCCCTGACAATATTCCTCCATATATTATAAAGGCTTTCAAAACACAGCTTGCATGTCCCATAGCTCATATTTTCAACATAGCACTGAAAACATGTACCTATCCTGAATCGTGGAAAAAATCGCGAGTAGTTCCTATTTTAAAAACGGGTGATAAATCTTTAGTTAATAATTATAGACCTATTGCTATCCTTTCATCACTTGCCAAACTATTTGAAAGCGGATTACACACTAAACTGTATAGACAAGTAGAACCTTTCTTGAACGACGCCCAACATGCATTCAGAAAGGGCCGCTCTGTCAATACAAATCTACTCACTCTCGTTGATTACATCTCAAACGAACTAGATTCTAACACCCAAGTTGATGTTATCTATCTCGATTTTCAGAAAGCGTTTGATCATGTTGATAATGATGTCCTTCTAAGTAAGCTAAGCACCTTCGGATTCACCCCTAATTTACTGAGATTTTTCGCAGACTACCTACGTGATAGAAAACAGTTCGTGCGGCTCGGATGCTTTGATTCGTTACCATATCACGCTAGATCAGGCATCAGCCAAGGATCATCTTTAGGCCCCTTGCTATTTACCTTGATGGTTGACGATCTAGCCAAAACTCTCAGTAATGTACAGTGCTTGCTATATGCTGATGACCTTAAACTTTACAGTAAAATAAAATCTCTGGATGACAGCTGTGCTTTACAACGAGACCTTGAAGCAGTACAATCATGGAGTAGGAAAAATCGGTTAAACTTAAATGTTTCAAAATGTCAAGTTATGACTTTCACTAGATCCGCAGGTCCTATTATCATGCCATATAACTTGCACGGGGAACTGTTAGTTAGACCACAGACCTTAAAAGATTTAGGTGTCGTATTTGACCCAGAACTTACATTCCACAATCATATTAGTAAACTTGCTGTTGATAGCTTTAAAAAATTAGGATTCGTAACCCGAAATTGCAGAGACTTCACAAACATACGCGCTATTAAACTACTCTACACTTCTCTTATAAGGTCGAAACTTGAGTCAAGCGCGTGCGTGTGGAATCCCCATGAAGTGACGTACACATTAATGGTAGAGAAGGTACAGAAAAGGTTTTTACGATTCCTATACAAAAGGGTGTATGGCTATTACCCCTTTATGTATCCAACCAAATACCTTCAGGGTACTCTGGGGTTCAATTCATTGGAAACGCGAAGACTCTCCGAGCAAATGGTCATAATCTGTCGCATTATACGGGGGCTTCTCAACTGCCCTGATCTTTTGGCTGAGGTGTGTAGGCTATGTGTGCCGGAGCAGCGCGCCAGATTCCGCCCAGGGCGAGTGCCGCTGTTTGCTCCGAGGTCCGCGCGCACAGTAGCACGTCAGCAATCCCCAGTCTGCCGCGCGCAACGTCACCTAAATGCGCTAGTCGCTGCAAATACAGATTTTGATGTATTTGCAGATAGTTGGCCAAAAATCGAGAAATATTGTATGCGCTATTGTGAGAAACCTAGCTCACTAGTACCGTGGTTGACGGATTCATAATAGGTCTCTGTACTAATTCGTTGATGTAAAAAATAAAAATACGGCTCATGTAATTTATGGTTTTATTTGTGTTTTTAGTTAAGGAAGTGTTAATTAAGTTTTTAATTTAAAAAAAAATGTTTGTTTTAGTATTAGAATAGCTTTGTTAGTAGATGTAACGCATTGGATTTTTGTGTATCTGTGATGTTACTCTGTTTTTGTGAATAAATAATTTGTAATTTGTAATTTGTAGCCAATGAAAGAGAATGCGTCTGTTGCTTGGAGCAAGGAACATAGTCTGTTGGCCCAGTGAGTACACAGCTTCATAAACTGGTAGAAATAATAAAAAAACATGACTGGCGGCCATTGTATTTTGTTTCCAAACTCTTTCTGGCAACACTTACAAAAATCAAATGAGGTTGTCAGTGTGGAGAGAAACGGCGTGAACTAATATACTTACCTAGATTTTCATTTTTGTGTCGTGTTCTTGTTCCGTAGGTACCTAGGTACTTAACTTGCCCAATTTAAGTATATATTTGTCGTGCTGTGATGCCCTGGTGGAAATAGTCCAATTTTATGAACAGACGGACAACACACTCGTATTGGGTTAGTAAGTAGGGACCTAGATGCTGTATGGAGCCAAGTTTCTCCCATCTGCCTGCCTCCATAACTAACACGCGGAACGGTGACCCATTTAGCGACGTGCCAAATAGTTATCGCGATATGCCGCCAGGCTTTTGGTGTAGGTACCTACCTATTGTAAACCAGGAAAGAACTGCATAATTTTGTGGGAAGGATAAATGCACCATGAAGCAAATGAAGCATAGGTTCTGTTCTAAGTACCGTGTTAGAGAATCATTAGATAGTCTTTATTCTACAATGAATGGTATAAGTACTATAAAAACAAAGAAACTTTGTTTGTCCTGCGCAAGGCACAAACCTTACTCCTGGGCTGGTAGATCGCTCCAAACCAAAAGCCTAAGTTTTTATATACAACTGGAACAAATTAGTAAGAACAACTCGTCCCAATTATCTTTAGGAGTTCAGGACAAAATTCATCGTAACTTTCCACCATTTTGAATTTTTAATGCTTCAAGAGCCTGCTATTATAGAAGGGCAATTAAAAATAGCAGTGAACAGCCACGATCATAACAATTAGAGGCCTCGGTTAAGGAACACGGGGTCAGATTACGTGAATCTATGCAAATACAGACTGAAATGGGGTAATTTGGTTTGCGCGCTGGCAACATCAGCGAGCGCGCGAAAATAATTTCGGTAATGGAGATATTTAACAGCTCAGAGGAATAGTATTTCCTCTGAGTTTAACAGGATTGGATTCAGGGATTATTATTGCTGTGAGTTGTAGGTACCTACTGCTTGCTTGTATTAAAACTCTCTTTCTAGATAGATTAACTTTATTCTCCTTATTCTTAGGTGCTACTATAATTCTCTAATTATGACTGCCTTCCTTCCCGTCTTGGTCTCGAATGCCTCTTGACTTTGTCGAACTCCCTCCTCGTAGCCTCGTCATCGGTCGTTCGGCGAAGGTTCGACATCCCTCGGCGCCGCTCGTCGGCAAACACCGTTGGTCGATCCAATCGTCTCGCCTTACCATGGTAGATGGCGTGCGTGGTTGCATAAAACTACATCCGTCAAACAACATCCGGTATCAAATAGCTAACATTCGGCCATTCTGACCATATGTCTGTCCTCAGACATTAAACTTTGTATTTCATTTATTCATTTTAATTTACCTACTTACATTTCTTCATATTAACGTACCTCTCAATTGATATTCACGAAGAAAAACAACATTCAGAAACAAATAACAAGACAAGCCAACAATAAGAAAACAATATTCAGCAACAAATAATCAAAACAAGCCAACAATATTATTCTATGACCAGCTTTGGACAAACTATGGGAAAAAAACATTATGTACCTACGAAGGTGCGCAGTTAAACAATAAAATACCGAAAGTCATTAAGTAGATAAAGTCATTAATAACATTTAAAAGGTTTCTTAAAGCTCATATAATAAAGGATTTTCATTAATTTAATTGCTTGATTATTTTTTTGTTTTGCTACTACTGAAATTATCAATGAGTATATCAATGAATAATTCTATTCTTATTATAATTCATCATAATTATATCTCTGGCGCAACTTCTCGTTGATATTGCTCACTAGGCCTAGACAAAATTATCTAATATAAGTTTTCTTTTTGTCATTGTGTTCTTCGGCCATCTTGATCCTTGAGGGATGTCCTCATTCCTCGGTCTATTGTATCATCAATGTATATATTCATGCTATGTCATTTATTTTCTTGGCAACTATCTCGTTCCATGTTGAAAGTTATTTCCTGACAGTCTATTGTATTATCATGTCCATATTCATGCTATGTCATTTATTTTCTTGGCAACTCTCTCGTTCCATTTTGAAACTTAATTCCAGACAGTCTATTGTATCATCAATGTCTATAATCATATACGTGCTATGTCATTTATTTTCTTGGCAACTCTCGTTCCATGTTGAAAGTTATTTCCAGACAGTATATTGTATCATCTATGTTCATATTCATGCTATATCATTATTTTCTTGGCAATTCTCTCGTTCCATTTTGAAATGTCATTTATTTTCTTGGCAACTCTCGTTCCATTTTGAAGTTTATTTCCAGGCCGGCAATGACCGTTCTCTCACGTCATCATCACAATTGGAAATAGTCGGTACGTCATAGGTTGTGCCATGGCAACAGTCTTGTTCCATGATCGCAACATGCTCAATGTCATTTGTTTTCTGGGAACTCGCTCGTTCCATTTTAAAAGTTATTTCCAGACCAGCAATGACCGTTCGCTCACGTCATCGTCACGATTGGAAATGGGTGGTACGTCATAAGTTGTGCCATGGCAACAGTCTTGTTCCATGATCGCAACATGCTCAATGTCATTTGTTTTCTGGGAACTCGCTCATTCCATTTTAAAAGTTATTTCCAGACCAGCAATGACCGTTCGCTCACGTCATCGTCACGATTGGAAATGGGTGGTACGTCATAAGTTGTGCCATGGCAACAGTCTTGTTCCATGATCGCAACATGCTCAATGTCATTTATTTTATGGGAACTCGCTCGTTCCATTTTAAAAGTTATTTCCAGACCAGCAATGACCGTTCGCTCACGTCATTGTCACGATTGGAAATGAGTGGTACGTCATAAGTTGTGCCATGGCAATAGTCTTGTTCCATGGTCGCAACATGCTTCTTCCTTATTTTCAGGAACACGCTCTGTATTAGTTTCATCTGCAACACATACAACGAAAACAGAGCAATATGCATTGTAACTTTATGTTATGGATAAAGTAAATCAAACTGAGCTAACTCATCAAATTATTATGGAATTTCTCCAAGATGAAATGGGCGGTACAAAAGTCAAAGTCAAAAAGAATTTTATTCATTGAAATCACAAGGATCATTTTGAATCGTCTTATAAACTAAACTTACTCCTGTTCCGTCGTACGTCTGTTGTACGTCATAAGTTGTGCCATGGCAACAGTCTTGTTCCATGATCGCAACATGCTTCTTCCTTATTTTCAGGGACACGCTCTGTATTAGTTTCATCTGCAACACATACAACGAAAACAGAGCAGTATGCATTGTAACTTTATGTTATGGATAAAGTAAATCAAACTGGGCTAACTCATCAAATTATTATGGAATTTCTCCAAGATAGTATGTAGTTATTTTAATAAATTAACCGTGTGAGCCGTGGGGCTGTACAAGAGCGCTTGTATTGCAGTGCGAGTAGGAACGCACTGCGACGACCGACGTCATACACATGCTACGTCGGTGTCTTACTCTACGCAGATTCTGATTGCTTGGTACTGCCAGCCCACTCAGCGCGCTGTAGTGATGGGGCTTCGAGTGCCCACGCGCACTTTTTATCTACTTGTCCATTGATTATACGCAATTTAATAAAATTCACGCATTGCTACACTGCTTCTAACGAGTGTAACCTATCTCCTCGGTACTTATTATTTCCTAGTCCAATGACGGACGTTTCTGACTAACCGCTCTCGGACTCTGATCGGACAAGACACTACAAAATCCATTCACACGCTTCAAAAGACGTAGAACGGTTGAGTACACTTCTGAGCTAAGTAATTTTAAGGAGAAGATAAGAACCTTTCTTTTTAATCAGGAACAAGACCTGAGAAAACATTCTGAATGAGATACCAAGAGTATTCAGTCCTCCGTTACTCTCCTCATTGCGCAAAATGAAGAGTTCAAGAAGAAGATTGAGAAACTGGGCAAGAACTTTAATGTCAAACACAAGACTTGTCGAGTACCTTACACTTAGGCGTCCGCACATCTGGGGACACCTGTCTACGTGTCGCAGCAATTAATCGCACAAGGCTCCCGCTTATACTTCTTGGCTCAAGATCTTGCCAAGTCAAAGCAGTACGAATTTTGTTAGATGGCTTATGGCAAGGTATACGTCAGAAGAGAGGAGAACTCTCTAATCATCATTTACTTAATGTGAATTAATTGAAACTTTTAATTAGCCTTTGTTTACCACTTTGCTTTCATCAATACTTGTACTAGCTCTAAGTTTTCCTAAAACTAAAATAAAATAAATAAAATGACAAAATATCATTATCAGAACTGAAGCCCAGGTTCATCAACTACTGCAAGGGCAATGACTTTACTTCTATCTATTAAAATATTAATTATCAAGTCTTTATTATTATTTATTATTATTATTATTTTATAAAATCGTCTGCCAACCATATAAAACACAAAAAAATTAACCATACACACTTTACATGCCATTAAACTTCCAGTATATTATGCCATCAAGATTGTTATCAAACACAACATAAAGATTACGTTTGTCTCTTTGGATATTTTCAACTTATTCTTATTTTGCCAGTTTAAAAAATAAATTAAAAACCTCGCCATGATCTTAATAAAACCTGCAGTCCTTTTGCACCTCATGAATAGCTCCCTCTCTACTTTGAATGAGATAGATGAAATTGAAATTGCTCGCTCTATCCAATGTTATCACATTGGATTGGAGGATCTTACAAGACACATAGTAAAGTCATTCTCAACATATAAGAAGCATATACGCTAACATAGACGGTTTAATTATAAGTCTGAATAATGACTATACCCTGACCAGCCTATTCCTTCTGTAGTAAATTACACCTCATTTGCAACAACACGCCAACATGGAGTTGTGGCGTAAGTATGTAAGAAATTGGATTTGTTGACTTGTATTCTGTGTAGTTTTAGTAATCTTTGTTAATCTATGTTTATGTGTGTGTCTCTTGTATTTTTCTGTGTCATTCTCGTCTTGTCATCTACATTTATCATTAGATCAAGCATAATGTTTATTAACTTGTTAAATTTACACATAGAATCATCAAAATTATATAAAAACATAATACTAACAGGAGATATAAATATAATTTCGAAGGAAACCGAACTTGCGTAAGAACGAAATAATAGACTCAATTAATCAATTGGCTTTAGGAGCACATGAAACACAGCTCAACTCATTTGTTCTTTTGGAAACTGACCCTAACAAAGTATATGATGTACTTAAGAGTCAAATCAGACAGCACTCCTGGCTTGGATAATATCCCAACTAGCTTTTTAAAACTAGCCTAAAACGAAGTAGTACCTATTATCTGTCACTTAGCCAATCTCTGCTTCAATAACGGCATTTTCCCTCTGCCTCTGGCGATATGGACAAGGTCAATAACTATGACCAATTTCTGTACTGCCGGTCATTTCAAAATTTAAAGAAAAACAACAATACACAACATTAATTAATACTTAAATCAATTTCAATTATTGTCAGACTCACAATAGGGCTTCAGAAATGGTAGGTCCACTGAAGATGCCGTGAGAGCAATAAACTCTTTTATTGTTCAGATCAGTTTGATCGTGGGAGAAAATGCATAGCTGTATATTTTGACCTTAAAAAAACGTTTAACACCGTATGTCCCAATCAAATCAAATCAAAATAATTTTATTCATTGATTTCACAAGGATCATTTCGAACAGTCCTACAAACTAAAATTTCTCCTGTTCCAACGCGACCAAGCCTAGAAGAATCAGGTAACAAAAACAACTTGGCCTACTTAAATGATCCGTCTTACCACTAGGTGAGAAGCGCCTGCGTGGTGCCTCGGAGAAAGAAGTTGCTGATACATAGTAAATGAGAACTTAAAAACCTTAGGAAGGAAGTCAAAAGTAAATAAACATCAGCAAAAGTATGTAAGACAGCACACGCTACGCTTGTTATACTTATAAATAATAATCTAATAGAACTATGTAAATAGGTAATACAGATATTGCAAATTTCCGTTTTAGTGGCAATGGGCAGAGTAACATCACGCCACACGGCTTTATCATTAATATAGTCATCAATAGTGTAATACGTATTATTAATAAAAATACATTATTTATACTTAACGTAATGAGATTGATGATTCTTACAAGGCTTGTCTAAGATGCAATTAATTCCTCATCTGTATTAGGTTGCAAGTGCATAAACATTTCATATAATTTTAGTTTAACAAGTAAATAGGTAGGTACACAATGTTACAATCAAATAACAGTGAGTTTGAATTAGATTCCATGTGAAGAAATATGGAAAATATTGGTATCAGAGACAGATTACTGGCTTTATTTATTTAAAAATCAGCATTGTGTGTCGTTTTTGTGACAAATAAACGTTTTTCTTTCTTTCTTTCTTTCTTTAAAAATCTAAGTCACCGGAAGCAGAAGATCAAAATTGCTCAATACTTAAGTAAAGACTAATATTTCCTATGGAACAAAGTTCACATAATACATCATGGAACAAAGTTCGTGTAGATTTGTAGAAGCTGAGCTGGGTCTTGCGAGGATAACTTTATGGCTAAATGCAAATCTACTAACCTTCATTGCCTCAAAAATTAATAACATTTGCTTACTTACACAATTTATAATAATAACCAATCTGAAAATGAATATTTAATAACACTATATGAATCAGAAAATATTCAGGAATATAATGAATGAAACAAGATATCTTCAACTAGGTACTTGGGGAGTCGTGAAGTACCAAAGACTAACTTGGTTTCCACAAATCGAAGTACTTACTACTAGGATCAGAACTGAAGAAGTATACATTGCACTTGCCGAATCTGTCCTTAAATTCTGTCCTGTTCCAGTATGGAGTGGAGCTGCTATACTAAATTTTGGACACTTATCCCGTTTTATCATCACATGTACACATTTTTGCTCACGTATAGTATTAAATTACAAGCAATAAATACTACTTATTTAACACGTGCTGCTAACATCCAATGAGTAGCCTTGGCAAAATCATTGCACGGGTTAACCAAAGATAGTGTAGGTAGTTGAAAATAACTAACACGTGCTAGCCTCCCAAAGAGTAGCTTTGGTAACAGCATTGCACAATGTTATCAGTGTATAGTGTAGGTAGTCTAAAATAATGAATACGTGCTAGCTTCCAAAGAGTAGCGTTGGCAAAAGCATCGCATATGGGCAATTATTAAAGATTTTGCACACGTAATTACAGCAGTAAATTAACAGCAATAAATACTACTTAATAAACACGTGCTAGCCTTCAAGAAGTAGCCTTGGCAAAAGCATCGCATAACCAAATATAGCGTAGGTAGTCTAAAATAATAAATACGTGCTAGCTTCCAAAGAGTAGCCTTTGGCAAAAGCATCGCATAGTGTAAAACAAATATAGTGTTGGTAGTCTAAAATAATAAACACTTGCTAGCTTCCAAAGAGTAGCCTTGGCAAAAGCATTGCACATGGTCAATTATAAAAGATTTTGCACACATAATTACAGTAATAAATGCTATTTAATAAACACGGGCTAGCCTCCAAGGAGTAGCCCTGGCAAAAGCATCACGTAGTGTTAACCACGTAGGTTGTCTAAAATAATTAACACGTGCTAGCTTCCAAAGAGTAGCTTTGGCAAAAGCATCGCACACAGTCAATTATAAAACATTTAGCACACGTAGTTAATAAAAATTAACAGAAATAAATACTACTTAATTAACACGTGCTAGCTTCCAAAGAGTAGCTTTGGCAAAAGCATCGCACACAGTCAATTATAAAAGATTTAGCACACGTAGTTAATAAAAATTAACGGAAATAAATACTACTTAATTAACACGTGCTAGCTTCCAAAGAGTAGCCTTGGCAAAAGCATCGCATAGTGTTAACCAAATATAGTGTAGGTAGTCTCAAATAATAAACACGTGCTAGCTTCCAAAGAGTAGCCTTGGCAAAAGCATCGCACATGGTCAATTATAAAAGATTTAGCACACGTAGTTACAGTAATAAATTAACAGAAATAAATACTACTTCATTAACAAATGCTAGCTTCCAAAGAGTAGCCTTGGTAAAAGCATCGCATAGTGTTAACCAAATATAGTGTAGTTAGTCTCAAATAATAAACACATGCTAGCTTCCAAAGAGTAGCCTTGGCAAAAGCATCGCACATGGTAAATTATAAAAGATTTTGCACACATACACTAATAAATTAATAGAAATAAATACTACTTAATTAACACGTGCTAGCTTCCAAAGAGTAGCCTTGGCAAAAGCATCGCATTAGTGTTAACCAAATATAGTGTAGGTAGTCTAAAATAATAAACACGTGCTAGCTTCCAAAGAGTAGCCTTGGCAAAAGCATCGCACATGGTCAATTATAAAAGATTTTGCACACAGTTAACAGAAATAAATACTACTTAATTAACACGTGCTAGCTTCCAAAGAGTAGCCTTGGCAAAAGCATCGCACATGGTCAATTATAAAAGATTTTGCACACATAGTTACAGAAATAAATTAACAGAAATAAATACTACTTAATTAACACGTGCTAGCTTCCAAAGAGTAGCCTTGGCAAAAGCATCGCATAGTGTTAACCAAATATAGTGTAGGTAGCCTCAAATAATAAACACGTGCTAGCTTCCAAAGAGTAGCCTTGGCAAAAGCATCGCACATGGTCAATTATAAAAGATTTTGCACTCGTTATTGCAGTAGTAAATTAACAGCAATAAATACTACTTAATTCACACGTGCTAGCTTCCAAAGAGTAGCCTTGGCAAAAGCATCGCACATGGTTAATTATAAAAGATTTTGCACTCGTTATTGCAGTAGTAAATTAACAGCAATAAATACTACTTAATTCACACGTGCTAGCTTCCAAAGAGTAGCCTTGGCAAAAGCATCGCACATGGTCAATTATAAAAGATTTTGCACTCGTTATTGCAGTAGTAAATCAACAGCAATAAATACTACTTAATTCACACGTGCTAGCTTCCAAAGAGTAGTCTTGGCAAAAGCATCGCACATGGTCAATTACAAAAGTTTTTACACTCGTAATTACAGTAGTAAATTAATAGCAAATAATAAGCTACTTAAACTCACCAGATATATTTTTTTGAAGCTCACTTTTATGGGCGTAGTAACTTTGTCACTTCTGATATATTAAAACTCTCTTTCTAGATAGATTAACTTTATTCTCCTTATTCTTAGGTGCTACTATAATTCTCTAATTATGACTGCCTTCCTTCCCGTCTTGGTCTCGAATGCCTCTTGACTTTGTCGAACTCCCTCCTCGTAGCCTCGTCATCGGTCGTTCGGCGAAGGTTCGACATCCCTCGGCGCCGCTCGTCGGCAAACACCGTTGGTCGATCCAATCGTCTCGCCTTACCATGGTAGATGGCGTGCGTGGTTGCATAAAACTACATCCGTCAAACAACATCCGGTATCAAATAGCTAACACTTGTATCTAAGTAGATGCTTACCCACCACTTGTTTAATATTTTTTAACCGACTTCAAAAAAGGAGGAGGTTCGAAATTCGGTTGTACTTATTTTTTTTTAACTTGACCTTTAACTTTGTATAGGTATACAAAGTTAAAGGCCGATTTTGACTGTTTAGTTCTGATGACAACAAATATTATGGTGACAGGCGACCCGATCTGATGATGGAGACGGATGTTATGAACATAGAGATATACCTATAGTACAGTCAAATTAGGTGATTTTTTGCAAAAGTGTGGAACTAATTACATGTAGTCATGAAAACTTTTCTAATTGTTTTGTATGGCTTAAAAATCACCTCTAATAATAAGCATCAGTAATTTCACCCTCCGGAACAGGGTGAAATAGGGTGAAAACCATAAAAATATCCGTAACTTAATGGGGGAAATAGAAGTAGTCGGTGCAATTTGGCATAGACTTTGACCCGTTATGATCTACATTTGCACCAAGTATTTTTTAAATCCGCCATACGGAACATACAAAAAAAAACTTTTTGTGGTTATTACGGCTCCGGGAAAATTAAGGTAGTCGGTGCAAATTGATAGACATATCAGAAAAATGTTCGAAATACATTACACAATGGTGCACAATGGTGCGTCTCACGGAAGGCACTTTTCCATATTTTATTGTCGCTCTACTTCGGGGAAAATTAATGTAGTTCTGGAAATCGACTTAAACTTATTCATTTAATTAGTACTACATCCGCCGGAAGTTTTATACTGGTTTTTTTTTACGGAAGATGCATTTGTTCAACTCTGTGTTCCCTACATGCACGTGGTTTTTATTAAAATCATAATGCACTAAAACAGTCTCTATATACGTAATTTAAGTTGCATCAAGTAATTTCTTCCTATTTTAAAATTTACGGCCTTTTTAAGTTTGTACCTTATATTTAAAAGGGTTCCGTAAGCGCCAGAAACGGTGCAAACCTAGGATAAGCTTCTTTTCGTGTCATCTAACGTTTATATAAGAATCCACGACTACACGACTTAGGTCCACACTTTTTGCTAATTTGCCTGTACTACTATGGCAGTTTTACAGTTAGGCCATATTATTGCAGCAGACCGCGAAGACCGATGCAAAGGCGTATTTAGTTGCTCTACGCTACGTAGTACCCTCAGAATAAGGACAAATAGTACCTACCTATGTAGCGTTTAGAGAACAGGGGGTGCGGTTTTTTAGTGTCACTGTCATCGAGTGACTAAACGCAGTGACGGATTAACCCTTAGTCAAATTAAGCAATTTACGTCACGTTTTGGGGGGCACCAGAAGAAGCACAAAAAAATAACAAAAATATAAAAAAATTAAAAAAGGAAAAAAGATGATACAAGAAAGGCTCGATAATTTATCGATATTATACATAGAGTCCGATATGACTCTATGTACCTATAATACCTCACTCATCATCTACTTTACAAACAACTAATGTTTTTAGGGGGTAAAGGTTTAAAGACCGATTCTAATTGACATAAGGATAGGGGGGCCCACAGGCGTGGATTGCTTAGTGCATCAAGTAGTCTTAATCCGTCACTGACTAAACGTCAGTAAAATTGCCGATAATCCCCGATTTCCAAACTCTAAATTGAAACTCATTGGTGACTCTTATACCTATATGATAATCAATACAAGTGCCTCCTCCAGTACATCTCCCGGAAAAACGTTTACTCCCAAACGGTGATTTATTGCGGGCCTTTTAATGATATTTAGTCACTCAGTGACAATCAAAAATCGCACCCCAACTACGGTAATTTATAATGTCTAAGAGATAAAAGGAAGAGAATTGTTATCATTATCTTTACTAGAATTCTTATAACTTCTCAATAAGTAGGTATAATTCTTATAAATATCGCAATCTACGTCGGCACATTGGGAGTGAACGCATATATAAGTAGATAGGTAAATATTTACAAAACAACGGTTCCCTCCTATACGTACCCCCTATTTGTAGTAAACCAGAGTTTATTAAAAATAGGATTTATTCAGTAGAGCCGCGGCACGTGGCATAGAGCATAGAGCCATATTTTTTATTTTATTGTTGTCTGTGGACTTTCGTTTACGGAGGGTAGGTTTTAATAATGATGTTAAACTATATCCCCGTTATACATATTGTGCCTGGGTATAGCTTAGCTTTGGCTTAGTTTGACTGTATATGCGTATTGTGCGTAATAAATAATACGGCATAGAAATATTGGCAAAGCAGAGTATATCAAAGAAAGCCTCTAAAAGTGATTATAGCTTTACGTTAAGTATACCAAACCTAGAAAAAAAGAAGCTAAGTATGAATTAGAATAATATCACCCTTGCTGGCCACACACCCACACACCACACTTTTTGAGCCAATTTAACCTAATTTGCCATATAAAAACCTAAGTTCACTATAATTGGAAGAGAGCTGTTTCCTGGGCCTATAAATCTTTTCCGGGAGACGGGCCTCATCTTTATATACTTAATATATGTAATATATTAAGTGTAACGGTAATATATTCAAAATTAATAAGTATTATACTATAATATTATGGTGGATAGTTAAAATAATATTAATTAGACCCTGGATAGACCGACTTTCATGGCGGGATGGGCGAGTAGCAGGCTCCACGAGGTGCGGGTTCGATTTTCGCTGCGGGACAGATGTTTGCATGATCTGCAAATATTTGTTCCGGGTCTGGACGTTGTGGGAAACTTAGTGTGGGATTAGCCCTCCTATTCTCTAACAGAAAGTCACTATCAATTGCTCAAAATTATCATTAAGAATTATTATTGTCAATTGATGGTCGTTGTCAACCGTTAGTCACCGAGTGACTTTCAGCTAGGGAATAGGGGGGCAGGACTATGTGACTGTGTTGGGTGTTATTGGGTGTTATGTTATATTATAATTATTTATTATTAACTGGTATCTTCGTAGTTTCCACTGCTCTGAAGGTTTGTCAAACTTGCGACGAAGTCAAAATAAATCTAATCGGGCGGACACAGCTTTTGCTTGTTTACTGTCTTACGGGTGGTCTAACTGTGGTCTAATATGGCCAGTCATTCTGACGAGCACAGCGTCCCTAATTACGCGAGCGGACATCGGCGTTGATTGGATTCGGCCAAGTTTTTTGTAGCTATTGACGTTGTAATCAAAAGATGTCCGAAGGCCGAAGCTGACTCTGTCACAGACAGCTTTACACATTATTTCGTAACTCTTAAAGGTACTTATTACACACTATTTTTAAAATAAGTACTTACCTACTCATATACATTTAATAAACAAAACAAAATAATTTGCTTCTACTAAAATCTTTCATTCACAATATCTTCAGTTATTGACGACCTCTGTGGCGCGGCGGCCGAGTAGCATCTGAGATGCAAGAGGTTGAGGGTTCGATTCCCGCTGCGGGACAAATGTTTGTATGATCTGCAAATATTTGTTCCGGGTCTGGGTGTTGTGGTACCATGGCACTCGTAGTTGCTGATAACCACGACACAGGGAATCCTAGTGTGGGATCAAGACTATACGTATACATGTAACTGTTGGGTGTTATGTTATGTTATTCATTCCACATTTTAGAAATTTAAAATATTACACAACTTATTCAATATTTTTAGTTTTATTTTCTGAAAAGTTTCATACTACCTACATACATAAACACACGCCTTTTCCCCGAAAGGGTAGGCAGTGCCTCAAAGGGCCTCTTTTCACCGTGGGTTGCACTGTCGCAGGAATAAGTTGGTAATTCATTTTGTAAAAACGGGAAATTTTCACGTACTTACCGATATGTTGGTGGAATCAACAACAGGTTTCGACCCTAATCGAGGGACTTCATCAGGGTGGGTATAGGATCCGCGCTACACTCTCTCCGCGTCGTTCCTCGCACTGCGTCTCTGAGCTCGCTCCTCTCGTCTCGTCCGGCGCGGGGGTGGGGGGAGTGCTTGTGTCCGCGTCATCACAAAATGAAAAATTGTTTACAAAATGAATGATATAATTCACGAAAGTTACTTTATTACAAGTTGGTAATTACTAAAGTATGTTGAATTCTATTCAAGTTAGATACCATATTTAAGTACTTACCTATCCAATTCACAGAGCAAAACCAAGTGAACACTATTCTATTCTGGATTGTAGATAGATTAGATAGATAGATAGATTAACACTTTATTGATCACCACAGAAACAATAAACAAGTAATATTACTAAAGAAAGGCGATACAATGGGCGGCCTTATCGCTGAAAGCGATCTCTTCCAGGCAACCTTTGGATGGAACGAAATGAGCAACGCTGTAATAGACTGCGGTGTACCTACAAAGCAAAACTAAGAAATATTCTAAATTAATTAAAATAAATAAGAAGTTATGAACAATATTGAGTAATACCTACCTACGTATAATCCTAATACTTATATATTCACATAATAAACTAATACGTATTATATACGAAGTATATAACAATATAAGAACTGTAACAATGAAAGAAAACCAATAATTACATAATATGCTTAAATAACGCTAGGTAGAGATGCGACTAAAAAGTAGTGCTGTTTAACTTTTAGCTTGGAAGTGTGTAGTGAGGAAGCCTGTCTAATTTCTAGTGGCAACGCGTTCTACAGCCGCACAGCTTGGACCGTGAAAGAATTACCATAGAAGGAACTGCGGCGTAATGGGGTTCCAAGTAATAAGTTATCTGATGACCTAAGAGAAAGGTTATGTAAGGAGTGAAGATATTCGAATCTTTAAGATACCAAGGAGAGAATGGATTGAAAAGTATATAATAGAGAAGAGAGAGAATATGCATATTCCGGCGAAAACGAATGGGAAGCCACTTGAGCATTAAGCGGAAGGGAGACATGGTCATATTTACGGAGACCAAATAGATAATACCCAACCAACACTTTCTTCACAACATCTGCTGCCAGTAACGGTTCTTATCTCTTCGACTACGTTGATTGTTCAGAGTTTGCTAGTTTATCAGCTGATTGCTAACTTTAGCACACTTTAGCAGTCTGATTGCTAGCTTTAGCAAGCGTTGCTAACCCGGGTGTTTCTGATTCGACTTAGGGTTGATTTCACCAACAAATAACAGGCGGTTAAACAACTGTTTAGTCTAACCAATGCTTTTTGACAGCTGTTTTCAAAGATTATCTGTCACCTTTACCAATGGTTAGATTTAACAAGACATTTACTAACTAACAGAGTATGGTGAAATTGGCTCTTAACGAACTATATTGTACGAACTCCTTTTGTTGTGGTTCTGAGAGAGTGCGATAGCAAGAGTTGTTACCCGACTGCGCCTAGCAAAGAAGGACTATTTATTCGACTCTTGGAACAATCAGGGTAAAACTCTTCCTGTCTTATAATTAAAAGGTACAGTCAGCAGCGCAAATTGGTTAGGTACTCTCTTCGTGTAGACTGAACTACAAGTATGTAATTTATCAGCGCGTTTCAAGAACGCGCATAAAATGCTGATAAAACGGGCGTATTTTTCGCTTTTTGCGTTTAATGCAAGGAAAATATAATCGTGGTTTTTTTTATTCTGGAAAATGTAGCTTGCATCTGAATGAGTGATATAAAATTAAAATTGGCTCAGACGTGTCCAAGCCGTAAGATTTTACGCAAAAATGTCATGTTCTTCTATTAATTTGCATCTTTGCAGGAACTTAATTTAGATTTTTGATATTAAAGCCATTATTGGCTTGAGTGATTTTCGGGTATCCTTATCGATCCTTTCCTTTGATTGCCGTATCCTTCGCTTATGTCGTATTTACGTCTGAAAAAATATATAACTTTTCAACTTTACGTTGTCATACAATTTTGATTATTGTTATAATATCACTTAAGGTGTTAGTGTTACTCGTTTCGGTGTTACTCGTTGGGAATATCCCTGCATCAAATTTTTTTACCGGCTACCAAACCAAATTAAAAAATCGGAAAATAATAAAGATACAAGTTTGTCTTTGAACATGCAAGGGTAACCAATTCATGCTGCTGACTGTACATGGGGTAGTAGTTTGATTTATACTCATAATCAAATCTGCAATAGGTACCACTAGTTACATTGTACAAAAGGATAGGTACTCACTGAACCACGTTATCGGGCATTGTGTAACCCACGTAGAACACTTGTGTTAGTTGGCTGTCTACCAACAGTCGTGTCCGATCCTACTATGACCGAGGAGGCTGTAATAATTGCTAAGCGCTTGTAGTACGCTTGTACTACAACGTTATAGAGCTCTATGCTGTCTAAGTATCGTGTTTGCTTGTTAGAGCATTTACTTACTGTTGTTTGGGATAGTGAAAGTGATATAAGTATGTGAATGTGATGGAATCCGAAATTTAGAAATCCGTAGAAGAAACAAGATCACCGACATAGCTCTCAGAATTAGCAAGTTGAAGTTGGAATGGGCAGGTCATATAGCTCGCAGATTTGACAACCGTTGGGGAATAAAGGAAGAGGAAGGGCCTTCACTCGATGGACTTAAGAGGAGGTCACCGGTAGCTAAGTTAAAAGCGCGCTTACGCCCTTTTGCACGCGAACGAAGTTTGCTTTTAATTTTTTAATTCAAACTCCATGAAACTTTGTACACATGATCAGTACACTAATATCTTAGAGCCATGGTGCATTAGTTTCTTATAAAATTATATGGTTACCGAAACCGAGTTTAGATATTAGTGCACTGAGGCCCAATTCTCTAACTTAAAAATAGTTAAAATAGAGTTCGGATCATGTTCGATCTTGTGTCGATGTCTTAATGTCAGAAATGGTATTCTCTAAACATAAAATAAAACACTGTAATGTGATTATATCGAAATGTGACCGAAACTTGAACGATTCAAAGTTTTTTCGATAATTTTAGCATTGTAGATGGAGTCTCTCTTTACTCTTTGCAATTATATATATAACTATCCTACTCTACCTAATGGTGGTCACCGTGAATTGAAAGTAGGCTGATTGAAATTGTTATTTATAAGGGAGCAGAATACCAACTTTCTGTCAATTCATAATTCCGTCTCGATTCGGTTAACTTTCAGTGTAGTTTTAAAATAATTTAGAGAATTGGGCCTCATGTATACAATATTTCATGGAGTTTAATTAAATAATAGCCAAAATAGAAGCAAACTTCGTTCGCGTAGGTAAAAAAGGGCGTAAGCGCCCAGCGGTAACCTTCTCTTAAATACTCCTATACCCTTTCCTGTCCATCAGGCTATATCCCAAATAAGACATTATATCTATCTATTTATCTGTCTACCCTCAATCCTCATGCAGATCCCTCAATATGGGATAAATCTTCGTGCAATTGAAAAGCGTAAAAAAGCTGTTCAGCCCTCTTCTTTCACAGATGTCGTAAATAGATCGGATCCCGTTAAATTATTCTTTAGACTGGTTTTTTCCGTGACTTTGCTCTAAACTGCTAGGTAGGGCTTACCTTGAGTGTTTTCTTCGAGAGTTGTTTCTATCGATATCTTCTGAGCTATGAGTTCTCATTCGCTACGCTAATGCTTGCTCTTGTCAATAAGAAAGGCGACATTCTTATACCTAAATCATTTTGCAGATATTCTCTACCTATAACTAGATGTATTTTTTAGCAAACTTCGTTTGTTCGTCATGTCACTAATTTGTAGGGGTTTGTAGGGGTTGTAGGGGTTGTAGGGGTTCGTAGGAGTTTTTTGCGGTTGTAGGGGTTTGTAGGGGTTGTATAGGGATAGGTAGGGGTTTGTATGGGGTTTTAGGGGTTGTAGGGGTTCTTAGAGCTTCAAAGTCAAAGTATTTTTTTTGGCTTGTTGGGTTGCAGGCGTTTTTAGGGTTTGTATGTGTTTGTTTTTTTTCACTTTGGCCGCATTATCTTCTTCCAGGCGGATGAAGTCGCGAGTGGGTCAGCTACTTGTTAACCTACTTTACAAAAAGGAGGAGGTTCTCAATTCGCTTTTTTTTATTTATTTTTTATTGTTTGTTACCTCATATCTCCGACGTTTATGAACCGATTTGGAAAATTCTTTTTTTATTTGAATAGATATACATCCAGATTGGTCCCATTTTTTTTAAGAATGCAGTTCTGATGATGGAATCCATGAGGAATTGAGGGAACTCCTCAAATATTGCAGGCATACATATAGCGATTTTAATATTTTCAGTAACAAACCAAGCATTTGCATTCAGATAGTATCACGACCCTTTCACCACTATGATTTTTTCATCCAGATATTTTGTCGACTACAATGGCGGAAGTCGGTTTTTTAAATGTAAAGTTATTTATAAGATGATTCAAAATGATCCTTGTGTTTTCTATGAATAAAATATTTTTGACTTTGTCTTAGCAGATTCTTTATGTCTGTTCTTTCCCGATAGGATACTGTGTGCGAGAGTGAATTCCATAAGCAAGTTCATACCCGGGCTCTCGGATCATACCCTACTCTACAGCGTTTTTATTATCACGTCGAGAAGGAGGGTGATATCATTCGTGCTGTCTTGCGTGCTTGATCTGCTAGATGGTATTGTCTCATTTCATTTGATAACCATTTTATATGGGTAATGTAGGGATTTGAAGGGTTATTGGGATAAGCTTCTATACATATATTTTACTTACAAGCTTTCGTTTAAATTGCTTTCTATACCAAGGCGTCACATATATTTTGCAATTTAGTTTGAATGTACAATTTTGCATTTCGATGACAATACAATATTGGTGACAGTGTCATGGTCGAAATGGAAGGTGGATGCTTAGAATAAGGGCCAAGGGTGTATGGATCACAAAAGGACTTTTTGTTTTTTTCTGCTTTTTCGAAACGAGACCCATTTCCATGTCCATTTTTATTTTATTTCAATTTCTAGTGTTTTTTTTAGTTATACCGTGTAATAGTGGTATTTTAACCGGTGTAGTTTATTTAAAGAACACATGGTAGAGAATTTAAGTGTAATGTGTGTCTTTTCAAATGTGTGGAAACAGTCCATCAATATTTTAGTAAAACTGCCACCGCATTACTAAAACATGATTTGATTGAGACTACACTGGCAAAATTGAGAAGACTTTCCTGAGGCCATTATTAAAAGAAGAAAACTTATAAGTATAGAGATTATAACTTTATACACCAAAAACACAAAACAAAAAAAGAGATACAAAGTTTAAAATCAATGCAAAAAACAAAAAAAACAAAATGCAAAAATGTTCAAATTGCAATAGGCGGTCTTATCGCTTAAAAGCGATCTCTTCCAGACAACCTTAGGACGGACAGGATCTATTAAACAAAAAAGGATCACAGCAAGATGCAAAGCAAGACGTTTGGATTTTAGAATTATATACCGTGCCTTAACTAGGTATATTATCATCTTAGAACAAAATTATCAAAATTAAACGCCACCGGTCTCTACCTACAGTATATAGAATATACCATATACAATATACAGTATATACCATAAATGCCCCATTTAATTTTACACAGTCCAGTCCATGCAAAGATTGTCTGGAAGAAATCGCTACAGAGCGATAAGACCGCCCATTGTATAGCATAGTTAGTTTTAGTTTTCGTTTGTTAAATTATTTAATTTTTACTATGGTGTGCAATAAAGTATTTTCTATCTATCTATCTATAGATCACTCAGTAATAAATATGGTGATATGGTACGGTAATATGGTATTTATTACTCAATACAAAACATTAAAAACTTAAAAAATCGCTCGGCACTCAGGCCTTTCACGGAAACAGCAGACTATCAACCAAAACCACGTCAATGCAATCTGCCATTGAAATGCAATTCTCAAATGCTCAAGCCTGCTACCCTATGCCTTTACAGACTGCAGTCATTCTGTCTATCCAGCGCTATGCCATTACAGGCGGTAAGTGTCGTCACCACTGCACTTTGCACTTACCAGCCAGTCAGACAATGTTGGAAGAGCCGGGACTGCTTTAGGATGTACCACACTTAAAGCAATATTCGAAGCGATAGATAGTTTTGGTCGCGCTTCGCTGCAAAATAGGTAACTTTCCGTATAATAAGGCTACCATTAAACACAGAACTACCATTTAACATTGAACTACTAACATGAAAAAAAAGGTTAAAAATGTTCGTGTAGGTTTTCCTGTAAACTATAAGTAAAGACGTACTGTCGTACGTACTGACGTAAGTAATAATAAAAATAATAATTGTATTCCTCTTATCAAACCATTTACGATTTTTTTTGAAAAATTATTAAGCCCCAAAGTTTAGGTAATACCCCAAAAAGCAGAATTCGTTTATTTACGCAATACGTCCGTGATTTGATCCTTTAGGTCGACTTCGGTCACTTCCTAATTTGTACCTTTCCAAACTCACCTCATTCTGTTTTTGATTTGTTTTGCTTGTTTTAGGTTTATAGCTAAGTTATTGTGTTATAGCTTTCTATCGCTTGCTCTTTGTGGACGGCTAGCTGTAGGTCTAGCCACGTCTACGATAATTAGCCATCTTCGTGGTGCTTATAGCTAATGTAAGTAATAACAGCTAAGTGAGGCTAACTTTTACAATTCACTAAAATGTTTCACTAATTTGTTGAGTTAGTTCTGGAATTTCATTAGTGAAGACTTTTGTGTCGTTTTTAATGCAAAGTGATTGGTTTTAGTTACAAGAAATGGATATTTTAATTCAATTTCTGTATTTTGTTTAAAGGAACTTTTGGTACAAGTAAATCTTTTGGATTTTGTTAATAATTTAGGTAAGTAACACCTTAAGTAACAACTTAAGAAGAGGTTACCTCCACTTAATATTTGGTCACTAAACAGGCAAATACTAACCCAACATTAATACATTTTGACGTAATAATAGATATCCATCGTTACAAAAGAATGTTGTTTACCATATATGACAACAATATACGATGGTCGATGTTCATGAGGATGATTCAAAACAACAAATAATGGTCAACGAAACGTCAGCAGGAGAATATTATAGTATATAAAAAAAAAAAAAACAGGGCATTTATTCACTTACACTAATCTAAGTTACAAATAGGTACAATTATAATATAGTTTAATAGTTAGTGTACGAGAAAAGGACGAGGGCTCAGCCACGCTGTTTTTCAGCCTCACCGTAGAATGCCTCAAATATAAGTGTGTGTCGTAATTTTTCTAAAATGATTCCAAGTCACGATATTTTCAATTCTATTAATACAAAGATAGTAAAGAGTTCTATACAATCCCTTCAGACACAGTAATGAACTTGTAGTTGTTTAATCTGTGGTCGGAGATTTATTGCAATAACTTCACAGTATCAAGGTCTATCTATCCTATTGTTAATAATGATTTATCCTTTGAAGGAACTTTGCAAAAGCAAAAAGTAAAGTCTCTTGAAATGTTATTTCAATTTAATGCAAGCGGCAGCATCCCAGTTCCATGTTGTGGCCTAATAAAAGATAAATTAACATATTTTTATTGTTTAACTCGAAATCTGGAAGTTTGGTAGTTTTATTTTGCTGCAAGGAAAAGTTCCTTAGTGGTAAAAGATAGCAAATTTTAATGGCATTTCCGTTTGGAGAACATTCAATTTAAATTTGACCCAAAAATCTATTCTATCTAGTGTTAGATAGATGGAGATTTTAGGCGAAAATTTGGATCGGATAATGGTCGCAAAGTTACATCTGTGGCGCGGCGGGCGATTAGCCGGCTTAGATGCACGAGGTTCGTTTCCCGCTGCGGTAAAATGTTTGTATGATCTGCAAATATTTGTTCCGGGCCTGGGTGTTATGATACCATGGTACTCGTAGTTCCTGATACCCACGACACAGGAAATCTTAGTGTAGGATCAAGACTACGTATGTAACTGTTGGGTGTTATGTTATGTGTGGGTATCTTGTTTTAACTCGTGTAAATTCTAAATTATTCAGACAAGCTAAGATTACAAGTTAAAGTTAGTTTTAGTAGAGTCAGCTAGTGGATCAGAGACGTGGTTTCCAACACGTTATCTTGCTAAAAGACAAATAAACCGCAATCTTGCAAGTTTCAACAGATAAATATGGTTTTATTTCCCGCCGGGATACGTGACGTTGCAGCATGCTCCATTTTATTTTACGAGTTGGTTCCCGCATACCAGCCGATGCATTGTGAAATATCACGAAGAATGGGGGATATTTATTTATTGAGCTCGCGAGGATAATATGAGGTGGCGGGGAAAATTGCAACAATTTTTCCAATATATTTCAAGACAGTGCTGATATAGCTGTCGCTTTCAAATATAACTTTGTTACTAAAGTAACTTTCGTGAATTATATCATTCATTTTGTAAAAACGGGATATTTACGACCCCTCACACAAGTAAGGCAATTTTTACGCTCTCCTAAGGATAGAGACCCTCTAGGTGTCCCCGGTGTTTACACTATTCCCTGTGACTGCGGCAAGTTATGTTGGTGAAACGAAAAGGAATATCTCTACCAGGCTCACTGAACACATACGTGCCATGAAGAATGAGGACATAAATAGTTTAGCTTTGGCGGAGCACTCATTAACCTCTGGTACGTCGCATTAAATCCGTTTTGACAAGGCCCGGGTCTTGTCTAGGGAAAAGTTTTTCGATCCTCGTAAGATCCGAGAGGCTATCGAGATTAGTCGACTGCCTAATTTCAACAGGGATAGAGGATGGGCTCTACCACAGGCTTGGAAATCCTTGGAAGTGATTTAGCCCTATAGAGACACTGTTAGTGTAGCCTGTCTGGCCGCTCCTGGCGCGCCCGATGGTTGCGACGGGAGTTGCAGCGACGATGATGGAGCACCGCAACCCGACCGGAATGACGTCACCGAAGAACGTGTGATGACGCGGATACAATTCTCCCCCTACCCCCGCGCCGGACGAGCCGAGAGGAGCGAGCTCAGAGACGCAGTGCGAGGAAGGACGCGGAGGGAGTGTAGCGCCGATCCTATACCCACCCTGATGAAGACCCTCAATTAGGGTCGAAACCTGTTGGTGCTTCCACCAACATATCGGTACGTGAAAATTTCCCGTTTTTACAAAATGTATAACTTTGTTGTTCATCATAGTTAGGTACCTATTTATTTATTTATTCAAAAAACAATTAAAATAAACCATAGTATTAAAAATATAATTATGTTTTTAGTAGGCTAAAAGCTAAGTTCTGTTAGCAGCCGTGCTAGGTTGCATCTATGTTACGACAGCTAGTAGGTATACTTCCTAGTATTTATTTTAGAAAATAAATTTATTTGCTATGATTAAGGAACGCAAAGACTAAAAGTAGTATTTCCATCGTGTTTAGTTATAGTTAACTTAGACGATCGGCGTATGTATGTATTATATTTGTCTGAGGATAACATTCGAACCGTTAATCCGATATAAATAAATAATAATAAATAATAAATAAATGCTGGACTTTTCACACAAAAAATATATTTATATTTTATACAAATATTTGTTCAGAGGCGGGAATCGAACCTGCAACCTCCTGCGTCACAGGCGAACCTTCGCCTGCCGCACCACAGTGGTCGTCATATGAAATTTCTTGGAGCTGCCATCGCTGACTGCTGGACCACGGGTCTAGGTATTAGTGTACTAATCATGTGTACTTACAAAATTTTATGGAGTTTGATGAAATAATGTAGAAGCAAACTTCGCTAACCAACCAAACAAAGCGCGTTCATTACACACCCCACTTGATATAACTGTCGCACTATTTTTTACCCCACTTAGATTCCAATATATCTCATCAACCCCCGACCGTTATAGCCTATACCTTTCCTACAAATTGTACCCATACTATCTATTCAAATTTTATGAAGATCGGATTAACGGTTGGGAAGTTTTCATCGGACAAACATACATACCTACATACAAACGCCGATTATTCCAGGTTGACTCAGAGAACTCGCTTCGCTCGTTTAATTAAAGCCGCGTCTACCACGAGCGTTAGCGTATGACATAGTCACTTATTAAAACAGTTATCGGACATAACAGTTTCATAATCATCATCATAATTTAATACAAAAAAAACTTACTAGGTTATTACAACAAGAGGCACAAGCACAAAGCTTCCCTGAAATGAACAGCCCTCGCTTACCAATATTAATTAGTTAAATTAAACAAAACCAACGAGCACGATTATTAATCAGCGAAATTAAATTAAATCTTTCCATTATGGAATACCTAATTAATTAACAGAAATGGTTATAAAAGCCGAATAAAGAGCATTTGAGAATGAACAGAAATATTTTTTCGGTTAGAGTTTAGGTATTACTTATTTCGTTAATTTTATTTTTTTAACTTAGATTTTACTTTTGATTTGCGACGGTGACGGATTTTAGTTGCTAGCCCGCATTTTCTCAAGTGACGGATTTCAGTTGCTAGCTCGCATTTCCTCAGGTGTCGGATTTCAGTTGCTAGCTCGCATTTTATCAGGTGACTGATTTCAGTTGCTAGCCCGCATTTTCTCAGGTTACGGATTTCAGTTGCTAGCTCGCATTTTATCAAGTGACGGATTTCAGTTGCTAGCTCGCATTTCCTCAGGTGACGGATTTCAGTTGCTAGCTCGCATTTCCTCAGGTGACGGATTTCAGTTGCTAGCTCGCATTTCCTCAGGTGACGGATTTCAGTTGCTAGCTCGCATTTCCTCAAGTGACGGATTTTGGTTGATATTAGTTTACACTTGCTCAAGTGATGGATTTTGACCAGTAAAGCCAGGGTTTCCTAGAGAACGGCGGACGACATGATAATGATATGATATTATATGATGAAAATTACAGGCACGAGACTTTTCATCTTTGTCTCAGGGTCGATCGGCAGCGCGCGTGTGATGCCTCTGGTGTTACAGGCATTCATAGGCTACGGTAACTGCTTTCCATCTGGTGGGCCGTAAGGTAGTCTGATTGCAAAGTAGCATAAAAAAAAAATGATATCGGTGACCATTATTTTTGAACTTACGTCAGAGAAATATTTTACGGCAGTCATTGAAAGCCCCCGCTATCCTATTCAATGAATTGTAGAGATTTTCTAAATCTCTACAATTTACAGAGATTTTCTAAATCTCTACAATTTACAGAGATTTTCTAAATCTCTACAATTCATGCTACAAAAAACCTTTGAAGACTGTAGAGTTATAGAATATCTCCTAATTAGTACCAAGGGATCATAACAGGATCTATCAGTAAATACTCCCTAAATTGGGTTCCTGATGCACGGACCTTTTTTTTCTGTTTTAAGGAGCTATTCGGAATTAGTAACGCCACCACCATGATTGTTGGTACACTGGTCTGGTTCGTTGTACTGGTTTTATTATTCTGTTGAACTCGTGTTGTTGAATGTTATTGTTTTACAAATCAAACGCTATTTGCGGCTTTACGATTCGATTTTCCTGTTTCATCATCATCATCAGCCTATAGAAGTATATTGCTGGACTTACGCCTTCTCATAAAATGCTACGATGAATAGTCTTGAGCCGCCTCCATCCACCGACTTCCTGCGTCCTTCAAAATGGGTTTTCCTACACTGTGTCGTCCGTGTTTGTAGTCGCCATTCGAGAACCTTTATTCCTCAACGGCTATCGGTTCTGCGAACCTGAGAGTTTACATACTTTTAAGATAAGTATACCAAGGCAACAGGATAGGTCCTTTGCGGATGATAAGCAATGGTTTCAGAAGTGGTGACCGTCATAAAACGGCCCAAGCAGTGACCGTCTAGATGACGATCATTTATCTGCGAAAGTCGCGGAAAATTAACTAAAAGTAATTATTTGAAAATGGCATTCATTGCAATATTACGGTCGGCTGTCATATTATAATAAAGGCTACGCTTCTTTGAGAACCAAAGTTAAAAACAAGAAATAAAAAGAATATTGTTAAGTACCTACTTAATCAAAATAAAAGAAAACAATTAAAGCTCTTCAAACAGAATATTTTTATTTGGGTTTGACGAAAACTACTTAGCTAGGTTTGGCTGGTTTACATACTTACCTATGGCTATTACATCGAACAAAACTAGAATAAACTGAGGTAGGTAGGTAAGTACGTACGTAAGTACCGTTATTTACATTCAAGTCTGCACAAATCTAGCACAAGGATCCCATCCATTAGGTATTTTATTATAAACCTGCCTAGCTTTTCTCACTCTGAACAGCCTAGATTTTATTTTATTACATTATTTCTACATCTGGCTACCTGCGAGCCGTTTGAAGGCAGGTCACGTCTCCCTAATGCACTGCTCGGCTCTACATCATACGAGGTTTAGTATAAAGAAACTGCTTGGTATTCTATTCCTTATTGTCAGCCGGTGAAAATATAACATAATGTTGAATTTTCAAAGAAATCGTTATGGAAATGTTATGGCATTATGGCAGAAATGTTGCTGGAAAAATTTGCTATTTCATATTATCGCTAAACTGTGTTTTTATTGCGAACTATAAGTAATCTAAAAATCAAATCAAATCAATAGGATTTTATGCATTGACATCACAAGGATCATTTTGAATTTTTAGGGTTCCGTACCCATAGGGTAAAACGGACCCTTTTACTAAAACTCCGCTGTCCATCCGTCAGTCACCAGGCTGTATCTCATGAACCATGATAGTTAGAGAGTTGAAATTTTCACAGATGATGTATATCTGTTGCCGATATAACAACAAATAAAAAAATAATAATAAAATAAATATTTAAGGGGATCCCATACAAAAAACGTGTTTTTTTGCAGTTTTGATAGATCCGTCTGTCACCAGGCTGTATCTCATAAACCGTGATATAGTACAGTCAAATTAGGTGATTTTTTGCAAAACTGTGGAACTAATTAGATGTAGTCATGAAAACTTTTCTAATTGTTTTGTATGGCTTAAAAATCACCTCTAATAATAAGAATCAGTAATTTCACCCTCCGGAACAGGGTGAAATAGGGTGAAAACCTTATAATATCCGTAACTTAATGGGGGAAATAGAAGTAGTCGGTGCAATTTGGCATAGACTTTGAACCGTTATGATCTACATTTGCACCAAGTATTTTTTAAATCCGACATACGGAACATACAAAAAAATATCATTTACAAAAAAAACTTTTTGTGGGTATTGCGGCTCCGGGAAAATTAATTTAGTCTGTGCAAATTGATAGACTTATCAGAAAAATGTTCGAAATACATTACCAGGTTTGCACCTTGGTGCGTCTCACGGAAGGCACTTTTCCATATTTTATTGTCGCTCTACTTCGGGGAAAATTAATGTAGTTCTGGAAATTGACTTAAACTTATTCATTTAATTAGTACTACATCCGCCGGAAGTTTTATACTTGTTTTTTTTTACGGAAGATGCATTTGTTCAACACTGTGTTCCCTAAATGCACGTGGTTTTTATTAAAATCATAATGCACTAAGACAGTCTCTCTATACGTAATTTGACTTGCATCAAGTTATTTCTTTCTATTTTAAAATTTACGGCCTTTTTAAGTTTGTACCTAATATTTAAAAGGGTTCCGTAAGCGCCAGAAACGGTGCAAACTTAGGATAAGCTTCTTTTCGTGTCATCTAACGTTTCCATAAGAATCCACGACTACACGACTTAGGTCCACACTTTTAGCTAATTTGCCTGTACTAATAGTTAGACAGTTAAAATTTTCACAGATGATGTATTTCTGTTGTCGCTATAACAAAAATACTAAAAAATAGAATAAAATAAATATTTAAGGGGGCTCCCATACAACAAACGTGATTTTTTTGCCGTTATTATAGATAATGGTACGTAACCCTTCGTGCACGAGTCCGACTCGCACCTACAAACAGATTCAAAATATTTGTTTTTGAACTGAGCTAAATGAAACTGGTTCATTAAGAAAGTGGCTAGCAAAGTAAAGAACAAATATGCCAGTAGGTACCTACACTTGCTGATAAACAAAATAATCTAATTTGCCTGCACGCGTTACAATTTTCCGGCACGTAGGTTGCAGAGGGCGCTGCAAGCGATAGCCGGAAATTGTGCAAGTTGCACTTCCGGCGCCTTCCTCCTACCAGGGGCTTACGTAGGTATTCGTTTACATATATTTTCTATTAGATACTGAGTTTTATAATAACATTATTTGATCAAGAAAGTATTTAAATAAATTCTAATTCTAATAAAAATATTTTTTGATGACTCTTAAATTTGGTACAATGGTGAGGGGGTAGATAAGTTAACAAAGCTTTAATAAAACTTCTTATATTATATAACTAGCTTTGTTTAAAAATAAAGTATACCCGACACTGATCCTTGCTTAAAAAGTCCATCAGTAAGGTACATAGATTTCTTAAAAAGTACGTAAGTAGTCCAGAACACTACTTAGTTTAAATTTTCAATGGAATGAGATTTGGCCGAGGAAATTACAGCGTAGAAATTGCCACTGTTTACGATCAACACCGCCGTCAAAACACCCATCACAGGTCACGCAAATTGTATCAGGTTCACCCCTCGCGCACCCCCTCACTAACCTGAGTATTCAAAACATTTAATTAACAACCCCCCTGCATCGCGTCTATTGCATTCCAACGAGTGTTAAGGAATTTGATTCAACAAAACAAAGGGTTGGGGGAAAATTTAATGAATACTGAAGTTTGGTTTTTGTTTTCAAAAGACTGGAGTCAGTGGACCTGACTCTGTTCATACCTACTTTCTATTAGGTACTTCAATTCAGTCCATTTCAATATAAAATCATGGAAGACCTTCTAAAATATGTTTTACAAAATGTATAACATTGTTTACACTTGTACCTGTTTTTACTTAAAAATTTTATACTATCCTATTCTACAAATTGACGTAGGTCAACGCAGAATCAAAAGTTCGTGTTTTTTAGAATTGTGAATGATATGTAGAGTATTTGAGGTATAACGATGACCCATAACTTTATTCCCGCAAAGATATGTCATGTCTTTGTTATTTTAATTAAACTAATTGATAATAATTATAGTATAGTAAGTATCCATGTCTATGACGATGATATAGACAGATATAAATCCACTCTCGCATATTTTTTAAAAGACCACACCATGCCATTCTAGAAACAAATAGTTAGGTAGGTACATAAAGAATAGACAGATTCTCGCAATTTCTATCTGTGGTTATGAATAATGTATTTCTGAGATGTCTTCGTCGGGACGAAGGTACGAACTACCATTGTGACGTTTGAGGGCACGTGACCAGACATCTTATTGGGGGGATGTATCAAAATACATAATCTTTACGTTAAAAATACACCCTTAATTATAAATCCATAAAATATCAATCAATATCGTAGTGAAGTAATACAATTTCTTGAAATTTATCCATTTTGACATACAGTGTGTCCATAATCATTCTCTAAACCTATTTTAGTTAATATAGCTTTTGTTTTCTTCTCTCTGATGTAAAATGTCATACGTCAAAACAAGACAAAAGCTATTTTAACTAAAATAGGTTTAGAGAATGATTATGAAACAGGGGGTTAGTCTTTATGTATTTTGATGCCTGCCGATGTGATTTTATCCTCCGATACCGAATCTTTTATAGCTATTTGGTATGCGTCCCGAACGCGGCATGAAGTGGCTTCCGCTAATTTGGGGCAGAATGGCACTAGCTTTGCCATTTAGATTCTGGGTAATACTTGGACGTGAGAAAAGAAAGTAATCTACATAACATAACACCCTACAGTCACACACGTAGTCCTGATCCCACACTGGGATTCTCTGTGTCGTGGATATCAGGAACTGCGAGTACCATGGTATCATAACATCCAGACCCGGCACAAATGTTTGCAGATCATACAATCTTTTGTCCCGCAGCGGAAATCGAACTCGCAACCTTTCGCATCTCAGCTGGCTGCTCGTTCGCCGCGCCACAGAGGTTAATTGTTTAATGGGGTTTTGTTTGTCTGAGGCCACGAGAAATAAACTTCAGTGTTTTGCTGGTGGGGTTTTAGGGGAAAACTTCACCGCCGCGTTGGATAAACGACCACTGCTGGACAAGGCCTCCCCATAGAATAGGGGAGATTTACCTTAATGACACGCTTGGTTGGCGGATTGGTGATCGCAGTATATATGCTGCTGCCTATCTCGACACATTTTAGGATGAAGCCACTATGACCAAATACTAATACGTTCAGTATGATTCAGGTTTCATACGAGAAACGTCAAAGGAGTTGTTTCACAATGTATGGAACTTAACCCTTGGGGTTTACACTTATGTAAACGTGGCTAAATATAATTATGTTAAACCTTTTCCCATTGTCATTTTTGTATATTTAAGCTTCAAATTAGAGTAAGAGTTTTTTTTCGAAAATCACTGATTTTTTCGCCATTCTCTGTATGGTGTACATAGACATAGGCCATTTTGGAACAACTCCTTTAATTTTGATGTTGCGCTGTTGTTTTATTTAATGATGATGATGATGATGATGTTGTTGTTTTAGCTTTACTGCTACAAATCCTCTTACAAATCTTGACGACCTCTGTGGCGCGGCGGGCGAAGGTTCGCCTGCGATGCAGGAGGTTGCGGGTTCGATTCCCGCCTCGTAACAAATATTTGTACGATCTGCAGATATTTGTTCAGGGTGTTCTGGGTATTTTTCTATGTATAATAAAAAATATCTATCTGTGTAATGTATTGTATTAAGTATATCAGTTATCTAGTACTCATAACAACAAGCTCTGCTTAGCTTGGGGCTAGATAATGTTGTGTGAAATGTCCAGTATTTATTTATTTATTATTTATTTAAATAAGTCTGTACTGTCAATTTGACAAACCAATATTAAACTAAATGAGAAATAGAACAAGAAATCGACAGAAAATAAAAAAGCTCGGCACATGATGCAAGTCCTGATTTCTTCATGAATAATTCAGTATGAGCAAGGACCTATATCCTATCTGCAATGGGACATGTCGTTATGATAACGACACACTAACAGCTGGACAAGTGAGTCCTACATTTACTTGTCTCTGGTCCTACGCAGTAAAAATACATTGAAGATACACCTTCGAATGTGTTGATATTATTTTACAAGGCACGACTTGATCGTGCCGGGAAGACTGAAATAGAATAGACACTATTATCAAGACTGAAATTTTATACTGGGTAATAAAAGTTAGAAAAATAAACAAAATAAAATACCCTTTTTTTCTACTAAGTTTAAAACTAAAATCTAAACAACTAAAATAATATAATAAATAAACAACTAACAATTCTTTTTAGGGTTCTATATTTTCTTTTATCTAATTTGTATCTAATTTACATCTAATTTATCTAATTTGGAGAGTAGTCGCCTCATTGGCGTAGGCCAGTCTATCAATAATTAGTAGTATAGTGTCTAGTAGGATATCTTACTCTTTTCTTCACATCTACTAATTTCGTTTGTTTCCTTATAATTTTGTTACTAATTCTGTCTGAAATTTTTAAACCTAGGATGCTTCTCGCGATACTCTCTTTTATACTGGGTCATAAAAGTTAGAAGAATAACTTACTCAGGCAAAATTTAAAATTAAAGAATTTTCAAGTAAGTTTGACTAAGTAGTCCGACGTTGCTCTTCGAAGAACTGCTAACGAAGATGGAACGACTGAAAATGTGAACAGAAAACAGAGTTATTTATAATTGCATGCACTAAAGACGTTCCCTTTTTCTTAAGAATGGCTAAAAATGTTAACTTGTCTATATTAAATATAATAGTGCTGTGCAAAAAATCAAGCTTCTAACTCAATACATTTAAAAGATATGGCATGGATCTTTAATTTTTGTATGGAAAATGCGAAAAAATTAAAAACCTCTACTTAGGCTATTTGCAGTACCTGACAGTTTTGAAATTTGGAATGATAAGAGGATTTGTAACACAAATAAAGGGAAAAGCCTTAAATTGAGGAATTTCGACTTTTTAGCTCTTTTATGGGATGGTGAAGTTTCTAGGAAAATGTGGCTGAAACTCGAAAAGAGATCTGACGATTTCGAAATTACGAATCGGAACCCTTAGAGTGTGAGGTTCACTCGCCCTTGTTCGTTTTTTATTGTCTTTTTGCTCTTTCTGGAAGGCTAAAGTCGTAAGAATCTTGTTGAATTTAGGGTTACAATTTTTGTTTTTCAAATGTTGTCTTTCGTTTTTAACTTTATTGGTGTGGAATACTCAGGATGCTGCTGCCCATCCCCTGGTGTAAGTAATCCCTTTTTACAACATCCACGGGAGGAGGCGGCCTCTACTGTGTTTCTGTACTACTTAGCATTATTTAAATACTACTTGTTCTTTATTGGTACCCTGCTTTAGTTCAGTGAATAACTTGAGGTATACTGGCCGTGAATAGGCCCTTGTGACCTATAGTGAAAGAAGTAGTGTGGTGAAAGGATTCGTTGTACCTTAGTTATTTTCATACGGTCGTATCGGAAGCTGTAAATCACTCACCACACCGTTATACCTTTATTCGACCACTTCATTTCGAGTTTGTTTTAAGAGGTCGTTAAATTTACTACTGATAAGGCGCCCACGACACATACAAACAGACAAACAAGTCTGTTCTACAGATTTATCTAGAGAAAAAGATAAATTGTAACCGTTGGAGCAGATAGCTTGGTCTAATTATGTTACTTTGTCGTTTATTTTGCATTGTCTTGAAATTTAATGAAAGTGTAATTTAGGTATTTGGTTATCTTGGAAGCATTGACATATATATTACCTTGGTAGTCAGAAATTACAAAAGTTTTACCCTTCTTAAATATTACCACTGAAGACAAGGATGGTAAACTTTATGTAGATTCATTTGTTGCCCGTGGTACTACCACAGTATACGTTACCATTTCACCAGTAGTCACACTGGTAAAAAAAACCCCGTAGAACTACCCAAGCGATCCAGTTATACCACGGGAAGTTTTTTTTACCCGTGTTACACTGTTAGTTAACATTTCATAGTTTGACACCTGTCACTTTGACATTTACTATTTACTAAAAACTTTTTGTTCCTTGCTCCAAGACTAAAACAGCTTTCGTGACCTTCCTCATTCTGTAAAACGGGAAATTGAAACGTAGCTACCGGGATTCTGGTGAAGACACCAACAGGTTTTTCTTCTTCTTCTTCTTCTTCAACAGCCTTTTGACGTCCACTGCTAGACGAAGCCTCCCCCATAGAACGCAAGGGGAGTATTTGCCATAATCACCACGCTTGGCAGACGGATTGGTGATTGCAGTTTGGTGTTAGTATTCAGGTGGAGGATGCTGCCCATCCCCTGGTGTACCTAATCCCTTAGAAAGGCATTTACTACATCCACGAGAGGAGAAGGAGGGGTATATCCTTAGATCGAGAGATTTTTTTTCAGGGTAAATGCAATCCGCAGCACTTTGTTTCGCAAAACAGAAACATTGCGAAGAATATGAGAGTGTTAACTAGAGACTTGTAGAGTCACTCATCGTTTTAGGCTATGGACCACAAACAGCTGGATTTCTTGCCAAAATCTTGTAGTCCGCGCCGTAAGTTTTTCTGTAACTCCTAATATGTGTCGTTTGATTGATTTAACCCTTTATCATGAGACATTCATGACACTTACAACTTGGCACCATGATATACTACTTGCTCTATTACGATTTAGCAAGCTTAAGTCACGAGGCGGCATTAAAGATAGATAGATAGATTAACACTTTATTGTACACCAGGAAAACATAACAGGATTTATTAAAATTAGCAGTACAATGGGCGGCCTTATCGCTGAGAGCGATTTCTTCCAGGCAACCTTTGGATGGACAGTAACGAGTGAAGCACTAACGAAACGGCGGTGCACAGAGTAAAAATAATAACAATGAAAGAATATTAAAATACAACTTTTACTTTAAACTCGAATACATAATATACCTACTTTTATATAATACACTAATAAATAGTAATAAGACTATAATATGCCCTGATAAAAGAAAAGAAAAGAAAATATGACTAATCTACATAAACACTCACAGGATATTTAAGTACGTACTTAACATAAGATAACACCCAACCAGTCACATACGTAGTCATGATCCCACACTAGGATTCCCTGTGTCGGGGGTATCAGGAACTACGAGTACCATGGTACCATAACACCCAGACCCGGAACAAATATTTGCAGATCATACAAACATTTGTCCCACAGCGGGAATCGAACCCGCATCCTCTCGCATTTCAGCCGGGTTCTCGCCTGCCGCGCCGCGCCATAGGTGTCGTCACCACCTCTTACTACTTAACTCTGTCACTTACTTACTCATACTTACTTAAATTACTTAGAGACATAGATTCATACTCATTCAATAAATCACACGACTGGATTCCCCTTTCACTCATGGAATGATGGACACGCGAAATGGACAGGAAAGCTGGGATTAAGCTGGCATGCGCGTGCGCATTCGTTTTGTCACCTCGCGCTAAGTATAGACGTGACTAAATGGGCCATTGGCGACGGCCGGTAAATCATGTCCATTTCCAATTCGGAACTATTTTTAGGGATCTACAGATGCCCCTATTCACAAACACCCTGAGATAGGAGTATTCGGCTTGCAAAGTTGATAACTAACTATACAGTCTGTGTGTGGTATGTCCGGTTATGCTGTGATGTGTACGACTATAGGCTAGTATATACTTACTAGTGTAATAATAGGACTATGTATACTTAAGTATAATAATATATAGGATAGGGAGGTTGTTCAAGGAAAGCCTTTGCTTTACCATATACACAAAGTTGACAGGATCCTAAACTAAAGGATCTATCAGTAACTCGTGGATTCTCTTTCATTGGATTCGGGAATAATAAAACAGAGTTGGTTGTTTGTCGAATTTTGAAGGGTTTTGGGAGTATTTGTGAATAAGGGCGCTGGAAGTGGGAGTCAAAACAGATTGCTTTTTACGTAAAACAAATGGCTGGGGATGTTACAACGTTAAACTTTCATGAAAAAGATAGTGTAGGAATTGGTGCATAACACATCACTGCAATACATTTTTGTGTATCGTTAAGCCCATCATATCAATAGATTTCGTTTAATATAATAGGTATGTGTAAGTTAATACATAATATTATATTAAAGGCAGATGAATCAAGTTTGATCTAATTTTTTTTTTGTAAGAAAGTTGACCTGATAATGCCAAAAATCCATACTTCAAAAACATTTTGTTTCGGGGGTTTTAAAATTTTCACTTGTTACCGCCATCTATTATTGACGACCTCCGTGACCTTCGGAGGGCGAAAGTTCGCCTGCGACGCAGGAGGTTGCGGGTTCGATTCCCGCCTCGGAAGAAATATTTGTATGATCTGCAGATATTTGTTCAGGGTGTTCTGGGTATTTTCTATGCATAATAAAAAATATCTATCTATGTAATGTATTGTATTAAGTATATCAGTTATCTAGTACCCAAAACACAAGCTCTGCGTAGCTTGGGGCTAGATAATGTTGTGTGAAATGTCCAGCATTTATTTAGTTTATTTATTTATTGGCTTTTCAAAATATAACCCAAATCCAGCCACCAGCAAGATCGGCCCACATCCTTGCCACAGTGAAAACAAACTGCAGGGAAAATTCCCATTTTCGTATACGGAACCTGTTTAATTTCAGACCAGCTCTATCATTCGATTGATAGACATCTCCTCACCTCACACCCACATGGCTACTTACCATCGGACCACCACTCACTAACCTTGTACCTTACTAACAGCTGTAGCTGTTATTTAACTACTACTGGTAGGAAATTTAACGATGGCTATATATTCCAAGTTTGTAATATTTGTAGGTTTCAACCCACTAACCATTTAGCTTCTTTTAGTCGGGTTTGCGCCAAACCAGGATTAGCAATTAGCATTAAACTTACGTAATTTCATAAGAAGTCCACTGCTTAACATAGAATCCTAGACTGCTACGACGAGCGGTCTTGAACCGCCTCAATCCACCGACTTCCTGCAATTTTTTAAATACCGTCGGTCCATCAAGGGGACCTTCCTACATTCCTCATTCTTCCTCATTTATTTTATACCTCAAACCAACTGAAAACTAAAGTTCTCCTACTGTTTAAACATTTTTCATACGTTGTCACGAGTCATTTTTCATTTATTTCGCAAACAATGTCAAATTGTGTCGGAAAATCTAGTAAGCTACTTACATTAAAAGTCATAGATTAGTCATATTTTCTTTTCTTTTCTTTTATCAGGGCATATTATAGTCTTATTACTATTTATTAGTGTATTATATAAAAGTAGGTATATTATGTATTCGAGTTTAAAGTAAAAGTTGTAAGTATTTTAATATTCTTTCATTGTTATTATTTTTACTCTGTGCACCGCCGTTTCGTTACTGCTTCGCTCATTACTGTCCATCCAAAGGTTGCCTGGAAGAAATGCTCTCAGCGATAAGGCCGCCCATTGTACTGCTAATTTTAATAATTCCTTTTATGTTTTCCTGGTGTACAATAAAGTGTTAATCTATCTATCTATCTAAAATTACATATAAAATTACATTCAATGCAATACAAAACGTTAAAATTAATAGCAACAATGTCAATACTTTAATGTCAATACTTATGGGCAAAAATCAATGTAGATAAAGTGGGGGACGATGGCACTTTTCTCCCAACGTCCCCCAGTGGGGCCAGATAGGTGGGGGACGCTGGGAGTGAACCCGTCGTCTGATTTGTGGTACTTCCCAAAGGTAATTTACATACTTCTTAAGCTAGAGTTAAAATTCCGAATGGGCCAGCGTTACCATTATCTCAAAAAATATTCAATTAAGTGTTTGGTTTTTGATTCGATACGAATTGGTTGTGTACAAAGAAGGAACCCTAATTAAAGGTCCAGTTCCAGCGAGCTTTGTCACCAGCGTGTCCTAACAGTGGGAATATTAAAGGCAGATGATAAATAATGGAAGGAATGATTTGACGGTTGTTATATAGCAGTGAACTCGAATTACAACCTTACGTCAAAGACATAATTGACATATGCCACGCTCCACTATATTTTGGCCGTCATATGACGGTCCCCACTTCTTAGAAAACATTTAATGAAAGCCACTATAATTATACAGCTCGTATTCCAGAACGAAACTCAAACGCTCTTTACCTAGGTTGCCTACGCGGCCTAGCAATCGTTGAGTTAAATTGGAGACCCTTTTGGGGCTTGCAACAGACACACACCATTTTGTCATTGTTATTTTGATATGTGTAATTTTTTTAGTTCTTCTATTCTTTTTCTTGTTAAGAAAAAGAGTCTTAGATAAACTGTTTTTCTGTCTTTCTTTCAAATGGATACGAGACTTTTTGATTATACGTTCGTATGACGTTTCTTCAAAAATTCTATGCTTGAGTCTCGATTCACGCTTGAGCATATAGAATACAAGCGGCTTAACGCCGCAGAGTCACCGTCAGACACATAAACACTGGTTATTAACACCCTCTCTGGCTAAAAATAATGATCATTAAGCCGGGGTCAGCCGGCGATATCGTTGCTTAAAGTGGTGAAAAGTCACATTGTTTCTAAATGAGCAGTCAGCTTTAAGCTTCGAAGGAAATAATGCAAGCTCTTTAGTTAAGCTTTACTAAGCTCCATATGTTTAATTAAATCCTGACATGTCCAAAGTAAAACGGTTTGTACTTTTTTTGTAAACGTTCATATTTTGGTAGCTATTCGCACAACAACCAGGGGTGCGTTTTTTGAATGTCACGAGTGACTGAATAATATCATGAAAAAGGTCGTAAATCATCGTTTTTGACCGAGACCAAGTTTTTTCACCGAGAATCATACCCCAGAAACGAATAAAATTTTCTGATACCGCTGGTATTGAACCAGCAATTCAGGTGCTTTTTTGTCCGCCACAGCACTCTTTTAACTCTTACATAATCAATTGAAGTCGAATGAAATGTCACACAATTTTATTCGACTGTGAAAGACTAACTTTACCAACCTATTTTTACTCTTATGTGACTAGGACATTGTTTTAAATTGCTTTGACTTGTATTTAAATGAATTAACATAAGTATTGTGCTGTAATTTTTAAATTGATTGATATCTTGACTCCAAATCGCAGCACGCCGGGGTTCATCTACCTACCTACCTGACTAACAGTAGAAATAAGTACCTAAGACCTATTACTAACAATATTGTAAGTACACGAGATCAATAAATAAAAAAAAACAAATAAAATAAAAGATATACACATACTAAAGACAGACATACAGATTTTTGAGTCAGCTGAATTAATCTCGTTGATTGCAAAGACCCCAGATCAACCACTGAACCCTATCTTAACTCTTCTCTCAAGAACAAAGAAGTGACACGATTTATTGACAATCTCTGTGATAAAACGGGAAAGTATAAATATTGCAGCAGTAGAAACATAATGAACGTGGATGACTAGGTTACATCCAATATTAATATCACAATTTATAACACTATTTGATTTGAAAGCGTCGTTAATCTTAAAGCTACAAAGTTAACGAGATTCCATCATCTCAAGAAGACGTTTCGAGTGTCGGGTATCATTCGCAAGCCTTTATAGTAATCACTGGATTACCAACCTTACAAACGCACTCATCTACAGCCTTATTTTCATCTTCAAAAGATTATAAATCCAATGATCTTTCGTGTTTGTGCAGTAGAATGGTAACAAACCTCATTGTCACGTCGATATCTTCACATGAGCTTCTATTGTTAAAGGCATAAGGTCTGAAATCGGATGATTTTTGTTTCTGGATTGCTGGATCTTGGAATACACGTGTCAAATCATTGATCTGCTGAATGAAGCGCTTGACTTTGATGACCTCGATCAGAACCTTTGATTGTGATACAATGTACAAATGAATTAGTTGCAATTTAGGAAGTATAGACCACACATTTGTCATAGGCTGGCCAATGGAGATGTTATTCTATAGCTTGTTATTGTTAGTTTATTTAACATAGCATAACACCCCAACAGTCACATACGTAGTCCTGATCCCACACTAGGATTCCCTGTGTCGTGGGTATCAGGAACTACGAGTACCATGGTACCATAACACCTAGACCTGGAACAAATATTTGCAGACCATACAAACATTTGTCCCGTAGCGGGAATCGAACTCGCACCTCATGTGTCTCAGCCGGCTACTCGCCCACCATACTACGGAGGTCGTCCCTCACTAATCATTTTGTGTAGCATAATTTTTTAAGCTTTTATGATCCAGTCACTATAGTCAAATCGCGAATACGATTGTTGTAACACATTACAAACGTCGGGAAAATAAATAAAAAGTTAAAATATTATAGTAGAATTTCTTGTGAAAGATTTCGTCCGGGGAAGTACCGTACCGTACCTATTTCTGCCGCCAAGCAGTAGTGCTCGCATTGCTGTGTTTCGGGTTGAAGGGTACGGGTGCCGGTGAAAAGGCACATGAGACTTTTTCATCATTATGTCTCAGGGTCGGCAGCGCGCGTTTGATGCCTCTGGTGTTGCAGGCGTTCATTGGCTACGGTAACTACTTTCTGTCAGGTGGGCCGTAAGCTTGATTGCTTGCCTTGAGGTGTAAAAAAAAAAGTATGTTTTAAATAAATACAATAAGTAGTAATAATAGTGGCGTCACTGAAAACCAGCATCTTACTATCTAGTAAACAGGCAGCATTTTTAGATTAGTGGCACCAATTTAAATCTCAAAGTAGATCTCCTCCCCCCTCCTCCCAACTTCTCCCGTAGATGCCTTAAAAGCCAACTAAGGAATTACAGTAGAGGATGAGCAACAGCATCCACCTGAGTACTTGGCACCAATACTTCGATCACCAATACGCCTGCTAAGCGTGGTGATTATGGCAAATCCCCTCATTACATTCAATAGCCTCGTCCAGGAGTGGACATCAGCCGGCTAATGATGATGTTGAACTCTCCGTGGTAGAGTAGTAATTGGAGAGTATGGTAGAGTACATTACCAATGTTCTGATTAGCTATTTCCACGGTAGAGAGGTAGAAGTGTTCATACCCTGGCAGGAAGCCAAGAGTTCCAGGTGGGCCGTCAGCCGGCTTGGTACAATAATACAGTTTTAAAGAGCACTGAGTGAAGGAGCAATTGAACAGGTGTTTACGAGTGATGTCAGTTGTATTGTGAGAAATTTACATGTGTTTGTTGAATTTTCGAGAAAATGATTTTCCGCTTCAAATTAATTAAGTAGATGATACAAATGTTCCGTATTTGGCCGTGGTGTGTCCAGCCTAAGAATATACCCCTTCTTCTCCTCCCGTGGATGTCGTAAAAGCTGACTAAAGGATTACATTAGGGGATGGGCATCCATGTGAGTACTTAACACCAGCGCGGATCGTACTCACCCTGATGAAGATTCTGATTAGGGTCGAAACCTGTTGGTGCTTCCACCAACATATCGGTACGTGAAAACCCGTTTTACAAAATGAATAATATAATTCAAGAAAGTTATTTTAGTAAAATTAACACCAATACTGCGATCACCAATACGCCTGCCAATGCTGATTGTGGCAAGTCCCCCCATTGTATTCAATGGGGGAGGCTTCGTCCAGCAGTGGTAAAAGCGGTGGCGTAAACAGGCTGATAAAGAATGTTCCCTATACCTTTTTACGGCAGAAAATTTACATAATATTGTACTGATGATTAGAATACGGAAGGTTTACACATTTATTTTAGAAAAGAAACGTGAAATTGTTTTAGAAGTCTACAAAACAAAGCAAACCTTGTTATTTGAAAATCAAAGGTTCCAGTGAAACAATAAACTTTCCTCTTAAGCAAACATTCTGAATTGGGAGAAAAACCGCCTTCTCCATTTTTGATAGGTGGGTATACCTTAGCCACTGCGAGTAATGTGCACAGCAAAAATAAAACAAAAAAAAGATTAGAGATTTGTTAGTAGTAGAACTTCTTGTGAAAGAGTTCGCCCGAGGCAGTACTACCACTATACTTCTTTCTGCCAGCAAGCAGTAGTGCTCGCATTGCTCGGTTTGAAGGATGTGGGTGCTGATGAAATTACAGGCATGAGACTATTCATTTTTATGTCTCAGGGTCGGCAGCACGTGCAGGCGTCCATAAGCTAGGTATATCTACTTTCCATCAGGTGGGACGTATGTTTGTTTGCATGCCTTTTAGTATAAAAAAAATACGAGACATTTTTGGTTAAAAAAATCGAAGAAGAAAGAATTTGTATTCCAATAATAAAGTACCTTCAGTATTGAATTGGAAACTCCTTTTTATAAATTGGTTAAAAATACACCAGCTAAGTAGCCACATCCAAAACCGTCGATATTTATACTCCACCTGGATGACTTGGCTCGCAGCCAGGAGCTGGACAACTCGGCACTAATAGCCAATCAACGGCACCCGATGATGCTGATGGCTTCACGATAATGATCATTATTTACCACTTAGACTAGCTAACGCACAAGGCTTGGACTGTGTTGATCAAACATCAAGAGGTGTTGATTTTGATAAGGTAAAAAGCTTTAAAACGAGTCATACCTTACGACAAGATTCTTATCTTGTCATACCTACACAATAAGTATTTTCAATAACATAACATAACACCCAACAGTTACATACGTAGTCTTGATCCCACACTAGGATTCTCTGTGTCGTGGGTATTAGGAACTACGAGTACCATGGTACCATAACACCCAGACCCGGAACAAATATTTGCAGATTATATACAAACATTTGTCCCGCAGCGGGAATTGAACCCACAACCTCTTGCATCTAAGCCGGCTACTCGCTCGCCGCGCCACAGAGGTGTCGTCGTGCAATGAAAAAAAAAAGGGAAAGTTACTTACCAAGACGCAAGTTTTTAACTTAGTTTGTTTGGAAGGGTTAGTTATTCCAGTGATGTACAATAAAAAAAAGAAAGAAATTTGAGTTCGTACAGTCATAATTATTGCTTGCCAAAAAACATAAAGAAAAAAAAAATTGCCATAGTCAACGCACTTGGCAGGCGGATTAGCGATTGCAGTATCGGTGTTAATTATACTCAGATGGATGTTACTGCATCCCCTGGTGTAATCCCATACAGATAGAACGGATTCACCTAAATGTTAATTTTCTTAATCGCAAAATGTTAACGTTGCTATAAACTTGCTATACAGAAAGTTATTCTTCAATTTACTTTTACATTTCTCTTTTCACAAGGGTTGTATAAGTAAGTGACATCACTTCCGCATTCCAACCCGGATTTGGTCACATTCTTACTCAAGAATTTTGTTTAGGATACCCTTATAGTGAGTTCAGTAAGTTCTTATCGTGGAAGTTTAGGGCTATTAAAGATATCACTTGATTTATGGCTTTTTAAACTACTGATAGTAATAGAAATGATGCCTGTTTGTTGACCCTGAACCATTAAGAGGGTTGGCAATGATGCCCATACGAAGCAAGTCTCTGTAGCCTTCATGTAGTCTTTGTTTAAGAGAAGGAAATTTGGCTATTATTTCTTCAAACTCCTAAATGAATCTTTGTCACATGATCAGTACACTAATAAATAGACCCGTGGTGCGTTAGTTTCTTATAAAATTATATGGTTGTCAAATCGAAAAAAAAAAAAAAATACTAGCGCACTACGGGTCTGGATATTAGTGTAAGTACTGATCATGACTGTGTACAAAATTTCATGTAGTAACCTCCTCTTAATTAATTGTGGCGGTGCCGCAGGATACTGCGGTTATACATAAGACTTTTTTAAAATTTCAGTTTAAGATATGAATTTCAGTAGAACTCTGAAATTCTCTAATCTAATGGCATAATAGTTTTAGATAGGTTCCATACAAAATATTAGAGTTAACTTAAAGTTTAATAATGCGCGCCGCAGTTTTGCGGTATTGCGCAAGTTCGCGGAAAAGCCGTGACAGATACGCTAATTCGCGGAAAATGGCCGCGACAGTCATTTAAAAACAATTTTCAATAATAAAAAACTCGTAACGTGGATGCCTATTCCAGGTTATTATTATTGGGACCCCAACCATCTGCCGAACACCCTGTATAACTGCTACCAGAGCAGCGGACCAGAGTGGACCCCCTCCACTGTGATCTGCTGCTCCATGGTCATGTTATAGTAGAATAAAATGGGACCTAGAACTAAATAACAGCCGGCGTAGACAAATGATATTCGCTTTGAAGTGATTCTATTTCTACAGTCGTAACACAATACATAGTCGTAACATATCGATAGCATTCGTTACGTCAATAGCCGCGTACTGATTGAGCGAGCAGCCTCGCGAGGCTGCGTCGCGAGGCAAATCCTCGGTTGGTCAAGACGTGCCTCGCCCGAGGCAAACGCACGCGCTGCTTCGCCCGAGCGTGCCGCGGCTCGAGCCGAGCGTTGTCGGTTTTTGTCGATGCTCAAAGGCGCCTCAGTAAGTTTGCCGCGCTCACTCAAGACGGTATAGTGTTTTGCCTCGCTTATTCGTTGCGTTTTAGTTGTGCGTCAAAGTCAAAGTCAAAGTCAAAGTCAAAAAGAACTTTATTCATTGAAATCACAAGGATCATTTTGAATCGTCTTATATAAAATTAAATTACTCCTGTTCCAACGCGACCAAGCCTAGAAGAATCAGGCAACAAACTCGGCTTGGCTTACATAAATGGTCCGTCTTACCACTAGGTGAGAAGCGCCTGTGTGGTGCCTCGGAGCAAGGAGTTGCTGATACATAGTAAATGAGAACTTAAAAACCTTAGGAAGGTAGTCAAAAGTAAATAAACATCAGCAAAAATATGCAAGACAGCACACGCTACGCTTGTTATACTTATAAATAATAATCTAATACAAACATGTAAATAGGTAAGTACAGATATTGCAAATTTCCATTTTAGCAGTCGAGGGGCAGAGCGACATCAGGCCACGCGGCTTTATCATTAATATAGTCATCAAGAGTGTAATACGCTTTCTTAATTAGATTCATCTTTATGTAGGATTTAAATCTTCGAATAGGAAGTTTAAATGCACCTTCTGGAAGTTTATTATAGAACCGTACAGAATTCCCCATAAAAGACCCACTTACTTTCTTTAATCGAAATTTTGGTATATTTAGTTTGTGTTTATTTCTCGTGTTAGTGCACGTCACTTTTTATCATAAAACTATCCAAGTGTTTATGTGTATGTAATAATATTTCATAGATATATTGCGATATTACTGTAAGAATATTGATTTCTTTGAAACGCTCTCTCAAGGAGTCACGCGACTTCATTTTATAAATGGCACGTATTGCCCGTTTTTGCAAGACAAAAATAGCTTGGATATCTGCTGCTTTACCCCACAGTATGATACCATATGACATAACACTATGGAAGTAGCTAAAATAAACAAGCCTAGCTGTAGCTTCATCAGTAAGCTGCCTTATTATACGAACTGCATATGCAGCGGAACTAAGTCTACCAGCAAGAGCCACAATTTGTGGTGCCCACTGCAACCCTGCATCAATATTAAGCCCTAAGAAAATGGTAGACTTGACAAGATCAAGTGTCTCCCCATTTATTTTAATATTAGTTGGATAATGTTTTACATTTGGCAATGTGAATTTGATGCATTTAGTTTTTTTAGCATTAAGCAAAAGATTATTAACTGTGAACCACTCAAGAACACGCGATAGTGAATCATTTACATCATCGTAATTAGATTTAGATCTATCAACTTTGAAAATCAAAGAAGTATCGTCAGCAAACAGAACTATGTCACATATGTCTTTCACAAAAAAAGGGAGATCGTTAATGTAAACTAGGAATAAAAATGGGCCTAGTATTGAACCCTGTGGCACCCCCATGACAATAGTCGATCCTGAAGACCTTTCACCACCAACATCAACTTTTTGGACTCTATTGGATAAGTAAGAATTTACAAGATTAATTGCCTGATTTTGTATGCCATAATGTTTTAACTTGGAAATTAAAGTATCATGCCTCACGCAGTCAAAAGCTTTGGACAGGTCGCAGACAGGTCGTCATGGATAAAGAACGCTCACGGTGGCTCGGCCTTGCCACGCGAGGCAGCCTCGGATTAGAAAACTTACAGACCGAGGCCGCCTCGCGCGGCATGCGTACTGCGGCAAATGTCCGAGGCTGCCTCGCGAAGCCGCTCGCTTGGTCAGTACGCGGCTATTCTCATACATTTTGTACTTTTCTACTAACGTCATCGCCATTAGAATGTTACTTTGTCTAAGGCCTCTGGTATCGAAAATGGTTTTGTTACTCGAGAGACCCTGTATCAGACCGGTTCTACTTCACCTGGGACCCGGAAAAAAGGCTAATTACATTTTCCATCCATCATAACAGTAGTAATGTGGTAGGCATCAAGTAATTACCACGAATTAACGTAAAAATAATTATAACTCGTCTCGATATCCACCGCCATCGCTCGATTGCTTCGCGTCGATAAGTAATTGTCCACTAAACGGGAGAGAGCCAGTTTTTGTGGTATTGGCTATTGCACGAGTCGCCATGTTTGTAGTGCGGCTTGTAGAGTAGTTAGCTGCAGATCTTTACTTTATCTTGATTTTTTCACACAGTTCTTTTAAGGGACCGGCGAAGGCGAGGCGAGTGCAAAAATTGGCCTGATTATTGCTATCCCTGTTTGGCAATGGGGCCTCTCTCCGTGCATGCGTGATGGTTATACGAGCCGTTCAGAATTTGTAACAAATTAGGTTGTGTTCCGTAATACCAAAAATGATGAATAAAATCTCAAAGTTTTTGTCATATCTTGTTGATATTTTGTAACTTGACGCGGAACGCTATGTTACTGATCAAATAATACTGGAAAATACGTTGTTTTTAATACGAAACAAATAAGATGAAAACATGTCCTCTATGTTGTAAAAATATACAAAATGGAATTCGCTTACATTTCGTTTAAGGCAAGTATGTATTTTGAAAAAAGAAACATCACTTAGACTTAGATAAATACTAACCAAATTCGAATAATAGCTTAATATGGTGGAAATATGTTTGAATTACAAATAATTTTGGTATTGCGTTCTGACGGGCAATTTATACTCGCGGCTTGCCTGCAAGAAGGCGGTATGCATTACGTGCGGAAGCTTGCTACCCTTGGTAGTAGATTATGCGGGTGGGAATTCTCACTCTTCTCGTACATGATTATTAAATACTTAGTGCCTCGTTCGTTTGCCTCTGCTCTGCGGTTTGGTAGCTCCATCAAGCTGTAAGTTTGATTTTGATGAAGTAAGATTGATTTGATGTTTAGTAAAAGTTCAAAGCTTTCTCTATTCTCAACCTACTCTGCCTCGCCACTGCTGCCCATACCGGGGCAAATAGCAGCGATTAGTTATCTGGCAGTTTTTGCGCGCCGCAATCTGTCAGATGGCATCACGCGCGATGATGCGCTTCGCCGCGCGTTGCCATTTCACTTGCTAAATAACATACATATGCTACTCGTTATTTCATGTGTTGGATTCATAGATAGATAGATAGATTCTTGCACATAAAATAAGTACAAAGGTGAACTTAATGCTAAAAAGCATTCTCTTTCAGATAAACCTTCGTGTATTGCGTAAAAAATATGTGTCGGTAGTGCACAGAAAGGGAATAGTGACAGTTTATCAGAAATTTTTGCAAAAAACTAATATTAACTAAGGACTAATAATGCCTAAGATATAAAATAAACGAATATATATAGGTATATATATCCTACTAATATTATAAACGCGAAAGTTTGTGAGTATGGATGTTTGTTACTCTTTCACGTAAAAACTACTGAATGGATTTGAGTGAAATTTGGAATGGAGATACTTTACACCCTGGATTAACACATAGGCTACTTTTCATAAATGCGCTGTATAAACTGAGTAAAGTCGCTAACTTACCGGCCTTACTTTCGGCATACTATGGGCACACTGCTTCACTGCTAAGGTATGGAGTTATATTTTGGGGCAACTCTACCAATAAAACAAAGATATTTAGGGCACAGAAGAGATGCATTAGATCAATGTTTGGTTTCCGGCAGACAGACACGTGTAAGGGTGTGTTCAGGCAATGGAGAATTCTCACTCTTACCTCATTGTACATTTTTGAAGTGGCAATTTTTGTACGGACGAACCTTCATCGGTTTGACCAGTACCCAGACGGCAGCCGCCGGGAGGGCACTCTACATCATCATAAATGTAAAACAGCCTTATTAAGGCACAGTGTGTTTTGCATGGCGCCCATTATTTACAATAAGGTCCCTTTCTCAATACGCGCCGAAAATAGTTTTGATGCATTTAAAAATAAACTGAGGAAATTTTTAGAAAATAAGGTGTATTACTCCATTAATGAATTTTTAAATGACTTTGATTGTTAGGAAATATTTTATGTGCTATTTAATTGTTTACCTTCTTATATTATTTGACATTTAATGAAATTTATTATGAGCATTGTTTTATATTTTTTATTTTTTGACTTATGTAATTTTAGAATTTGATTTTAGCTGTTATTTTTGTTTAATTATACGAATGTTGGAGGTAGTTAGGTACTTGTGCAGTTTTAGTTGAACAGAGGGCTATTATTTATTATTGGGGGGGTTTATTGCCCACTGCTCAACTATTCATAGTTGAGCAATTGCCAGTTGAGCCGTTGGTATTACCCACTGCTCAACTTGATGCAGTTGAGCAATTTAGTTGAGTAGTGGGGAAGACGCGACTAATTACATTATCACTATTTATAATATTTGACCATTTTTGTTTCTGACTCGCATACATGTAATATATTTAGCCTCCATATTTAGCTTGTATGAACTGCTTAAATTTTGCACGCTTGACGGCAGAATGTACTGGAAACTATTATTATATTTATCACCTATGTTTTATACTGTACCTACATTCTAAGCAAATAAATAATTCATTCATTCATTCATTCATTCATTCATTCATTCATTCATTCATTCATTCATCATCATCATCAATTTTCATCATTATTCACGCGGGTGAAACCGCGGGGCGCAACTAGTAATATATATATTATAAAATAATAATTATTATTTTTGATTAATAATATTAATAAAATAAATTAATATAGGTACATATAAGTACCATTTATACTTAAACTTTTTAATTAAAGACGGAAAGGTATACAAATATAAAAAAAATAATAATAAAGAAATTGCTCATTTCGATCTTACTGAGGAAATGTTTGATAGACTCTAAACCACGTCCACTGAAGTGGCTTCACAAAAATTAGGAGGGAGATAATTTTAGAGACGAATAGCAGTTATTGTGATAGAGTCAGAGAATGAAGCTGTTTCATCAACTGTCCACTTTTGGACAAGGCCTTCCCCATAAAATGCAATGGGGAGATTGTCATAATCACCAAGCCAGGCAGGCGGATTGGTGATCGCAGTATTGGTGTTAAGTACTCAGGTAAATGCAGCTGCCCATCTTCTGGTTTAATAGCTTAGTCGGCTTTTACGACATCCACGGGAGGAGAGGGAGGGGTCTATTCTTAAGCCGGGTACATCACGGCACTTGGATTAGAATTTGGTCCATAAACAGAGTTACCTACTCACGTTTTTTCGACCAGTGGCTTGATAATTGACATTCTAAATCATAAGAACTGGAAAACAAACAAGTGAGAACTATGTATCTGAAAGAGATGTTGGCAGGTAACAATGGTATTTTATCACCAACAGAGAGATGTTTGTCGCGGCATTTATCTGACTGACCACAATAATTACCTACTACCTACCTACCGGTTTCTTGGTGCAAACTGCAAACAACACTAAACATGGAAAAATGCACGACCGTAGACAAAGGAATTACTATTCACAAAAAGGGAAGTGACATTTTAATGTAATCGTTTTCTTCTTTAACTGTGCGATTACGTATTTATGTAACTATTGGTTTCAATCGATTTCAATGCTGTTTCTATTCGAAATGACGCAATGCATGCAACTACCCAACTTACGCATTTTGCTTACAAAGGTTAATTGCAACAAGACTTAAACAAAGACATCATTGCGTTTACGTAGTTTCAATTTATTTATTTATTTATTTATTTATTTATTTTATTTTTTGGAGAACCAACAGCTTACTTAAATACAATAACACACCAGAATAACAGTAGAGAGCCAATAACAGGTTCCCACGGATAGTAAATTGAGTAGGTAGTCAAACAGTTGTGAACAATAAATTTTCGGGGAAGAATAAAAAATATATAAAAAAATTACCAATAAAACGCTTACTGCTTAACAAAAATAAATAAAAAGAACTATAAGAATTTTAAACCAACTAACGTAGAAAAAATAAGGTTTTTGCATTTAAAAACATAATATTACGAAAAGAAATCACTGCTCAGTCGCTGCCGTTTCAAAAAGAAATAACATTGAAATCGATTGAAATCATAATCATAATCATAATCATAATCATTTATTCGCAGGAATGTAGGTACAATAGTTGTTAAGTAAAGTCAAAAAGTAAAAATGGTCCATTACATTCTGCCTCATCAAAGCGTGCAAAAATTAATCCTATATAATGTCTAAAATGTAATCTGATAAATTAAATAAATTACAATGTAAAATTTTAAGTAGGTGCGAAATCATTGGAATTAAATAATTAAGTTATACAGAAATAATGTCAAAAAAAAAGGTAATTATGTCGAATTGAACTTCAGATTTTATACTCCATAAATTGCTTAATGTCATAAAAAGATTTATCAATCAACCAACTTCTCAATTTCCATTTAAATATATTTATTGGCAGGTCCTTAAAGTCATCTGGTAGTTTATTGAAAATTGTAATGGCATGATAATATACATTGCGTTTGACCAAAACCAGCCGGCACGGAGGTATGTATAATTGGTTTCTGTGCCTAGTATGCCTGGTGATGACCTCTGATTTTTTCTTGAAATATTGTGGGTTTTGTCTTACAAATACACATATGTTCTTGATGTACATGCAAGCCAGTGGAAGAATGTTAAACCTCTTGAATAGTGGCTTGCAGCTATCCGTACTCCATGCCCCACAGATGGCTCGTACACATTTTTTCTGAACCTTAAAGGCTTTATCTATATCGACTGAGTTTCCCCATAAAACTAACCCATACGCTAAGACCGACGATACATACCCGTGATAAGCACTGAACGCCGCATCTATAGACACCCGGAGTCTCAGTCTTTTTATTGCGTATACGAATTTATCTATTTTATCACATACTTGTGCTATATGAGCCTTCCAAGTGCAGTGCTGATCAAGCCAAATCCCTAAAAATTTTGCGGTCTCCACTTCTAAGTATCTGACTCAATAAATAAATTATTATTATTATTACTTCTACAATTGGAATATTTTCATACTGGACCGAAAGGGTTTCCTTTATTTGACGACATGTTCCAAATTGAATAATGTTAGTTTTGTTAATATTAATATGTAAATTATTTTGACTTTACCATTTAATTGTATCATAGAGTGCATTATTAATTTCTCTTTCGAACGTCAGTTTATTTTCCCCCCTTACTATCAATAGTAACAGAATTACGTAATCGCCCTCCTGATGATAGAAAGAATATCTAATGCATTTCCCACCTTGTCCACTTGTCCACCAACCATAAGTAACGTTGCCGGGCTGTGAAGGCATATTACACGCCCTTGCCTTGTTAAGCGAGATGCCGGAACACGTACCACTACTCGCCCTGCACCGGTCTATGTATCGCCTTTTGGCTAAATGAGTTCTGAGAAACGGAACCAGACGAATAATTTTACATTTTGATATAGAGGAATGGTAGAAAAAGTCAAGGCTTCAGACATCAAAGACCACTTTGATGTCTGGGTAAGGTATTAGATAATTGAAGCAGATTTCTCTAGTCCCAGTTGAGTATAGTGTTATTTTTCCTTTTCAAAGCTATGCTCAATATAGTACACAAGCGAATTTTTTGACAGTGGATCGCTAACGAGCTAAAAAAACTGTAATATCGGCATTATAAGCTTTAATAATTCGGGAAAACATAGCTAGTTCCTTCTTGATGTGGTTCTTCTTAATGGCGCATAAGTTATTCTTTTATTTTACAACGTTGGTATAGTCTCGAAAAAGAAGACAAAAATCAGAGCCAAAGTGCGAGAAGCGAGAGAATCCAAAAAGTGGTACTTACCTAAATGAAGCATCCATTATTTTTTTTACTGTGCGTGTGTTTTATTGGAATTCAAACAGGTATGACTTGTGAAAAAACTGTTGATGAATAAGTAAATAAAATAAAATGAAGTTGTTTAGTTTATCTCGAGTAGTTACTGTCAAAGTCAAAGTCAAAGTCAAAAAGAACATTATTCATTGAAATCACAAGGATCATTTTAAATCGTCTTATAAGCTAAAATTACTCCTGTCCCAACGCGACTGTCTAGTCTAGATAAACAATTACCTTCAACAATACTTTACATCAAAGGGTCCATAAAAGTTTAAAGAATATTAATTAGCTAATTTTAATAATAATAGTATACCAGTCAGTCATACGTCTATCAAGGAGTTCCAGGAATGGTGCCTGATCTAGGCTCCATTGTCTTTCTGATTTGCGTAATAACACATCCCTAAGGCACATGGGATGTTTTGTGTCAGACGCGAGATTGCGAGTAATTGTCGCTTTCGTAGAGCGAGATTGTCGTTTTGCAATATCTTGCGGTGACTGTCTGTTGCTACGTACAAGAGATGATTACAGGTTCTCTGGTGACATTTCAATGCCAAAATTGGCAGCTTCCATCTAGCCGCTTTTGGATGACTTTTTTATGCCATAATTAAAAGAAGAAGAAATATGACTTTTTCTGCTTTTTCGAAACGAGACATCGTCCATTTTTATTTAATTTAATGAACTATAGTGTTTTTAATTTTTTTTTTATTAACCGTGTAGTTCCGGTCTCGAATAGGGCTACCCCATTTCATCCCGTGGGTGTTGTAGGAGGCGACTAAGGGAGTTTTGGAACCTTGTGCAGACTTTCGCACCTTGGGTCCACCGCGTGGTGGCGGGTAAACCACCTACAAGCATTCCTACGGAAGGTTGGTGTCGGGCAGGCGGCCGACTGTAAAAATCTAGCCAAATTTGTCTGCAGTATGACTAGTACAAATTATAATATGCCCGATAGAGCTAGGGCGTACCCTACAGGCGACGGAAAGGAAGAGGAAGACCTAAGAAAAGATGGAAGAAAAAGACGTACTGCGCCGACCCCAAATACATAAATTGGGATAAGGGCAAGACAATAATAATATAACTATAGTATTTTTCTGAGTTAAGTATATCGTGTAATTTTGGTGGCATTTTAACCGGTGTAGCTTATTAAAAGAGCTTAAAATAAGTGTATTTGCATGTCTTTTCAAATGGGTGGAAATTGTCCACGAAATTTTTAGTAAAATTGCTATCGCTTTACTAGAACATGACTTGTACTGAGACTTTAACGACATGACCTAACTTTATCAAAATAATTACTTGACATTTGCAAAACTGAAAAATTTCCTCACAGGCCATAATTAATGAATAAAATAAAATAGCTGTTTTTGTCGTAAGGTTGAAAGGAATTCAAAATTTTGGATGAAAATATTTATTTTATTGTAAAACCAACAGCTACAATAATAAAAATTACTTATTTTTTGAAGCTATGCTGCTAATTACAGGTATTTCTATTTTTATATTATGCAAAGACTACGATAAGGATTTTAATATTGCGCGTTTATGTGTTTGTAAAAACGACAACCACATAAACTCTCGCTTAGTTTCCACTAACATCGGCTCCGGCTTCGCTCTGGATAAAAAGTGGTCAAAGTGGCTTTCGATATCTGAATTAAATTTTATCAAAATCGGTTCAGTAGTTATGACATGATTGAGTAACAAACAAACAAGCAATCGCTTTTCATCATAGATAGATGATTTGTGGCGTTTGAATTGAATAGGTATACAAGGTATACACTCCTAAGGTATACAAACCCCAACACTCATACCTCCCCTGAAGTACTTTCCCCGACCGGATAGGGATGTAATTGCACCGTATAAAGGCGTATCTGCGCGTATCGACGTACAAAGGCATATCGTATGAAGCGCCTAATTGAGTTACCATGTCCTGACACTGGACTATAGCAACTATGAAGGGCTCTGTGACTTTATTGGATTCTTTTAATGGAAAATGTCGCTGGAAATTCCTTTCCTTTCGTTACAAAGTTTTTTAATAATAATTAGAGTCTACGTTCTACTTTGAGGATGACAGAGTTTGTTCAATAGACAATAATTGAATCTAAGGATATCAGGAAGTTTGTTTCTCTCTTTTCATGGCATAAAATTGTTTGGTAAAACAAAATTAGGATATAATTTTGCTACCTACCAAACCTACCAAATCATAGGTAAGTACCTATCTAAATTAATATAAGTATTTATATAAAATCTTTGCGTGAATCACTGACTTTCAACGCACAACCCTTAGATTCTAGAGATCTGAGATTTAGAGGGTAAATTATTTTTGCGGGGTACACTAAGAAATTAATTTTCAAATTTTCTAAGGGGTTGCAGCGGAGGTTTGAAGTTTGTATGGAACTTCAGGCGAACGCAGTCGCGGGCATTCTACTAAAATAATATTATTTATTTATTAATTAAAAAAACAATTCTAACACCTTATTAGATATACCTAGGCTAAAATAACCATCATCATTGGCAGCTCTATAATGACTACCCACCTTTCCTTTGACTACCTACCTCAAAAGACACTCCAATCGATTCTCTTACAATAACACTCGATAAACATAAAATAAAATCTAAATTATATAAAATAACATAATGCAAAAAGGAAATTAATTGTTCTGTCGCAAAGAAAGAAGACAAAAGGTAAATCAAGACAGCAACAGCAGACGCACCTATAATAGATGACAGTATATTATTGCATAAAAAGTAGGTACCCATTATTTGAATTGCGTATGGACCAAATAGTCACAATGTCTAAAGAAAAACCACATTTTTAACGAGTGATTGAATCACTAATTATTATGCAAATACAAATGCGGGTAGTTTCATTAATTTATTGTCATTACTTAACATCGTAATGTAGTCCATAAATTCATTAGAAACGCATTTAAAACAAACAAACCAGATATTATATTTGTTAATTGTTTGAGAGGCAATTGTTTTTTAGGGTTCCGTATCTCATAAGAACAAAATGAGACCCTAATAAGATAACTTTGTTGGCCGTCTGTATATCTCTGTGTGTCAAGTCAAGACCCTTTTACTTAGAAAGGGCTAAGGGCTAACTTGAAAGTTATATCGAATTTATAAATCTGTTACTTATAAAAAAATCAAGCTTGTAATTCATTGCATTCAAAATATAATTAATGTTTAATTTTGTATAGAATTAGTGAAAATGAAATACTTCCTGTAACCTCAATTCTGGAATTTGAAATACTAGGAGGCTTGTGACACAAATAAAATAAAAAAACTAAAATTTAGGTTTTTTTTTTTACCCCTAAATTGAAATGAATTGGTGATCAAGTTTGTAGAACAAGTGCATGAAACTCGAAAAAGGTTTTGACGATTTTGAATTAATTAACGACTTGGAACCCTCAGGGCACGAGCCACACTCACACTTGCCCTTTTTTAAATAAACTCAGACTCTATAAAATAAGCTCTACCTTAGCTCTTTGCACACTGCGTAGTAAATCGTTGCGGTAACATAGGGGTAGGTAGTTTTACTTTATTTTTCTGTGGTTAGGGTGAGTTCATGAATTAGTCTCAGGTAGATGTGCAGTCGTGCATTCTTTAGAACGACCACGTACTGTTCTGTTTGCATTGGGGTTTCCTATTGTAATTGAATAATTGCAGGTTTGTGTGTAACTGGAATGTAGGGAGGGTGATTTTATCATAAAATTTAAAATATCGTGATTTGCCAGGATGCTTTTGGAAAGGACGGCAAGAGATAGGTAGAGTTATTTAAAAACATGCAAAACGCGTGTGGAGCTAAATGAGATTAGAAGTGTTTGCGATTTGCGCCTCATAAAACTCAACGTCGCAGTCACACCGCATAAAAAAGAAAATGACAAATCGCCTGTAAAATATAAACGTCATTTCACATTAGCACAGTCCAGGCGCTATGAAAAAAACTTTCACTGCAACAAAGTCGTCAAGTGCGCGCGGCCGCGACGAGCTTTCGGGTGAAGCTCCCGCCCCGCCAGTCTGCCGTCGGCCGTCGACCGGCGCGCATGTGTTAATCGGAATCGGAGCCCGCACGCGATCTCGGAAACTTTACGCGAGTGCAGTGCAGTGAGTGAGTGAGCTGATCATGGTGGTTCGCGCCATCAGCGCCGTGCTCCTGGGAGCGGCGCTAGCTCTCGCCGCACCCGATACATGCTACGAAGAAGGCCGCCCGCGCCGTTGCATCCCTGATTTCGTGAATGCTGCCTTCGGAGCGCCTGTGGCGGCGTCTTCCATATGCGGCCGCCGCGGCCCCGAGCGCCTCTGCGACCCTCCCGGCGACAACACACCGGATGCTGCGTGCCGCGTGTGTGATGCCGCCCGTGCTGATCGTCGGCACTCTCCCAACCATCTTACCGATCTGAACAACCCTAATGACGTCACTTGCTGGAGATCTGCTCCTTTACCACCGGCCGCTTATGACTCCCCACCGGACAATGTTTCCCTAACCCTGTCTTTGGGCAAAAAATACGAGCTGACCTACGTCAGTCTTCAATTCTGCCCGAAAGCAGCTCGTCCTGATTCTGTAGCAATCTACAAAAGCGCCGATTACGGAGGCACCTGGCAACCATTCCAGTTTTACTCCAGCCAGTGCCGACGAGTATACGGACGACCCAACAAAGCTACGGTCACAGCAGCCAATGAGCAAGAAGCTAGATGCTCGGATAGTCATAGATTGACAGGCGAGAACAATGGTGGAGCTAGGCTTGCTTTCAGCACCTTGGAAGGTCGCCCAAGCGCGGCGAACTTTGACCAATCCCCTGTTCTGCAAGACTGGGTGACCGCTACTGATATACGAGTAGTTTTTAACCGTCTCCACATGGTGGTTGAGGGTGATGAGATGGATAACAAGAAGCAGGCGGCACCAGGCAGTCAGCACTACGCTGTCTCCGATTTTGCTGTTGGCGGACGTTGCAAGTGCAACGGGCATGCATCTCGCTGTGTTCCTATGAAGGAGGGTGAGCTAGCGACTCCTGGAGCTGGTGGGGTGCAACAATTGACCTGTGAGTGCAAGCACAACACGGCAGGCAGGGACTGCGAGCGATGCAAGCCATTCCACTTCGACCGGCCTTGGGGACGCGCTACGGCGAAGGAGGCCAACGAATGCAAAGGTAAGAAGGGTGTTTTCTGGACTAATTAAAGGTTTTGCCTCGATGATCAGCGTAAATGAAATGAAAGGATCAGAGGCCTTACTATGAGCTCTTATAGCGATTCAGTTCAAAAACTATTACAAAATATCGGTTCCGTGATGTCCGCATCTATATCTAAAAGCACAGTAGCAGAATGTCTACATAGACTTTTTTGATTAAAGTTATTTAGTGCTGACGGATGTCAACGACTAACCGATATTTTAAACTGAATAGTTTTTGAACTGAATCGCTACAAGAGCTCATGGTAAGGCCTCTGTTCATCATTAATATCTCAACGTGTTCGGCAGGTTTGTATAACGTCTATCGTCTTGGGAAACATAAAGAAACGTATAAAACCCAACAATCTAAATTAGATGATATGAAGGCATTCAGCAGTAGACACCGACCCTTGTTTGGATTATCACCCTCACCCTTTTGAGAGGTTCGAATCCTAAATCATAATAAACATTAACAATCAAGCCAGGGTTTCCTAAGACAGTTGCGTCCGATTATTATGATGGCCACATTATAGCGGGCTTAGATAGATATATAGATAGAAAATTCTTTATTGCACACAAAAGAAGTATAAAGGCGAACTTATTGCTAGAAAGCATTTTCTTCCAGATAACCTTGGTGTATTGTGTAAAAAAGATGTGTTGGTAGTGCACAGAAAGGGAATAATGACAGTCAGGTAAACAGAAAACATTTTGCAAAAATAAAAACTAATATCGACTAAGTACCTACCTACTAATAATGCCTAAGATATTAAATAAACGAATAAGGGCTTAAGGCTGACTTAAAATATTTCTTTGATGAACCGACTTGTATTCGCTATGATACGGCCGTCACGACCGATGTATGATCATCACTGACTTCACACAAAACAAACCAAGAATCTTACAGCAAGCTATCATCGTTTGTCGGTTAAATAAGCTATGTAAAATCGATGTTGAAAGTAACAGCTTAGTAAATTACTACCGTGAGAATCTTATAATTAAATAGCACCTAATTTGAATACAAATTAACCAAACTCTATAAATATCTCAAGACATTTTTGATAATGAAAAGCAAATCAAGAGATATATCACTAACTGGCATATAGCGCATAGATAGTAATTGAAAGACGTATAACGATGCAAGTGTAAAAATTTATCACTCAGTCGTAAAAGTAATTAAGTGGTAGTTGGCCGTAAATCAATTATGGTAAGTAGCGGTTGATATGAGAGGTCAGAGAGTAAATGATAATATGGTTTTGGGAGTTGGGAATGGAATGGGCAAACTTCCTTTATTGTCATCGTAATATTCTAAATCAGGAAGCGAAAAAACAAAAGACTGAATATCTTATACAATACTTATTAACATATACTTAACAATTTTTTTAAATCTATGTGTGCTTTTCTCTCCAAGATAAACCTATTGACAAAAATACTGACAAAGTGCGAAGGTTGGATTCATTTGGAGTGTGATTTTGAGATTTTGATATTATTATAGGTAACTCGTAATCTAAATGATGGATACAATTATAAACTTATCAGGGTTTTATACGAATACCTTGAATACCATAGAGAATTTAAGAAGTTGGTTTTTGGCCCTTGTTCAAACCATTCTATGAATGATTACACAATTCAGTTACCTGCGGTTTTGTTGTTGTTTTTGTCGATCGATATACCTACATATTGTCAATCATCGAGCTGTCAATTAAGCATTAAAGCACAACTGTCACATTATTTTATCAAGCATGTGGCGATTGGCGATTACAATCTGTAGGGACCCTTATAGCTACAGTTAATTAATGATAAGTACGTGGTACAATTCGTTAAACAGATATTTTTGTTTGTTTGTACAGAACCGCTCAAAAACGACTCCAATTTTGAGCACAAGCTGTAAGAAACTATCTAGGAGGGCTGGGAAAAATCCCACAGCTGGGCAAAATCTTAGTAAATCTAACCTAAGTTGTTTGCGTTCAGTCCCCAAGCCAAGTTCGATCATACAATACTATGTCTGAAAATTGTAGAGTCAAATCTTTAAAACAAAATTAGCTTTGATAACATTTATTAGCAATAATTTGAAGTAAATGGAACAGTGCGATGTTGCAAAACTAAAACAAAGGGCGGTTTGTATTGCTCGGATCATGATTTCGGTTTCAATCGAAGTACTATCCAACTTAATCTATTTCCTGTTGGCAATAGTCCGTGATAAGTTATCATCGCGTATCGCACGAGAAGTTGGTATAATTAAAATAAACACACAAGTTCCATAAACGATATAAAAGAGACCATAAGAAATTGAAACGTCATCTAGTTGTTTTATACGTGTAGGATAACTACTCCTATCCATTTATATAACTTATTCTCCATATAAATTAGATCACGTAATCAGAGAGATATCCTTGAGATAGGGATAAGATAAGGATTTTATCTAGTGGAGGCTGCGTTGATGTCTTTTGAATGGTGCACCTACATATTCTACATGTTGATTAAGAAATATTGGAATAAATAGAAGATTGTAAGGACACTAATAAAAAATATTCAAATGGTTTTATATCGGTTGCATTTTTATTTAAAATTCCGGAATTAGTATAGGGTACAGGGTTACAGGTAGGGTTTTATCTAAAGTTCTTATTTTAGCGAACTTATTAACAGTTTAATAAGTTCGCTAAAATAAGAACAAAATTTGCGAGTTTTCATTTCTGGTATTCAAAGATCATTGCTCGCAAGCGGCGTCGTTGTTCTTAAGATGTTACAAAATCAGGAAAATTTTACTTGGCATTGTGAATTTAAATGATGTTTTTTAATTCATTGTTTCTGTTTAACACAAATAATATATTTCAAATCTATTTAAGTCTTCTGTTTAGGTCATGCATGTTGTGTCACAAATTCACTTTACCATTTACTTGTTCATGTGTTTCAACAAATAAATTATCTTTATCTATAATACCACAATCTACCTTGTATAGTGGACCTTATACTTCCTGCAAGTCCAGAAAGTCTTTAAAATAGTTGAAGGATTTACTTACAGGTTTATTTTCGATGTTTTCTTTCATGGTTTGTGTTTTTGTCGCACATAAGTCAACGGACTCATTGATTCCCGCCGCGGTTGTGAACCCACGCTTTGCTATAGAACGCATATTGTTAATTGATACGCAAATAGATAACTTGCTATTGATTCTTAATTCCAATGATGGAATAGTTGTGGTTTAATTTAATCACAGATCTCTGGTTTATATCCGGCTTGAAGGACCATGAGACCAAAGAGGTCCTAGGTGTCATAACACCTTGGAACAAGAAATAAATGAAATTACTTAGGTACCTTTTTTTAATTCTCTCCTAGCTCTATCTTTAGTTCTAAGATAAAACACTGACTTCTTAATATTTAAGTTATTAACGTTTCATATTTTAAGTTAGTTAATTGACTACTACAAAATTGTAACTGAAGTCAACCCTTAATATATGTATCGAAAATTATTATCTTTTCGTCCTTTATCGTTCTAATACAGCTATCAATACATTTCCCCCCACCCAACATAACTTAGATACACATTGTAGAGAAGACTCTCCCGATAATAGACCTACTCCTACGCGGCTCTACACTATGATTTGTGACCAACTATCTCTACATTATCATAAATTTACAAACCACACTTTAAATACGTCCAAGGTTTTTTTCTAAGACCACTATTTTTTTATGTAAAGACTTATTTAGGCTTGTGGATGGCTGGTTGGACGTATTTTATGGTTTTATTTTGCTGGAAGTGTGACGCTATGGATGGACTTTGTCGAACGAAAACGAAACGTTTTCGTTTGAAAACCATGGATAACTCTTCCTTACTACAATTAAATGGTGGAGTATTTTTTTACTCAATTAGTGAAATGCTCATGTTAATGTTCCATACAAAACTTCAACCCTACCTACTTTAACCCTCTAGCTAGGGGGTGAATTTCGGAAATTCCTTTCATAGTACACCCTAGATCTCAAAAGGAATTAACCCTCCAAATTTCAGGTCTAGATGACATACGGCTTAGGCTTTGCGTTCATAGTCAAGTTGATCAGTCACGTAACGATTTTGTATAATGATATTTCTAACAGTTTTGCACATAATTTCCCAAAATAAAAAGAATTTGAATTATTTCATTTCACAGAATACTTTTAGTGATTTTTGAACCGTAATCTAAAGTTTATTGATACAAATTGATTGATGACCTCACTATGTGTCAAAATTAGTGATTAAAGAAAAGATCAATGGATGAATTCTCAAAATTGTGAAACAAACTACAAAGGATAAAATAATAGAAAAATGTTTCAACTTCACAAAATGGTGCGCTTTCCGATAAAATTAAATATAACACGATTTGTATCGTAATTTGGACATCCATCTTGATATATTATCATTTGATGTGGTAATAGAAAACTGTAGTGACCACTATACTTTGACACCTTGGATTTGAGAGCTGTCAAAGTAAAACCGGCTGTGTGCTGAGGAGATTTTTCCGGTAAGGGTTCTTTAAGTGTGGGGCATAAACTTAGGTATGTTATGTTTTGGTGTATGTCATATGGTCTACCGCATTTCACATTACCAGCGCTTTCAATGAAATACAGATAACATTCGATCGTTTATTTCATTGTGAAAAGAGGTATCCATGATTGTCTATGGATTTTGTTTGTGGTGGGTATTCTTTGATGCTCTATATTTTTTGTTGTTATTGCTATTTATTACTTAGTTTTGTTTATTATGTACTTATACCTATTTGTGTGATCTTTTTAGACGATTATTTATTGAGTTGTGATCTGAGTAAACTTTGATATTGAGAAAAATAACAATTTGATCAGCCTCATCTCCGTTTTGAACTAGTGGACATCTCGCGAATTTATGGAGTTTTCCATTAAAACTTCCACCACCCTCACTGCACCCACTTCACTGCAGGGGATGCATTTTGAAAACTCCTTTCTTAGTGCACCATATTACGAAGTCACCCCTTAAATTGTATGTTCCTATAGGTCCTATATAGGATATGCGTTGGTTGTCAGTGAGTAATGTAAGTTTTTAAGAGAAGATTACAGGTAAGGAGCTTACGCCCTTTCGTACGCGAACGAAGTTTCCTTCTAATTTGGCTATTATTTCTTCAAACTCCATGAATATTTGTACACATGATCAGTACACTAATATCTAGACCCGTGGTACGTCAGTTTTTTAAATTTATGATTTCTTAACCATTTAACTTTATAAGAAACAACGCAAAAAAAGAAGAAAAACAAATAAAAATTAAGATTGAAGAAATAATAGTTAATTAATATGCCAAATTAGAAGCACACTTCGTTCGCGTGCAATAACATACATACATAACATAACACCCAACAGTCACATACATAGTCCTGATCCCACACTAGGATTCCCTGTGTCGTGGGTATCAATAGGGCGTAAGCGCTATTTTGCTAGCTACCTGTGGCCTCTTATGTTGTTTGAAGTTTTTAGGTACATATTTTTGAAAACCAAGGAGAAGGAAGCTGTAGCTTCCATGATTGAACTCTTGAAATAATTTCCTGATTGAGTTCGGTACGGGCTTGGCTTGCATCGTTGTTGTTGATTCGTTTTATAGCGAGTGGGTGATTGAATACTGTTCGACGCTCGTTGAACAAATAGAACAAATTGGAACTAAGCTGAATTCTATGCGATTTAGTTAGTCTGGGTGTAGGAGCTTTCAAACGAGCATTACGGGATTATCCGGCTTGAATGTCCGGGTGGTTCGGTTCTGGTTACAAAAATTTATAAATCTATCTTGATGTGCTTTGCAGTAAGAGATAGATGGTAATTTTTTAAATTCACAGAAGAAAGAAATACATGTGTTTAGTTTTTTGTTGGGTTTTTTGGGGAAAAATTATTATTTTTCTTTCTTCTTACTTCAACTTACTTAATGTTGTGAGCAGTGGTGTGTCCGGCCTAAGAATATACCCTCCACCTCCTCCCGTGGATGCCATAAAAACCGACTAAGTGATGGTGACACAAGAGGATGTGCAGCAGCATCCACCCGAGTACTTAACACCAATACTGCGAGCACAAAAATAAAATCCTACAGTAAGTACTTTGATGGCGGATATTAACAAACTTAACACAACAAAACAAGCCTCGGAACAAATATTTGTACGATCTGCAGTCATTTGTTAAGGGATGTTCTGGGTATTTTTCTATGTATAATAAAAAATATCTATCTATGTAATGTATTGTATTAAGTATATCAATTATATTTGTACGATCTGCAGATAATTGTTCAGGGTGTTCTGGGTATTTTTCTATGTATATAATAAAAAATATCTATCTATGTAATGTATATTGTATTAAGTATATCAGTTATCTAGTACCCATAACACAAGCTCTGCTTAGCTTGGGGCTAGATAATGTTGTGTGAAATGTCCAGCATTTATTTATTATTTATTTATTTATTTATCTAGTACCCATAACAAAAGCTCTGTTTAGCTTGGAGCTAGATAATGTTGTGTGAAATGTCTCCAGCATTTATTTATTTATTTTTAACAAGATTAAGCTACGAAGGCTAAATTTACGGCCTTGCTTAAGGAAGTTTATAATTCGTAGTTTATTTAATAGAAGGCAGCAGAGAAATGGCCGTCCAGTTTTATTGATGGTGGAAGTAATAAAAAATGAGGTGTTTCATAGCCATTGTTTCATGCTTACCTATGCAACAGAATAAATAATTACTCAAAGATCTCACGGCTTTTAGATGTGGCCTCACAGTAAGTTCTACTAATTAATCTGTGTTGAAACTATAGGAAAAGTTCCCAAGGCCCCCCTAGGGGTGTCCTCCAGGGGTATTTTGGGTTCGGAATGGAAATTATTTATCGGCTTTTTAAAATAAGCATTTCATCGCAACTAATTAGGTTCGACATGACCTAGATGGGAGATCTGCTGCAAGCCACGGCTTAAAAGTTCCCATTTTATCGAATTTATCGTTTTGTCTACAAGTCAGATATGTAGATAAAATTGGATAAAACTTACCAAGGTAAAAAGTGTTCTAGATTTTTGAAAGAATAAACTAGAAAAAATTTAAAGAGAGTTGAAGTGTAATTTAGTGTACGTAGGAACTTGACCTGCGTAAGTAGGTCCTTAAAGTGCAGAAGTTTCACAACATCATCACTAAAGATTTAAATAGTCACATATGAACCATTTCGAATCTTAAATCAGCGCGTTAAAACTAATTTTACATTTGAAAGCCGAATCGGAGTAACACAGCCTACCCATCGTCCATACAGCAGGTATGAACAGGGAACAGCGCGTTAAAATATTTTATTGGACGTAAAAGTTTACTTGTAACTTAACAAGGTGAAAGAATTTGAATTAAAGGGAAGTTTGTTTATGTTTTATGAGCTTAGTTCGTGATGCGTTCGTCATTTAATGTAGGTTTTGTTAGAAGAAAGAACACAATAGTGAAACTGCAACACATGTTTACGATAAGAATTTTTTTGTGATAGAAACGCCCTCGTCTGACTGAACCTCGGCTATAGGTAACAAACAATAAACTATCGACCGAGTAAACAGACGATAGAGCAGGCATGACCTGTTCTAACAAGAAATACCATAATCAGAGAACCCAGCAAGAAAAACTGAGATAAGCGTAAAGTATTTACGGCATAGAGCTATCAACTTGGCACGCAGTCAACTTGCCTATGGGTTCTGGTTAAGTATGCGAGTTAGAAGTTTTTACTGCAATCTATGAATGAGAGTTATTAGAGTGTATTAATAGGAGCATCAATGTTGCCAGTAGCTTTTTTTTTTTAATAGAGTTATTTCTGTTTTGAATAATGCAAGTACTGTATATTCTTGCCGTGGTGTGTCCGGCTTAAGAATAGGCCCCTCCTGCTCCTCCCGTGGATGTAGTAAAAGCCTTACTAAGGGATTGTCAGGGGATGGGCAGCAGCGTCCGCCTGAGTACTTAACACCACATTGCGATCACCAATCCGCGTGCCAAGCGTGGTGATAATGGCAAATCCTCCCATTGTATTCAATGGGGGAGGCCTCGTCCAGCAGTGAACGTAAACAGGGTGATGATGATGAAAAGGAGCTTCAATTTTGTCGGTAGCTATTTTTAGGTGAAGTTTATTATGATAGAGTTATCTCTGTTTTGAGTTATGTCAGTACTGTATATTATATTCTGTGGTAATATCTTGAATACGACCGAATACTACATCGTTTTAACAGTTCAAAGCATTATCTATGAGTTTGGACTGATCTTCTAAGGCCCAAGCTACACAGAGTCGATCTTGCTGTGGCCGGATTTGGGTTACTTTTTCGGAAAAATGCGGGCACAGCAAGATTCATTCAAATAGATTAAAGATGTGTATCGCGATGGCCTGCGTGTAATTTTGTGAAAATATTTGCACAGTCAGAGAAAAAGTAATTACGCTAATCGAGTTAGTTTTGGGTTAGTGGCTTGGACCTTACGGAATATAGACGCCCAAAGTCTTGGTTAACGGAAGGTTAATTAAGACCGCGACCACGCTCGAAGATCTTGAGATGGGAATCCCTTCGAGCGTGGTCGCGGTCGGTGCTCATGAGGAAGGACCTCAAAATGGTCAACGAAACGTCAGCAGGAGAATAGTAAAGTACGTGGTGCATAGTCGTAATTTTTCTAAAATGATACCAAGCCACGATAATTTCAATTCTAATCAAGACTTTCGGAACAGATTATGCAACTTCCTTATTCGTATTCAATCAATCTGATTAAAACAGCAGTAACAAATCTTAGTCGCGAGTCATTGACATCGTTACAACATGATGTATTTGTATTTCCCCAAATAAATAGAGTCTGGCTAATGTTGGCAGTCCACCAAGTTGCGGACAAAGCTTGTAACGAGACCGATGAACTAGATACGTTTTATTGATTCAGTGGAGGTATACCTACAGGTGATTGCTGGACAACTTTTGCGGCTTGACTGTCATACTGTATTCATTGTACTCGCTATCTCGATTATGAATATGCATACTTTTTGTAGTGTTTTGAGCCGCGAAATGTCCAATGCGGGTAGGCAGTGCGACAAAAGAAATGCTACCGTCCTCGTAAATAATAAACTGTCTGTCTGTTCCTGTACTAAGTGTTTCATTGCGGTCCCAAATAAATCCCAGATAAATCAGTGGCGACGAGGATAAACTGTTCATTTGCGTGATACAAGTTACGGGGGACTGTATATATGTGTTGGAAACAATGTCGGTCGGGAAAATCAAAGAATTCGACGTTGATTCGGGGAATTGGACTTTGTACTGCGGGCGGGTCGAGATGTACTTTCGCGCTAACGCAATCAAGGAGGAGCTCAAGTTGCCTACGTTAATATCGTTGGTTGGTGACAATGTGTACGAGTTGATGGTAAATCTGTGTAACCCGAAGAAGCCCACGGATCTCAGCTATGAAGCACTCATAACCATTGTTCGTGAGCATTTGCAACCCAGGCCATCCGTCATGACGGAACGATATCGATTTCGTCAAAAACGTCAAGAGACCGGCGAGAGTATAATGCAATATATTGCTACTTTGAAGAAGCTTTCCAAGGATTGTGATTTTAAAGACACGTTGACAGATAATTTGCGGGACCAATTTGTGTGTGGGTTGAGCAGCGACCTGATCAGACAGAGGTTATTTTCGGAACCAGAGCTGACGTATGCCAAGGCGTTGACATTGGCTACGGCTCTAGAGGCTGCGGAGAGAGACGCGGCGGCCGTGGATTCATCGGCAGCGTCAGGCAGCGGGGCGACCGCCACGAGCGCGGTACATGCGGTGCGCGCGGCGGCGCCGGCGGCGGCAACGGCGGGCCGCAGCGGCCGTTTCCACCCCTCAGCGCGCAACACGACGGCGTATTCACCAGCAAGCTGGGGGCGTGGGTGTAAAGCGTGTGGAGGACAGCACCAGACGGATGGGTGTCGGTACAAGAGTTTCGTGTGCAGCAGTTGCCGGAACAAGGGTCACCTAAGAAGGGTTTGCCCGAACAAGAACGCAGCCAGAGCGAGTGATGGGAAGGGGCCCGGCGGCAGGCGGTACCAGACCGGCGCGCATTATGTGCAGCCGGGCGATGACGGCGAGGGTTCGTCCTGGTCGTCGTCGGAGGAGACGGAGATAGAGGAGCCGTTGTTTCAATTGGCGCTAGGTGACTACAAGCCGGTGAGTTTGAACGTGGCAGTGAATGGACGTAAACTTAGAATGGAAGTAGACACAGGGTCGCCAGGATCATGCATTAGCAAAAAAACTTATGAGACATTGTTTAGTGATATCCAATTAGAGAAATCGAAGTATGTGTTCCTTTTTTATGATGGAAAATCTAAAGTGAGGCCGTTAGGCGTTATGAGGGCCAAAGTAAATTTTAACGGGCATGAGAAGATGCTAGAATTGTTTGTTGTAGATACAGCCGTAACTACGCTGATAGGTAGGCAGTGGCTCGCGGAGCTAGGTATACAAATACCAATCTTACAAAGTTCTAATGTCAATAATAATTTCAAAATTGAGCCTGTTAATGATATACTGCGGGAAATGCTCGACAGATATAAGGAGGTGTGGAGCGGTGGTCTGGGTCGGTACGCGGGAGGGTGCGCGACGCTGCGGGTGCGCGAGGGCGCATCGCCGGTGTTCCACCGTGCGCGGCCAGTGCCATACGCGCTGCGTGAGCGCATCGATACCGAAATAGATGCAATGCTGCGGGACGGGATCATCGAGCCCGTCGACTGCTCTGACTGGGCGACGCCGCTGGTGTTGGTAAACAAGAGTGACGGTGGGCTGCGTTTGTGCGCAGACTTTAAGGTAACTCTCAATCCCGTTCTTTTGGTCGATAGGTATCCGCTGCCGAGAATAGATGATTTACTCGCGAATTTGGCAGGTGGGGAAGAATTCACCAAAATAGATTTATCACAAGCGTACAATCAAATTTGCCTATCGGAGGACTCAAAGAAGTACTGCGTCATAAATACCCATCGGGGTATGTATAAGTACAATCGCCTTGTCTACGGACTATCGTCCAGCAGTGGAATCTTCCAACGGATAGTTAGCAATCTGGTAGAAAACATACCTAACGTGCAGTGTTTCGCTGATGATATTATCATAACACACAAGGACAGAGCCTCTCATTTAAAGTCATTAGAATCTCTCTTGAGTAAATTAGCATCGGTGGGTATGAAAATAAAGTTAGAAAAGTGCTCGTTTTTAGCAAAAGAGGTAAAATACTTAGGGTATATCGTAGATAGAAACGGTATCAGGCCCGATCCGGAAAAATTACGTGCTATCAGAGAAATGCCGAGTCCGACGGAGGTCTCCGAGCTCAGGTCATTTCTAGGCATGGTGAACTTTTACGCAAAATTCGTGCCTAAACTCAGTGGCATCCTTCACCCATTGCATGAATTGTTGTGTAAGGGCTCACGGTGGCAGTGGGGTGACCGGCATCAGCGGGTGTTCGAGCGCGTGAAACAGCTGCTAATGAGCAGTCGCGTGCTGGCGCACTACGACCCGCAGTGCAAGCTGGTGCTGACGTGTGACGCCAGCGCGGTAGGTATCGGCGGTGTGCTGTCGCAGAGTGACCGTGGCGGACACGAGCGTGCTGTCGCGTACGTGTCGAGAAAGCTTACCAAGGCGGAGCAAAGCTATGCGCAGATACATCGCGAAGCGCTTGCTATTGTATATTGCGTGAAAAAGTTTCATCAGTACCTATTTGGTAGGCGATTTAAACTAAAGACAGACCACAAACCACTTGTGAGTATTTTCGGACCCCAAACAGGCATACCTACCATGGCTGCGAGTCGCATGCAACGCTGGGCGCTAATACTTTCCGCGTATAACTTTGATATAGAATACGTAGGTACATATAGCAATGGTGCAGATATTCTTTCCCGCTTACCGGTTGTAGAGAAGTGTGCGGAGGAGCCTCCGGAACAGACGTACCTACACTTCGCTACTGACGCGATGCTCCTCGACAGCGAGGCGATTAGGCGAGCAACTGCGCGGGATCCAGTGTTGAGCCGCGTGTACGGATATATTGAAAATGGGTGGCCCCAGGCGGTCGAAATTAAGCAATTAGAGCCGTATTTAGCTAGGCGGAAAGAGTTATACATAGAAATAGGATGTGTGATGTGGGGGCACCGACTGGTAATTCCAGAGTCATGTAGGCGGACCATACTTCAAGAGTTACACGAGCCCCATATGGGAATGGTAAAAACGAAAGCGTATGCACGCAGTTATGTTTGGTGGCCAGGCCTGGATGAGGCGGTGGAGGCTGTGTGTCGAGCATGTGATACGTGCGCGGAGGTGGCGCCGGCGCCACCGGGTGCGCCCCCCGCTCCTTGGCGGTGGCCCCACTCACCCTATGAAAGGATCCATTTAGACTTCTTGGGTCCCATCGATGGTCAAACCTACTTGGTATCGATCGATGCAAGGTCTAAATGGATCGAGGCATTTAAAATGACGCGAACGACTGCTGACGCGACGATCGGAAAATTGCGAGAATCCTGGTCGCGATGGGGAATTCCGAAACAGGTGGTGTCCGACAACGGGCCACCGTTTTCAAGCAGTCAATTTAGAGCTTTCCTAGAAAGTAATCGAATCCACCAAATGCATTCAGCGCCTTATCATCCAGCTTCCAACGGGGCAGCAGAGAACGCTGTAAAGATCATCAAGAATGTCATAAAGAAGGCACGCCGTGATGGAATAGATCCTGAGCTAGCGATTCAGAGATATTTGTTAATGTACCACAACACCCCACATTGCTCGACTGGTGAGAGTCCTGCTCAGTTGTTGCAGGGTAGGCGTTTAAGGACACGTTTAGATGTTATTAAACCCGACCATGGGCGTAAGTTACGTAATAAAGAACTCGAGGCGGTAGAACATGCAAAAGGATCCCGGCAGTTAAATCCCGGTGATTCGGTATGGTATAGGAGTTTCGGAACGAATGATAACAAATGGTCAGCGGGGCAAATAGTAGAGAGGCACGGTACAAATAATTACGCGGTGAAATCATCTGATGGTTCGGCAGCGCATAGACATATTGACCAATTGAAGCGTAAGAGTTCATGTATATTTCCAAGCGAGTCAGATACCAACACTGGTGATGGAACCGAGTCTGGGCCGACGACGTCACTCGAGCCGCGGCTCGCGGAGCCTTGTACTTCGGTTGAGGCGATGGAGCCTAGCATAGCTCATTGTTCAAAACAAAACCCGTCACCTTTACGCAATGCACCTCCTTGTACTGATGCAGACGTACCTATTGTTGGTAAAAGAGTACGCAAGCCTGTACGTAGGTTTGGCTTGGATATAGATTAGTAGTACATATCTAGCAACGGATAAGTTTTAGAATAGTTAGTAGTACATATCTAGCAACGGATAAGTTTTAGAATAGCTCTCTTGTTATCTGTTATGTATAGATAATTTCGTACGCATTAACTTTTGTTCTTGATCGAGTGATGTACCTACACCTATCAATTGTTTTAGAGACACGGTCATTACTTAACCTGTTATCTGTTATGCATAGGCAATTTCGTACGCATTAACTTTTGTTCTCGATCGAGTGATGTACCTACACCTATCAATTGTTTTAGAGAGACGGTCATTACTTAACCTACCAACCAGTACATGCCTGGATTGAATACTTACCTGTTTCAAGTGTATAAGTAAAGTACAGAAGCCTGTAAATTAACTTCTAACTATGTGTGTCAAAGGTTGTCTTACTTAGTAATAATTAACAGTGGAGGATTGTAGTGTTTTGAGCCGCGAAATGTCCAATGCGGGTAGGCAGTGCGACAAAAGAAATGCTACCGTCCTCGTAAATAATAAACTGTCTGTCTGTTCCTGTACTAAGTGTTTCATTGCGGTCCCAAATAAATCCCAGATAAATCACTTTTGGTGTTATTATAAATAGCTATATATTTACTTATATATTAGCTAAGAACTAACTACCCACACTAGCTACCACCAACTCATGCTGAGGCAGAGCCATTTTGTTACTGGAGTTACACTTCGTACCTTCGGGTCTGTTTCCTCTTAGTCTAAGTTTTTTATGTGTCTCTGTGTAACTCTTGTATACAAATAAATTATATTCTATTCTTTCTATTCTATTCTACAAGTAATAATCCATACATAACAGTTTTACTAGACATTGTTTTCAGCCCGTGTTATTTCCAGTTCTTTATCAGCTAGATATAGCAAGATTTTTAATTCAATTGTATCTATATAAAAACATGTTGGCAAAATTAACCGATGGGTTTTTATCAGATCGGCTACCACACTATTATGCGATGAATAATTTACTATTCTAGTTTTTTGTGTCTGCTGCGTTGCTGTTTTTATTACCGATGTTAAAAAAAAATGCTTTTTGCTGTATTTTTTTCAGACAAATCTAAACCTACCAAAACCTACTTTTAGAATGATAAATTAATTATGACTTATTTTTCCATTTTGGTAAAAGTGGTCAAGAATAGACCCTTTCCTTTCCTCCCGTGGAGGTACCAGTTTCTTTTCCAATTAAATTGTTGAGCATTTTAGGAATATTCCACCTATACAAATATTTAATGAATAATATTAAATATAGCTTTCATTCGACATCATTTAATCTCTTTGCAAAATTGTTTTTCCTGATTTGTTTGTCTCCACCCATATTTGTCTACCTATCAGAGTTATTATTTTATTTCTAAAACCTGGTATTTCATCATAGATGACAAGCCGACAACTCCGACAAGTCCTCAAACTCTTTAGCTTGTAGTTACTTACCATTTTTTAGCTCTGAGTCTGTGTTCCGTTTTTCTAAAAGGAAAAACAAAAAATTAGGTAAGGAAATAGATACTACCTAAAGCTAGTATGTCTACGACTTAAATAATAATTTGACTATCCGAAATGAAAATACAAAGCATTTACAGGAAGCGAAAGCTCTCAATGCTGAGATTAAAAAAATCTATTGAAAAAGCATTGAGTAATCCCAGGGAAGCAATAACTCATTCATTTGTTTACAAATGACTTACATATACAAAGACGTCGTCCTTTTGTGTCAAACTTGAAACGCAAAATTGTAGATTGCATCTCTTTAGTTCGTACGTCAATAGAAGTAGAGCTTAAATTGCTTTACATGATAAAGTTTTTGTGGTTTGTCAAATGGATGTCGAACTGTCAAACTAATTGACATTTATTTCAAAAATTTACCGCCCACACGGTTACTCACATAAAAACAAATGAAGAATATTGAAGTGGCAGTGGATGAATTTATTTCGTTAGGGTTCCACACATGGAAGTTATTATTTTGGGTCCGTTCGGGGTACCTGCTATAGAACCAGTGACAGCAAGAACCAAAGTGTCTTTAAACTGAATGCTCCATTATTTTATTACGTGAAAATAAAATATTCCATAATACGTAATTACAAGGACCAAACAACAGAAAAAACAGTTCTCATACGGTTAAAACATAAAATTTCTCCCAACGTCCCGCAGTGAGGCCAGAAAGGTAGGGGACGCTGGGAATATACGTTTTCGAACCTCAAGCTTGTGTACCAAGTACCAAGTAAAAGCATTGGAGAGGCGTACCTACAGTTTTGGACTAGACTAACACGCACGCTACCCAATTTCGTCAAAAGTTTTGTTTTGGAGATAATCCAATGTTTCAACATGTTTTGAAAAAGCCGTAAAGTTACCATTACCTTAGAATGTACCGAATAATACACCAAAAACAAACATTATAAACTATCCACTATAATCTCGTAATTTTCATCAATTTCTTACACTCACGCGATATTTCAATAACTATAAAAAAACCAGCACAACTTAACCTCTGACTTTCCTTACCCGATGAAGAAAAGTTATGATACAGTAAAACTTGTAGGGTTATGAGAGATCTAGGTTGGCTGGTCGAGAATTTGGAGATTATATAAAAGGTCTTACTTTTTATGACAATAGACTCAATTACAATTGACACGATGGGAAAGAACGTCAATCATTGCCGGTTACTTCATGTAATCCCATGCTACGACGTCTGAGTTGGTAACGCTACAACGCCAACGAAACATCGAGTAACGCCTCCACGAAATGACGCTACCACGAAGTTCTTATAAAAAATATTAAGAAAAATAAATATGTCAAAGATGTAATGTTAAGAGTGTAGTGTCGGTGTCTATGTGGTCCAAGCGAACGTTAGATTGAGGGCCCTTACGTCTTACTGAAGATATATCATTGTATGTTCTCATGTATGCAAATATTCGTGCAAAAAAATAACTCCAAAGAACAGCCGCTTGTCACCAAGTCTGATAAAATAGATTGACGAATGTTCGATAAAAATACCTACGACCTGATAATTGATTATAGATCAATGTTTTTTATCCAATTCAAAAAAATATGATAACAAGGTTCAAACGAGTTAATTAAAAGTGTTTTTAGTTCATGGAATATTATGTTACAATTTATAGATATAGGTATACTTATATATATAACATTATACCAAAAAAAAAAGATAGACAAAAATATTTTTTTGTGAGTTCTATCTATGATCTAGTGGAGAAAAAACCCATTGGTTACACGGGTAATCATTTTGCTGCTATTTTTAAGGCCCAAATTTTTGGGTCACAACGACAACGAAAATAACATTTTGCATTATTTTCGTTGTCGTTGTACGGCGCAGCGTCAATGGTCTGCAAATCTTGGGCCACAAAGACAACATCCCGTAATCACGTAGTACTGTTCAAGTCGATATATAATTTTCTATGCCCGAAGAATAATATCTCGACTTGAACAGTACTACGTAAAGTATAGGAAACTCATTTGTCGAATGTTTTTTCCACTTCATGTAATGAGCATATTTTCGGGATGGTTGAAAGTTCGAAAACATTAAAAAAAATACACATTTTCGATCAAAAACTCGATACAGGAAGCTATCAAGGTATTTAGCTATTATTAACCTTTTAACGTCGCATTTGTTTAAAATAACTACTTTCAGTCGAATATCATAAACCCGTCGTTGTATTAATAACTGCGGTTTAGCTATAACTAGCGGTAGACTAGGGTTGCCACCTAACATCGATTTTAAATTTAATAATAAATAATTTGAGGTTTTCTCAGATTTTTTTGACGTAAAAATTATATCAGTTTAGTATAGTGAGTAAAAGACAAATATATTTTACGAGTGTAATTACTTTAAAATAAGACTTATCTTATTTTATAGTATTTTATTTTATTCATCTTTACTCGACATCCGTGGATGCTAAACAATTAAAACTTATCTTGTATCCACATAGAAATTAGTACCTATGGTAAAACCTAAGTTAATACTATTACTTATTACTACCTAGATTAATTCATGCAAAAATTATATTATAAAAAAACAAACAGCCCTACCCTGGCCCTACCTCTCAGATTGTCCGCAGGAAACAATGCTTTTCAAAACAAACATAAAGTGAGGTTATAAATAAAGTGAACCTACGCGACAACCCTACCTTACATTCATCGGCGGTTATGCTAAGATTTATGAATCGTTTTGTAACACGAACACTTTTTTATTTTCACCGTGAATGGAGGAACACTATTACATAATTGCTTTTACGTTTGCATTGAGCATTCTTCTGTTAAGAACGCGGGACCCTAAAAAGAAGCTATCTGTGACAAGAGGACCGGCCTCCCAATTACAGTAGCAAATGGCAATGGGGAACGCAACAATGGTGATCATTTTGGTAGCCTTAGCACTGTCCAAATCCTGTGCGCCTGTTATCGCTTGTTGTACTGAGCTGGCCTTCTGTATCTATATATTTTGTGCTTGTAAAAAGTATGAATGCCGGTGAAAGTGATTTAAAATTTTAAGTACTTTATATTAAAAATCTTCATCATCAGCAACGTCGGTCAGTGAGTTAATTGTAATAAATATTGGGGCGGTTTAGTCGAGACATCGCCATGTCTCAAAAGTTTCACATAACAAACGAACGTAACACTATTTCTCTTTAATTTAAAGTTATAGTTTCTTTGGCTTCCTTATAATAAAGCTGAAGTATTAACGACTTTCTAGTCGCAATCTATTTTCATTTAGAGCTGCATAATAAACTGGCGTTTCGCCAAAATTAGTTTTGAGAAGAGCCTATTTTGGGCTGACCCGATAACTGTATGCAGACAATGTCTTTTGATTCTAAATCTGAATGTAGTATTTATATTTTATGGCCCAGTTTAACCTTTTTGGTAACGATTTTTTTTAAATTTTACTTTGTGATTCAGATGGGTATAAGGGATAGACTTACTTTACTTACTTTACTTTTACTTTAATAAGTAATTAAAGTAATTATTTATTGTTGAAATTGTTGTGTGTGTGTGTGTGGTCGCTTACTATATATGCTAACCCCTGTTTTATAATCATTCTCTAAACCTATTTTAGTTAAAATAGCTTTTGTCTTGTTTTGACGTAAGTATGACATTTTAAATCAGAGAGAAGAAAACAAAAGCTATTTTAACTAAAATAGGTTTAGAAAATGATTATGAAATAGACCGTAAGTTACAGACATTTTTTAGAGTTTATTAAAGGAAAAAAAGTCGGCAAGTGTGATCGAGCCTCGCGCCCACCACAGGCGCGAGTTCGATCCTTAAATTAAGTATTTCAAAATCGTCAGACCTCTTTTCAAGTTTCAACCACTTTTTCATACAAACTTCACCATCCCATTTTAGGGGTAAAAACGTCTAAGCTCCGCAATTTTAGACATTTATTTTAACTGTGTTACAAAGTCTACTAGTATTCTTAATTTCAAGGTTAGGTTAGTAGTTAGAGGTTTTTCATTTTCACGATTTCCATACAAAAATTAGACCTTCATTGCCATACTTTTTGAATGCATTGAGTTAGCAGCTTGATTTTTTTTACACGATTTTTCGGCACAGTCAACTGATAAACCCGTAAGATGTAGCCGTTCTTGAGAAAAAGGGTCTTGACAGCCAGACATGCAGACATACAGACAGACGGATAAAGACGATGAAAGTAATCGTATAAGAGAGATCGTTTAACCCCTAAAAATGTCACCTGGAAAACGATTTCTGGAATAACATAATTTAATATTAGAACCTCTGTTGACATTTCATTTTATGAACTTTCTAACCAAATATTAACATCAAGCAAGACAGTGTGTTGTCATGTTAATGTCACACACATCAATACAATACGCAGATGGCAACAATAGACAGAATTGGCTATAATTTAAATTAGTTTAATTTACACAGATGTCGCTACATCCGGCGTTTAATGACGCACTACTGACCTCCATTTTGCGATAACAATACAAAATGGACGCCCCCAACTGTCAAATGCATTCGAATTTCAAATTCGCACGATTCTATTCATTGCAATGGTATTAACCTCATTGTCACGAATTTAGGGACCGAAACACGACATCATTTGATGGATGAAAAGGACTAATTATGGCATTTATTTATTGTATCCATTTCATTGTCAGGGGTTGGAACCACCCCCGTTTTTATTACCAATAACGCCCTAAGCTCTACCAGTAGGTACAGGGGTGTATTTTGCTGATTTATTTTCTTTTCCAGTTTTGCGACTGTATGAAAAATATAAAAACTTAATGGATAAAGGGGATTGGGTAAAAAAGGCTGGATTTTACTTTGTGTTCAGGTTGCCGGAAAATATGTTTTGTTTGCTTTCACTTTCAATATTATTTGTGTGTATAAAAAAGCGGGATTTGAATACAGCAGAATAAGAGTGTTTTCGCAGATCCAAATCCGAATCCGTGAAAATATGGAAATATGTTTCGATCTTGTGTCGATGTCACTAATGTCAGAAATGGTATTCCCTTAGTAGTCCGATGAACGAGGCAATTCTTTGTATGCACACCCTAACAATAATTCCTCTGTCGCTGAAACTTTGCTGTGTGATAAAGTAAGGTTTATAGATTACGGTTGACAGGTTATCTAGGATTTTTTTTATTTTTAAATTAGGTATTCCTACCTTAACATGGAAATCACTTATAACATTCGGTGGAAAATTGCTCAGTCTGAAATTTCTTCGGTGTATGTTAGTATACATTAATAAGTATAGATATGTAATGGTATCCAGGAATATTTCGATTTCGGTGAGGCAGAAATTAAAGAATATCTGTTTTTTTATCACAACTTTTTCAGGAAAATTGCTCAGTCAGTTTTTATTTTTTTGTACGCGTAAGGTTGTTTAAACGAATCGCCTTGCAGAGTTATCTAAAAGATTTGCCGTTTCGTTCATAGCTTTATGGTTTTTTGGAAATAACTTTCGGCGGAAAATTGCTCCGTCCTTTTTTATTCATTTATTAGTTAAAGTACACTTAAATACAACAGCATTTTAAAGTATCCAATAAAATTTCGGCGTAGCATACGCATTTTAGACTATCAACATTACGCGCACAGCCGCCGGGAGCTACTTTTACTACATCTTGAGACAATAGTTTTGATCAATGAGAATCAATATATATATAAGGCAAATATCACTCACCTACTTGCTGACTCATCACGATATCTCAAGAACGAAATAATAATAAATAATGTTTCTTTCGGCTTCTAAGTGCTTGTAAGTTTAATATTTGTATGAAAAAAGTTAGAGCCAAATTGAACCTAACGCCTACGCGTTACAGCATATGACATCACATAGAAGTTGAAAGCCGAAGCAAAATCGTAAAGTTTCTCAGACGAAAAAAAATGAGAGACAGAGTCGTCGTGAACAAACAGCTACAGAGGGTCCACTCAGAACATAGCGCCATTTCTGGTAAGCACACATTGACTTTACGTTTACATGTATTCTCACGCAATCTCGAGCAGAGCTCAGTCGCGACTATAATAGCGAGTGCAGGAATTTGTCACTTGTTAACAAAATGAGTAGCGGTATTATTACGCTTGCAGTGTATTTGGTGGTTTAAATACAACCAAATGCAAACGTTCTTCACCTTTCCAAACGAGATTGCTTGTAACTTGTTCCAACTCCTAATAATCTACTCCTTTTCAAAATTCTGAATGAATACAGTAGCAACCTTAGTGAGTCAGGCAAGTTTAGGTAATTATTTTCAAGGACGGTGGGAGCGGACCTTCTGTCTATTTCTATATTTTGTGGTCTTACCTAAACTGTCAAATTTTGTAACGTGGATCATTTCTTCTTCGATGCGTTGGCTGTTTTTATGACGACTTCTAGGTGGCCAGTATGTTTCAATTGATTTCTAACGAGATTTAAAAAAAGTACGACTTTACATACAAAATAAGCTTGCCAAGTGCGAGTCGTAAGTACTCGAGTAGGTGTGCTGACTGACGGTTTTGAATGTGGTAGTTTTCCATGATTTTGATATATTTTCAGTAAGTAATTTATTTTAATTTTTTATTCAAAAACGAGTTGAGTGTCCCTGGGAGAATTTTCAATAGCGTAATAGCTTTGATTGTTTTAACAGTCACTCGCAATAACTTTCGTTTAATTCTTCATCGTGTTCTCAATATTCTTATTTTTTCCACATCTTTTTTACGTTATTTTGGAGATAAGTTTAAGGACAGCTACTTTTAGGCGTTTTTTTTCGGTGTAAAAGTGATAAAAAAGTTGCTCATAGTATCATCCAAAAAAAACAGAACCTCGATAACCAAAAACGGAATGCGGATCCCTAAGCAAAAAAGCTGTGTCAAAAAAGGAAAAGCGGTATATCTGGCAGCCCTTGCGCGGAGCGCATGCGTGGTGCGGTGCCCCGCTGTATTATCAGAGGCCCAAACACGAACATCTAAAGTTACGAAGACACGATAGTAAACTTCAAATATCTACTCACAAATATTGAAAATTTCAAGTCACTCCTGTGTCACTGGCCAATATTTGACGTTTGAGATCGTCTCGATTGCGTCTCGGTAACATTAATTGTTCGTGCTGAGCCCACAGAACCCCGCGCGGTACGAAAATTGACTAAGTATGAAATGTTGACATTTAAAAGTTTATGTGTTTATGTGTTTTGGCGAAATTTTATTGGATAACTTAAAATTCTATTATAATAAAGTATACTGTAACTAACAAATGAATAAAAATGGACGGAGCAATTTTCCGCCGTAAGTTATTTCCAAAAATCCATAAAACTATGAACAAAACGGCAAATCTTTTGGATAACTCTGCAAGGCGATTAGTTTAAACAACCTTACAAGTACAAAAAAATTAAAACTGACGGAGCAATTTTCCTGAAAAAGTTGTGATAAAAATACAGATATTCTTAAATTTCTGTCTCACTGAAATCGAAATATTCCTGGATACCGTTACATATGTATACTTATTAATGTATACTAACATATACCGAAGGAATTTTGGACAGAGCAATTTTCCACCAAAAGTTATTAGTGATTTTCATGTTTAGGTAGAAATACAACATTTAAAAATAAAAAAAATCATGGATAACTTGTCAACCGTAATTTATGAACTTTACTTTATCACACTGCAAAGTTTCAGCGACAGAGGAATTATTGTCAGGGTCAAACCCCCTCACTGACTGGACTATAGACTGAAAATACAATTTGGACTAAGATTATATCGAAATGTGACCCAAACTTGATCGAATCTAGACCGGCTAACAAATAGCCATCCATTCTACAAAGTTGGTATTCTCGTTCTTATTTATACGTCAACAAAATTGAGTTTGAAAGTTGATCGAAAGTAGACTCTTCTGAGACAGTTCAGTTTCGATTCGGTCAACTTTCAGTATGGTTGTAAAATAAATCAGAGAATTGGGCCTCATGTGTTTCATAGGTCTTTCTAGTGAATTTTGATGTGTTCCTGTTTCAAAGGTTTGATGACAGATAAGGTACCAAAGAATATCTTATGTTAAAGAACTATAGGTACATTACTTAATCCTTTTCCTAGATATCTTTATAGCTTTCCAGTGTCGATACATGAATAAAAAAAACTGTAAACGTCTGTGTGCATAAATAGCTTACTTGTCCGTTTCAATTAAGGCGAAGTTCTTTTGTTTAATAAATTGCAACAAAATTCGCTATTAAAAAGCTCGTTTATCACGGCGTTAATTTATTTAATAAATCACCGTTTGAGTGCTCCGGGACGGCCATTACTCAAACGATGGCACGGAATTAAGAATGAGCTCTACCATTGCAGGTTTGTAAGTTTGCGTCACGCGTGTTCTTCAGATAAGCACAGTTTCGCAGGATTAATCTTTGCATCAGCAGCTTTGTGATAATAATCGTTATATTTTTGGTAATAAGTTTAATAATAATGCTTATCTCTTTAGGTACTCTATTTTACTTAAATGTCGAAATTACCGGACAACTTACTGTCGCCAATAAAAAAAGAACGTTGTAATAATTTATAATTTTTGACGACCTCTGTGGCGCGGCGGGTAATTAGCCGGCTGTGCAAGAGGTTGCGGGTTGGATTCCCGTTGCGGGACAAATGTCTGTATGTTCTGCAAATATTTGTTCCGGGTCTGGGTGTTATGGTACCAAGGTACTCGTAGTTCCTGATACCCATGACTTAGGGAATCCTAGTGTGGGATCAAGACTACGTATGTGACTGTTGGGTGTTATGTTATGTTATAATCGTAAAACGAAAAGTAAATACTTGATTTTTCGATACAACAAATGGTTATTACTATTACTAGTTACTACTACCTTGTGTTACACGTGTGTTTTTCGTGCTTGCTTACGGGATTGCGACTTACTTCGTCTTAGAAACAAATAAAACTTCGCAGCATTTATTATTTTCACTTGCTTTCTCTATTCCGCGGTCCCAGCCTCAATATCGGGTTAGCTCCAAGTCTCCCAGCAGTCAGCAAATGATGCTGTATGACGGAGATGGATTGCCCAAAGACAACGCAACGTAAAAGTACTTAGAATTAATTGAAAAATGTTTGCAATCTGTATTTATTAGATCCGATACCTATCGTAGATTTGTCTTTCTGATTGAGCGCAAGGGTTTATGGATTTGCGAGAAAGTGAATTTGCTCAAGTCGATTTTCTTGATAGATATCCTCTTTTTAATTCCACAAAAGCAAACGTTCAGGAAAGATGAAACGAAAGCGGTGACTTAAAGAAAGATAAATGTAAATCATTTGTTGTGTTGGGTTTCTTACGACCCCTTTAAAATATAGCTTATTTTCTCTCCAGTAAGCAGAGTCATTCCCTTGTTACACTCTAAAATATCTACCGTTAAATATAATAAAATAAATGAAAAGTACCGTGTAATTTAGCAACATAATTTTGAGAGATCATTTACACCGATCAATCGTCGCCTTTCATATTTTTTTAATCCGTCTTTTGAAGGGCACGTCAGCGTCACGTCCGCGCATGCGTTGCGCGGATTATAGAGCTCAAAGCCGCGGAAGCAGAGCAAACACGCCTCCCCTTAAAACACCTTGAAATAAGAATTTACTACTTTATAACCATGAAATTAGAGTTCATAATACATGTGCTTTGGATATGAAAACTATAAGTAGTATTTGAATTCAGAATGTGTGTCTAAATAGACCCAAATTTTACCTTGTATCGGTTATCGGTTATTCGAAATTCGATCGTTTTGACTAGTTTTAAGGGCTATTTTCGATTGTTGGCGCAAGATAAACATGTGAACTAGACGCGTGTCCGCGCATAATATCAGACACCGCACTTATGGAGATGATTTGTCAACTTTGTATCTTCTAATCTATTTAGGACCATAAAGTTATGGACTTACAGTCTAAAATGTGGATTTAGGTTTTGCATTATGTGAGTTAAGAGCCAAAAGTTAAACAATCCATTCATGCTATGATCTTGGAAGAGTAGCAGGAAATCAGTGATATTTTCCTATGGAAGACTGATTTAGTATTTTAAACGCATCATCAAAAACCAACGTAAACTTCATAACCAGAGTCAATATATAATTTAGTCAAATCCAACGCCTCTAAAACGAAAGCTTGTCTGAAAAAAGTCAGTTTCTCCTAGTTTCCATCTTCCAATATGTACCTGTAGCTATAGGAGATCATCTCGTGCTCTTAGGTGTTTCACTTACGTCAACTCTCAACTTCAGCTCATACCAGGTAAAAAAACTGCCATGTAGCGAGGCATCCTGATTCAGGATAAAGTAATTAGGATTCCTAATTACTTTATTCAGGATTCCTGAATAAAGTAAGGCGTTACTTTACACCAAGACATGCTTCTCATTGTTACAGTTGACTTGGTATATAATTGATGTATTAGTTTATTATGTGAATATATTAATATGTATTAGGATTATACTAAGGTATAGGTATTAATCAAATATAGATATTATTTGAATTAATTTAGAATATTTTTTAGTTTTGCTTTGTATGTACACCGCAGTCTATTATAGCGTTGCTCATTTCGTTCCATCCAAAGGTTGCCTGGAAGAGATCGCTTTCAGCGATAAGGCCGCTCGTTGTATTGCGTTTCTATCGTGAAATACTTGTTTATTGTTTCTGGTGGTGATCAATAAAGTGTTAATAGTTTTCGAAAATAGTTTCGAAAACGATCAAAACCTGTATGTATATGATGTTTCGTTTTCTTCCATACATTTACTTGCAGCGCCCCTAGCGAAAACAAGAAGAAAACTAAGGACGATGTCAGTAAATGATGGAAGGAAACGAAACATCATATAGTTTTCGAAAACTATCAAAACCCGTACTAGACGAACAGGATCCAAAAAAACTGTTACGACCACTTTTAAAAAATAACCGTTCTTAAAATCCGTAAACTAGATGTAACCCTTCATTTGATTTTAAAAATGTCCAGCGACATCGATCGCAATTTCCACAAACTCTTAAAAGTGAAGTCCCCCAGACCGTGTCGACAGGAACACAATGACAGACATCCTTAATTGCGAAAAGCACGATCCTACATTTACCGGCCCTTGGATACAGCTCACAGAAAAGCTATAGCTGGGTTACTACACAGCTACGGTAGAGCTTGTTAATAATTGATAAGTGTTCGGTACGCTGTTCAGTATCGAGACACTTCTTTACCAGACGATCGTCTTACTTCTATACCTGCTCAAATATTACTATAGTATCCATCCAGGTCGTGCTGGCTAAAGCTGGGGTCCCACGGCCTGATTTCTCACAGGTACAGACGCAAAATTACAGGCGACACGCCGTGGGAACACCTCGCCGCGATGGCGATGTGACGATCCGATCGCGATGGATTCCGCGCGCCGGCACAGGCATACACAGTTACACAGGCGTGCCCGGTCCCACGATCCGTCAGCCAGTGTCAGCGGGTACAAGAGGGCAGGAAGGGAGCGTGCGGACTCATGCTTGATTGGTCGACGTCTTGAGGCAACGACAGGCGTCTGCAGGCGAGGTGTTCCCACGGCGTGTCGGCGTGTAATTTTGCGTTTGTACCTGTGAGAAATCAGGCCGTGGAACCGCAGCTTAAGTAAAGTCCGCAGTAACTTTATTGTAAACTAGCTGGTGCCCGCGACTTTGTCTGCGCAGGATTAGTATTTCGAGTAGCTTATATTAGCGTGGCGTAGAAAAGAATATAACCTATATATTATATATATATATATATATATATATATATATATATATATATATATATATATATATATATATATATATATATACTGTGGCGGGCTTTTTTGTAGGGCTATTTAAGACATTATTATACACTAGTTACGCCCCGCGGTTTCACCCGCGTGAAAATTTATGAAAATTGATGATGATGATGATGATGAAAAGTAGCCTATGTGTTAATCCAGGGCGTAAAGTATCTCCATTGCAAATTTCACTCAAATCCATTAAGTAGTTTTTAAGTGAAAGAGTAACAAACATCCATCCATTCTCACAAACTTTCGCGTTTATAATATTAGTAGGATTTCCATCATACATTACATATGTGTAACTCTAGCGGTTTTGGCAGCGCACGCCAGAATAGCTCGCAGATGGTAGATTTTTTCCTACTAACTTGATACTTATCGTCAAATTATAGACAATTCACACAATATCTTTATAAATATACCTATTAAATATAATAAATGCCTAATATATAAATAATAATTATAATTGCCTATGTGTTATTCTGATGTATAAGCTATATTATTGTAAAGTTTCATTAAAATCCATTTAGTAGTTTTTACGTGAAAGAGTAACAAACATCCATCCATATTAGTAGGATAAACGTTAAGGGTAAGGGCAGACTTTGCTTTTTTGGGCTGACTCTCCACTTGTTCCACGGTAGAGATGCTAAACGGCATTTGTTTACCACAATCCATGAGCCAAAATACACTCGTATCAATGGTTCGACAGAGTGCACTAGCTGTTTCCTTAGCACTGTCCCGGGTCGGGTCCAAAATTACACCTTTTACAGCGCCTCAATGAATACATCTCGTTAATTCAGCAGAAAGGAAGTCGCAATGAATAAGTCATGGCGCGACTTCCGGCGAGTCATTTCACCTAAATTCATATTTTTGGGAAATTCCTCAGAATTGCTAATATTTCAATTTCTGGTTATTAAATATGAGGGTAAATGGTGACTTTTTAAAGAGTCAAAAGGTTTTTGAACTTCTTAATTACTTTGGGTAAATTTGTTTGGGTTCATAGTATGTTTTCTATAAATTAATATTAGTTTGCAATCTGGGTGTTATGGTACAATGGTACTCGTAGTTTCTGATACCCACGATACAGGGAATCCTAGTGTGGGATAATGACTATGTATGTGACGTTAGGTATTAGGGGTTAAGTCCGAGGCAACGTTGCTGAATCTAATAAGAGAATTACTTATATTTATCTGTCATTTGTTATTCTTTTTAACCGACTTCAAAAAAAGGAGGTGGTTCTCAATTCTTTTGTATTTTTTTTTATTTTTATCTTTGTTTCCTCATATATCCGTCGTTTAATAAACCGATTTGGAAAATCCTTTTTTTATTTGAATGGATATACTTCCAGATTGGTCCCTTTTTTAAAATCCAGTTCTGATGATGGAATCCATGAGGAATTGAGGGAACTCCACAAACATTACAGGCTTACATATAGTGATTTTGATATTTTCAACAACATGTCAAGCATTTGCATTCAGAAAGTATCATTTGATGAAGTGGAACTTGTGAAGAAGGCCACAAATGGCCACCAATCAAAATATCATGCAGATACTTAGTCGTATACAATGGCGGAAGTTTTTTGAATGATATAAAACTCACTAATACTTTATACGAAACGCTCGAGCATTCACAGAAATGCGAACAAAGTCACGGGTAACAGCTAGTTTAGAATATTTGAGAATCACTATTATTTTCCATGTTAGTTTAGCCAGCAAAATACAATTGTTTTCGTAACAGCACAATCACAAACGTTCATACATTATCAAAACACTAACTATTATTTCAGCGGACAGCCACAATAAACCGTATTAATAATAGTTTTCCGAATAAATATTTATTATTAATAATTCATAGGAAATAGACCGTTGGAATTAACTTGTAAAACGGATTTATTGCGTTCGAGTCGTATTGCGGCAATTTCTAGCTAGTTTAATAAATAAGATATGACAGTAATTATGCTGATGTTAATTGAATGTCTAGGAATATTATTCTATGCAACTTGCAAGATAATATCGGAAATCAGGGAACATATTTTAATTTAGCACGAAATAAAGTTATTAATTTGAGGACTGCGGGTGCCACAGGTCTAAATCTTAGTTCCCGTGGCACCCCCAGGGGTATCATTCAGGGGTGTCTGGAATGATTATTGTGTGGTTTACATCACCCTCAACTTCTCATATCCCAAAAACAAAACTTTTCCAATATTGGTCGACACAAAATATGTCAAATACTGCTTTGACCAAACCTCGTTGTTAACAAGAGCCAGTTCCCGTAGACCTTAAATTACTTGCATGAGTAGTTTACTATTAATTTGATACTTGACGACCTCTGTGGCGTGGTGGGCGAGTAGCTGGCTGAGACGCAAGACGTGTGGGTTCGACTCCCGCTGCGGGACAAATGTTTGCATGATCTGCAAATATTAGTTCCGGGTCTGTGCGTTATGGTACCACATGGTACTCGTAGTTCCTGATACCCACGACATCGACACAGGGAATCCTAGTGTGGGATCAATTGGGTGTTATGTTATGTCACAGTTATGTTATGTCACAGTTTTGTTATGTTACTATTATGTTATGTCACAGTTATTTTATGCCACATTTATGTTATCTAGTTATGTTATGATACCTGAACAATAGGTTCAACCATAAACAAGGCTTCTAGTTTTATCAATGCAAATAAATCTCTAATTGGTATTTTTATACAGTAGTAAGTGTTTTGTAGAATTTCCGGCTTGAGAATAGATGCCTCCGTCTCCTCCCATGGATGTCATAAAAGCCGATTAAGGAATTACACCAGGGGATGGGATCAGCATCCACCTGAGTACTTAACATCATTACTGCGATCACGAATCTGCCTGCCAACCGTGATGATTATCACAAAGCCCCCCATTGCATTATATGGGGGAAGCCTCGTCTAGGAGGCTAGAGGCTGATTATAAAAGATGTTGTTCGGTGATCTGAATGGTGGTTGAAATGGCTCGAACTCCTAAATAATTGTTGTAACTGGATCATTGGAGTGGGTGTGATGTGCGATATGGTAGTGCAGGAGCCAACTGTATCAAATTAACATAATATAACAAAGCACCCAACAGTCACATTGCCTTTAAGACCATTCGGTTGACTTTGCAAAATGTTGAAATCCCAAAATGTATAATTTCCCACAATGTTGATATTTTTTTGTTTCGCAAAATTTTGAATTCTTAGAGTGTTGAATTATTCAAAATGTTCACATATTTGTATTCCCGTGTTATTGTTTGTTGTATTCCCATAAGGTACATATCCTGCCACCCTATTCCCTTACTGAAATTAACTGGGTGACTAACGTTTGACAAGTAAAATTACTATCAATTGCTCAAAATTATCATTAAGAATTGACAATTTTGATGCTGGTCATTTTACATGTCAAAACGTTAGTCACCGAGTGACTTTCAGTTAGGGAATAAGGGGGCTGATCCCACTAGAATTCCCTGTGTCGTGGGTCTCAGGAAAAAATATGTGGTAATTGTTCCACCACGTTTTACTGTTTTGTGAACAATTACCACGTTTTAATAAATGAGTTATCGGGCCGTGTTTAAGCCACGAACTCTGTTCAGCAGCTAGGTATAACCAGTTTTATCGCTGTGTCTGTCAGTAGGGTACCACGATATATTTTGATGAATGATTAACCTTAGTTTTTTGTAGAGAAACCAGAGCAAGTCTTTTAGCTCCATCAATCAGTTTTCAAAACAAATATTTCTTGCAATACTACTATCGCTAATAAATTAAGGTTTTTAGGACGTTGGCTCTTGTACTAAAAGCAATCCGTTTAAATAACTTTAACAGATTTTGCGAGTATTTAAGTACCTACATAATTTGTAGCTCATTTACGATATGACTCCAATATGATTGCCCGTTTTTTGATTCATAGTCATGTTATTTTGAAAATACATGTTTTATGACTTGTACACAAGAAGATTTTGTCCACTTACCTATACTTACACAACAGCAAACACCTTCGTCCAACCAAATATATCATAACTGAATGTATACCCAGCAGTATTTAGCGAGCAAACATACTAGACTCGCCTAGTTAGGGTACAGTCAGCGACACAAGCTTTGGAACGAATGTTAACCGGTTTGCGTTGTTTTTTTACTAACAAAATTGTCTATTGCGATAGTATACGTTGAACTTCAGGCTAGCACAAGTTAGTCAACTTTAGTAATGATAGCGAGACGATAGTAAATGTAAAATATTAACCAATCGAATTACAAAGATTACATGCTTTTCCGATATCATTGGCCAATATTAACATTTGCAGTCGTCTCGCTAGCGTCTTGGTAACGTTAGTCAGCCTGTGCTAGCCATACAAGATGGTAGTTTATTTTAAATGGAAAAGCTTCAAGAAGGAGGTAAATATAGAATCTCTTGAAGTCAATCTGGTGCTTGTGGACGCTAGGCATTTACATTAAGGTTGGCAGCTATTTCAACCCACGTCCAGCAACGTCATGATATTGTGAAGCTAAAAAGTCACCAACACATAATGAGCTGGTGGCTGAATCATTCGGTTATTATGACAGATACAGTATGAAAATTGATTAAAAAGAATTGATTAAGCTGATCAGCCATTAAACTACCCCGTAATGTGTTGAAGAATTTAGGGATACATTTTTTATTCTCCAATGTTCGCAATGTCGCTCTGATGACTTTTAAGTAAATAAAGATAATAATTTGATTTGATTTTGATTTGATTCAATGCCGTATAGTCCCTCCTGCTTAAGGAAAAAATAAAAAAAAAAACATCCAACAATAGCTGGATTTTTTTCACGTCACTCCACCTAAGTAAATAAAGATAATAATTTGATTTGATTTTGATTTGATTCAATGCCGTAAGTCCCTCCTGCTTAAGGAAAAAATTAAAAAAAAAACATCCAACAATAGCTGGATTTTTGAATAAAATATAGACTAATATAATAATATATATTTTAATATAGACTAATAGCAACTACCCGTAGTTTAACCCGCGGTATTTTCCCCAGAGTATTTAATTTTAAGATCAAAAGTACCCTTTGTTTTAATCCAGGTTTTGATCTACATTTGAACCAGATTTAATAAAAATTGGCCCAGCCATTTTTGCATTAAAAACAGACAAATATCCAAACAAATTTACAGACAGCGTTTCATTGTGTTATGTGTAAGGATGCTTAGGCAGGTATACCTTGGCGCTCTCCAGCAATAATGAGTTAGAAAACGAATAAGATTTCATTAAAAGTCACAATTTGAACCACATTGAGCTGAGTTATGTCGTCGACTGTACCAATCAACGTGACAGTCGACAGGCGAGCCCCAGATGCGCTCCGTCAGCGACAAACAGACAAACAGTCTGCACGGACACGTTCCTACTATCGTACTATTTATAGGTTAAGACGGAGATTGATGAGTTAATGTTTAGATAGCGCTAAGGCTGCCAAAATGATACCCATTGTAGCGTTCCCATTGTTTTTTTTGAGTTCTCGGTGGTTGTTTTGCTGTTTCCTTTGCTGAAACAGCAGATAGCTTCCAAGTACATGGCTGCTGTGACGACAGCAGCATTCTTAAGTGAGGCTGAAAAACAGCGTGTCTGAGCCCTCGTCCTTTTCTCGTACACTAACTATTAAACTTTATTATAATTGTACCTTTGTAACTAAGATTAGTGTAAGTGAATAAATGCCCTTTTTTTTTATTTGCTACTGTAATTAGGGTGCTGTATGATAATGAAAACAATAGGATCGAAGACATGTGATTCCGGTACGCCGCCATGGCCACTACCCAATTCCTATAAGACACCCTGTTTAAAGAGCTTATTTTATATTCTCATCAATTTATCTCAGGTGAAGATTGTAGATTTTCATCAAGAATTCTAATAATTTGTAACTTCATCTATCGATAATTTAGACTAACTGTACTAAGCATGCAACGGTAATAAATTGTAAGTATTTTGTAATAATTTCTCATTGCAAAATGAATTACTTTAACGGACCACCTATTTATACGCAAAACTCACCGCGAAAGTACACTTACTACGAAAATATAGTTTGAACGTAGTACAAAGGTTCAAAAATAGTATGAACGTAGTCTAAATCAAAACAGTATGAACGTTGCCAAAGGTTCAAAAATAGTATGACGTAGTCTAAAGATTCAAATTATAGTTTGAACGTAGTCTAAATCAAAACATAATATAAACATAGGTCAAATTAAGGTTCAAAAATAGTATGAACGTAGTCTAAATCAAAATATAGTATGAACGAGGCCAAAGGTTCAAAAATTGTATGAATGAAGTCCAAAGATTCAAATGATAGTTTGAAGGTAGTCCAATGGTTCAAAAATAGAATGAACGTAGTCTAAATCCAAACATAATGTAAACATAGGCCAAATTAAGGTTCAAAAATGGTATGAACGTAGTCTAAATCAAAACATAGTATGAGCGAGGCCAAAATCATAGTTTAAACGTACTTAAGACCAATTCAAAACGTAGTAAGAACTTCCTTTCGGAGGTTCCTTTCTTACTTTGTCCAGGGATTTAATCATCAGTCACATCAGTCCACTGCTTGACATACGATTCTCCTAACAAGAGCCACCTAGTCCAATCTTTGCCAGGTCCAAAAACTCCACTAAAAGCTGACTTTCTCTTTGGCTGATCAAATATCCCACACTGATTTAGAAAATACCAAGTTTTTAACGGTTATAAATATTGAGATATGTTTTACCTAGGTATAATTGAATCAGGATCACAGAAGATCATCAGCTATCTTCTTTAATCTTGAACTTGAACAAGTGAAAATGTATCGAGAACCGTTAGTAGAGCTAGGGGTGTAGTTACAATGTGAACTGTACGGCTAGCTCAGGCTGTATAACGTTACTAAGCTAGACGACCGCAAATGTTAATATTGACCAATGAGAACGGGGTAGCTTGAAATCATTGTAATTTGATTGGTTAATATTTGACATTTATTATCGTCTCGCTAGTGACTCGCTATCGTTTCTAACGTTAGTTTCTATCTATCTATCTATCATCAGCATGTTTGGTTGTCTGTATTTTTTCTACCAGCACGTCTAGTACGGGTTTTGATAGTATTCTAAAACTATATGAAGTTTCGTTTCCTTCCATACATTTACTGAGAGCGTCCTAAGTTTTCTTCTTGTTTTCGCTAGGGCGCTGCAAGTAAATGTATGGCAGAAACCGAAACTTCATATAGTTTCGAAAACTATCAAAACCCGTACTAACCCCCTGAGGTCCAAGCACGAATTTCTTACGTTACCGAGACGTTAGCGAGTCGATAATAAATGCCAAATATTGACCAATCAAATTCAAAGATTTCAAGCTACCCCGTTGTCATTGGCCGATATTAACATTTGCAGTAGTCTCACTTGCCATACCGTAGACATCTTTCCCAGTCTGTTTTATTTAACACAAATACAAGGACAGTTTGCAAAATGTTGTTGCGGACCTCCAAAGTAGTTTTAATAGGCATCATATCTATAAAAGGCTGTCGCGTTAGTTTAGAATTATCTTAAATCCTATATAATGCGGCTTGAAATAGGTAACAGCAAGGTCGTTCGTTACACAGATTTGCGAGATAATATCTGTATTATGGACATAAAACACGTATATGTTATTGTGTCAGTTTGTTAAACTTACCATCATCATTATCACCCTTAAGATGTCCACCGCTAGAAGAGGCCTCCCTTATCGAATGCACTGGTGGGATCTGCCATAATCACCGCACTTGGCAGGCGAATTAGTGATCGCAGTATTGCTGTTGAGTACTCAGCTGGATGCTGCTTCCCTTACCCTGGTCTAATCCTTTAGCCGGCTTTTGCGATATCCACGGGAGGAGACGAATTTGCGAATTTCTATTATATAATGAATAGATAAATATAATGAGTTAATGAGTTTGGTATAAAAATAGGGCTCTATGAGTTCTTTCTATAAATATGTCACACTAATGTACATAAGTACACTCCTCTATAAAGTTTTAAAATATGAAAGTTTAAAAATCAACTATTTTTTTTTATTAATTATTATTTTAAACTTGGCTACGCAAAAGGTTAATAAAAAAAAATTATATCAAAATAGTGTAGAGGAAGGCCAAATCTACGATTCTATAGTAAAGGCCTTCAATTTTCAGGTTTTAGTTTTTAAACTTTTATTAGAAATATATTAAGGTCCTCCAAGGCCCCAGGGTAGTATAGTATTTCTCCAGGGATGGGTAGGGTTTTAGAGTTAAAAGGGTCGTTTTGTTGTGTCGTAACAGAATATTTCATCAAATTGGCAAACAAAAGGACCATTACAGGCATGTTACGAGTACAAAGACTAAAATCCTGGATATCACGAATGTAGGGAATTTAATGGGGCTTAAGCTTTGCATCAGGGGTACTGTTACGTCATAAGTACAACTATTGCAAACAATATAAGTGCGCATGAGTCAGACTTTGATACAGTTATTCATCATAACTAGCCTTTTCATTCTGGACGAAACCTCCCCCATTGAATGCAATGGGAGAATTTTCCATAATCACCACGCTTGGCAGGCGGATTGGTAGTTGGAGTTTGGTGTTAAGTACTCAGGTAGATGCTGCTCCCCATCCCCTAGTGTAACCCCTTAGCACCCCTAGCTTTTACTACATCCACGGGAGGAGAAAGAGGATTCTTTTCTTAGGCCACATCACTTTTAGGCCGGACACGCCACAACACACAAAAACATACAGTTATTGTACGCCCTTATGTGGGACAAAGCATACGTAAGAATTAAAAGGAAAAATAGAACAAAAACAAATAAAAAAACAAAAATAGAACTCGGTTTCCAGAACATAACGAAAACAACCCAAATACGTGTTAAACACTTGCCCCCCACTTGATAGACCAATGAAATAGTGGCGACGCGATGCAAGTACTCCACTTTTTCTTATAAAAGACTTCAACGCGTTGCGCATGCGACTGCGTTCGTTTTTTTAAATTTGAATTTGATTTAGTTCTTTTTTAAAATTGGAATTTGTTTTAGTTCTTTTTTAAAATTTGAATTTGTATTAGTTCTTTTTTTAAATTTGAATTTGTTTTATTTATCGTATATGAACAACTATTTAAAGATTAAACTGCGCAACATTTTACGCAACAAAACGTTTACATCAGAGTACTAAGTGCCTACTTCATTAGACCCGCAGGTGTCCTTACGCCACCCACGCGAGTGGGTAGGAACAGATTTAATCTTGCAAAAACATAGATGCAGGATACTTACATCCAACGCAATTATACTTACTATAATTTGACGTGGATAAATATTAAGAATTAGCAACACATAATTAAAAATTAAAAAGGACATTTTTGTACATTTCACTATGGACATGCAATTGTATTATATGCATTTATATAAAAAAATGGGGTTTTCTCGTTATGGCCGGGTGAAATGTGGACAAGTTACTGATAGGTCCTGTGATTTAGATCCTTTGTACTAATAGATTATATAATTTAGTTACTGATAGATCCAGCCAAATACCAAGGGATCTGTTTAAAATGATTGGTTTGATTACAAATTTTTTACAAATATAAATACCGTATGGGTTTTTCAGTGAAGTTAAGTACAGCCAAGAAGTAAATACCTACCTTTATACATACCTACTAAGCCTTTGCTTAGCTTATAGTGTATAGCCCTTATAGTGTAGCGTCGATATGGGGATAATGTTTATACTTATAATCTTTGCACAGTGAAAAAACCTTAGGTCGCGGGCGGCGCGCGGCGGCCTAGTAGCCAGCTGAGATGCGAGAGGTGCTGGTTCGATTCCCGCTGCGGGACAAATGTTTGCATGATCTGCAAATATTTGTCCCGATTTAAGTGTTGTGGTGCCATGGTACTAGTAGGTACTTGATTCCCTCGACAATTTTTTTTTAATACATATTTTTCTTTTTTGTTTCAGGTAAAAATTAAAGACTACAGGACGTGAATAATCAGGCAAGAAATTATAAAATACCTATATTAAATTTTAATAGGAGCAGTAAAATAGTTTGTGAAAGAGGTCGTTCGAGAACTTGGTCAATAAGTAATGCTCGCATTGCTGTGTTCCGGATCAAGGCGTATGGGTGCGCCTGAGAAATTACTGGATACATTGTGATTTTCATCTCATGGCACAGTGCCATAATGCTACTAAGGTGCATTCTTAGTAAACGTGACCTAAGAGATTGGTATTTGAGTCTATTTGAACGAATGCGTGCAAAAAAAAACCTAAATAGAAGAACTGAAGGAGATTATAAATTCATCAGATGAAAAACATACTTTGGTTTTAACAATTGTATGCTACGTAATACGAATACTAAACCACATTGTTTTGTCTGCGTTTTGAAAAGCATCCCAATGTCACGGAGCAAGGTCGCCCGACCCCAACTTTGAATACATTTAAAACAATACATGGCCTTCGGTTTACATTGTCACGGTAAAGTACCTACCTAAACATTTGAGTTTTTGTTGCGGAAAAATTAATAGTTTCCCATTTTATTCATACACTAGTATCTGGTACAAAAAAAACAAAAAAAAATATTGAATCTACTATAATAATAGGGGATTTCTGGACATTTTATTTTTCAAATTCCAGTTATCCCCCTTGAGGGGGATTTTCAGGGCAGAATTCTAGACTTTTTTAGATTCCACTTTTACCCCCTGAGGGGTTTTAGGGGGCAAAAGCCAAGCGTAGCATGGATTTAGTTAGAGTTCGTTCCACGAAAAAAGTCCCGTGACTTGGGTGCTAGATTCTGCTAGATGCTTAAAGGTATACCTACCTTTAGTTCTTCAAATAGCTGTAGAACTTCTTTGATGGAACATGGATGGAACGGACTCTAACAAAGACATAAAGCAAGAGCACCCAAGGCACAGGTTTATCGACGGAATAATAAAGACAAAATACATTTAATTTGACATCGGACAACATTACTGCTTTCAATGAAGTAACGTTGTCCGATACCTAGTAGTTCCTGATACCTACGATGCAGAGAATCCTAGTGTGGGATCAGGACTACGTATGTGCCTGTTGGTGTTTATGTTTGGTATATGTTATGTATGTATGTATGTAAGAGAGAATTTTCTGTGCTATTCCCTCGCGACATAAATATGACGACATATTTTACCTTTCACATTTAGGGATAGCGATATATCTCAAAATGCGTAGAGAGTGTTGTCTATCCTCTGAGGAGAAAACTTGGTAAACGTCATGTTAACCTTGTTGCGATCAAAGCAGAGAAAAGTTCGTTCAGCAGCTGATTGATCGACAGCTGGCAGGAATCAGGGGAGCGCTGTCCAAATCTTTGAAAGGAGGATTATTTAGGTCAAGAACTTTCCCCTATCCAAGTTCTCAAAGACTTAGATAGCGCTAAGGCTGCCAAAATGATCCCCATTGTTGATTTCCCCTTTACCATTTGCTTCTGTAACTGGGGGGCAGTTTTGGACGAGGCCTCCGCCATAGAATGCAATTGGGGAATTTACCATAATCAACACGCTTGGCACGCGTATTTGTGATCGCAGTTTTAGTGTTGAGTTTAATATACTCAGGTGGATGCTACTGCCTATCTCCTGGTGTAATCTAAGAGTGTGGAGTAACTATATTCGCCTAGAACAGATCATGCGGTGCTACAGTCATTAATATAACATGAGTATAAAAACAAGGAAGTCAAATTTTGAATTCATCTCAGCTTCGCTGGCTTGTTCATTGAATTGTTACAAACAAAGTTGAATCATTACAAAACCAAGGGCTATTAGTAGGCTAACAACTATACTATTGCGGTAACTACTTTGATGTGCCGTCTCTAATTACACAGTAAAATAACTAACATAATCTTAAGTCACTTCCACCATAATTCACTTTTAGGCTGTTCGTTTTAAGGTGTCAAATGGAATGGCAAAAAAGTGGCGTATACGATATTATAGTAAAACGTAACGCTGCTGACCCTGAGGCATAAAGATGAAAAGTCTCATGTGCCTGTAATTTCACCGGCACATGAGACTTTTACCTACCCTTCAAACTAAAACCCAGCAATGCGAGCACTACTGCTTGGCGGCAGAAATAGATTTCTTGTTTTAACTCAAAAACTTACAACCCGTAGGTATTTATATTATTAAAAGTTGATAAAAATATAACAGGAAAGATAGACCATGATTAAAAACACCGCTAAGAACCGGCATCTCTACATTTTATACTCTGTGTCGATAAAGGTGTGAGTATAAAAACAAAGCCAGTCGATAATTTTCTCGACACTGTCCCAGAGGTGTTTCACGAGGTTCAAGTCAAAGGCGATAGGTTGGAGGCTGACATGTGGAGACATGTTTTGAGAATAAAGTCAGTCTCATTTATGTCAAGTTCGCAACAAATTTGCTCAGATTTTGAGACGATTTTTGAGTATAAACTCAAGCTAATTTATGTCTAGTTTGGAGCAAATGGTATGGCTTTAGCGACATCCACAAGAGAAGACAGAGAGGTTTATTCTTAAGCCGGACACACTACGTCAACCATTGTTGTAATCGTCTAGTTTAGCTGAATATCATAGCTGCCTTAGGAAAAAACAAAACTTACAAGATTCCTTGCCGTACATATTGTATATTAAATAAACGATGCGTTCAAATAGATTTTTTGATAAGTTAGTGTATTGCAGAGAAAAACGTTTTCCAGAAGTACAATCAAAATAACATAACATAACACCCAACAGTCACATACGTAGTCCTAATCCCACACTAGGATTCCCTGTGTCGTGGGTATCAGGAACTACGAGTACCATGCTACTATAACACCCAGACCTGTAACAAATAAATAAATGCTGGACATTTCACACAACATTATCTAGTCTCAAGCTAAGCAGAGCTTGTGTTATGGGTACAAGATAACTGATATACTTAATACAATACATTACATAGATAGATATTTTTTGCATTATACATAGAAAAATACCCTGAACACCCTGAACAAATATTTGCAGAAAATACAAACATTTGTCCCGGAGCGGTAATCGAACTTGCACCCTCTCGGATCTCAGCTGGCTACTCGCCCGCCACGCCACAGAGTTCGTCAAGAAGGTAAGTCGTAAAGAATACACAGTGAAGAAACTTTTTTATATGTTTTTTTCTCACTTACGCCACACCTCAAAACTACAGGGGTTCTCGCATTTATTACAAGGGCTATTACTAGTGGCCAACCTATAAACCACATTTTATTTATACATTTGTGCAATCATATTTACATTTAAATAAACGCACAAAATATGCAGCTATTTTGAATATATTTAGCGTCAAGACGGTCAAATCACTCTATCTTGTACATATAAAATATGTGTAAATTTCTTCTAAAAAGCGTGGGTAGTATTTTGCTATTGTAGTTTTTAGGGTTCCGTACCCAAACGGTAAAACGGACCCTATTACTAAGGCTCCGCTGTCCATCCGTCTGTCACCAGGCTGTATCTCATGAGCCGTGGTAGTTAGACAGTTGAAATTTTCACAGATGATGTATTTCTGTTGCCGCTATAACAAAAAAGAATAAAATAAATATTTAAGGGGGCTCCCATACAACAAACGTGTTTTTTTGCCGTTTTTATAGATAATGGCACGGAACCCTTCGTTCGCGAGTTTGACTCGCACTTGGCCGTTTTTTTTATTTTTATTACTTATATCGTTCGTTGCTCGATTTAATAATACTCATTGGAGTGAGGTTTTATTCCTTGCATTTTATTTTATTAGTCAAGCTTATTTAACTTTATTAATAAACACATCAATGTTATTTTTAACCGACTTAGGTAGTACGTGTTAAGTAAACAAAAAGGTTAAGAAAATAAAACAACAAAAATTTACACGAAATTACATTAATATTCGTGTAAAAAAACTGCCGCTCTTGGCGATTGAAAGTATTATTTTAACGGCGAGCGCAGCAAGCCGTGAAAATTTTGTACTAAAGTAGTGTGAACAGCCAAATTTTTGACTCAAACATAACTTTTATCGATTTGTATCCTACTATCTTACTTCCTACTCCTACTAATATTATAAACGCGAAAGTTTGTGAGTATGGATGTTTGTTACTCTTTCACGTAAAAACTACTGAATGGATTTGAGTGAAATTTGGAATGGAGATACTTTACGCCCTGGATTAACATAGGCTACTTTTCATCATCATCATCATCAATTTTCATCATTATTCACGCGGGTGAAACCGCGGGGCGCAACTAGTTAATATAATAATTTCAACTCCTCGCCTCGCCTTATTTAATGTAACATTTTGAATGTTTATGAGGGGTTTGGACCCCAAAACCCCCCCTCTGGCTACACCCATTCTAGGTAATTGTAGAACAGCGTCCGACTGCTTGGAAACCATTTTTACAAAGTTCAAAACTAGGTAAGTATTTATGTGACAGACAAGTTATTTATACACAAGTCATAAAAAATCTTGAGCAAATCCTGACTGCATATTGAAATGCATAAGAACTAAAAGCAGGGCTGTAACCTGCTATCTTTACGACTCTTGTAAATATCTGTAAAAGGGTTGTAAAGCGAGACACGCTTGTTATCGATGAAATAGGATGTCGATAAAATAGGTTTATCGACGTCGATGCTAATGAGACTATCGATAATTCTCAGGTCGTTAGCAGCAACAGATTAATCTGACAGTTTCAATGCACGTTTTCACTTACTAGCTGACGGATTGATAATTTCTCATATTAATATTGAGAGTATCGCATCTAATACTACCTAGTAGGTACCTATAGCACTAGTTAATATGAGAAAAACCAACCTCAAACTATTTCTCTTGATAGCCAAAAATGTTAGAACATTTATTTAAATGAAAAACCTAATCATCCAAATATTTAATAAATTACTAACTTAAGAGGAGGTATTTTGCAGGCGAACGAAGTTTAATTCTATTTTGGTTATCATTCCTTAAAACTCCATGAAACTTTGTACACATAATCAGTACATTAATATCTAGACCCGTGTTGCGTTAGTTTTTTTTTATAAAATTAATATATGGTTACCAAATATAAAATTTATAAAACAATTTTTTAAGAAACTGACTCTCCACATGTTTAGATTTATAGTGTAGTGATCATGTGTACAACAATTAATGGAGTTTGATGAAATAATAGCCAAAATAGAAGCAAACATCGTTCGCGTACAAAAGGGCGTAAGGTGCCCTACCGGTAACCTGCTCTTAAACAAAACAGATAAGATACAAAAAATATATTTGAAAAGTTACGAGTATTTTTGATTAACTATAGCTGAAACTTACCAACGCTGTTTATTAATAAGAGCTTTATGTTACCAATTTATATGCTTGTTAGTCTGAGTAGAAAATAAATAAAATGACTATGTGAAGTACCCACTATAACGAGATAATGTAGAAAATAAACGTTTGTATAGGGCATAATCACTACAATATAGACGGAAGCAGGCTACGTAGTGATTTGGTGCTATAAAAACAACACTGTATTTCATAGTACGTGAAGGTAGCTAGTTCACTCTTAAATTTTTACTAAATTCCCACGAAATTTGAATAGTTTTGAATCGTTGTAAATACGTTTTATTAAAAGTGGGCTATCTTGTGAACTGGACCATCTAAGGCCTTACCTCAATACATACAACGCCTTTTTCCCTAAAGGGGTAGGAAGAGCTTCAATGGGCCTTTTGTCACCGTGGGTCGCACAATTGTAGGAATATCAACAACGGGGTATATTTGGGTTATTCCCGCTCGTCTCCACTGGGGACCAGCGGGAAGTTTTTTTTCCCGTTCGTCCCCAAAGGGGTTAGGTTTTTTACTAGCATTCGTCCTCACTAAGATATTACGAGGATTATTTTTAAATTAAATCACTGTTTGTTTTGTAATCAATTTTATTTAGGGTTTTTTTTGTTTCACGATATTTTGGCACAGTCGGTCGTGCGCCATGATGTCGGGAAAAACTGAAATTTGTAGTGGATCGTAAATATCCTGTTTTTTTGTGAAAATTATGTTCATAACCACAAATAAAAGTTATGTATTTAAATCATTGTTCGTAAACGCCACAAATTCATATTGATAAATGAAGGCAGTTTTGTATTCTTCGTGCGTAAACACCACAAAACCTTATTTAAACTGAAATCTAAATTACAGTCAGAAAAAGCACAATTCCTCCCAAAATATGCAAAATATCAAATTGAAATAAAAATCCTAATAAAATATATTTCATACGGCACACAATAACTTTTGTACAAAAATACTTATTAACTAAAAAATAAATTAACAAAAAATTCGTTTGTGAGATATCGTGGTTTTTCTAAGTGACCTTTCATTGCACGCCGGTTTATTTTATAATAAATATATATTATTTAATATAATTTATTTTATATTAAAACTGACTCGGACCCGACATGCTCAAATGAATATTTGGCTGATGTTTTAATACATTTATCTGCCATCATAACTGATAATTAGGTACATCTAAGAAGCCTATGTAGATAACTTTGGGTCTTAGGCGCTTCTAATTGAATTATTGGTTTTGATTTTTACGTTCGAAATACAAATTTGTATCCCGATTGACCCATAGCTCTGATTGAAAATGCGTATACAGAGTGAACTAGCTGTTTCCAGAGTGGCCCCATCGGTACCAATTGGAGGGGAAAGCGGATCTCATGTGAGGTGATTAGATGTACATTGCACTATAACGACCACCTTGTAAAAGTTGAGCTAACATTGTGGCTTTGGGAAATTATCTGCGATATTATTGATAAAGATTGATTGAAAAAGGTGAAGCCTAACAAGAGCACCGACTGTGTGTGTGTCGTGAAACGTATATTCCATTTTATCTACATTTACTTGTAGTCCAGTAAGCAGGTATTTTTGCCCTACAAAAGGTGGTGTAGAAAATGTTTTAATTGTAGAGGCTAGTCATTATAAATGTAAGTTTTAGACCTCGAGGGTTCACAGCGTTAGCCGCCATCTTGAATTGAAGGGGCCAAAATTTGTTATTTTTATCATTATCAACAGTTGACTTTATGACTACATATTATACTACATAATGAAAGCTTATAAAATTATCTACAACTTTGATTCTATACGCTTTTTACCTATTCCCAATCGTTGTTTAGATATGAGCTCCGAAAAACCGTTTACTCCCAGCGTCCCCCACAACGGTAGATTTAAAAAAAAAAAATACCTCATGTTTCACTTTGTTTCGGAATTGTTAGATAGGATCATTGTATATTTCAGCTATAGGTTTTTTACAGTCATATACATAGTACTGATCTCACACTAGGTTCCCCTGTGTCGTGGGTGGTGGAACTACGAGTGCCATAGTACCACAACACTCAGGCCCGGAATATTTGCAGATCATGCAAACATATGTCACGCAGCGGGAATCGAACCCGCAACCTCTCGCATCTCAGCCGGCTACTCGCCCAAGGTCGTCATATTTATATAACAGTGTAGGAGGAATATATAAGACGATTCAAAATGATCCTTGTGATTTCAATAAATATTGTTCTTTTGATTTGATTTCAATTATATAAAGATGCAAATGCTAAACTAACGAAATAGTACAAGTAGTCAATAATCCGACGCAGATTTCCCAATACGATCTTGTGACTAAGATCTAGACCTGGTAATGAATTAAAGGTCTACAATGAAATTCAATTAAACCATTGAGAAGTCGCCGTATTTCCAGTTACTATCGTATCGTATCGCAAATCGATTGTCGGTGGCCAACGGTCTCTATTGTATCTACTGTACGAGCTTAGTAGGACTAACGAGACTTAATAAATGAGTCAAATTAATGTTTTGAAAAGAGATTAAATATTATTATAATCCTTGACTCGACGTGGACTGTGGCGCAGCGGGCGATGGTTTGCCTGCGACGTAGAAGGTTGCGGGTTTGATTCCCGCCTCTGAACAAATATTTGTACGATCTGCAGATAATTGTTCAGGGTTTTCTGGGTATTTTTTATGTATAATAAAAAATATTCATCTATGTAATGTATTGTATCATGTATATCAGTTATGTAGTACCCATAGCTCTGCTTAGCATGGGGCTAGATAATGTTGTGTGAAATGTCCAGCATTTATTCATTTATTTATAATAAAATCATTATAATTATCAGCAGCCTTTAAACGTCTACACTGCTGGACGAGGCTTCCCCCACAATATACAATGAGGGGAATTCCCATAATCACCACGCTTGGCAGGCAGATTGATATGATTTATTTATGTGTGATTTTTTATACTATTAGGCAAGCAAACAAGCATACGGTACGCCTGATGGAAAGTTGTTACCGTAGTCTATGGCCTGTAACACCAGAGGCATCACACACGTGCTGCCACCCTGAGACATAAAGATGAAAGTTTCATGTGCCTGTAAGTTCCGTACCCTTCAAAATGAAACACAGACTTCAAACAGAAACTGCTTGGCGGCAGAAATATGTACAGTGGTACTACAGTATTGTAATTAAATTTAAATTAGATTTATAAAATACATTATTATAAATAGATTTATAGAGCTTATATTTATAGTGATAAAGTGATATAGATCAGTTGAGCTATCTTTAGATCGTTTGCAACGGTCTTTAAATAGCTCAACTGTGTATTTTGTTTCTCTTAAACGTCAGACACGTTAATAAATAAATATATTTGCCTCTTATTGCCCACAAAAAAGTCTCACAAACAATCTTCAATCGACCCTACTCTTTAATTTGAAGAAATTATACCAATCGCATGTTGAAACAACGAGTCCGAGGCGTCGATCTACTTAATTTGTGGCGCAGGCGCATTAAAGAGGTTCATGAGTCTGATCCCATCATAAAACTATTAAAAGTCATCATCGTGACTCGATCGGACAAATTATGCATTTGGAGCGTGGTGCAAGAGAAATGGTCAGCTCGTTAAACTGGGAAGATGGATTTAACAGCTTAAACGCGAAAGCGTAAACATCTCACATAAGAATCGTGCCAAAGCTTAGGTCAGGAATCTTCAAGTCCAAAAAGTACCAATACTTTTTGTCGTTGCAAAATGTTAAACAAAATTGAGCGCTTCATATATTTTCTAGTATTTGCTCGCGGCTCCGCCCGCGTGGGACCTCTTAATTGACTCTGCCCACGTGAAACCTTTATTATAAATTATAGCCTATATGTTATTCTGATGTATAAGCTATAATACTGTAAAGTTTCATCAAAATCCGTTCGGTAGTTTTTGCGTGAAAGAGTAACAAACATCCATCCATCCATCCATCCTCACAAACTTTTACATTTGTAATATTAGTAGGATAGGATTTGTTTTCTTTTTATTGTATGTAGGTATATGTAATTGGTAGGTTATAATAATATATATATTATATTTCTAGTTATTTTAAGTAGGTTAGTAATTAATTATGTTTACTTTATTTGCTCGATATGTTTTATTACCCTATAGCACTACCACCCACTCTACATTACACAAAGGTTAGCTGGAAGAAAATGCTAATTAGCATTAAGTTCGCCTATATACTTGTTTTTTTTTGTCTTGTACAATAAAGATGACCCTAGTGATTCTTTAGCGAGGTCTTATGAAAACATTGACTGTAGGCAAAGAACGGTTTATAATCTATGACTGCAGTTTTCTTTAAATACTTATTATAGTTAGTAGGTATAACTTCTACTAGACACGGCAGGAGAGTTTCTGACGGTAAGAAGTCACGTGATGGTGATGACTGGTGGCTAGGTGAATGTCGCCGATTCCGCTATTCCGTGCTCACGTCACGTGCCGGCAACGGCGTTACTTCACAAAATGCCATTGATGAGCTTCAGAATTTTCTACATACATGTTCTTATAGTTATCAAATAGGATTTTTTTTTTTTTTTTTTTAATTTATAATTATTTAATATCTAGTAAAATCGAAAATTCAATACTCACGCAATTTTAATTAATTACTTAATAGAAAAAAACAGAGATATAAAAAAAAAAAAAAAAAAAAATTATTAAAATTCATATCCAACTTAAGACTTTTTTTACGTAATTTTTTAAGGATGAAGATAAGATTTTATTATTTAGTCAATTCATCAAAAAAAAACGGTGAAATTTTGTAACACAAAAAAACGGTATTAAAGCTTCCGGTCGCAGACCGTTAGTTCAGGAGCCGTTCGTCCGGGATCAGGACTAAGTAAACCTGATCCACAGGATTCCCTGGTATCAGGAACTACGAGTACCATGTACCTACCACAACACTCAGACCCGGAACAAATATTTGCAGACCATGCAAACATTTGTCTAACCGAACCCGCAACCTCTTGCGTCTCAGCCGGCTACTCGCCCTCTACGCCACGGAGGTCGTTAATCGCTACAGTTTATACTTTGAATCCTTATACAGTGATCGCAGCTCAAGGCAGTATCACACCTCGATAGCTGGGTATCGCACGCCATCTAATAACGCCCCATCTTGTTAGAGAGATGGATATTATAGTAGATGCATTTGCGTTTACAGCTCTAGAACTTTCTCTTGTGACAGCATACAGTGCCGGTCTCTTGTAATGGCACAAATTGGACAAGACAGAAAAGTTATGATGAATTAGGTTGTGGTGTATCGCCTTCGTGTGTCTTTTATCATTAAGAGATTAGTTTAAAGTAGTAGAAGAGCAAAATTGTTTTAAAGTTCCCACGTTACACGTCAACATACAACAGTCACATACGTAGTCTTGATCCCACACTAGGATTCCCTGTATCGTGGGTATCAGGAACTACGATTACTATGGTACCATCAGTTCCATGGTCCACCAGATTAGACTTTGTTTTTAAATGAATGAGATACTTTATTTTTCGTTCATTCTGGCTTTAGTTTCCTTTTAATTTAAAAACTACAAGTCAAATCTTCATAATGTAGATTTTTCGGATAAGATTTTTTAAAAATTTAATTTAGAGAGAGTTAAAGCTTAATTGAAGCTAATGAAATCGTGAATCGAAAGTAGACTAAATTGTTAGTATGAGGGAGCAGAATACCAACTTTCTGTCAACTCACAATTCAGTCTCGATTTGATCAACTTTCAGTGTAGTTTTGAAATAATTAAGAGAATTGGGTCTCGGATCACACAAAATGTTCAAAAACATCCGGAACCACGCCACTTTATCGTTTTTATAATCTCCACAGCTGCCAATGAGATAATTAGGGCATGTTCTCAAAGCTCGCACACGACCAGAAATCAGAGCAGAGTGCATGTAAACCAGCTTTAATTTAATTTGCGTGAAAAAATGAGCAAAAACATTAAAAAACTCACAAAAACAGAAAAAAAACTCGCAAAAAAAGACATTAATTTCCGGGACATGTTACCGCGTAAAAAGTCGACAAGCTTGTTCCGTTCCAGTCTACGCAGAAACTTTTGAACTTTATTCTAAAGCGGTAAGATTGAATTTAAGCTGAATGGGTTTCTGACAGTAGGTGAAACCAATTCGTGGCATTCCAAGCCTCCGTGGGCTCCGTGTTCTCGCCAGAATCATAATTGCCGCGACCACATCGAGGTATATAAATCTCTCGGCGCGTAAGATTACGGTATAAAATAAAAATAAAAAACTGCGTGCATTGGAACGCAGCGTTGATAGTATGACAAATTAATCGGGCCGCGTAGACGCTTTGTAATAATTTGAAAATAGAACGCGTCTGGCCAAAATAGTGGTGTGCCAGACGTGTTTACGGACAAGAATTTAGTGTTGTGATTTCGTTGCGGTTCTATCGTAAAGTTTTTAATAGAGCTGCAAGTCTGAAGTTTTTACCTTTTTTATCGTTTTTGAGTAGTAGTTATCAAGCTTTTGTGTGTTAAATGAAGTAGGTAGATAACTGCGAGTTCATAGCACATACTTTACAATTTATCTGGCTCGAAGGACCAAGCGTGTGCGGGCTGGCAGTGCATTTGCCTACATTCATTGCTTAAAATGTCTCGCAAGACGATGATACATGTTTAGCCAATTGAGGCTAGATATATTGCATTAAAACAATTAACCATTGCATTCACCATCAGGGCCATCAAATTTTAATACATTCCCATTAAAATATTACAAAATACAGTTTTGATAGCAGAGACAATGGTTCGAGAATGATAATTCATATTATTTATTATGATACCGTTATCTATCAATTTATTACATAGTTAAGTTTTATATTAAAACAAAAAGTAACTCACACTTTAGGGCTGTCGCAAAGAAAATATTGCTGTGACAATAAATTCTGAAACTCCCCGGTTCACCCGTATGTGTCCGTCTTGTTCACAGACTAAAGAGGCATATCTACATATAACTTTATTAGGATACTAGAAATAACATAAAACATTAATTAAAAGTAAACGATGTTATTTGCCGTGGTGTGTTCAGCCTAAGAATGTAAAAATAGACACTGTCTCCTCCCGTGGATGTCGTAAAAGCCGACTAAAAGGTTACACCAGGGGATGGGCAGTAGCATCCACCTGAGTACTGAATACCAATCCGCCTGCCAAGCGTGGTGATTATGGCAAATCTTCACATTGCATTCTATGATTATATGAAGTTGGCCAGAGAACCAATTCTCTAATTTTAAAACATTCCAGTCACAATAATATCAAATCTCGTGTCAGTCGCACTGTCACGTATAGTAACTATGACATAATCTTCGTGTAACACGAAGATTATGTCATAGTTACTATACGTGACAGTGCGTCTGACACGAGATTTGATATTATTGTGACTGGAATGTTTTAAAATTAGAGAATTGGGCCTCTATCGGCTGATGATGATGACGAAACGATGTTATGATACCAAGAAGAACTTTAAGAGACAAAAGACTTTTACAATCGCTTTTATCCAAACACCGGATTCCTGAAAAGTGTCAACCCTAAACTGGAGACACGTAGTTTATGGACGGGAATTATCTAAAGTTACTCTTCATTGGCCATTGGCTTGTGTAGGAGTAATTGTTAGACAATGAATTAGGTAATTAGATTTAAGTTGAATACCTACTTAAGGTATTTTAAGCTTAGTAGGTATACCGGGTCCGATGCGCCTTGTTTTGTTGTTTAACAAACATATAACATGTTATACTAACATGTTTTGTTAGAAAATTAGGCGCTTTGCTGTAGTTGCAAATTCGCATAGCATCGTTTAGATTGAACCCTATGTATCACTTCGTATCAATTTAATCAAAACTATATGATGACCTTTCTAGTCTCATTATTATCCAGCTCGAATGGCCAACTGTGAACTGGCTGGCTGTACATTGGTCCTTCGAGCCGGATACTAAATATTGCCAACTAGTATGAACAACTTGAAGTATGTACTAAAGTACTCATTCTATCGACTGCTTGTAATTTAAAAAGCTCCATACCACGTCGAGCTTATTCGGTACGGCAAATGAATTGCTCATTGTTACTGCTGCACATAATAGAAAGTATTAGGTACGTTAATAAAGACCGAAGCAAAATATTTAAAACGCTGTAAAACATACAATAACAGACATAGATACATATATAAAAATATTATAAATGTAAAAGTTTTCACGCAAAAAATACTGAACGGATTTTGATGAAACTTTAATAGGTACAGTATTATAGCTTATAAATACATTAAAATAACATTTAAGCTATAATTTATAACAGAGGTTCCACGCGAACAGAGCCGCGATTAAATGCTAGTAGATAGATAAAATAAATAGATTATACTTAACTTTATCCTATCCTACTAATCCTACTAATATTATAAACGCGAAAGTTTGTGAGTATGGATGTTTGTTACTCTTTCACGTAAAAACTACTGAATTGATTTGAGTGAAATTTGGAGTGGAGATACCTTATAAGGTATGATGAAAACTAGCATATGTGTTAATCCAGGGTATACCCTGGATTAACACATATGCTAGTTTTCATCATCATCATCATCATCATCAATTTTCATCATTATTTACGCGGGTGAAACCGCGGGGCGCAACTAGTTGTAAATAAACCATAAACACAAAAAAAGAGATACAAAGTTTCAAATCAGAGGTACAATAGGTAGTCTTATCGCTTAAGAGCGATATCTTCCAGATAACCTTTGAGTGGACAGGAACTAGCACATACAATAAATAATAAATGAAATATTTCAAAAAGCTAATTGTTAAGCCTGGGATGGCAAAGTCCTTCGTTCGTCATGTCACTGGTTTTTTTAGTCGAGGGTTAAAAATGACATCCCGTAAGTACAGGAAAGGAGGTCTATACCATAGAGTTCGGAGGCCTAACTGCGACGGCTACATAATCTGCAAAAGCTCTATGGCGACTCCATTTCAAAGTTGTTTCCTATTTACTACGAACTGGCAGGATTACACAAATCGTAGAAAGTATAGTTTATGGTAATGTGCACATAGTAACTTATTGAATCTGTGGTAATGTGGAGAAATGTCGGATTTTATGGCGTATTTACACCTATTCTAAGTCTTCGAATTATAGGTCTTTAGACTCTATTAAAGTCTAAAAGCCAAACATAGTGTAGGATATTAAATGACTTAGCTCAAATGTGATGGCCCTCTGCTATCTGAGATGCTGAGATGTACCTTATCTATTACACAGATTCCTATTTATTTATTTACACAGTTGCTTCAAGATTTCTCAAATATTTCTAGTTATAAGCAGCATCTATAACTACAGTCGCTGCTAGACGCTTTTTAGTCTACCAAAGATGAGATTGTGTGAAATCCATACAGGCACATGAGACTTTATTACATCTTTAAGTGTCAGAATTTATGATTTGGTAACCATATAATTTTATAAGAAACTAACGCACCACGGGTGTAGATATTAGTGTAAGTACTGATTATGTGTACAAGTTTCATGGAGATTGAAGAGTTAACCCACTAATAGATATCATATACCCTTTCTATAGAAATAAGTGTAATTGTGGCGATAACATTGATTAACTAAATACCTACGTCGCCTTTGTCCCCTCACGTGGATGTAGTAAAAGCCTTACAAAGGGATTACACCAGGAATATGAGCAGCATCTACCTGAGTATTTAACACCAAGCTGAAATCACCAATCCGCCTGCCAGGCATGATGATTATAGCAAATTCCCCATTATATTCAATGGGGGAGGCCTCGTCCAGCCGTGGACGTTAAAAAGGCTGGTGATGATGGTGCTGATGAATTATATGGAAGTTAGTTCGTTGTGTCACTAGTTAATTCAGTTAACTCAGTTAACATTTATTACCCATGTGAAAATTTGCATGCCTAGTTATAAGGTAGAACATATTGGACTTTTTCTAGTTTAAGACCTTATTGTATTTACAATGTTCTGGCAAATAAACGTATCTTATCTTATCTTATCTTAAGAATCTGTAACTGTCTAACTTGGGCCTTAGGCCAAAGTTCACGAACAAATAAACGGGTGTTTACCGTAACCATTGGTCAAGGTGACAGATAATGTATGAAAATATCTGTCAAAAAGAATTGTTTAAACTAAACAGTCGTTTAATCGTCTGTTTATGTGTCGATGAACAGTGCTCTAAACAGGCTAGCGGTAGGTAACTAGAATGCATCACAAATCACTACTTATTTCACATTGTACCACACTGATTCAATTGTAAGCGAGACAAATGGCGTTTTGATGAGACGCCATCTTGTATCCGATGCAAAACGGTCATGACACTCTGGTTTAATAGAAATGCCTCATTTAGAGTTTAGTAGTGTTCTTTTAGTGTCATACATTCTTTTTATCTTTTGGCTCTCGTCTTGACTACATAAGGGGTATAGCCACCAAACGCCAATATTTCAGGCTACCAAACCATCAGTTCTGCCCCCCTATTCCCTATCTTGAAAGTCATTCAGTGACCAACGTTTGACAAGTAAAATTACCATTAATTGAGAATTCTTCATAATATTTTTTTTTATGATGGTCATTCTACTTGTCAAACGTTAGTCACTGAGTGACTTTCAGCTAGGGAATAGGGGGGCTGATCTGTTCAGTTACGTTTTAAGCTGAACAGTTCTACTGACGACCATTTTCCCTTCAGTCCGAATTGTTCAATCAAACTGTCATCCCGAAATGATGGAGTAGTTACTGATAGATCCCGTGGTTTACATCCTGTGAACTTTGATCATGTAAATTTTTAGGCAGTTTTCGAATTACTAATAGTTCCTGTGACGAACTTGCTATTGAAGTAGGTAAATCTACGAAAATTCAACGAGTAACTATATTGGAATATCTTTCATACCCAGGAGCCTAGGAAGAAGTTGTTTTGGCTTGATGATGTGTGGTAACAACACGTTATGGCAAGCAGACAAGCACTAGTGGTAGCAGCACTAGTGTAGAATCCTGCCAGGCAAACTTAACTGCCAAATGGCAGTTACTCATAATGGCAAAATTATACTAACCACATTTCTGATTCTTATCGTCACTGGTTTTTTCATGGTCTTCCTGCTACCATAGTCATATATTTTGTACCTACTATCGTCATAACATAACTACAGTCGAGTTAAAAACTTTATTCCCATATAAAATCGATCATTCTCGTCACAGCAGCCAATCATCTCGAAAGATAAGGCTATCGTTATAGTGAGCGATGCGGTGATCTGTCAATACCCAGCCATACGTAACTGCTTATCTGTAATTTATTCACGACGTTGGGCGCGGTGGGATGGCAGAGCCGAAATTCCGGTAGTTGTAGGTCTACAATGTACCTACTTAGACTTGAAGTTTTTGTTTGAATATCGAATCGCCGCTTGTTAGGATCGTAGGCACGTTCGAAATTTAAATCAATATTGATAATGCCATAAAACTTTTTAAAACAGTTGAAAGGAGTCTGCATAGCTTGGGGCACCGTCGTAAGGTTTCCTGCGATCCTGCCTTTTTCGAAAAGGGAAGTCGCCTACTTTTGTTTACTTTTATTTTCTAAGTGTTTTTTTAGAGTTAGTTCGGTACCTCAACATGAACCCATATAGGATCACTTTGTTGTCCGTCTGTCTGTCTGTCAAGACCCTGAGATGAACCTCATCATCACAAGATAAAATGCTATCAATTAAAACATGTATGCTAGGTCCCCTGATTCCCGCAAAATCAGTTTTCGCTATCTGAAGAATTTTTGATGTAATAAGCAAAAAGCACAATAAAATTTGAATTTCGCGGCATTTTGCTAACATTCCACTATAGGTGCTATAAATAAAATTAATAACCTGACATCATTAATAAACTTAATGCAAATAATTCTAATTTTAATAATCTATGACAAGGACAATAAAATATGTTGGTAAAATATGTTATGCTGACTGTACTAGGTAAGTATTAGCATATAAAATACAGTATGTTACTTCGTAGTAATATAGTTTTTTTTAGGTATTAGTTATTCTGTGTACGGGGTATCGGGTTACGAGCCGATACGTAATGAAGGCACGATGAACCGATCGATATGTGTGCATAAAGTAGAGCTACACTTGTTTAAGTGTTTTCTAGAATGTTACAAAGCATTTTTTTTATGGAATGAACGAACTTAAATAGCCAGGACGTGTAAAAACAAAGATTTTACCAAACATCTTAGAGATTTTACCTTCCAATTTCAGTAATTGTATTGTTGACGCAAGTGGAGATTGAGCACTAATCACTTATTAATCAGAAACTATAATTTACGGTAGCTAAAATAATGAAATCTAATTGTTTCTGCTTATCCGTTTGGCGACCTCTGTTGGCGCTTGGCGTGGCGGGCGAGTAGCCGGCTGAGATGCAAGAGGTTGCGTGTTCGATTCCCGCTGCGGAACAAACGTTTGTATGATTTGCAAATATTTGTTCCGGGTCTAGGTGTTGTGGTACCCATAGTACTCGTAGTTCCTGATATCCACGACACACGGAATTCTGTGTGGGATCATGACTTTGTACTTGACTATTGTTATGTTATGTATGTTATGTTAGCGAAGGTTGATGTCTTGTCCTGTGATGGCACAAAAGATGCTACTTTGACCTGTGTTCTGTTTGTGTTTCTTCTAAATTAATTCCTAAATTACTCCTAGAATTTAACTTTCTGAACTGAGCCTTTTAGTGGCCGTGGATCATGTGGCCTGAGAATAGTCTCCTCCATGTCCTCCTGTGGATGGCGTAAAAGCTGACTAAGGGATTATACCAGGGGATGGGCAGCAGCATCCACCAGAGAACACAACACCAAAACTGCGATCACCAATCCGTCTGCTAAGCGTGGTGATTATGGCAAATCCCCCATTATATTTAATGGGGGAGGCCTCGTCTAGCCGTGGACGTCTAAAGGCAGCTGATGATGATGACTGAGCCTTTTTAATATAACAGAGGCCTTAACATGAGCTCTTATAGCGATTCAGTTCAAAAACTATTTGGTACAAAATATCGGTTCCGTGATGTCCGCAGCTATATTTAAAGGCACAGTAGCAGCAGGTATATTATATTCAGCGATTATAGTTTTTTTTTAAATGTTTTTACCTCATATTTCCGGCGATTATGAACCGATTTTGAAAATTCTTTTTTTATTTGAATAGATATACTTCCAGATTGGTCCCATTTTTTTCAGAATCCAATTCTGATGATGGAATCCAAGAGGAATTGAGGGAACTCCTCAAATATTGTAGGCATACATATGGCGATTTTGATATTTTCAGCAACAAACCAAGCATTTGCATTCAAAAAGTATCATAACCCTTTCACCACTATGGTTCTTTCATAATTTTGTTTTTCATCCAAATATTTAGTCGAACACTATGGCGGAAGTCGGTTTTTTAAATGAAAAGTTATTTTACTGAATAGTAGACAAGCATACTGCCGCTTCCATTTATAATGGTACTAGTGGGATAAGTCAGTACCAATTGTACCATCAAAGGTACTAGTGGGACAAATTGGTACCAATTGTACCATCAATTGTACAACTCAATGGTACATCTGGGACGGAGGGGTTTTTGAACTGAATCGCTATAAGAGCTCATGGTAATCCCCAATTTCTATATGTGTCGGTGTCATTTTCCAATAGCAAAGATTATGCCAACAAACTTTGCTATTTGAGCTTTAACTAATAAAATAGTTCACCCCACTAGGGTTGGATAATCCATAGGGAAGTTTAGCAAACATTGGAGTTCGAACCAGTTTAAATTAATTTAATTTGAACCCTATAGCTTTGTAACAAGATAGTTTGTGCGTCGTCGAAACCATGATCTATACATCCTGATAGAAATTTCTATATCAAAGGTTGGGTTTTGTATGGCTACTAGCTCAATACATCATTATACAGGGATGCTATTTTTGAAAGTCATTGAGCGACTTAAAATTGCCGATAATCCCCGATTTCCAAATTTCTATACAGGGTGTAAAAAGACAGCTCCCGAATACTGAAGGTACCTACCGGTAAAGCTACCTATATCATAGCTATATAAAATAGCTTTCGCCTGAGAAGTGATTCATACCGGAGAAAACCTTTTTTTTCGTTTCATATCGTATTTGTCAGCCAGCAATGTACGCATTTATTCCGGCCGTAGCGCCAATATTTCGTATGTGGTTTTCATTGGTTTTTTGACGTTTTTATTTATTAACGTGTTTCTAATGATGGGAATTAGGTTTTTGTGTTCTTTTAACGATATTTTATGGATATTTATAAAGAAAACACGAAAAAGCGGACCAAAAGTAAGATTTTTTTTCGTGTTTTTTCTGTACAAATATTTTCAGAATCATGGTCTGAATGCACTGTTTCAGTTTTCGGGAGTAGTCTTTTTACGCCCTGTATAATGAAATTCATTGATGACTAAAGTTCTTAAAACGTATGATATCAATAAAAATGCCTCCTCCAGTACATCTCCTGAAAAACGGTGATTTGCAGCCTTTTTCATGATATTTAGTCACTCAGTGACATTCAAAAATCGCACCCCTGCAATTCTCAGAAACTAAGATCGAAATAAAAAGACGTTACTCAGCCCGTACTAATGCTTAGAACTGTCCTTGTCACTGTCACACAAATGTTAAAACATGCGTGCTAGAGAGTGACAGGGACTCTGCTGAGCATAAGTACGTGCTAAGTAACGTCTATAATATCTCAACCTAAGTTATGAAATTGCTTGACGATGTCAGTATCATGGATATAGTACCTCTATAGTATAAAAATTCTTGGTCTGTCTGTATATGTTGGAAAATTCAGATATTGTAAAATTAATAATTTAGACAAATAAGATTATGTATTACAAAGAAATTGGAAAATATATAATGTGGCAAACCCTACATTTAGAACTTATCGCTGACAACATACAATAAAGTGTTTCAAATCCAATAACTTCTTTGGAAAGACAACTTTTTTCCCGGAACTTATAGATCAGCCAGTTAATGCGATTTTGGGTCATATTCCCCTGTGATACAGTCGAACAGAAGACCCTATACGCTCTGAAGATCATTGATATCTGATAGTGTTGTTACCGCGCTACGTGTGACGATTAAATATACACACTTTTTGTGCGTTTGGGTGTTTGTTTACTCATCCGAATGATTGAGCTATTTGAGAGTTTACAGGATTATGTTACTTGTTGTGTTTCCTGTTGAAAAAGGTTCATTTTAATTGTTCTACAAATACAACAGCTACATATGATGACCTAAATGGCGCGGCGGGTGAGTAGGCTGAGGCATAAGAGGTGCAGGTTAAATTCCTGCTTAAGGACAAAAAAATTTGCTTCGTCTGTAAATATTTACTCCGGGGTTAGGTGTTGTGATACCATGGTACTCTTAGTTCCTGATACACTGTATCCCTGTGTCCACGACACAGGGAATTCTAGTGTGGGATCATGACTATGTAAGTATGTGACTGTTGGGTGTTATGTTACATATAACTTTAAAAACTATCATGGTTATGAACATAATTATCACTAGAATCCATTGTAAACCCGTGATCATGGCGCATGCAATTATACCGAAATATATAATAACACCCACAGTTTTTTATTATAAAATAATAATAATAATGCAGTTTCAGCGAATTACGTACGGCCGCACGGGAGGGTATAAAACGACCGAATTGTATGATTGAGAAATGATGAATTGATGAAAAAAAAATGGTGAAAGATCCATCCAGTGGTGAAAGGATTATGATACTTTTTGAATGCAAATGCTTGGTTTGTTGCTGAAAATATCAAAATCGCCATATGTATGCCTACAATATTTGAGGAGTTCCCTCAATTCCTCATGGATTCCATCATCAGAACTGGATTCTGAAATGAAATGGGACCAATCTGGAAGTATATCTATTCAAATAAAAAAAGAATTTTCCAAATCGGTTCATAAACGCTGGAGATATGCGGTAACAAACAGTAAAAAAAAAAAAAACAACCGAATTGAGAACCTCCTCCTTTTTTGGGAAGTCGGTTAAAAAGTCCATTAATCACACCGGTCCTACAGTGGCGGGAAAAGCAACTTTGACGTTTTGTTCTCTTGTTCTTGGTAACCAGCGCACCTGATGTGATGTGCAGGTGATCGTTGCGAAACGTAGCCAGAATCGCTGGAGATATACCGGTTACATAACAAGTGGAAGATCAGCGTTGTGTTGCCACAACACAACAAATGCTGAGCAACAAACGCCAATTTGCGACAGTGTTGCATGACTGGTACTGAGAGGCACAATATTATAATACAACACAAGTTATTCTTCTCTTCTGTTTAGTTTCAATTTTCTTTGTTAATCTTTGTTCCTTGTGTGTGTTTTTTTTTTGTATTTACCAGTGTCATTTTAATCATTGGCACAAATAAATGCTTTTTCTTTCTTTCTAATGCTCGTTTTTTAATTATCACTCACAATAATTTGAGCAGAGCATATAAGAGCTACAACTATACATTTATGTATAGGATATATCTGTTATTTGTCTCAATAAGTTACTATTTATAATAAAAGAGCCCCCTCCTCTACTTAATAATAATTAACTACTTACTTATCTATAATCCGAAATTAATGAAACAAATCTTTGAAACGACCCTAAATCAGGGTTCTGTAAAATATTGAATAAACAGGCAGCTAATAACTATGCAAATTTCGACAAACAAACTGACAAGCGGAACACGTTTACAGTGCACCAGTAGAGCTTGAGCCACCCTGTATCTTTATACTGAAAGCATTCGTTATATTTAATCTAAACTATTTAGCTTATAAATTTTGTTTTGATTTTAATTTAAAAATTAAAAACAAAAAATCCTACAAAAAAATACAAGCACATAGGGTAATAATGTGTTAGTGGAATAAGGCATTAGGTTGTAATAAGTTTTTTGTTGCAAAATGTAATATTTAAAACAATCTTTTATGATCTTCTTGATGATGAAGATGATGAAATTAATGATCAGAACTGTGAGTTGATCAACATAAGCGTAAACACGACCAGTCTATCTTCCATGAAGAAGTACCGTTGTCCACTTTCCGCCTCCATCAACAGATCAGCTCACTGTCACCATAATATTGTATTGTCATCGCAAATCGATAAATATGCAAAATGTCAGCTCAATCGGTTAGATGGAACTAGTTTAAAATTCAGTTGCAATTTTGAGCCACACATACTATATTCATCATCATCATCAGCCTGTACAAGTCCAATGCTTTTTCCTATACGCCAATTGAAATTTCCGTTAACGATAATGTTAATTCAGGGTTTTGTTAGTAGTAGAACTTCTTGTGAAAGAGTTCGTCCGGGAAGTACTACCACCGTACCTATTTCTGCCGCCAAGCAGTAGTGTTCGCACTGCTGTGTTTCGGTTTGAAGGGTACGGGTGCCGGTGAAATTACAGGCACATGAGACTTTTCATCTTTTTGTCTCAGGGTCGGCAGCGCGCTTGTGATGCCTTTGGTGTTGCAGGCGTCCATAGGCTACGGTTACTGCTTTTTATCAGGTGGGCCGTATGATTGTCTGCTTGCCAAGTAGCATAAAAAAAAAGGGTATAATCTATTTTCATTCCATATTTCAAATCGCTGCAGTTGTTTCATGCTGAAGGAGTAAACAAACATACTCACAAACTTTCGCTTTTGTAATATTAGTGAGATTTAATATCCACTCATTTTGCACTGTAAAGTTAAAGGGTCAAGAACCACTGGTTCTAGGTTGTAATTAAATGTTCGGTTCAGCGGATGCTTCAGGTCAGTCTGCTATCGAACAGAATACTGTTGAAAATTGGAAAACATTTGTTCTAAATACATTCATTTTAGCAGGTTGGGAAAACAATGGCCCAAAGCTCATCCATAGACCCTCCATCATCAATCTTCTTTGAAAATTTTAAACATGGTCTATCACTATTAATTTTTTGTTTTTAAATCTTCAAAATTTTATTTAAAGTTTGATTCATTTCACCATAAATTTCATATTGTTTTTCCTGAAAATTATAAACTGGGTTGGGTCCCTTTAAAGCAAGAGTGAATAGGTGCCTTCTAGACCTTCGTGCTACTTCGTCGGCCGCATTACCACTTACCAACAGGTGAGATCACGGTCAATCGAAGGTCTGTCAATGTTAAAAAATATTATATCATGGAAATGATCAAGAAGAAAAAAAAAATACGCAATAAAATATACTGACGAGCAATACAAAAAAGTCGCTTGCAAAGTGCCTAAAAAAGTCAAAATAATCCTAAGCCTAACCTAAACACAAGTTAGCATAAGTGCACTTGTTATGAATGAGAGAACTCGAGACGATAACAGACAATAATACTTCCAGATAAATAAAAATAATTTAAATACTTGAATACAAAGCAATCAAATGGTGTTCTATATAAGTACCTAAGTATAAGAAAACTGATGTGCCTATGTGGTGTGTGGTGGTTTTGGAGATGTCAACGGAGTGAAGTAGTGCTCTATAGCGTTAACATTGCTTTTTACTTCAAGAAGCTATCTTGCGTTTAAGTAAGTTGCTTTTTAAGCGACTTCACAAAATAGGAGGAGATTCTCAATACGGTTGTTTTTTTTTATGTTTGTTACCTCATATCTCCGGCGTTTATGAACCGATTTGGAAAATTCTTTTTTTATTTGAATAGATATACTTTTTTTTCAAAACCCAGTTCTGATGATGGAGTCCATGAGGAATTGAGGGAACTCCTCAAATGTTGTAGGCGTACATATGGCGATTTTCATATTTTCAGCAATTGCATTCGGAAAGTATCATAATCCTTTCACCACTATGGTTCTTTCATCATTTTTTTTTCATCCAAATATTTAGTCGAATACAATGGCGGAAGTCGGTTTTTTAAATGAAAAGTTATATATATACTTATTGCTCGTCAGTGTGGTATCAAATTGCACTTTTAATTCCTGCAGTCCAGTTTATACAAAGAAGCAAACGGCAAGTCAGTTCGTTTGTCACCGCGGTCCATTGTCCTGTCCCGCCGCTATTGTTGAGATTATATTTATAGGACAAACATGCCTTAGAATCGTATTAATTTCAAATGGAACTGTTGTTTGAGGTTCTAATGTTTGCGAAAATAATTAATGATGGGTATCCAGTTGAAAAACCACGTATGGCATCATAAAAGATGTTTATTCCAATCTGTCCTACCAGAAGTTCGATGATCTAACTGTTTGGACAAAAATATTCCAAACAATTAGCCTGACTAATCGGAAAATTTGGAATTTGGATTTTCGGCCAGTTTTGTTCCAGATAGAACTTCCCTGAGTAAAGTACAGTGAAAAGTTAAATAACAAATAAAATAAAATCGTATAGTCGTAATAGCCGACTGAGGGATTATACCAGAGGACGGGCAGCAGCATCCACCTGCGAACTCAACATGAATACTGCGATAAAAAAAAAAAAAACATTTATTCACCATAGAACAGACAGTTCAACATTAACCTGGGCAATATTACATTTAAGTACATTAGTAGTACAAATACATTTAGAACAAAAAATATAAAACTAAGGTCACCAGTTCGCCTGCCAAGCGTTGTGATTATGGCAATTTTTCCCATTGTCCTTCATGAGGGAGACTTCGTCCAGCTGTGGATGTCTAAAGACTGATACCCAACTGACAAACAAAAGAACTGAGGGCCTAGCCAAACGGCATTCGCTTCGAAGCTATTCCATTTCTACAGTCGTAATACACTACAATATTATAGACCACGTGACATATCGATAGCTAACGTCAATCCCATACATTTTGGACTGTTCTACTGGCGTCATCGCTATTAGAATGTTACTTTGTCTAAGGCCTCAGTCCAGTCAGGAACCCTTCAGTTTTTGGTCAAACCATGAGTCGTTCAGGGTAAATTCAGTTCTAGTTTTCGTAAATTTAGGCACTTCCGTTCGTTATATACAAAGCAAATGCCTATATACACGGTAGAAGCAGCCCTTACCGCAGTTTTGGTCAAATTATACTTTACATTGAATGGTGATTGAATGTTACAGATTTATGTATTTGTGTCTAGAGGGTACTTTTTATTAGGAGTCTGTTCAGAAAGAGAGCCGTCGTGGCCAAATTGTGAACTAAGGTTGAGAACTAAAAAAAAATACTTTTTTATTAAATCTATAATTAGGGGATGGTTTCTTTCTGTCGGCATTTTGGATCATAAACTAAAGAAATAGTAACAGTTGTAATAGGATCAAAACGGGATATATAGACGCGCTATTGTATTGCTAAACAAAAAAGTTAATTAAGCATAGCAGCGTCCTCCAATCCCACGATGGATCACTCGCTGAACAGACTCTAATGTCTTTTGTTAGTAGTAGAACTTCTTGTGAGAGAGTTCGTCCGGGCAAGTACCACCACCGTAGGTACCTATTTCTGCCGCCAAGCAGTAGTGTTCGCATTGCTGTGTTTCGGTTTGAAGGGTACGGGTGCCGGTGAAATTACAGGCACATGAGACTTTTCATCTTTATGTCTCAGGGTCGGCAGCGCGCGTTTGATGCCTCTGGTGTTACAGGCGTTCATAGGCTACGGTAACTGCTTTCCATCTGGTGGGCCGTAAGCTTGTCTGCTTGACAAGTAGCATAAAAAAAAAATGCCGCCAAGTTTTTACTCTTTGATACTTTTCATAGTTAGTACCAGTTTCATTAGTAGGACAGTCGAAAGCTAATGCTAATTATAATACCTCGTTTATGTTTGCCAATTAGCTCACTTTCCAGCTATCCTAAAGTTTAGTCAAAAGCTTCGATAGTTCAGAACTCAAAGTTGTCTAGTTTGGTTGTCACAGTTGGACCTTTGATGAACTTTGCCCGCTGCCTTTTAATGAAAGCAATTTGGCACGAGAACTTCACGAGTGATATTTATTTTAAAGAATTTTGAATACATTCATAACCTATATACTTAGTAGATAAATTCCTGGTTACAGCTTAGATCTCCGTTCCCAATCCTGGAAGACATCTGATGCGCGGTGGGGCAGTAGCCGGCTGAGAAGCAAGAATTCCCGCTGCGGGACAAATGTTTGTATGATCTGCAAATATTTGTTCCGGATCTGGATGATGTGGTACCATGGTACTCGAGTTCCTGATACCCACGACACAGGGAATCCTAGTGTGGGATCAAGACTACGTTGACTGTTGGGATGTTATGTTATGTCATCTACCTATTTATTTTTCAAAGAATTTATTAAATAACCATAATATTCATCCATTTAATAGGAGTTAAGTTATTAGAAAGGAATTGATAAGTCTACTAATGGAAGTGGACAGGCCGTGTGTACTAGTCCCACTTATAATAGAAACCAGCATTTGCTCGCGGTTCCGCTCACGTGAAACTTCTATTATAAATTATAGCCTATATATGCTATTCTAATGTATAAGCTACAATACTGTAAATTTTCATCAAAATCCGTTCAGTAGTTTTTGCGTAAAACAGTAACGTGTAACCAGTAAAGTGAGGATGGATGGATGGATATCCATCCATTAATCCATTCTCACAAACTTTTACATTTATAATAATAAAAATAGGATGTAAATGTTTGTGAGGATGGATGGATGGATGTTGTTTACTCGTTCACGCAAAAACTACTTAACGGATTTTGATGAAACTTTACAGTATTATAGCTAACAGAATAACCTAAAGGCTATAATTTATAAAAGAGGTATAGGGCCGGATTCCACCGGGGCGGAGAGGAGAGGAAACGAGAACAAAGCTGGCAGGTTATTGGCAGGGGTGACAGGTAAAAACGAAAAGGAAATAACGAAATCGGATTGGTTTATTCAAACATCTCCTCTCGTCTCCTCTCCGCTCCACCCCGGTGGAAACCGGCCCTCACTGTGAGCGGAGCCGCAAGCAAATACGACGAGTATTGATATTCCTAAAATGTTACAATAGTTGTAACATTTTAGGAATTCTTTCATTCTCTCAAAATATGAAACTAAACAGTTTATCCATACAGTATATTATATCATAGGTAGTCCTTGTTCCCCATTATACTCTAACTTCAAAGCCTAACTATTATGCACACAAAGGGAATCTACAAGGAAGGAGCCGTGTGTGGGCTGAAACGCTACACGGGGACACCGGTTTGCGAGCAAGCGAAGCGCACTGACCGTGCGCGCACACGCATCGCTGCCGGTGACAGATGTATGAAATAGAAAGATAGAATGCAGAGTATTTCTTTGGTCTTGTCTGGAAAATGTCTGGAGTGGAAAGTATGGTGAATAACTTGACTGAAAAGCTTGACAGTTCGTTCTCTCTGTGAATGTTATTGAGGCCAAGATGGTTAAACTCGTTATAAAACTAAACCTCCTGCGTCGCAGGCGAACCTTCGCTCGCCGCGCCATCGAGGTCGTCAAGACGTCATCCATTTTTATTTTATTTCAATTTCTAGTGTTTTTTATGTAATATTGTGTAATTTTGGTGACATTTTAACTGGTGTAGCATATAAAGAGCACATGATAACGAATTTAAATATAAGTGTGGATGGGTGGAAATTGTCCACGAACATTCTAATAAAACTGCCACCATTTTCCAAACAATCCATAAAAAAACATTAAAAAAGCAAAGCCTTCTTGTTTATTTTTGCTGCTGACTATAACGAATACTTTTTGGATAAAAATTAAATTCCTTTCCAAACCTCAGGTCAAATCAAATTGCTGAGCTTGTTAACATCCAAAATTGCTTCTAATCAAGTAAATGCCAAGGTACAACTCGAAGATCACATTACAAATAACTCGTTAACTACATTTTGCCTGTGACTGTGGCTCTATCATCATTTTCTTTCCTTATTTTTACCCTTTTATTATGAGGCCCTCCACTCTATGGACTAAAGACATTATAAACATAGCAGGAAAGTCGCGGCTCAAGACCGTTCGTGCGTCGTGGCATTCTAAGGGGGAAGCCTATGTCCAGCAGTAGACTTCTATAGGCTGATAATGATGATCATGAGATAAAACAAAGTAAAAAACAAGGTTTGGGCAGTACGGTATGTAAGGAATTTGTAGGAACTTGTTGATTGTTGGGTGTTAAAAATGTTGTTTTGATGAAATGTTACAAATACCTCGGTTCTACGTGTCAATCTTATCTAGTTTCCTTTTGAATTGAAAATTATTCCCTATTTTTAACCGACTCCCCAAAAAAGGAGGAGGTTCTTAATTCGGTTGTTTTTTTTTTTTTTAATGTTTGTTATCGCATATCTCCGGCGTTTATGGACCGATTTGGAAAATTCTTTTTTTATTTGAATAGATATACTTCCAGATTGGTGCCATTTTTTTCAGAATCCAGTTCTGATGATGGAATCCATGAGGAATTGAGGGAACTCCTCAAATATTGTAGGCATACATATGGCGATTTTGATATTTTCAGCAACAAAACAAGCATTTGCATTCAAAAAGTATCGTAATCCTTTCACCGCTATGTAATGGTTCTTTCATCATTTTTTTTTTATCCAAATATTAAGTCAAATACAATGGCGGAAGTCGGTTTTTTAAATGAAAAGTTATATCTCAAACGGACAGACAATTCCAGCTTTGAACATTTGGTATAGATTACAAAACTTACCTCACGTTTCAAATAATTTGTTTACCATTAAAGTTAATTTATGAGAACAAAGGATACCATCGACCTCTTAATAGAGGTGGTATTATTCTGTGTCAGTCAATATTTTATACTCTGTGACTTCGATTGCTCTGACCTAATTTGGAGATGATGTTTATACTTTTTATTGTGTAGGTATATTATTGTCACTTGAGTTTGTCTTCAAAGTGCACGTCTGTTTTTATTGTAATTTACAACTATGAAATTGGGATTTGTCACAAATTCACTTTGACCTCATAACTTTTTCAGCCAGTTACTGCTCCCTTATAGTATGTCATGGAGAATAGTCTTGAGCTATCTCCATACACTGACAATTGGCGCAACCTGTAGGTTTTATTTCACCAACAAACAACTGTTTAGTCTAACCAATGCTTTTTGACAGATGTTTTCAAAAATTATCTTTTGTAATGCAGTTTTTGTCTGTATTTTTGTTCTTCATTCTTAGTGCCGTGCCCGGCCTAAGAAGCCTTTTCCCCTTTTAGCCTTTTTTTTTTTTTTAAGAGGCCTTTTTCTCCCGTGGATGTAGTAAAAGCCTTATACTAAGGGAAGGGATCACACCAGAGGATGGGCAGCAGCCATTTAATATAATTTTAATTCAATTACGTTGTTTAAATTTGGTATTTCATTTGTTGGACAATGCTATTTACAGCAGAAACAAAAATTTTAAACTGGTTATTGTGTATTTTGTTTAATTTATTTAATTAATTACTATGTGAAATCCTTGTCTGTTTCTAGCGCTCCTCCAGTTAAGTAGGTAGTTACTTACATAACCTACCTAATTTGTAACTAATGTATGACGTGACCAAGTGTTCTAATTGTTCCTATGGTTTAATAAATGAGTATATGAGTATGAGCATCTTTCAGCAATCCGCCTGCGAAGCAAGTGATTATGGCAAATCCCCCGATTGCATTCTATGGGGGAGACTTCGTCCAAAAGTGGACGTCGAAAGGCTATTAAAGAAGTTCTTAATTCTATATTCATTAACACTGCAAAAAAATCTGGGAATTTTAAATAAATAAATGCACGTCTCTGGAAATTTGTGTACAAATTATTAATGTAGGACTCTACAATTTGTTGTCCTTACAATCCTTATCACTTTCATTACAGATAATTTACATTTAAAACGGCTTTAAGTATTCGTTTGAGCTCGCAAAAGGAGCCCATAAATTAACCAAATGAATTACTTGAGTACTTGGATATAATTAATTTTATGGGGCTCATGGGTCCGTCGGCACAGCTTTTGGAGAGCAGCTAGTTCAATCATTGTTCGGGTGTTTTGTTTGATTTTCTTGTTATTATAAACTAGGTGAATCTCCCGCGACTTTGTCTGCGTAAAATAGCTCATATAAATCCGGGATAGTGTAGCTTTATATTAGTGAAAATATTTTTTTAATCAACCTAATAAATTTTAAGAAAGTAAAATTTGTTTGTAACAATCGAATTTTACTTTCTTATAATTTATTAGTGTAGATAACGTTTGTATGTCACTATCTCTGTTTTCATCTCGGTCTTTATGTAGCTTTAGTAACTTGAGTTCAACTTTGTCTATTTTTGACCGACTTCACAAAAAGGAGGAGGTTCTCAATTCGGTTGTTTTTTTTTTAATGTTTGTTACCTTATACCTATCTCCGGCGTTTATGAACCGATTTGGAAAATTCTTTTTTATTTGAATACTTAGATATACTTCCAGATTGATCTTTCACCACTCATAATTTTTTTTCATCCAGATATTTAGTCGAATACTATGGCGGAAGTCGGTTTTTTAAATGAAAAGTTATTGACAACTCACATTGTCAACTAATACCTCATACATAGGTCACGTTCACCTAGATCGCGCCCTGCGCGGTAGTGCATAGTGACCGTTATACTGCGACATAAAGTCTCAGTAACCTGTGATTTCACCCTTTAAACTGCTGGAACACAGAAATGCTGGTTGTCAGTGAAAAAAGAACTTAGAATTAGAAAATAGTAGTAGTACTTAGTAGGTACTTTCTCAGGCAAACTCTTTATCAAAGCACTAACTAAGCTTTATCAAACACTTCTAAGTGCACTACACAATAAACTAAATAGATAGGTGCTAAATAGATAGGCACTAAAGAGGTAAGTACAAAATGGGTTATTCCTGAAATCCCGTTTAGAAATCCCCTTTAAGGGGATTTCGGGATTTTTTTCCTGAAATCCCCTTTGAAGCTACTAGTTCAAAATCAAGGGGATTTCGGGAATAAAATAAAATATTTAATACAATTCCCGAAATCCTCTTAAAGGGGATTTCTAAAGGCGATTTCAGGAATAACCCGTACAAAATAGGTAGGTAACTAGGAACTAAATAGGTTGGAACTAAATAGGAGGTACTAAATTGGTAGTTACAAAATAGGAAGGTAACTAGGTACTTAACAGGTTGATACTAAAAATTGAGCTAACTGACATCTTTTCGACTGTGCCTACAATGAACGCACGCCGCTTCTTTCACAAGGAAATCTCCACTTAATTAACTTATTGAGCCATTATAGTCGGTATTCGGCCCAGTTACATCGACTAGGTTATGATAATGTATGAAAGCTTGTTAAAACTGAGGTAATGTTTAAATTATTGGTATTACCGTAACGAAGTATCTGAGAAATAGCCCAAGTAGCTTTTAATTCTGGTCTATCATAAAAATTTTAGGATCTACGGGTTTAAAGGAAATAGGCCACAACTAATGGGATGTTGACTTTGTGGCCCAATGTTTGAGGACCATTGACTCTGCGTCCCATTTTGAGTTATTTTCGTTGACGATGTGGCCCAAAAATTTGGGCTTTAAAGTTAGTAACAAAAACAAGTGTTTTTTGGTTGACTTTGCGGCCCCTTCTTTTTTGTAGGAACAAATGTGAATTATATGTACAGTCAGAGAAAAAGTTATTGCATTTGTATTATTTGGGTCCTACGAATGGGCTCTTTCTCACAAATTGATGGACATAAACATGAAGCACCCTTATACCTACTCTTATTCACTCTTATTCCTCATCAGCCGTTAGACATCCACTGTTGCGGATGAGGCTTCCCCTAGAATGCAAAGCGTGCAATGGGGGAATTTGTTATAATCACCATGCTTGGCAGGCGGATTGGTGATCGCAATTAGTAATAAGTCGGTACTCAGATGGATGCTATTGCCCATCCCCTGGTGTAATCCCTTAGTAAAGTTTTTACTAATACACCTACGGAAGGAGATAGAGGGGTGTATTCTTAAGCCGGACACACCACGGTAAATTCATTTTACATTCATGTCTCTCTTATATTTTCTGGTTGATTGATAAGTACTTCTACTTAGAACAATCCGTACATTGATAAGTCTTATTCGAATAAATATATCAATAAAAAAATTTGAAGACCTTGTAGAACTTGTAGTTTTAGTAATCTTTGTTAATCTCTGTGTGTGTGTCTCTTGTATTTTCCTGTGTCATTCTTATCTTGTCATCTATCTACATTCATTGGCACAAATAAAAGCTTTTTCTTTCTTTCTTTCTTTAAGTGTCTAAAGTTACCTTATTATTAAAGTACAGCAAACACGGTATTGATACTTTATGTAACTCAGATTCCAACGTTCATCGCTTATTTCATAACAACAGTTCGTTCTAAATTCCTCTGGAAAGGTACAGAATTGCGGTGAGTTGTGACGACATTTATGATCATACCAATTACAATCTACTGTCCTGTAATGTGCTTTATTTCTAGAACGTAGACCACACAAAGATATAACTCTGACTATGAACTACGACTACGACTAATGGCCAACACAGCCAAAATAAATGCATACTTAATATTAAAATTGCAAACTATTTTATAAAAAATTAAGTGTCAAAGAGATTTACAAAAAATCCTATTGACTAAATAATATTTGAATTTTGTGTGTTTTGGAAGGAGTCATTTTAGTTTATAAGACGATTCTAAATGATCCTTGTGAAGGATCATTTAGAATCGTCTTATAAACTACCTTCCAAAACACACAAAATTCAAATATTATTTAGTCAATAGGATTTTTTGTAAATCTCTTTGACACTTAATTTTTTATAAAATAGTTTGCAATTTTAATATTAAGTATGCATTTATTTTGGCTGTGTTGGCCATTAGTCGTAGTCCCTTATGATACAATCTACTATTATTCATTGAAATGAATAATAGTAGATTGTATCATAAGGGAGCAAAATAATATTTTTACGGCGAGGGCGCTTTTTTGATTCCTGAGCGAAGTGAGGGATTCTAGAGTAGAATCCCGAGCGTAGCGAGGGATTCAAAGTACGTCGCCCGAGCCAAAAATATATTTTGCGCCCGAGTGTTACACTCTACTTTTCATCACCCACTATGAGAAAATAAAAGGTGCCTCATATTTTATTGAACGAGCGAAGCGAGTTCTTTAAGTCAAGTTGGAAGAATCGGCGTTTGTATGTATGTATCTATGTATGTATGTTTGTCCGATGAAATCTTCCTAACTGTTAATTCAATCGTCATGAAATTTAGTATAAGGGTAGATAGCATTGGTACAATTTGTAGGTAAGGCTATGAGCTATATCGGTTGGGGGGTTGATGAGATATTGGGTTCAGAGAGGGGGTAAAAAAAATAAAAGTGAGACAGTCAGATCAAGTGGGATGTCTAATGAAAGCGCTTTAGTTGGAAATTTCAAAACTGTTTTTAATAAGTAAAAACAGTTTTGAATTGAAATTGAAGAATTTAGAAACTTGTAAGTACTCCATAAAACTATAACCAATATAAAATCCATTGTTGACCTCCCATTTCTAGGAATTTGAATGATGTTGGAGTTCTATGTTTCGTCAAAAGGACGTTATCAATTGATTCGTCAGGTACTTGATATACTAACAGGTATGTAGTATTACGCCCGTTGCTTAGTCCTATTTTAAGGTTATTTCGATGATGTGTAGGAAATTACCTCGAGATAAATTTTAATAAAAATAATATTGGAAAATATGTTATGACTTAAGTAGGTACTTAAATAGTCGGGCTGATTATGGAGTCATCGCGAGGTCTCAGTTCGGAGCGAACCACTAGTTTCAAAACAAAACCATGAATTTCTAACAATCCGTGAAAATTTACGAAAACGAGGGTTGTACCTAGTTCGCGCGTTTTTAATTTGTTTTTTTTATTCAGCCGGCGCGGTGCGCGACTGTGGGCGGTCGTATACCAGCCAGTATTTATTCAAACAATATTTGTGTTCAAACACTAAGATATTCCAAATTCAAAAAGTGCGCTGCAAAGTTATTTGTGGCGCACTTATTTAGGTTCGATATGTTCCAAATTCAAAAAGTGCGCGGCAAAGATAATTGCGGCGCACTTATAGAAGTTTCATACAGAAAACACCACCTTTGGGTGCACTTAAAGGCGAACCAAGTCGTCCTTTTCGAATAGATGGGATGAAAAAATTATTTGATTTGATTTGATTTGGCTATGGAGACTCAGAATAGACCTCCTCCGTTCTCTACCGTGGATATCGTAAAAGCCGACTAAGAAATTATACCAGGGGATGGACCATGTGAGTACTTAACACCAACTAACTACTTATTGCGATCACCAATCCGCCGCACAAGCGTGGTGACACGGCACTTGGCTGGTTTTTTAGTAATAAACTTCTATGTAAGTAGTAGTATCTTAAAATATTATGGCAGAGTTACAACAAGGCTAATCTACTGGGTATGTCGTTGGGGGATATGTTGGACCTAGATTTTAATTACCAAAAGTTTAAATCTGCTAACTTGAAAATGGCAGCTCACCGAAACCTTATTAATATTCCACAAGAAAACCAAAAGTGGCTTGGCATCGCTTTTATTATTATTTACGGCTACAGGAAGCTAAACAGCGAATTTACAGCGATAATAAAATCTATTATTTCTCGGCTCGGGAATATAATAACGAATTAATTTTGTAAGCTTTTGTTGTTTTATGTTTTTGCTCAGGAGACTAATCCCTAAAGGATTTGGAGTTTTATAAGTATTCAACAAATACGTGCATAAATCTTAAGGGTACAAAAAGGCTACTTTTAGCAGTGTACGTTTTCGGTATCGCGACTGTACCACATAATAAATTCGTAAAAAGAAAAATACCTACACAGAATCACTGTTGTACAAAGACTAGATTTTGCAAGCCAGTTCGTGATCGCCACTTGAGAACCTTTATTCCCCAGGAGTCAGTTCTGCGAGCTATATGGCCTGCCCATTGCCATTTAAATTTGCGTGTAAGTATTACTAAGCTACTGTTTATCTATGTTCACTATAACTTTTACCTATTTATGTTAAATCTTATCTAACGTAATTATTCTAGGAAACTATTTTTTTTTTTAATAATTGTTGCTCCTATCTTTTTAATTTACAATGGTTCGCTGGCTATCGGCTTGATCTATCTTGGCCGTTATGTAAACTTCCCACCGTCAACTTTTTTACTGGTCTTTCCAATCGTCGCTTCTCAATGGATATTACCTACGGCAGACAACGTGGCAGCAAAAAGCACCTACCTTGCTTTTTTTTTTTGCCCTCAACTGGCCGTTCATTCATCATTCTTTCTACAAAAAGGTTTTATGTCAGGATTGGCAACGGATCTCTTTGTAATCGGAGATATTTGGATTAGTTGAAATGGGCGTACGTTTTAAATAAGGAAGTTTGTTTAGGATGGGGTGATGAACTAATTTGTTAACTATTTATTGTTTTTCGTAACATCCAAAAACATTGTTATTTTAACAGCGAGGTAGGTGTTTATTTTTTCAAAAGGAAAACTTTTTGGAAAGATGCATTTATGCCTTAACGCAAGTTTTGAAAGGATCTAGGGTCCATTCTAAGAAAGAGTACTATTTGTCAAAGGTCGTTTCCTCAGAAATACTTACCCCCTTATTCATAATCATTTTTTAAACATATTTTAGTTAAAATATGTTTTGTCTTGTTTTGACGTATGTCATTTTACATCAGAGAGAACAAAAGAAAAGCTATATTAACTAAAATAGGTTTAAAAAATGATTATGAATAAGGCCCTTAGTATTTAGTGCATACGGGGGGTCTTATGGCTAAAAGCAAGCACTTTTAGACAACCTTTGGATGGACAGGATACAATAAAACTAAGCGGCAGTGTACGAGTTAAATCATAGGTACTTAAATATTACTTTGAGAATAGTACATTATAAAGTAACTACTAGTTATCTCTCTAAGTAAGTATACTTACTTAGAGAGATAACTAATTATTAAATATAACCATAAAGTAGCTGTTTCAAGCAATGAACAGGCAGTGATTGTACATTATCCAGTTTTTAAGTATACCTTAGCTATAAACACGAGTATAGAGAGAGTTTTAGAGGATTTTACAGTGAAAGGGAGTTTCATTATCGTACAGCTTTTATGGTGAAGGAATTACCATAAAACTGTGAAGCATGGAGTTTTAACAGGAGTATAGATACTGCATACAAACCATGTTTATGAGATTATATCCTATCTTGGATATAATCTCATCAAACTTCATGAAACTTTGTAAACTTGTTCACTAAAATCATATAGACCCTGCACTCACGCATAATGGACCATCCATATACCGAATACCCAGTTCGAACGCGGAAAAGGGAGTTCTTTTTTAACATTAACATCTTTATACTTACCTGTGGTTTGTCAGTTTCTTATAAAAGAAAGAAAGAAAAGAAAGAAATAAAAAAAAGAAAGAAAAGAAAGAAAATTTATTTATTTTTCCCCAAAAAACACAACACAATAAAACGAAACAAATTAAAAGACAAGACAACAAAAAGATTATTAACATTAAAAATAAATACGAAGGTAGGCGTTATGTGTTGTGTGGGGTCAAATAGGTCCCTGTCTCAGCATTTAAGTTGCACCAGACCTGCCCCCCAAATTCAGTAGCAAATGGCAAATATAAATGGAGGAATATTTATTTGGGAATAAAGAAATAATATTTTCTCTCCATACCACGGGGTATCTGCTGAGAGTTACAATTACCGGTTACCAAAACATTTTCCAAGGTTCATCTAATTAAGTTTTACGACTGACCGGTCCAAGTAAACATTTTGCCCCGATACGCGCGCCCGGTAACATTGTTAATGTCTACGTAAATATTTGTCTGTCTGTCTGTTTGAGAGGCGCCCGGATCTGTAAATTTGATTTGCTACATGAAAACTTCAGTTTAGTTTAGTTCTAAGAAAACTGGTGTCATTAACTTAGAACAAACATTACATATTATGATGAAAGAGATTCATACTCTTATGCGTACGTACTTACAGTAGGTAACATTGTCTCCCTTTAAGTAAGGAAACTGAAGTAGCGAATCAAATTTACAAATCCGCAGACAAATATGCATCCGTGTTCTACTGGATCGGATTTTTTTACCTGTTTTACTACTGGTAGTAATACTGGTTGTACCGCGGGCAACAATCTATGATTAAGTTAACGTGTTTTCCAAATTACTCTAGTAAACTTTTCCTTCGACTAACTTTCAAAGTTTATTTTTGGCTTGAAATTAAATGCAATTGTTTCGATTAAGTACATTTTATTTCCAAACTTGTTTTTCTAATCCTATTGGCTGGGTGACCAAGAATGAACCGGTCATACAAAGTAATACTAGTAGTTAGAAAATCAAAACACTTAAATCATTTAATTATACCGCTTAGCTCTTGGAACATGTTTATTTAAAACAATTAATAATAAGCAAATCGAAAAGCAAATTGTACTTAGCACAAAATAACATTGAACATTTACGGTCCTTTGTTCGATTAGTCTGATGACTTTAGGGTGTGTCAGTCTGAGTAAACAGAACCATGTGTCAGATGTTATGTATCCTACTAATGTAAGCCAGGTTAAAATTAGCAGGTGGTAGAACTCTGGATGTCTGGAGAAATACCGCTGTGATCTCATCGACCTATTGGAACTGATCATATAGAGACGTACGTTGAGATTATCTGTCTGTAACAAGGATGTAATGACACTTCGCTGGTTAGTAGAGAAATGTATTAAGTACCTCTTATAAGTATCATCAAATCAATGAATGGGCAGTAGCATCCATCGAAGTACTTAACGCCAATACTGCGATTACCAATCCGCCTGCCAAGCGTGGTGATTATGGCAAATCTCCCCATTGTATTCAATGGCTTCGTCCAGCAGTGGACGTATACGGCTGATAAAGAAGAAAGAAGAAGAAGATAAATTATCAACTCTTTAAAAACTTCGGTATTTATTAAAGTAGACGTTGAATTTGACTGACAAACTCGATTTGTGGCAAATATGGACGAATCCAACAATTCACGCTGAAAGCTCCAATACCTAAACGTTATAAATGATGAGAAGGTAAAAAATAAATAAATAAATTAAATTAGCAGGTGGTAGAACTCTGGCGGCCTTATTACAGAACATGGTCTAAATCTGAATTTAGTTCAGGCGTACTAGTCTAGGCTTAAATGTCGACATTAGGCATATACGACTTTAATACGAAAGCAGATGGTTTGTTTTCCGATATCATTTATCGCGCTACTACACAAATTTCCAAAGTATCAAACTGACGGATTGTGTCACATCACAATTGAGATGTCGAAATTCATACCTCCAACAAGCAATCAACTGTCAATTTGTAGACCATTGCTAAACTAGGGGGCTGCCTGGTTTTAGAAAAACCAGAGATAGTCCAAGCTTATGTCATTTTTACCATTAAGCTAGGACTATCTAGCTCGAAAGTTGCTTCTGGAAAACAAAACATCTTCTTTTGTATTACAGTCGTATATACCAATGGTCGATATTTAAGCCTAGATTGGTAGTCCTGGTTTAAACTCGGACTAAGTCCATGTTTTGTATTAACACCCTGGATGTCTAGCATTTAGTTTCCATAGTTGTTATAATAACGGTAGATAAATAGACAGCTTCAATAACATTTGCATAAGTTTCAACACAGCCCTAAGCACTGTAATAAAAACAAACGAATTGACATTGCATAACCTCCAATCAAGCATCAATCTTCATGCAATTTAAAAGCAAATTATCCCAAAATTACAATCAGGCCGAAAAAAGCGATTTCCGTCCGAGTGTGCGATTGTTTTCAGCACAATGGGTTATTAGTGTTTTTTGCCGATGCTATAATAACGACGACTGAATGGTTGACTTCGTGGTGATCACTCGACCGTGGTCTGGACGGTCAGACGATCAAGTTCATTACATTTATGGGCAGACACATTTTCGATGTTTGAACATATAACTTTTCATTTAAAAAACCGACTTCCGCCATTGTATTCGACTAAATAATTTTGAATGATGAAAGAACCTTAGTGGTGAAAGGATTATGATACTTTTTGAATGCAAATGCTTGGTTTGTTGCTGAAAATATCAAAATCGCCATATGTATGCCTACAATATTTGAGGAGTTCCCTCAATTCCTCATGGATCCCATCGTCAAAACTGGATTCTGAATATCTATTCAAATAAAAAAATAATTTTCCAAATCGGTTCATAAACGCCGGAGAAATGAGGTAATAAACATAAAAAAAAACACAACCGAATTGAGAACCTCCTCCTTTTTGTGAAGTCGGTTAAAACCAGTTATCAATTATAACATGATGTGTCCGGGCTTAGAATATACCCCTCCGTTTCCTCTCATGGGTGTAGTAAAACAAAGACTAAGAGATTGAGCGGGAATGGGCAGCAGTATCCGTTGAGTACGCATTGTACGCAACACCAATACAATGCATGCCAAACGTGGTGATTATGGCTTCTCATTGTATGGAGGAGGCCTCTACAACAGTGGACACCAGACCGCTGATGATGATGATTTCAATTCATTGACAGTTCAATGTTCCATAGCTTATTGTGACTTCTATAATATCACGTACAGTTTAGGCACGTTCAGAATTTTCACATGTTGTCTGGATATGAGGCTCTACAAAAAATCACGTCCGTGTAGCGTCACGTAGCGTCGCTATCAAAAACAAGTTCTGACAACCGTAGCCCACAGACTAAGGAACGTCAGTACCTAAAGATAGTGAGTCGCTAGCAAGACGATAGTGGATAGCAAATATTAACCAATCAAATTACAAAGATTTCTAAGCTACTCCGTTGTAATTGGCCAATATTAATATTTGCGATCGTCTCGCTATAGCCGTCTTGGTAACGTTAGTCAGCCAGTCTATATCTACTGTTGTATTCCTATATAAAGTGTAAAAAAAATTGTTAATAATAAATAAAGTGCATATTCATGTTTGTTTCATAATAAAATTCGATTCACATCAAAAATCTTCTATTTAGACACTAACAAACTGCTGCTGTACTTGATAAAGCGATTTGTAATAATTCCACGAGTTTGAAGAACGGTCGGTTAAGCAATAAACATAACATATTTAGACAAGCTATTGAGATACATTAGCGGCTCGCTGACGTGTGTCGAAAGGCGCCGAAAGAATGCATGCTGCGAAAATACATGCATGGCAGACGTAAAATAGCTGTGGAAATGGATTAAATCCTGGATCTACTTGTGGATGTATGTAACTCTGTGGCTTTCAGTTTAACGACCTCTGTGCCACAGCGGGCGTATAGCCGGCTGAGATGCGAAAGGTTGTGGTTTCGATTCCCGCTGCGGGACAAATGTTTGTATGATCTGCAAATATTTGGTCCTGGTTTTATGGTACCATGGTACTTTTAGTTCCTGATAACCACGACACAAAGAAACTACGTATGTAGCTGTTGGGTGTTCAGATTTGAGGAGGATGTTCTCTAATCTTCTTCATATCTACGAGGGGAAATTTTGTGTAATATAGGCACATACTTTTCTTTTTCTTCTTTTTCTTTTGATAGCTGGCGAAAACATGTTTTTTTTTGTAATTAGTTAGTCCTGTTATTAATTTAAAGCATATAATAAGTAAGTATTTCTTAATTTTGCTTATTTTGCATTTCGTACAGCAATGACAAGTAGAGGCGCGGTCGCATTCGGGCCGTGTCATTACATCCTCGGGGAATCCAAAGCGACTGCAATTTACAGTTGTAAAGAATTTTAGTTTGGTTTTGTAACTTAATATAAATTCCAAGAATAAACTTTACTAAACGAATGTATTTATATGCGACATAATTTTATAATAAACAAGACATGCGTCTTTTCATTCGAGAAATTTAAATCAAAATATTTGATTCGAGAACTTAAATTTACAAATATTGACCCGAAACAACTTATTTCTATGCTCCTGGTATGAAAGATATTCCATTATAGTAACTACTTGAATTTTCGCAGACTGTAACTAGTTAAATAGCAAGTTCTTCATGTAATGACTCTTTTCTCGGACCACTCATAGTGTAGGGTTCTGAAGTTTTCTTAACTCAAAACAAGATGTCGCCATTAGTAGATGGTACTAATTCCCAGGTAGGAAAACTCTATACGGGACTTCCTTGGGTTAGTTTTTTTTGCATTGACCATGTGACATAACTTTGTAGTAACGTATGACATGCTAATAGGTTTTCAGAATTGAAGTTTGTTTCTTTATAAACTATTACGCAACAGCTTTATACGTAGAAATGCCATAATAAAACTACAAAACACCATAACGACAATTTCATAAATATAATTACAAAACAATTATCTGTTTCCACAAGCTGTCAGTCTGTGGCCATTATAAAGACATCCATCTTCTGCAGATTCCGTCTCTGCATATTCTATTAATCATTTTATGTATCTTATTACAATGTGATAATAGTCAGTATCGCTTGGCAGGAAGGGTGAATGGTACATGATTAATGTCAATTTTATTGTAATTGTTGGTCGGTTATGGTCTTTTTTGGAGGGGAAGTTGACCGGTCATGTAATAAACAAAATAAATATATTTGTCTCTTTCCCTAGGATACCTGCCGTGTTATTTCTGACTTAAAAATATATCCCTACGTCTCCTCCCGTGGATTTGTACAAATGGGTTTAATTTTCTGATTGCAGTAACAAAGGTTTCTAACTCCTATTACTACCTTCTTAAGTCAAAAACATAATTGTATCGCGGGTGCAATTATATCATATAGTTTGTTTGTTTGTTTGGAAATGGTCTTTATTACTCATAAAATACAGGAAAATATTATATCTAAACACATTTTAGTAAAATATATCTAAAATTATAAACAACTCGGCAGGCTACGTTAGTTAGTTAGTTCGTTAGTTGAAGCGCCTATAAAAGTTTTTGAACAAAATTAGTATTTATGTATAATATTTGACACTTTATAAATATAAATTGGTGATATTTTATGCAAAAGACATTATATACACCATTAGGTAGTTACTATGAGCACTTTGGCTAACGCACATTTTTAACGTTGAGATTTTCAAGCGTTTACTAAGGTACTAGGTACCTAAGTACCTAAATATTAATTAGGTTACTTAATTATTTTAGTGTAACAAAATTTGGTCAAGCATTACAAAACATAAAACATTCATAACATAAACAGGGGGTACATATATCATATTAAATCACATTATATCATATTAATGATAGTAAGAGATGTCTGTTTTTACGGGCATAAGATCACAGAAAACAGATTCTACAACAGATTGTTTGGTATTCTCATATTTTATCAATTTTGATCATTAGTTGCTGTCAACAGAACTAATTTTTGATACTTCTCTGTAACCAAAATCTTTGACTCCATTATAAAAAACCTCGTAAAATGAAAGATTCATTGATAACACGACTTTACCAAAGTCCAAACATGCCAATAAATTCCTACAAATTAGCTTCTATACACTAAAATAAATAAGAAATAAAAAGCTATCAAGCGAAATATAAAGTTTGTCTATTTCTTTAATCTCTTTGAATTATCACCAGGACTTCCTATTTGTTCTTCCTTTGCAGTATTTCGGACATTTTCGGTTCTCTCATATTTAAAATGTTTTAAATTTTTTGGGTTTCGCACCACAAAAGTTACTAACGAAACCATTATAGGATAGGATCACTTTATTGTATGTCTGTCCGTCTAGATCTTTTTGCTAATGGCTAGAGATATCGAGTTGAAATTCTAACTCAACGTAATAAATAGATTGACACGGTCTTTCAATGTAATTAATAATTAATTTATGAATCAGAAGTTCATTAAATATAAGTTTTATATACATTACACAAATAAATAAATAAATATGTAACCATTGATAATGGCTACGGTAAGTACTGACATACTATATAGTTACTGTTACGAATATGTATTTCCATACACCCGAAAATAATTAATTCTAATTATTCAGGATGTAAAATTGAGGTTGGGCACGCAGGGCAGCTTCCAGAACGGATGTAGGTACAGGGAAACGTTCCTAACTTCTATAGGAGATAACACAGAAAAAATTACATTTAAAAAAAAAGTTTTGACCTCGTTTGGTCTATTTGACAAGAGGTAGAAATAGGTCAACTGAGGTCAAAGTTCTAGAACTGTCAGAAATTGCAAAAAAAATACCTATTAATTTTATAGATAAATTATTTTAGTCACAAAATTCATAACATATACGGAAGCCCCAGGGCGCGAATCACTCGTGCTTGAAATGATTATAGTATCAAACATTTACACTAGAGATTGCAATAATCTCTACCATACCAAAATTAACTTACTGTAGACATCTTAATCAATTAATTTTTAATAGTATTAATGTATATCAGATTTTTATAAACAATTTTAATTTCATTTAGTTTTCATAGGAACTAACATTTTTAACGTAAAAACGCATGACAAATTTATGAAGTTTAAAGTTCTAAAGTCAAAGTAAAAGAATTGTAACTTACTTCTCGCTATTTGTAGCTATAGCGTTATTATAGAATGCTTTCAACTTAATTTCCTCAGAATTCTGAGTTAATTTCTATCCCTTGTTATTACAGATGTCATCTGGCATGTCACAATTTATCAAAAATATCTATTTACAGCATAGACGTAATACACAGAGGGAGTAGTAAATTCTTTCATTTTCTCATAACGTAACCCGTTACGGTGTTTTTTTCAATAAATTTTATCTTTTTATGATAATTTAAATTGATTAATATTTATTTTTATTACCTTTTGTTTCAGGTAACATTAAGAAACTGATTTGGTGAAAAATATTAAACGGTAAGCAACATGCACATAACAAAAGATATAAAAATATATATCGAAATATATCTACTTATTTTTATTTTTTTGGGTATTTTCTATGTATAATAAAAATATCTATCTATGTAATGTATTGTATTAAGTATATCAGTTATCTAGTACCCATAACACAAGCTCTGTTTAGCTTGGGGCTAGATAATGTTGTGTGAAATGTCCAGCATTTATTTAATTTTACTTTCCACGATGATGGGGGTAGGTTCGCTAAGCGACTTGCTTGTAAAGCACAAAAGTGTATTTATTTTTCATGTGAACCCTTTTAGTTTTTCTATCAGCGGCACTATTTTTATTGCGACAAAGTTGTCACAAGCTATTTACGAGGTATCATGTTCCCACAGGAGATAGGGAGCATCGTAAACTGGGCAAACTGCGGTCCTGTCCTCGTAAGATTTGACACTCCTTCACCAGCCGTGGCCATCGTAAAATAACACTATTTTGTCGCGGTTTACGTCAAAGTATAGATACCACATTTTGTAAAGCATTCAATAAGTGGCAGATATAGACCATGTATGAAATGATTTTTTTATTCATAGAAGCCATCATTAAAATAAGTTTTTTTTATACAATGTAGAAATAACCGCATAAGTCACAATTCAGTGTGAATATTGGGATAAGAGGGTTTAAGCTATGTCATTCCAAATTTCAACCAAATCGCGGTCGTATTATCTGTTTCAGCGTGAAGGAGTAGCAAACATACTCACAAGCTTTCGCATTTATATTATTAGTGAGATGAGATAAATATAATGTGTTTTAGCTTAATTTTGCGTGCTTCATTATTATATTAAACACAGTGTTATCAGTAGGCTAGGTTTCGGAGGCCCAATTCTCTAATTTAAAAACATTAATAATAATAATAATAATGTATTTATTTCAACTAATAACTAGACTTAAATGAAACTTAGATTAAATAAGGTCTAAGTACATTATGATGAACACTAGCAAAATTATACATTGGATTGTCACTAAACAAATATGTTTTAACTGCTGCTATATCCAAGAGGTCGATACTGGCCCTAAACTAGGCATAACCTGTGTGATAGGTACCAAAACACTCCAGACACAATATAATCTCGTGTCAGTTGCACTGTCACATATAGTAACTATTACTTAATCTTCGCATGTATACGCGAAGATTACGTAATAGTTACTATATGAATGCACGACTGGAATTTTTTTAAATTAGAGAATTGGGCCTCAGATATTTTCCTCTAGACCCTGGGGTGCGATTTTTTAATGTCAGTGAGTGACTAAATGTCATCAAAAAGGCCACAAATCACCGTTTTTCAGGAGATTTACTGGAGCAGACACTTGTATTAATATCATAGGTATATAAGAATTTTAGTCATCAATGAGTTTCAGTTGTATAGAAATTTGGTTTTACTGTTTGTTTTTACAATTTTACTGACGTTTAGTTACTCGATGACTCAAAAATCACACCCCTGAGCAATAGTGCCAATGTATAAAAATGACCCAAAACTCTTCTTGTGTAGGCTCTGTCATATTTTAAAATCTATGGTAATCTATCTGTGACCACCGAAACGGCTTTTGGAAATTGAGTTATAGAATTTGGTTATAAAAGAGATTTGGAAGGTCGTAAAATGATTAGGTTATTTGGGGAGGTCCTTTTGGTGATAAAATATGATAAAAAATATGCTTATTGAATTTATTGTAAAGAAGCTTATCTGGACTGTTTTTTGTGATAACGTTATAGGAATCTTAAAGTAGTGCTGTATCACGCTACGATACTCCCTGAGCCAGGCATTGTACCGTCATATAATGCCAGAGGCCCAATTCTCTAATTTACTTCTTCTTCATTTATTTAAAATGACCTCTAAGGAAAATTTTCCTTAATTTTGCCAATGTCAAGTAATTATTTTGATAAAGTTAGGTCAAGTCGACAAAGTCTCAGTCAAGTCATGTTCTAATAAAACGATGGCTGTTTCACTAGAATGTTCGTGGACAATTTCCACCCGTTTGAAAAGACACGCAATACACTTATATTTAAATTCACTACCACGTGTTCTTTAAATAAGCTACACTTAAAATGCCACCAATATTAAACGATATAACACCAAAAAACACTAGATATTGAAATAAAATAAAAAATAGACGACGTCTCGTTTCGAAAAAGCAGAAAAAGTCCTTCTCTAATTTAAAAACATTTCAGTCACAATATAATCTCGTGACAGTGCGACTGAAACGAGATTATATTGTGACTGGAATGTTTTTAAATAAGAGAATTGGGCCTCTGAAATAAACCTTAGCCGTTAACAAAATGCAAGTCCTATTAGAAATCTATGTGTAACACACACTCACGGTACACATGTAAATTATATTTATGGTCATCATCATCATCAACCTGTAGTAGCCCACTGCTGGACATAGACCTCCCCCTCCTCTTGATTGCCACTTTCATCCACCGACTTCATGCGAATATTTATGGCATTAATGTATTTGTATATGTATCCTACGTTACTGCTGCAGCAAGCTTAAAATGTTAAAATCATCAAATCAATAATAATAATATTTCAGCAGTGGACTTCCACAAGCTGGTGATGATTAATTATTATTGTTATTTTATTTTTGTGTTTTGTTTTATTAATATTATGTACCTAAATTTCAAATACGATTGTAAAAATTGTTCCTGAATAAATAAATGAAATGAAATTAAATGAAATCAATCATCAAATCAGTATCAGGGACTTTTTCTGCTCTTTCGAAGAGAGACGTCGTCCTTTTTTATTTTATTTAAATTTCTAGTGTTTTTTTAAGTTATATCGTGTAATTTTGGTGGCATTTTAACCGGTGTAGCTCATAAAGAGCACATGGTAGTGAATTTAAATAAAATTAGTGTATTGCGTGTCTTTTCGAAGGGGTGGAATTTGTTCAGGAACATTCTAGTAAACTGCCATCAATTAACTAGAATATGACTTGACAGAAGACTTTGACGACTGGACATTGTTTGATTATATCAATAACTTGACATTGGCAAAATTGAGTAAATACTCAGATGCCATAAAAAAAAAAAAAAAAACAGTATCAATAATTTAAGTCCGTTGCAAAATTGTTTTTCTTGATAAATAAGTTACTATGTGATTATCTTATCAACATATAACATCAAATATCAAGTAAAAGAGATGAGAAGAGAAGTCAAGAGTATTACGTCTTATTAAGCCTTGTTTTCAACTGTAGGCAGACTTCGTAGACTCTATTTTATGAGGAATATTTCAACGTAGATAACTTAAAAAGAACCCTAAGTTGAACCGTCGCAAATCGTCGTAGCTCTGGCTATAAGAAGAACTAGCTGTATAGTACAAAGTACTAAATCTGTCAGCAATATCCAAATCTGTCATCGGCACAGTTGTTACAGTTGCTTAAGTCAATGTCAGGCCGGCTAAATTAGGATTACCTAAACATTTATGGGACTAAAGCAAAAGGTTATGTTAATATGTTATGTTATGTTATCTTTTGTTATGTTGTGTGGTTTTAATAATAATAATAATAATAAATTTAGTGATGACGAGTTCTAAATATAAATAAGTGTTTAATTTGGTGATGAAGAAATTACCTTCAAAGTATGGAACTTAAAAGTAGCACAAAAATAGGTCTGATGACGAAAAGCCCTTATTATTTTATCTTTTCATGTCCGTTCCTAATTTGGAAATTACTAAATAAACATCATGGAATATTGCTTGACATTTCCATAGTCCCACCACGGTGTCAATTCGTTTATTTCAGTAAATATTTACCATGCGACATGCGCCTACGCACCGCGGCACGGCGCACGTGTCTTGTCATTAGCACCCTATAAACGACTGTAAACAAATGCCGGCTACATCTTGCCAGCATACCTTAGTTAATTTAGGATTCGTCACTTTATTCGAAATAGGTAGAGCAAAAGATAAATGTAAAAAAAAACCTCTAGAAACTCACCAACTTTAATTCAAACATGTTAGAATATTGAAGAAATGTGGACGCTAACAATGCAATTTATCAAAGAGAAAAGATTCGCAATAACGGTCCATCAATAACTTTATCTGAATTTTAATCTCTTATATCTTCTTCTTCTTTTATTTCTTTATCTTTATCTTTATCTGGAAAATAAAATGCAATTTATTATAAAATAAAGTACCTACTCTTAACAGTTCCAGTCAATTAGCCGACGCACAACGTATCAAATAACAACAAACACTGCATAATGTAGAGTCCGTGTGTTGTCATTAAAAAAACTGGCACGAAAGACGAAAGTCCGCAACGAAAAAGGGATTCGTTCGAATTTCGAAATTGCGCTCGTTGTTTGTTTTTAGTATCGTTTTCGCGGCAATTGATTGATGGCGTATACCTACAGCCAACGAGACGCGGAAGAGTGTAAGTAAAAAAATACAATCGAATTGAGAACCTCCTCCTTTTTTTGAAGTCGGTTAAAAACCGGGCAGGTTTTTCATGTTGATAAAATGAGTTCATCATAGTTATTATATTTAGGGCATTGATTTTACTGTAGCTCTTACAAAGATTTATAACATAAAATAATTTTTTAGAGAAAAACACAAAACCCGATTTCTTTGAAAAAGAGCTGAATCAGTTTCGATAAAATTTATATCCACCTCTGAAGTATGACCTACTAAACAAAAAAGAATCATCAAAAGCAATTAATAATTTATTACACTCTTGATGATAATATTAATTATAAAGCCGCTTGGCCTGATGTCGCTCTTCCCCTCGACTGCTGAAATGGAAATTTACAATATCTATTCTTTCCTATTTACATGTTTCTATTAGATTGTTATTTATAAGTATAACCAGCGTAGCTTATGCATATTTTTGCAGATGTTCATTTAATTTTGACTAACTTCCTAAGGTTTTTAAGTTCTCGTTTACTATGTATCAGCAACTCCTTGCTCCGAGGCACCTCACAGGCACTTCTCACCTAGTGGTAAGACAGATCATCAATGTAAGCCAAAGCTGTGTTTGTTGCCTGATTCTTCTAGGCTTGGTCGCGTTGGAACAGGAGTAATTTTAGTTTATAAGACGATTCAATGATCCTTGTGATTTCAATGAATAAAATTCGTTTGACTACTTGGTTACTTACCTAAATTCATAATTGACGGAGTAATCGCGTAACTAACATACAAAAAAAACATACAGTCGAATTGAGAACCTCCTTTTTTGAAGTCAAAAATTTAGGTGTCACTCAGTTTTTTTATTGCAATTTTACAAGCACAGTAAATTTTTTACTTGAGTAAAAGCTTTCTTATTTGATTTTCTTTAAATTGTATGCCTTTTGATTCAAAAATAGTATAGAATCGACATAGCTCCTATCTTGGATTCAATCAATCGACACATTATAAATAGCACTTTGAAGCTACGGGCGCGATTCGATCAAAGCTATACGTTGTTCGTCTTTGTGTACGTGCATGTTTTATTGACTTTCACTATACTTTAAGAGAATAAAGAACAACTATCGGAAAGGAGATTAGTTTTATCTATTTAAGAGTGTGTTTCAAGTAACTACTTAGCTGGTCTTTACACGTCATTTTGATGTTTTTGAACAGTGTGAAAAGTCAAAGTCAAAGTCAAAAAGAACTTTATTCATTGAAATCACAAGGATCATTTTGAATCGTCTTATATAAAATTAAATTACTCCTGTTCCAACGCGACCAAGCCTAGAAGAATCAGGCAACAAACTCGGCTTGGCTTACATAAATGGTCCGTCTTACCACTAGGTGAGAAGCGCCTGTGTGGTGCCTCGGAGCAAGGAGTTGCTGATACATAGTAAATGAGAACTTAAAAACCTTAGGCAGGTAGTCAAAAGTAAATAAACATCAGCAAAAATATGCAAGACAGCACACGCTACGCTTGTTATACTTATAAATAATAATCTAATACAAACATGTAAATAGGTAAGTACAGATATTGCAAATTTCCATTTTAGCAGTCGAGGGGCAGAGCGACATCAGGCCACGCGGCTTTATCATTAATATAGTCATCAAGAGTGTAATACGCTTTCTTAATTAGATTCATCTTTATGTAGGATTTAAATCTTCGAATAGGAAGTTTAAATGCACCTTCTGGAAGTTTATTATAGAACCGTACAGAATTCCCCATAAAAGACCCACTTACTTTCTTTAATCGAAATTTTGGTATATTTAGTTTGTGTTTATTTCTCGTGTTAATACCATGCACGTCACTTTTTATCATAAAACTATCCAAGTGTTTATGTGTATGTAATAATATTTCATAGATATATTGCGATATTACTGTAAGAATATTGATTTCTTTGAAACGTTCCCTCAAGGAGTCACGCGACTTCATTTTATAAATGGCACGTATTGCCCGTTTTTGTAAGACAAAAATAGCTTGGATATCTGCTGCTTTACCCCACAGTATGATACCATATGACATAACACTATGGAAGTAGCTAAAATAAACAAGCCTAGCTGTAGCTTCATCAGTAAGCTGCCTTATTATACGAACTGCATATGCAGCGGAACTAAGTCTACCAGCAAGAGCCACAATTTGTGGTGCCCACTGCAACCCTGCATCAATATTAAGCCCTAAGAAAATGGTAGACTTGACAAGATCAAGTGCCTCCCCATTTATTTTAATATTAGTTGGATAATGTTTTACATTTGGCAATGTGAATTTGATGCATTTAGTTTTTTTAGCATTAAGCAGAAGATTATTAACTGTGAACCACTCAAGAACATGCGATAGTGAATCATTTACAACATCGTAATTAGATTTAGATCTATCAACTTTGAAAATCAAAGAAGTATCGTCAGCAAATAGAACTATGTCACATGTGGTCTACTAAATCAAGAAATATATTTGTTAACATAATTATGTATAAAAATAAGTATTTATTGAAAAATGTATTTTTAAAAATAAACTTCTTTGAAAGCTTCAGACTGATCATGATAATGAAATTAGTAATAAGAACACTATGCTGGTCACAATGAACGTAAACACGACCAGTCTACTATTTTCTATCAAGGAGTTCCGTTGTCTCCGACTCCATCATCAGACCCCCTATTTCCTAGCTGAAAGTCACTCGGTGAGTAACGTTTGACAAGTAAAATGACCATTAATTGTTACAAAATTAGAATTGTCATTTTACTTGTCAAACGTTAGTCACCGAGTGACTTTCAGCTAGGGAATAGGGGGGCAGATCACCTCGTTGTCTCCATAGTATTGTCATCAGTACTTAGTTACTAGTAGTATATTATTATTTTATAAAAAAAAATACTTAACAGGTAATAAATAATAATAATAATAAAGATTGAGAGATAGAACCAGTCCAAACAAATTTTGGTTTAACCTAATTGACACCCCTTACTTACCCTTATTGATAAAGGGCAAACCAAATAATATTGAAGTCTTATATGTAAATATCATACGTTTCCTGTAAAAAAAACTTACAATATGATTTGTGCGAGCTTACAATATGACGTGTTCTCGTGTGGTCTTACACAGGACGTGCTTACAGGCACCTGTTGACACTGATCGCGTTATTAATACCACGTCTTAAATAGTCTCGCTATAGCGTATTAACTGGAAATCGCGTATTTCGTACCCTTTGTTTAAAAGGAAAATGGGAAATGGATGTTTGGGTTGTAAATTATAGCTACGTCATGCTCTTTTGGATTTAGTGCAATAATATTGGGAAGTCGAATGCTTTGGTTTTATTTCTTTAAGCCCGGTGATGTGAATTCTCTGTTTGTTTAACATTTATCGGTAAAAATGTGAAATGTTCGTATAAAGCCGGGTCCGCTGCGACAAATTTTCTAATGTTAATGTTAATGTTAAAGAACTTCCTTTTCCGCATTCGAACTATATTGATGGTTCATGATGCGTGAGAGTTAACTGGCTAGATAGTTAGCCAGCCTAACTCCGTCCAGAAGCACAGTTGTTGAGGGTTTGTTCACGTTGAGCTGCTACTCCCACGCATTCCAGGACTACGTGGGCAGCCGATTCTTCTTCGGTCAGACACCCCCTGCAGAGTGGGCTGTCTGTGGTTCCGATGTTGTAGAGGTGTTTGTTCAGGAGACAGTGGCTTGTGAGTGTCCCCACGATGGTACGAAGATCTAGTCTTGAAAGGTTGAGCAGACGACGCGTGAGTCGTGGTGAGACAGCCGGAAGGGCTGCTCTTGACTGTCTGCAGTCCGTGGTCCGTGCCCAACGTTCATTGTGTTGGTTTAGGGTGTGCAGCCGCATTCAAGTGCGTAGCTGAGAAAAGGGTAGAGGAAGGAATGGAGATGAGCCCTCTGTGGTTGTTCCCGACCCTCTTCAAGCCAGCTCATCTGCGGCGTCATTACCCAGTGATCCGCTATGTCTCTTCATCCATTGTAGAGTCACCTATGGTGATTCTCTCCAGGGCCAGGTGACATTCGTAGACGAGCTTGGAGTTGCAGCTATGTGGCTCTACAGAGCTCTGAGTGTTGCTGAGCTGTCGGAGAGGATCTTTACATTGTAGTCTGTGATCCCTCTTCTGCTCATTGCGGTGGCGGCTTCGGTAATGGCCACACATTCACATTGGAAAATGGAACTGTGCGTGCCTAATGTCAATGATATATTAATGTTGAGATCGAGCGAGTTAATTCCAGCGCCTGTTCCCTGTTCAGTCTTTGAGCCATCAGTGTAGACACGGACCTCACTGATTCCTGATTGATTTCTTTGACCCTCGTACAGTTGTATGTGGTAGTGCTTCCGAAATATGTGTTGTTTAGGGATCTTATCACACGGGGCAGCTAGTAGTGGTTCGTAAGTTATCGCCCGGTTTAGGATGGATGCGTGCAAACTCCTAGTATTTCCCCACAATCCTAGGTGTTTGAGTCTGATAGCGGCCATGGTTGCTTCCTGTATTTACCATGATTTTTGAGCTTTATTAACCATCATATTTATTAGTCATCGAGTGACTAAACGTCAGTAGTAATGCCGATTATTCCACAGTTTCCAAACTTCTATATGTATCTGAAACTCATTGAAGACTAAAATTCTTAACCTACCTATGATATCAATACAGTGTCTCCACCAGTATATCCTGAAAAACGGCCTTTTTGATGATATTTAGTCACTCAGTGACAGTCAAAAATCGGACCTCAGATCCAATGGGTTAAAGACTCATATTATTCTTATTTTTTAACCGACTTCAAAAAAGGAGGAGGTTCTCAATTCGACCCGTATGTTTTTTTTTGTATGTATGTTACGCGATTATTCCGTCAATTTTGCATAGATTTTGATGATTCTTTTTTGTTTTTTTTTGTAGTTTATACTTCAGAGGTGGTCCCATATAAATTTTATCGAAATTAATTCAGCACTTTTTGAAAAATTTGGTTTTTTGTGGTTCCCATAGAAAAAACCTATTATCAATGAATAATATTCTATCTATTCAGTACACGCGCGGATTTGAACACATGACCTTTGGATCAAACACGTAGCTACTCGTATGATCAGTCGGATCGTTATCAAAATGAGCTCGAAAATACCAATAGCTCCAAAAATAACGTTACATTTGGGTAAATCTTCCAAATCTAAAATGTCGTCCCACTTTCGTTTTCCAAAACCCGACAAGTGTCAAATGACTCCGCTGTGGAATGAAATCATAAAATCCGTGTCGCGGCGAACACAAACAGATCGACGATAGCGTCCGCGCGATTAATTGTAGCGATAGCGCTTCAGTGGACGCCCAGCCTTAGATCCTTGCTTGGGATTATTTTTTATTTGTCGTGTGATGGTTGATAATTTGACAAAAAGAATGCAATTTTGGATGCCATCAGAATTTCTTTGCGGTTTTTATGATACAAAAATGTTTTAATGATGCTTTGTAATTTTTAAGCACAATTTTCAGTACCTATACCCGAAAAGATGTCGTTAAGATAGCCCGTTACATCTTTACAGTAGTAAATACCAGTGGACACCGGACTTTTTTTTGAGAAACTTGCTTTTATTTGATTGTTTGGATAAAATAAAACTTTATTTATTTCCTGTGGTACTTTTTAGAGTTCCGTACCTAAAGGGTAAAACGGACCCTATAACTAAGGCTCCGCTGTCCGTCCTTCAGTCCGATCGTCTGTCTGTCACCAGGCTGTATCTCATGAACCGTGATAGTTACAGTTTAAATATTCACACATAAAATTTTATTAATTTTATTCACAAAAAACAGAATAAAATAAATATTTAAGGGGACTCCCATACAACAAACGTTATTTTTTTGCCGTTTGTGTAGATAATGGTACGGAACCCTTCGTGAACGAGTCCGACTCGCACTTGGCCGGTTTTTTAGAAAGTCATGTTACCTATCTATGTTACCTATTTAGGTTATGTTGTTGACGACTCCCAAAGCGCGGTGGGTGAGGTATCCGGCTGAGACGCAAGAGATGCTGGTTCGGATCGATTCCCGCTGTGGGACAAATGTTTGCATGATCTGCAAATATTTGCTCCAGGTCTGGGTGTTGTGGTACCATGGTACTCGTAGTTCCTGATACCCACGACACAGGGAATCCTAATGTAGGATCAGGACTATGTATGAGAATGTTGGGTGTTATTATATTATGTAATACTTATCTCATTGTAAGAAAGTCTTTTAGTAAGTATTCACCATTTTAGTACAAAGTTATTCCTTCCTTTCACTGTGAGCTTAGAAAACATGCCAGAAATAGATCCCGTAACTTAGATATTTAGTCTTAGGTACGTTCTTAGCTAAGGATCGTACGATAAACCTCCCGAGAGCGCGTTCAGTTTGTAAACTACCATATTTACGGTCCAGCTGGGGCAAACGAGCAAATGAATATTATCGTGGACGTATCCAGGTATGAGAGAAAGATTAGCACCAGTCGATTACATTTACCATTCATGAAATGTAATAATGGACCTAGAATCCTGCCTTGAGGAATACCATGAATCGAACCCAAAATATTTCGTACTAGTGGAAGTCGCGACATTCGTCCACGTGGAGGTTTTCAGTACAAACTTCAACACAGGTGGTGCTAGGGAATGTATTTCGGAAATTCCATTGCATTCTTAGTGCACTCGTAGACCAAAAAAGGGATGTACACTCAGTGAGTCATATAGTTAGTGATGAATTAGTTAAATTAGTGAGTTAGTTATTTTATATAGATACCTATTGATATCAATAGATGGTCTAGTTAATTAAGTAGTTATTAAGTAAGTTAATTGAGTTATGGGTTTCACTAAGTGGTTAAATTTTAAATGAAGTAATCCGAAGAAGAACCAAGATCACTGACATCATCTCAGAATTAGCAAGTTGGAATGGCAATGGGCAGGTCATATAGCTCGCAGAACCGTTGGGGAATGAAGGTTCTTCAGGGCCGACCACAAACTAGACAACGCAGTATTAGAGTAAGGCCCTCCACTTGGTGGACTAAAAATATTATAAACGTCGCAGGAATTCTGTGGATGAAGGCGGCTCAAGACCATTGGTCGTGGTATTCTAGGGGGCAGGCAGCAGTGGACTTCTACAGGCTGATGATGATGATGATCCTAACTAGGTCCACTGTTCTGGATGCGTCCATAAATGGTTGTTTTGGCGAAACTCGTAATTAGAGGTTTTCGTTAATGCTAGCGTTTACATGCTGTTTAGTTGCTATTTTAGTGTTGCTAATTATTGCTGGATTGCTATTTTGCAATTGCTTAACTTGGGTGTTCTGGCGTTTAGTGTCTGCACTAAAATGCACTTATAGGTTAAATAGTTTCAAACAAGTTAGTTCACTTTTTGTTGCTTTCAGAGCTTCATGTTAGATGCCATAATAATATATGAGCTTTGAGGATTTTTGCGAAGAATTACAATTATGTATTCACATTAAATAGGTACGCTACAGAATTAATAGGTATCTTTTGTTTTATAAATAGTTCTCTAAATAGAACCCCTCCCTCTCCTCCCGTGGATGTTGTAAGATCTGACTACGGGTTTACACCAGGAGATGGGCAGCAGCATACAATTACTCAACAGCAATACTGACAAGCTTGGTGATTATGGAAACCCATTATGGTAAACACGCAGACCATTTGATTTGGCATTCTATGGGGGAGGCCTATGTCCAGCAGTGGACTTATATAGGCTGACAATGATGATGAAATAGTAGACTAGTTTATAATAAACATTTCGGAATTGTCAGACCATCATAATTTACTTCGGGCAACGATTCAACAAAACAAATAATAACTTAGGGAAACAAAAAAAGCCACAAAACTTTCTGAAGCAATTACATTCTCATTTGTCAGTTCTGGGCCATTTAACGAGAGTTGCGGACGCGGGCCTTTAGTGGACATGTTTCTTTAGAAATATTGTTTTGTATTGTTTTTCTGTTAAGTTGGTATGATGGATGAGAACATTTTGGGTAATTACCCGACTACGTCAAAGCAAAAGAATGGTTATGATGTTGTCAGTATGTATGTAATATAAGTTTGCTCACCTGTTCCCTCGTAGCTTCGAAACTACTTAAGAGGAGGTTGCCGTAGGGCGCTTATACGCTCTTAAACTAACGACTACAGGAAACTAGACGACTAAACGATTACGCCAAGGGATGGCCAGCAGCATCCACCTGAGTGCAAAGCTTGGTGATTATGGCAAATCCCCCCCATTAAAGTCAAAGTCAAAGTCAAAAGAATTTTATTCATTGAAATTACATGGATCATTTTAAATCATCATAAAAACTAAAATTACTCCTGTTGCAACGCGACTAAGCCTAGAAGAACCGGGCAACAAACACGGCTTGACTTACATAAATGGTCCGTCTAGTCTTACCACTAGGTGAGAAGCGCCTTTGTGGTGTCTCGGAGCAAGGAGTTGCTGATACATAGTAAATGAGAACTTAAAAACCTTAGGAAGGTAGTCAAAAGTAAACAAAAACAAAAATATGCAAGACAGCACACGCTACGCTTGTTTTATAATTATAAATAATAATCTAATAGAAACATGTAAATAGGTAAGTACAGATAATGCAAATTTCCATTTTAGCAGTTGAGGGGCAGAGCGACATCAGGCCACGCGGCATTGTACGCTATAGTTTGTAGGCTATGCATGCTATGAGGGAGGCCTCATCCAGCAGTGTACGTATGTCTACCGGCTGATGAAGAAGACGGAACTCTGAAGGAAACTCAACGCAAGAGTAAACAATAGCAAGTGATCTCTCACTAGATACTTCTAGGCTATGTGTTAAATTGACTCTTTAAGCTACCTATTACTACCTAATTCATTAATTAACCCCACACCTGCCATCATCTACTCAATAATCCAACTAATATAAGTACCAGTAGTAGGTATATATGTCCCTAGATACCACATCGAATTATAAGCCTGGCGCAGCGTGTGTCACCGTATTAATTTGTCAACCTGTCATCGCTTTTGAATATTGTGGTGTAAGGGACAAGAGAGAAATGGAAGGCAGTTCCCGTTATTATTAGACACTAGAATGATGATGAAAAGTAGCTTCTGTGTTAATCCAGGGTATAAGGTATCCCCTGGGGGGTGGAGATTGACGACCTCTGTGGCGCGGCAGGCGAAGATTCGGTTGCGACGCAGGAGGTTGGGGGTTCGATTCCCGCCTCGGAACACATATTTGTACGATCTGCAGGTAATTATTCAGGGTGTTCTGAGTATTTTTCTATGAATCACAAAAAATATCTATCTATGTTATGTATTGTATTATGTAATATCAGTTATCTAGTACCCATAACACAAGCTCTGCTTAGCTTGGGGGCTAGATAATGTTGTGTGAAATGTCCAGCATTTTTTTTTGTTGGTCCTTTAAACAGCCGATTGGGACCTTCAGAAAGAACAAGTGTGGTGAAAGGATGAAACCATCTAAACAGACAAAGACAATGTAGTTGTTGCAATGTTTACCTGTGTCACGGATGGGTGCTAGTTGCTTATGACTTGCACCACATTCGAAGTGGTCCCTTCCGTCATGTGCTTCGTAACGATAATGACAGGTAGAAATAGTCACTTGATGACAGCTCGGATCTTCTAGACACCCTGTTATTTGTCACGATAATACATATTCAAATTATATATAATTATATATTAGAATAATTTAATTTATAATATAATTATATTAAGCCGTGGTAGTCTCGTCCTACGAACAGGACTCCTACTCCTCCTGTGGGTGTTGTAAGAGGCGACTAAGGGATTACGTCAGGGGATGGGCAGCAGCATCCTCCTGAGTACATAACACCAAACTGCGATCACCAATCCGCCTGCCAAGCGTGGCGATTATGGCAAATCCCCCCATTGCACGCTATGCATGCTATGGGGGAGGCCTCATCCAGCAGTGGTGACCGGCTGATCAAGAAGAAGACATAATATTCAAATGAAGATACCATGTTATTTCGCTCTAGATTGATACGAGTAACACACTCTTTCTTAGACTGTGTTTAGGTAGGTATCATCATCAGCCTAACCTAACCTAACGAAGGGTGGCGAAGAAAGAACCAGTGACACGACCAATTAACTGTGAATTGTCTTGTGAATTCATTGTGTCTGTCCACCACTGAAATGTCCCAGAACATCTCTATCATCTATATAAATTGTTGCGTGACTGGCTAACTCACTCACTCAGTGACTGACTAACCCACTCACTCAGTGACTGACTAACTCACTCACTCAATGGTTGATTCGCTAACTGACTCACTCACTGGTTGTCTCGCTAACTGTCTGACTCACTCGCTCACTGGCCCACTCACTGACTCACTCACTGACAGACTACCAACATATACAATCTAAACCGTAAGTTCTAGAGACCTGAAATTTGAAGGGCAAATTCCTTTTGTGGTCTATGGGGCACTAAGAAAGGAATTTCCGAAATTTTGATGTTTCCAAGGAATATCCGAAATTTACCCCCTAAGGGGGTGCAGCAGGGTTTTGATGATGCCATGTGTGGATGAAGCCACGGGCGCGTTCCACTAGTATTCTATAAACTTCTCTGTCAGTCTGTAAGCTTACTCGAGTTCTACAGGACGGATTTTAATGTGGAATTCACTGTCGTTTAGGGCATTTAATCCATAAATAACAGTACTTAGGTTCTAAGGGGTGAAGCCGCGGGTAAATTCTATTGAAAGGAAAGATTGATGCCTTTTTGGTCACTGTGACATCCATTTTCTATTTGCCTATGATAGATCTTTTTTATTTGCCAACCACAAATAAATTCTCTCAAGGTTCAACGAAATTTTTTGTAAGAACTAAAGAAGGTGAGCGCACGCTCCGATACCTTGGTTTTGTGTATAAATAATTATTATTAATAATAATAATAAGGGAAAAATTCCCTTTAAAGTTTTGTTAGATTTTATTGAAGAATTCACTAACGTAATTTAAAGTCAGTAACCAAATGTTCCAAAAATTAAAACGTGTTAGAAGTTAGTCTAAAATTAGATTGTTACTGACAAATTGTGTACTGAATTTATGATTTCACTAGATAAAAAGCTTAAAAATACCATATAGTTTTTTCTATTTGTAAACTATACGAACTCATATCAAAAACTTAAACATTTTAGAGCTCATTAAAGGCATTTTGTAAGCCTATATAGCGTCTTAAAATTTGTTTATAGGAACATTAAGTAGTTACCTAATATCCATAATTTTTGAAATTTACCTTGATTAAGTGAACACGTCCAGACAACAAGCCAAATGCCCGGAATATTAATGTTTCGGTTATGCGCATTTTAATTGCATGTTGCATGCTGTCGGCATCCTGACTAATTGCGTTTTGCCCAGGTGCTGATCAGCATAACATTTTGCTAACTGATTTAAAGCGGGATTCGAACCCATAACCTCTCGCATTTCAGCCAGCTATTCGCCCGCCGCGCCACAGAGATCGTCACACCATCATCATCACCATCGTAATTACACCAGATGACAGCAGCATCCTCCTGAGGTATAATATAAAATAATAAATTCTTACAGAGGTATAGCGGAGCTGAAAATAATAAAAAAACAGCCCTGGAAAGATCCAGCGCGGCGTAAGGATTCAGTGACCTCACAGCCTCATTTCTTCCAAAAACTACCTACCTAGACAGTAGAATTAAAATTGCTCTTTATAGTTGTGTATAGGGCTTTACAAAAGTAGCAATCTGTCGAAACAAAATACACGTTGAAAATCAACCACATCCATTGGCCATTATAATAAAATCCGTTAGACAAACCCTAGAGCCACTGGCTGTGTCGTATCGGTTGCAAACAAACACCGTTCAACCGTCCGTATATTACTTCAATCATTTGGAATTCAATTCTATGCTGAATATGAAACCATCCTGAGTGCGGTACGTAGCTTACTATATTCAGTATAACTTCAGTATTACATTTATGGGCAGACACATTTTCGATGTTTGAACATATAACTTGTCATTTAAAAAACCGACTTCCGCTATTGTATTCGACTAAATATTTGGATGGAAAAAAAATGAAAGAACCATAGTGGTGAAAGGATTATGATACTTTTTGAATGCAAATGCTTGGTTTGTTGCTGAAAATATCAAAATCGCCATATGTATGCCTACAATATTTGAGGAGTTCCCTCAATTCCTCATGGATTCCATCATCAGAACTGGATTCTGAAAAATGGGACCAATCTGGAAGTATATCTATTCAAATAAAAAAAGAATTTTCCAAATCGGTTCATAAACGCCGGAGATATGCGGCAACAAACATTAAAAAAAAAACAACCGAATTGAGAACCTCCTCCTTTTTTGGGAAGTCGGTTAAAAATCAGTTTAACGCAAATAATGACACTGGTGTGCGATTTTTGAATGTCATAGTGACTAAACGTCAGTAAAATTGCCGTTTCTCCCCAATTTCCAAATTTCTATATTTACATCTGAAACTCATCGATGACTAAAATTCTCATACCTCAGATATCAATACAAGTGCCTCTTCCAGTACATCTGCTGAAAAACAGTTATTTGCGGCCTTTTTGATGATATTTAGTCACTCAGTGACATTCAAAAATCGCATCCCTGGTTCGTCTAATCGTTTTATGTACGGCATACGAGAAGAATCCTATCCTACTAATATTATAAACGCTAAAGTTTGTAAAGGATGGATGGATGGATGGATGTTTGTTACTCTTTCACGTAAAAACTACTGAATGGATTTTAATGAAACTTTACAATAATATTGCTTAAACATCAGAATAACACATAGGCTACAATTTATAAAGATATTGTGTGAATTGTCCATAATATGACGATAAGTGTCAAGTAATTAGGAAAAAATCTACCATCTGCGTGCTATTCTGCGTGCGCTGCCAAAACCGCTAGAGTTACACATATGTAATGTATGATAGAAATGTTTATCTTAAATATTCCTACAAAACAGCCCGCCACAGTACATATCTATATATCTTATGTGTAAGCCATTACAACCAAAATGTGTATCCTACTAATATTATAAAGGCGCAAGTTTGTGAGTATGGATGTTTGTTACTCTTTCACGTAAAAACTACTAAATGGATTTGAGTGAAATTTGGAATGGAGATACTTTATGCCCTGGATTAACACATAGGCTACTTTTCATCATCATAATCATCATCATCAATTTTCATCATTATTCACGCGGGTGAAACCGCGGTGCGCAACTAGTAATATTATAAACGCGAAAGTTTGTTACCTATTATGTTTGTTACTTCTTCAAGCTCAAACAGCTGAACGAATTTGAGTGAAATTTGGAGTGGAGATACCTTATACCCTGGATTAACACATAGGCATAGGCTTTTCATCATCATCATCATCATCATCAATTTTCATCATTATTCACGCGGGTGAAACCGCGGGGCGCAACTAGTAGTTAATAATGTTACGCTGAGGCTTGGAAGTTCACTAAGTACATGTACTTCGTTCAAAATGAAACCAGATAGAAATGAAAAGCAGCAAATATAAGATCCTTTATTTTTGTGTCACGATAAAACTTAAGTATTCTGGGCAGTCCGTTTTAACTCATAAATTACAAATAAAACCGTATTTTAACTCAGTTAATGTTACATGCTGGACGCTATAGTTAGATGTTGTAACATGACTTCACATAATATCCAACAGTCACAACATACACAGCCCTGACTCCACACTAGGATTCCCTGTGTTGTGGACATCAGGAACCATGAGTCCCACGGTACCACAACAACCAGATCCGGAACAAATATTTGCAGATAATATTTCGATGTTGTGTTACCTTAACGTACAAAACAATACTAGCACCGATCTGGCAATTATTCGGCGGAATGATAGTTTTCCATGGTATTTTTATAGCAAAGCGAAATTGAAATATTGTGGGGACGTGTCGGCTCACCCGTGGAAATAGCGGTCATTCAAATACACGAGGGTGGATTGGGAAAATAGCGATTGAATTCAAACCATTGGCTACGGTTTTGAAATATTGGAATATTATTATTCTAGTGGCATATATAACCGTACTTTGTTTGATGGAATCTCATTCGTGTTTTATCGTGTAGGTTTGAGAACCAAACGACCTAAGTAGGTATATGTCCTCATGGTACAGCGTAGGTAGGTCCTCCTAATAGGTTTTATGGTATTCTTACTCTTTAAGAGGTTGGCCCGGTTTTGTTTAAAAGCTTGTTGGGTTGGCCTACGCAATGTGTACAAGAGGAACTGCGAAAAAAGTGACAAAGAGTCAGCCCTGGGTTGCAATTTGGAAAACTACACTTCTCGCTCGCGAAATGGCATTAATGCGCGGATATTTCATAAATCTTGAGTTTTTGAAAAATCCTTACAAACTTGTGAAAAATGTTTGTCTTCCATTCATCCTTGACCATTTTTTTCTTTACTTTTACAATGTATGAGAACATTATAAATGGCCAAAGATCAGATAAAAATGGTCCAAAAAAGCTGATTTCTGAAAGCTTTTACTGAATTTAGTGCTCAGCAGTTAAAAATTTCAATTTTCATTTAATTTCAAAACATCTTAAGAAATAGTAGATTGTATCATAAGGGAGCAAAATAATATTTTTAAGGCGAGGGCGCTTTTTTGAATCCAGAGCGAAGTGAGGGATTCTAGAGTAGAATCCCGAGCATAGCGAGAGATTCTTTAGTAGAATCCCGAACGTAGCGAGGGATTGCAAGTATGTCGCCCGAGCCAAAAATATATTTTGCGCCCGAGTGTTACACTCTACTTTTCATCACCCTCTATGAGAAAATAAAAGGCGCCTCTTACTTTATTTCAAAACAAAACCATAAATTTCTAACAATCCGTGAAAATTTACAAAAACGCGGGTATTAGTTCGCGCGTTTTTCATTTGTTTTTTTTTATTCAGCCGGCGCGGCGCGACAATGAGTGGTCGTATACCAGCCAGTATTTATTCAAACAATATTTGTGTTCGAACACTAAGATGTACCAAATTCAAAAAGTGCGCCGCAAAGTTATTTGCCCAAGACGAAGACAGGCTTTATTCCAGAGGAGCATACTCTACTTTTCACACTTTCTGCGAGACAATAAAAAGCCAGGGCTTTTTTTGATTTTTGCGGTAGTAGATTATCAATAATCTCTAAAGCGTCTGTTTTGATAAACTTTGGAGTAGAATCACTATCGTTTGTAATTTTTTATCAACATGAATATTGCAATAAAATTTACAGAAAATCACAGCACCAAACACGCGCACAGCGTGTTTGTTTTACATTCTTTGTAAACGCACCTTTTTCTTTTTTTTAGTTCTGCTTATGATGGCCAGTTCGATTTTCGAACAAACCTCTTTACAATACCATATGGGCATTTTTTTACTTAGAGTTTTCCACGAGTCTCCACACGAATTTGACGTTCCAAATTCAAATCACTTTAATCCCTAGGGAGTTTCATACAACTTTATATCCCTAGAGAGACAATGCTTTACTTTACGTTGAGGTTGCATGATTTGTAATTGGACATTGTCGAGCAGGTGGTGTGAAAAGATAATTGCGGCGCACTTATTTGAGTTCGATATTTTCCAAATTCATAAAGTGCGCGGCAAAGATAATTGCGGCGTACTTATAGAAGTTTCATACAGAAAACACCACCTTTGGGTGCACTTAAAGGAGAACCAAGTCGTCCTTTTCGAATAGATGGGATGAAAAATTATTTGTTACATCGCCACAATCACGTACGAGCTGTGTACAAGTGTTTGTATGGAAAGCATGTCGAGTTAGCCGCTTTTAACCACAAATACAGTAATGGTAGAAGGGGTATGGGTAGTTTTGCAGCAAAAATAAATTAACTGTCTTCGAAAAATAGATAAAATAGCCTTTCAAAAACATACTACCACGCAAGTTCTCCCACTAATTACAATGACACCTCATTTCCTAACTCCGTAATACTTATTTTGTTCCAGGTACCTTCAACTTATTCTTCAACACTCCACGAAGACGATAGGTAATAGCTACATCAATATTTTTATCAACTTAAGCCGGTAACACTTTAAATCCTTTTAAACTGTTCCAAGTTGAAGATATGCATCAAAAGCGAAGGTATATATCACGGTAGTCGTGTGGGGCGTGATCCTGATTCAATAACATTCAATTAAGGCCCTCCCGGCAATTAGAAGCCGGCGTTTGAGAAAGGGGTCCTGGTGCAGAGGAACACAGGATAGGAGCTTGGTTCTGTTGGTTGGGTGAGATGATCATAAAATCCAAACATCCAAAAATCATTTTATTTGGCCTTGCTTAAAATTGTAAATATCATGTCATATTATTTTTGTCGATTAAACTGGTTTGCACTTCAGACTGTATTAATTTTGAGGGTATTTTTTAATTATCGAAATATACATAGATAAAAAATATGCGATAAAAAAAATTGTGTTGTTGCCGTTCAAAATTAAAAGCATTTGAATGCCAAAGCTTTTTTACGATTTTTATTTGCAAAATTAGACTTTTTTTTAAAGTTCTGTTCGGCTACAACTATTATTAGTATAATGTTGTGCACCATCCTGTCTACGTCCACTGCTGGACGGGGCCTTCACCTTTGAATACAATGGGTGGATTTGCTGATGATGATGAGTGTTTACTGTGTTCTACGCTAATACACATTTTATAGATATCCCCTTTCAGTCGAAATGTCTTTCCACATCCGCCGATTGATGCTTGTGGTCCGTCCGATTTTATGTCCAACTCTTGCTCATCCGGCCCACACGACTCTAAGGCAGATCTCCATAACAAATTGTCACGTCATGCTTTCCGTAATTTAACCCTTATCTCACGAGATGCTGATTACAATGATCTACATTCCCGCTTTGTATTTCTTCGAGAATGTTCTCTTTTTAGTGTATATTAATGACCTACCTTACCTAGCCCAAAAATTTTCAAACGTTATATTATTTGCTGATGACACTTCTCTATTATTTAAAATCAATCGATCAAATCCGGACATCACAATTATTAATGAATCTCTAAATGTTATTCAAAATTGGTTTAATGTAAATAATTTAATTTTAAATTCTGACAAAACAAAATGCATTAAATTTTCATTGACAAATAATCCTAATTTACCTATACCTATCCATATAAATAATAATTTACTTAACATAATAGATCATGCAAAATGTTTGGGAATCACCTTAGATAATAAATTACAATGGAGCAGCCATATTAATGAATTATCCAGCAAACTAAGCTCCGCAGCATTTGCTGTCCAAAAAATTAGGGAATTAACGGACATCAAAACAGCAAGATTGGTCTACTTTAGTTACTTTCATTCACTTATGTTCTATGGAATTCTGTTATGGGGCAATGCTGCGGACGCTAATAGCATTTTTATTTTGCAAAAGAGAGCTGTTAGAGGTATTTATAGACTTGGAGCTTCAGGGACTTATTCAAGAAAATTAATATTTTGACCATGCCATCTCTGTACATTTATATAAATATGTTACATGCTAGAAAACATTTAAGTAAGTACACTAGACACTGTGATGTTCACAGCTTTGACACACGAAGTAAACATAAGCTTATGTTGCCAAAGTCAAGACAATCAAAAGTCAATAAATCTTTTTTTCACACCACCTGCTCGACAATGTCCAATTACAAATCATGCAACCTCAACGTAAAGTACAGCATTGTCTCTCTAGGGATATAAAGTTGTATGAAACTCCCTAGGGATTAAAGTGATTTGAATTTAGAACGTCAAATTCGTGTTGGAAACTCATGGAAAACTCTGAGTAAAAAAATGCCCATATGGCATTGTAAAGAGGTTTGTTCGAAAATCGAACTGGCCACTATAGCAAAACTCGAAAAAATAAATAAATAGGCGCAATTTTAAAGAATGTGAAACAAAAGAGATGTTTGGTGCTGCGATTTTCAGTGAATTTTATTGCAATATTTTTGTAATATAATATTATGTCAGTTACAATATTAGTGTTAACAAAAAATGTCCTGCGATAATGATTCTACCCCAGAGTTTATCAAAACAGACGATACTTATTTAATGGAGCCCTGGCCTTTTATTGCCTCGCAGTAGGTGTGAAAAGTAGAGTATGCTCCTCTGGAATAAAGCCTGTCTTCGTCTTGGGCAGCTTGAACCCCTCGCTTCACTCAGGACTCTATATAACTCCCTCGCTACACTCGGGAGTTAACTTTAGAGTCCCTCGTTACGCTCAGGGTTCAATATGCCGCCCGCGACATAAGACACTGCTTTATTCCCTTAGTGCATTATCTACTATTAATGAACTGTGTTAGATTTTACAATGTGTTACCAGCCAGTATGACTAGTTTAAACGAGAAAAATTTCAAAAATACAATTAAGAAGCAACTGACATTAAAAGCATATTATGGCATAAATGAATTTATGTCTGACCACAAAGCGTGGGAAAGTATTAATTTATAAAATATATTATCATTATACTTGACATCAATTATTTAACATTTGAATTGAAAAGTGTACCTATCTATTATTTATTATTTGATATGTTATTATTGTAATTTTTTATTTTTTTGTGATATTATGTTTCGATTTTGTATGTTTATTCACATGTCTATTATTGTAAACTGTAAACGACTTCTTGTACCTATTGACTTTCCTAAGTGCATGTAATACGTGCCTATTGAGAAAAATAAATAATTTGAATTTGAATTTTGTAACAAACCTTACATAACCTTACGTACCTTTAGTTTTTAAATGATCATTAACATCATCATCTTCATCACCAACCTGCTTACGTCCACAGCTGGACGAGGCGTACCCTATTGAATACAATGGGGGGATTAGCCATATAATCACAACGCTTGCATGGCAGGCGGATTGTTGAACGCCGTTTGGGAGACTGTCACGGGAGATAACAGGGTCTATTCTTAGGCCAGGCACAGCACAGGAAGGTCTGACACTCCACGGCAAATTATATCGTTTACTTTTAATTAATATTTGATGTTATTTCTAGTATCCTAATAAAATAATACCTATGTAAGTACTTATTTATTATGTTGTCACGGGTATTTATCGCGTGTTACCTTATTATTTATTATTCCCGACGTTTCGAATGCGTTACAGCAAACCTAGATAGCTGGTATAGTAGTAGGTTCTCCTGGTATAATCCTTTTAAATTATACATTCAAAAAAGTTTTGTAATATTGTCCCTGGCTTTTGTAACGGCATATCGAGGACAGGAAAAAGAGTGGTGTCAGTAACAGACGGGAAAAAAACATAACTTATCAACTCAAAAAAACAACTTTTGCTGTATGGTCTACTATATTGTTTTCTTTGAATTTGTTGAAAATTAAAAATCTTCCAAAAATAGATGGAGAAATTGAAAAGATTGAACCGAAGATTGAAAAGTAACTTGTACCCAATATGAATAAAGTTTTTCAGGGACAACACCAAGTTATTATTATTATTTATTATAATTTCCTAAATAAACTCGGTGTTGCCCTTGAAAAACTTTATTCATGTTGATAGGTATTATCAAATGAAACAACACACATCTCTCATTGAGGGCCTTAGCTAGCCAAATTAAATAATATCTAACATATCATAACATAGCACCCAACAGTCACATACATAGTCCTGATCCCACACTAGGATTCCCTGACTCATCAGGGGGGGTTGGGGGGGTATCAGGAACTACGAGTTCCATGGTACCACAACACCCAGACCCGGAACAAATATTTGCAGATCATGCAAACATTTGTCCCTCGCATCTCGCCCGCCGCGCCACATAGGTCAACACACAGGTAGGCCTAGTGTGAGCATCGCGTTTACGTGACAACCGCGTAAACGCGCGTTTATGCGGTTATCACGTTAACGCGATGCTCACACTAGGCCCTCTGTTCTCTGATCTACAGAGGTTTTGTCGTTTACATGTTCAATCGTCCAGCTGAAAAGAAAATTAAAACATTGTTTGCGTGCATAACAGTATAGCGGGATACTTTTTTGTGCATTGTCTGGCTCGCATGCGATCGACGAGACAGCCGATAGTGGTCGACCACTTCACGCCAATCTTGGTGCTGTGGTCCAAGTTACTCAGTAAATCATTACTGTTTTTGTCCTACCTAGAACCAACAGTTTGATTGGTACGAAAACTTCAATTCTTTTATCTGTTAATTATACCCCTTTATTCTCTTATTCTTTCACCTTATTCGTGAAGATTTAGCGCTGTCCTGTCAAAATGAACTGACATAAGTCGCGCTGATAAAGCCGCATGGCATGATGTCGCTCTGCCCCTCGACTGCTAAAGGTTGTTATTTATAAGTATATCAAACGTAGCGTGTGCCCAACGTAGCGTGTGCCCTTAGTGTTCACCTGGTTTGCTCATTGGACACAAATTAAATAAAAAATAATTACTTTAGATAACTTGCATCAAACATAAATAATGTCCGTTCCACAGGGTTTGGACTTTGGTCGAAGAGGGAATTAATGGTGATGAAAGTAGGTAGTTTCTAGGGAGCAATATAAACGCAGCCTAACTTCTGGTAGGAAAGATTGGAATAAATGTCAATTTTACAGAAGGGCCACATCCACTGACCAATCAGGATCACTCACGGTCGTAGTGCATCCTTTTCACTTTTATACAATTGTGCAAGAGAGAGCGCCCTATATAATATATTAGTCTTTCTCCGTAAACAGAGCAAAGCTTTTGCAACGCATGCTCCAAACTGATATTATTTATTCACTTCAGTCACTTCAAGAAGTCCATATTTTTTTACATATATCTTCTTTATGAGCCGGAAGACGTCCACTGCTGGAAGAAGCTTTCCTCATATAATATGGGGATTTTGGCATAATAACCACGCTTGGCGCAGGCTGATGGTAATCGCAGTATTGGTGTAGAGTACTCAGGTAGATGCTGCTGCCAATACCCTGGTGTAATCAGCTTAAATTATACAGTTTTGTCTTTCGCTGCTCTTATATTTTTTGGACCACATCCAAGATCCTGATAATGTAAGTATCCCCATAAAATGTTCGAATGGCTTTTTCGGACCCTGACCATGCGATAGCGTAAACGCCAATTAAAATGTTTGCCTGTCAGATCGACGAGATTTAAGTTATTGCTTCGATCGCAAATTATTTCTGTCTCTTTATTTGTTTTCGATCAATCTTAAGACATTTTATTTATTTTGAGATTTTTTTTAAGGTCCCATTTCGGATAAGAAATTGTTTCATGACATATCTTCACATCTCGCGAAATCGATCTTGAGATTTTGAGAACACTTAAAACTATCATCATCAAGCTGTACAAGTCCACTACTGGACATAAGCCTCCCCACTAGAATGCCACGGTAAACGGTCTTGAGCCGCCTCCATCCACTGACTTCCTGCTACCTTTATGATATGTTTAATCTATCGAGAGGACTTCCTCTACTTTCTCTTCTGTCTGCTTGTGTTTAAACCGTATTTATATAATATTCTGACCAAGGCCAGGATAAAAGTACCTATACCCTAAACCGACGCGCATGTATGAAGAATGTAATGAGAGTCAATGAAGCTAAAGAGGCATGTCAGGATTGTAGCAAGTGGAAATCCGTGGTCTGCCTACCCCTCTAGGAAACAGGCGTGATTTTGTGTATGTATTGGTTGTTATGTTATTGTGATCGAAATGTAATGGAGCATGGCAGACCTTTCCGCTCATCTTTGGCGCAAGATAGAAGGAAGAAAGCAAGACAATCTATTGCCCATCTTATCGCAAATTCAATACATGATCACAATCATTCTGTAAGCAAAGCCACGACTGTCCATTCAATCTTTTAACCCTGTCCAATTCAAGGTAAAACAAAAAGCAACAGTTTTGTTACGAACCCTCGGATTATATTTACAATGGCTTTGTGGGGACGTACTAAGGAAGAAGTCAGAAGGGGATCAAAGAATACACTTGTTTACTCATAATATATCATCATCAGCAGCCTTTAGACACTGCTAGACGAGGCTTCATCATTATCAGCCGATAAACGCCCATTGTTGGAAGAGATTAGATTCGTAGATTATAGACTGTTGCAGACGGGCATTAATCTATTATGACACTAATTTGGATTGCAGATCGGTTTAAAAGGGTTAAGAGAGTGTGACTGGGATACAAATAGAGAAACATAACTGATAGATAGATTAACTCTTTATTGTTCACCAGGAATACACAATTTGATTTATTCAAATTAGCAATACAATGGGTGTCCTTATTGCTGAAAGTAAAATAAATATAACTGTTATTTTATGTACTCTATGAAACTCTAAAAAGACTAACTAAGTATATAAGTTTATTTAAGTTTTATATATTAAGTCTTGTTTTTTTTTGTAATATGTGTTAGTTAAGGCAGTTTGCGCTTTGGTCAAAACTGAAAGCAAACTGTTTAATTTCATTTAATAAATAAACAAATAACTGATAATCTTTGCCTCAGGATATATTAATAGAGGTAAACAAAAAATTTGGTTAGGATAGACTCTAGAGGGCTAGAGCTCAAAGTTGGGCATTCCGCCCCATACAGCGTTCTGAATACATTCCTGGCCGCAAGTCGCAGGCGATGCAGTCAATTGTCTCGATTTCAGATTTATTCTTATTCGATTCCTGTCGAGTCTCGGTCCAGAGAATGCGTAAAATATTTCGGTTTTTAAGTTTTATATGTTGAACGTAGTGGCTTTTATGGGGCACTTTCTTTAGGGGGTCTCTAATTGTGTGAAGTTTAAACTCCTTGCCGATTAAGAATGTCCTTATGTATTCATTTTAGTCCAATTTATCGTTATTATAAATGTTCATTGGACATCATTGATCGAGCGAAGCGAGTTCACAGAGTTAACTTGGACGAATCGTCGTTTGTATGTATGTTAGTTTTTACCTAATTAGGCTAATTTATACCGGTAGGTATACAGACACGATGGTTATAGATATATTAGATAATCATAAGAAGAAAGACACATACTATTCTGCTTACGAAGCTATTCTGAACTTATTAAAAAGGGCTTGAATGTAGATTTTAGGGAGAAAAACCGGGTATGCATAAATTCCCATAAAATGCATGAGTTCCCGTCTCACGACCTTCGAGCGTGGTCGCGGTCGCGGTGCTCATGAAGAAATACCTCTAAATGGTCAACGAAACGTCAGAAGGAGAATAGTAAAGTACGTTGTGTATAGTCGTAATTTTTCTAAAATGCATAAATTCAGTTTCCTTTGTTTGTTTTGGATCTATTGGAACTAAAACAACGAACGGAAAGACTGAAACGTGATTTGTATACATCAAAACACAATTTTCACCATTGGATTGTACATGTTGATCCTTTCCGACTTTCACAAACCATACTCATTGTGTTACTAGACCAAAATATTCTACCATCTTCTAAGCAATATCATTTTAATTGAAACTCTAATGCATTACAATAGGGGTCATAGATATTCACTGCTAATTGAAATCAAAACTTTGCTGCGTCTTAGCACTGGACAGACATTATCCATTTTTACGACTGAACCTTAATAGAACCGGCAGTGCTTTATTGCAACAAACTTACTGACACCATTATTTTACTCAATATTAATCTCTATGTCTGTAGTATTAGGGACTACAGCTACAGATACCTGGCGGCGTTTTTGATTAGCAGCCTTTAGTACACCGAGAATTGTTTTAATCTAAGAGCTTCATTATTCCTTAGAATTTAAAAGGAAGCTCTTATCAAAAACTCGTTAAGTGTAGATTAGCTCCCGGTTTAGGATTAAGTTTATGTGGTGTGAACTTATGTTTATTATTTGTATTAGAATTTATAATAGATGTTAAATGCTTTTTGATATCTGTAATTTATGCGTTTCCGTTTGCAGTTCCTAAGATTTATTTCATATTCAATTGTAAAACATTGACATAATGTGCTGTTTTCTCATAATTTCCAAATTTAAGTTAACTTATATATCTTACTCGAATAAACAATTCTTAGAAAATCTTTTTCAACCTTACCTTTTTACGCTTTATATAAGCTCTCTACGCTTCTCTGATTCGTAAAATCTCTTATCGTTGTACGAAAAAATTCAAAAGAACTAGAACTTTGTATCGTTAGAAAGTATTTTGTGATGTATTACGAACCTTTCCTTTGATACAGATCTTTTCTAACTTTCGAGACTTTTCGAACGAATGCCAGCGTCTTTTCAAGGATCGAAGGTTGTGAATTGATAGATTGTATCACTTTAGAGATTGCTATCTTTCACCTTTAAAGTAAGCCTTTATAGAGAGAAGAAAAATAATCTAAATGAATATGAAAGTTTTTTTTGAGTTTCAATACTTATTAAGGCTTTCATCACTGAGAAAGAAAAACCAGAAACCTAATAGAATCACTTCGTTGTCTGTCTGTCTATCTGAAAAAACCTTTTTTTTTATTTTCTACCCCTAAAATGGATAGTGAAATTTGTTGAACGGTCTAAGCTAACAACTCTATGTTAACTAAAGGGATCGGCGTTAGTATATGTATAAAAGTGGGAATTTATGCTATGTATGATGGTTTGTTCCACGATAACTTGCGCACTGTTGATCCAAAATACAGTACGGAAGCCTAAGGACACCTACTTTATCTTACATTTATCTTTACTTAGGTACTCACATACAAAAAAAGATTCTCTTTACCAGATATTTAGTACGATAAAATAATTATTAGCAGTCACATACTTAGGATTCCCGGATTTCGGTATCGCAGGCAACTACCATAGTACCACAAAATACCCAGGCCTTAAATAAATATTTGCAGATCGAACTAACATGTTATCCGTAGCGGGGATCAAACCCGCATCTGTTTCATCTCAGCCGGCTACTTGCCCGTTTCGCCACGGAAGTCATCGATTTTGATTTTGAATCCCTAGTTATATACGAACCTTGGAAAACAGTACATGTTTGTATCGCAACCGATATTTGCCTGGAGGGAAATCCTTTCCACTGTTATTTGTTCTGTTTCGTACCATAAATCCCAGTTCTGCTTGTTTCGAGCAAATAACGTTGAATGCTGTAATTTGTTGTAAACTTGAGACATCAAGATTGGTTCTTGTAATAGGTTAGGGAAATTCGTAACAGTCGTAGGGTGGTTAAGGGTAGTCGAGTAATGGTTTAGGATTAACAAAAAATATTGTAATTATACGTATATAAGTGGTCATTTTCGAGAGGAGTTCATTACTATTCGACCATTCATTATGACGACCTCTGTGGCGCGGCGGGTGAGTTTTCGGCGGTGATTCTAGAGGTTGCGGGTTCAATTCCCGCTGCGGGGCAAATGTTTGTATGATCTGCAAATATTTGTTCCGGGTCTAGCTGACCCGGAACAAACTAGCTGTCGTAGTTCCTGATACCCACGAAACAGGGAATCCTAGTGTGGGATCATGACTACGAATGTGACTGTTGGGTGTTATGTTATGATATTTGGTCATAAATTGAAAAATAAGTAGCACTGATTGATGATAGAAAAAATGTATTTGATTTTAGTTATATCAAAAGCGTTTGACACTATTAACTTCATTATTTCCATAGCTTGCATTAAATTAGAAACACTAAAGCTCAACTCTACAGAACATTTATATTTCCTGCACCATCTCATGCATTACCCACCCAATCGCAACCTATATTATCCTCAACGAAGTTTTGAAGTGGAGCGTGCCCCAGGGTACTACGCTAGGCCCGCATCTCTAAACAATTCACGTATAAAACTGGTTGTCGGTGCATGTAGATAATTATGCTTGCCGGCACAAACTCGGCACAATGTTGAAGTACAATCGGCTGTTCCCACGTTACACCTCGGCGTGCTTTTTGGCTGAAATAAGTTTAATTTGTTCTGGTTTATTGATTAAAAAATCTAGAACACTCCATACCCTAATTAGTCTTTCTGATTATATAATTGTGTACAAAATGTTATGAAAATCTTACTTGTAGTTTCTAAGAAGGAAACTAGACGCAGACGGAACGCAAAAACGTAGTATCTCATAAATTTAAAAACTACAATTCAGATCTTCATCAAACTTTGAAGATATATTTGGATAAGATTGATAAAAGTAAGTACGCAATTTTTGAAATTTTTAAAACAAAGAAAAGCAGAAAAAATTTAATTGTAATTCCGCCGATAAGTTCGACGTAAGGGAATCTTCAAGACGTGTCGCTTTGAACAGACATCAAACTCGACACAACAGTACTCTTACTTGGATCCAGATAAATAGAACGTACTTCACGGTGGTCCAAGTCTTACTTTGAAATCGTCCCTGTATCTCTCTTTATACGCGTGTTTTAACATTTGTGTGACAGTGACAGGGACAGGTCTAAGTATTAGTACGTGCTGAGCTTGTGCTAAGTAACGTCTATTTATCTCGGCATTAGTGCACGGGCTCATAACTTAATACCAGTAGGCGTCGGTAGGCAGACTGCCGACAATCTGCTTTCTATGTGGTTCATGAATGTTCTCTGAGCGCAGTTCACGGCTCATGCAATCATAGCATCTGGCTGGCAATCACGTGCTTTGTTTGTGCAGCCTCCGGCTCCAAATTAGCTGTTTAGTTGTTGTGTTGTAGAATCGTTTGCTTCCTGCATCTGAAGGCTTGCAGGTAACGCTTTCAGTGGCCTTTATTCTGCAAGTAAACTTATTTTGTGCATCAGAATATGTAAGTAAACCATAAAACTGTATTAAATTTTACGCTCGAATCCGTTTGTTATTATTTAAAATAAATACACAGCCACATTTATTACCTCCTCCTTTTTTTTGCAGGTTTTAAAACAAAATATTTTGCAAGTTGCGTAGAAAGCATTAAACAAACATCAAAGCACCAAAAAAACTTATGCCGTGATGTATCTAATGCAAGGCTATAACGAGAAATGCATTTTTTTATAACTTTAAAATGCAATACGAAAATTAAGAATTCTTTTCGTAGTTTCTTCCCGTCTTATCTCTAAAGAAAAAGGAGCTAAAATAAAAAAAAAATTGTAGAGAATTGGGCCTCACTCAAATATTCGTTAAAAGAAAATGTGTTGCTTTATTTCACGTAGGTCTAATAAGTTAAATTGGTCTACTAGTCTATGGTAGCCTAACTTGTACGGAACCTTCTCTATCTGAGTCTGATTCGCTCTTGACTGGTTTTTCTCTTTCCTTTTTCTTTTCACGATACTCTCTGTGAGACTCCGGCGACGAAGGCTCGCTGCCCGTCACGTTTGCATACCACGATGGTGTAAATGGGTCAATAACGCCCCTGCTTACCCTAGTGAAAACTGGCGTTAGCATCCCAAAGAGTACAATTCTTCAAATCATTTTTTTATTTCCGTCACTTCCCGTGCTATGTAATATATTATTCTGAATTATTCATATACTCAACAGATTTCTGTATTTCCAATCCTTACATAAAATCAAAATTGCTTCGGGATACGAAACGTACTTCATAAGTACGGTAACGAAAAGAATGCGATTTTCATCATATTTTTCGAGTGGTATTGGTTACTTTATTATCTTGCTCAAGTTTATATGTAATTATGGAAATAAAGAAAATGTGATTTTCTGTCGTCACATATATATTCTCAAGGAACTTAAAAAACATAGTCGCGGCATCATTACCTAAATGTTTCTATTATGACATCATTTACACGTTAATTCTATTTTCCTAATAGAATAGAATAGATTTATTCACAACAACATTCAGAAAAATTAACAAAAATAAAAACAAAAGATACAATAAAATCAAACACTATTTAAAAAAATGTTGCTGTAAAAAGGCCTTAACTCAGCATATGCAGGTTGTAAACAACCTGCGCTGGTCTTCCGTTAGAGATATTTTGCAAACAATATAATAAATTGGTAAAAAAAGTCTCGGACATAATGAAACACAAAAGAAATAAAAGATAAAATCAATAAAGTTCATAAAAAAAATAGAATAAAAGTAAATAAATAATATATAAAACAAACTATACACAGTAAACAATAATAAGTAAAACAGATATTATAGCAGATAAAAAAGTATTAAAATAGTAATATTGACAGAAATGTTTCGAAATATTTATTATTAATTTAAACTAAATATTTTCACATTAGCTCTTATCAATTTGCTGTAAAAGTTCAGAATTGTATTCAATAATATTTTTAACTAGTACGTTGAACTTTTAAGAAATGTAAAGATTCCCGTTCAAAAGTCGGCGTCAACATCCGGCTGCTACTATATGTTATCTGTGGCTTCCGAAGTTTTCGCTCAATAGGCGAGATTGTTAAAATATGGTTTGTTAAAAGTTTGTTCTTTGCATACTCTTTTTGTATCCATATGCTAGTTGGTTTTATTTAACGAAAACATTGTTCAGCTGACCAAATATTTTTTTAGTCTGCCTAAAACGAACAAAGTCAAGATTTGTTTTTTTTTAGAGAAAGTTCTGTCTGCTTTCTACCTACTTCACTTATCTACCAACTTTACCAATGTCTGTAAAATTATAATAAACACTCAAGGAAGGGTACTACACTCGAGAGCAATGAATCCGGGTCACTTAAAGAATCCTAAAAATCTCGGAAACTAAAAATGCTAGGTTAATGCAATAAATTGTATTTAATAGACAATGTAATACTCCTTAAATGAAGGTATTAAAACTTCTTAGTTATTGTAAAGTTATATCATAAAAAAATCAAATTTGAAAAAGGGCCACTTACGAAGATGGAACTACGAAATTAAGTTAAAAAAAAATTAAAATTAAAATTTAAAATTTAAAATTAAAATTTAATAATAAAAAAAATTAAATTAAAATTAAATTAAAAAAGCACGAGGAGGCAATACGAAGTATTAAAATTCAAGAAAATCGTAATAAAGTTCAAAAATTTCATGTTTCCTATTTTTGTTTTAAGGAGAGATCAGCAGTTTTTTTCTTTATGTAATTTTGTGTTAATAAAATGTATGGTGACTCATATTTTTTTTTACCTTCATTTAAGGAGTATTACATTGTCTATTAAATACAATTTATTGCATTAATCTATCATTTTTAGTTTCCGAGATTTTAACATTCTTTAAGTGACCCGGATTCATTGCTCTCGAGTGTAATTGCCAAAATACAAGTTTTTATAAACTAAGCTTGGGCAATTTAAAACATTTGTGCAAAAGAGAAATAAATGATTTGATTTTTGATTTGATCTGCAAAAACTTACTAAACACCATTATTACTTCGTAGTTACAGGATGTATACTGTACACGTGTACACACAATTAACACATCACCAAAAAAGTTTTACAGTTTATTTGTCCGTTCGTAACAACTACATTTAGGAAGTAAAAACTTTTTCAAATACGTCCAGAAGATCGGCAATAACATAAAAGTCACAGTGAAAATCCTTAGTCTATGACGCTGACGTCGTAGAACGTGCGCCCATCGAGCGAGCTCTATCCCACAGACAAATAAGGCCTGCGTACGCGTTTCCTCAAAATAAAGGCAACACACCGTTACATGCGTATGTTTTGAGGACTTTGTCAATATGTTATATATATTATATGAAATACCTATAATTTGATAATCATCATAATAAATTAAATATTAAGGAGGTATTTGCTAAATTAAATACTATTGATAGTGAAACAAACAAGTCTATGGCAAACAATCGTCACATATTTTTATAAACAGGAGTAATTTAATTTTATATAAGACGATTCAAAATGATCCTTGTGATATCAATGAATAAAGTTCTTTTTGACTTTGACTTTGAAACTTATCGGTTTTCAGTAAACATTGTACCAAATATTAGCAGCTAAATGTCGTTAATTTACAAAATACTGACGTAAATATTTGAGCGTGTAAATGAACTCAACCCGAACGATTGCTATTAAACAAATAATTTGGCCAACGTTTAATTTAAATAATAAATAAACTTTTAGCTTTGGTAAAATTGCTATATATTGCCCACCTCGGCCAATGATTGCCCACATAGTACAAGCTCCCGTGATGCCATGTTACCTTGACGAATAACATAAATAAAAAACCATTAGACGTGATGAAAAAATTACGTAAGGAATATTTGCCTTCTTTGTTTTAAACTACGAAGCATTTTTTCTATCAGTTTATGAGATCTGTCTGCAAGGCACTCTTCATCATTCGGTCTTCAGATTCGAACTCTTAATAAAATATCCATTTAGTCTTATGATTCTCTCTTTGTATTTTATCCAAACGGTGTCGTGTGTCGTAGTAGTCTCGGGTACCGAGAATAGGACACCTCCAACTCCTCTTGGGAGAGATTACGCCAGGGCATTGACAGCAGCATCCAACTGAGTACCTACTTAACAACAAACTGCGATCACCAATCCACCTGCCAAGCATGCATAGCGTATAATGCTGTAGCATTAGATGTCTATCGGCTGATCAAGATTGAAGAAGAGATTTCATCCAAACATCTCTCTACAGACTAGTCTATTTTTAAGTCTGAAATGAGTTTAATTTTTTTTTGGTGTGAGTTAGAGCTATGGTAGCTCATTGTAGTCATGGTTTTGCACCGGTCGGCTGAAACAAACGATAATTAATTTCGCCCGCGGACGATACGGTAATAACCGGGTGTTTGTAGATGATTAATTTATCAAAACATTGTCTGTTTATTTAGTTGTTATCATAACCAAAACATTTTGGTTTTCATCGGGGTATTTAAAGTATTTTATCATTAAATTTTACTTAGGGTAAAAGTTAATTATAGAAATTGTTGTCGCCAACAACACAGTAGTATTTATGGTTAGGAATATGGACAGCTACTTTTTAACCGACTCCAAAATAAGAAGGAGGTTCTCAATTTAATTGTATGTTTTTTTTGTCTGTTTTTTTACACGATTACTCCGTCAATTATGCATTGATTTGCAACTTCTTTTTGTTATAAAAGTGTTAAAAAAAATTGCTCTGCCGTGGAGACCTTGAGGACCATGGGCTGATAACGGATGTCCTTAATGGATAAAGTAAAAGAGATGGTTTTGGGCTCTGTTGAATTGTGAAGGGACATGTTAGATCTCTTTATGATGGTTTTCTTGAGACGTTTGAAAATACTTGACAACCAGGATCTGATGATCAAGGGTGTTTAACGGAAAATACTCAATGGATAACAGTAAAAGGGATCTTTTTTATTGTTTTTACAATACAAAAACGAAGGGTTTAAGTGAAGTCCAGAATGTCTTCAACAAAACTCGAGCCTCAATGAGTACTATTAAAAGAAGTCGTGTTTGGGCTTTTTTTACCATAATCTTTGGTAGAGGCTGATAAAGTCATTGGTTGATACTGGTAATCTTAGGTAGAAACTGGCTTCCTGGAGGCAAAACTTCACCCTACTACAGTGACTACATTATGTACAGTCACGTAACAGATTGTATCTTCTAAAATGCGTAGAATGAATAGCACGCGGACGAAGTCACGGGTTTCAGCTAGTTCTTTACAGATTATTTTAATTTATACCCCTTATAATATAAATTCAAAAATATTACTCTTAAGTAGCCCGCAGCTGTGTCTATCCATCACAACGATCTTTAATCTGCAGCTCCTCCGGCGCTAATATATCACGGCCCACGTGAGGCTGAAATATGGGAGATTTTTACATAGCATTGGCTAGTTTAAGGGCTGAAATATTGCAAAAATATGCGAGATGTATGAGAAACGATCTGAAACTACGGACTCTACTTATATTCTACGAGCTTAAATAAACGTGGAATAACCATGGAATAGTTACATCGTTTTTTAGGGTTCCGTACCCTAAGGGTAAAACGGACCCTATTACTCCGCTTTCTGAACCGTGATAGTTAGATTGTTTAAATTTTCACAGATGATGTATTTCTGTTGCTGCTATAACAACAAATACAGAAAAACAGAATAAAATAAATATTTAAGGGGCAACGAACTTGATTTTTTGCCGTTTTTATAGATTATGGTGCGGAACCCTTCGTGCGCGAGTCCGACTCGCACTCGGCTGGTTTTTTAATGTACCGTGGTTCGATACCGTACCGAAAGTCCAATTGCTATCTACCTGCAGCTGCCTCATGCCCGCACTTCTAAGTGCAATGAACTATTTTTCATCATGATTTTCGGCTTCATTCATGCGAACGAACGAACGTACCAAAAAGTTTGTGTTACGATCCCATTCAATCTCATTTTGTTCCTTGACGGTGACGCATCTTTCGCGCCATATATTACAATTCGAAATTCAAAAAACCAATTGCAGCGCCACTTTAAAGATGACAGCTGGAATTATGAGCAGCGCCTGCGTCGATTAATGAGCTCATTAGCTCAGCATTTATTTATTATTTGAGTTAAAACTTTTGTAATAATTTGTACATGTAGAATTAATCTGTAGGGTTCGCAGACTAAAGGTACTTGCACTGCGAGCTTTTTGTCTTTAGGATAAAAGCTACTGATATGATCTCTTAAGCTTCTTTTTTAGGGTTGCTTACAGAATCAAAGTTAAAAAGAATTTTATTCATTGAAATCACAAGGATCATTTTGAATCGTCTTATAAACTAAAATTACTCCTGTTCCAACGCGACCACCTTAGAAAGGAAAATGGAATGATGACGACCCCCTAACCCAGCTCCCCCCCCTCCTAAATTGTTTCAAGCTCTCCCTCACAAAACTCCATCTACAATTACAGGTAACATCAGTTTAACAAAAGCTGCAGAGTTAAAAAGTTTTTCTACAATGAACCAGTGTCATCTTCTATCTACTGAAAACGACCACTTCATTCTGTTCTATTCATCATCATCAGTTGGTACACGTCCACCGCTGGACAAGGTCTCTTATAACTATAAACATGTCAACCTATGCTTGATGTATATTTTTATTTTGTTCTCCATCATTCATTTTGTGGTATACTTTCAAGCTCGTTATTCACCATCGACAAGAGCCATGCATTGCGAATCGCGCCAGAACGGAACGCAACAGTAATAAAACAATGTCAGCGGTGTCCTTTACGGTATCAAGTGTTGTCTGGGAGCTAAGCGAACATTCTTAGAGGAAAAAAAGGAAAAAGATAAGGTTTTTTCTTGGTATTGTGGATAACTTGGCTTCTGTCTCATACTCCGTGCTGTTCACCTAACTTCTACTTAAAAGTGTAAGCTAAACAAAGTTATAGTCTCTAAAATCTAAATTCTGATGTTGACTTTTATTAAGGTACTATACTTGTTACACATTGGTGCTACCTAGTAACTGCTGAGTTGCAATTACCTACTTAGAGCGTCTCATGGAAACAGCCTAAACACGAGGCGCCAATGCCGACGCAGCACAACGTGACTTGCCGAGCGCCCCGCCTCATGACCGGAAGCCTACATACCCCGGATCCACCAGACACTCTTGGTTCTAACATCGACCATTAGACATGTCGTAATTTAGTTATAATTTTGTAATCTTTATATATTAAATTCTTTAAAATTAAATTGCATTTTTTTGCATCTCTCGGGAGCGCTCGTCATAATTGGCGCAGGCGTACGGAATTCTTTTAAATCGCGACCGCTATCGCGATCGCGGCTTCGAGTCGAGAAGACCCACGGGAATCAAGAACCTACGGCGAGAGCAGCCCGGGAGGGATCCAGAAATCGATCTCGCAAATACCAAAATGCGCATGTAAGTACTTTAGTTTCTATCTAGAGTTGCTTCCTTTTATTCTAAGTGTACCCATTAATTTCCAAGATTTTCCATCCAAGGCAAACTCGGACCCCTAGATTAGATAGTGTTAGTAGTAATAGTAGAGTCCTTATGCTAGACGCACAAAGAGATTTAGAAATAGACGATTTGAGTAGTTTACCCGAATTAGACAGGTCAAATAGTGAAAACGCTTCACCAAAATCCGGCGAAATGACGGACGGAGTAGATCAGATTTTTAAGGCACTTCGGCTGCTGCCCGAATTTGATGGAAACGCGAACGTGCTCACGAGATTTATTAAATTATGTGACGAGTTGGTGAAACAGTTCCTTAAGGACGATCCCGCTTACGCATTGACCAACTTAGCCTTAATTAACGGTATTTTAAATTAGGTGACTGGTCCAGCGTCCCGTCTTATAAATTCCAATGGAATTCCAGAGAGCTGGGATGGCATTCGATTAGCCTTAATTAATAATTTCGCGGATCAGCGAGATGAAATATCGCTCTACAACGATCTTGCGTTACTGAGTCAAGGCCCGTCAAGCCCGCAGGAATTTTATGAAAAGTGCCAAAATCTTTTCAGCATTATTATGACCTATGTAAGTCTGCATGAAACGGTTTCGAGTACCGTCGAGTCCAAACGGACTTTATATAAGAAGTTAACCCTTCAATCCTATCTACGCGGTCTCCGCGACCCGTTGGGATCTCGTATCCGTTGCATGCGACCTGATACAATAGAGAAGGCGTTAGAGTTTGTGCACGAGGAGGTAAATACCCAGTACCTACAGCAGCGCAACGAACATCTACCCGAGAGGAAGATGCAGATGCAGCCTCAGGTTAGTCAACCTCGTTATAATTTTGGCTTTACGCCATCTCCCGTCGCTATGCTGCCTCCGCGACCATTCGCTATGCAGCCTCCAAGCCCATTTAACATGCCTGGACCGTCGCGACAGATGACTGCACATCCACAAAATACTGTACCAATTTTTAAGTCACAAAATTCCCAATTTAGAGGACCGACAAGGACACAACAGATGTTTGGTGCACCCCCACCAAACTACAGACCTCAGAGTAACGTATTTAAGCTAGGTCCACGAAACGTACCCGCTGGTCCACAGCCTATGAGTGGAGTTAGCCACTACGTGACTAAACCATTCCCTGCTCCACGTCCGACTCATGACTGGGCTAGGTCAGGAAATCCACCTCCCACGAACTATTTTAAGACCAGAGAAATGAACTTTAACGAACTTTATGACCAACCATCGTATTGCGATGATTTACAGGGTGACTACTATGACTATTATCAGCAAGACACTAGCGAATACCCTGACTATGCCTACGGGTACTCATACGAGCCACAACCTGGGTACTCGGACAGCTACTGTGTAGAGGAAGTTCAAGAAGCTATCCCTACTTCTGAAAATGAGGATTTTCAGAAAACTTCCAAATCAGACAAGTTAAAATAGAAATTAACCTACAGACACAACGTCAGTTACCGTACATAAAAATATCTGATCCCCCACTTAAATTGTTAATCGATACCGGTGCCAATATGTCTTTTCTCAGTCCCGAATCAGTACAGCATTTTTACCCTCATGTACCATGTGACTATGACCCTATCGAAGTTACTAATATTCATGCCACCACTCGAACGAATTATTCCATAACTATACCATGCTTTCGAGAGTTTAAGGAACAGAACGACATGACGCTGTTCATTTATAAGTTTCATGATTACTTCGATGGACTGATTGGCCTTGATTTATTAGAGAAATGGGAATCAAATATTGACTTAAAAAAAAAATTGCTAATAACAAGACAATCGACTAACCCACTACTTATGTACGACTCACGTAACTGCAACTTGTATGAAGATATAATACCGGCCAATTCTTCTAAATTAGTTAAAGTCCCAATAAACTTTCATGACGGTGAAGTATTCATCCCAGAGCAATTTCTATCTAATTGTACCATAGGAGACTGCGTTACAACGGTTACAAGTAATCGTGGTATCATAGAAGTTGCGAACCCCACACGTCATGACTTAGTTTTTTCAATGGACCGCCCCTTAAGTGCGGAGTTGTTCAACGCTCAGTGCATGCGCACCGAGCCTATATCGAGTCGCACGAAGGAAGTTCTATCGCGTTTGCGCATGGATCACCTCAACCCGGAAGAGCGAACTAATTTGGAAATTCTTTGTGCTCGGTACTCTGATGTATTTTACATAGAGGGTGAGCCTTTAACTTTCACCAACCAGATTAAACACAGCATTCGAACGAAAGATGAAATCCCGGCGTATACTAAAAGCTATAGATACCCGTTCATTCATAGACAGGAGGTACAAGATCAAATCTCAAAAATGTTAGATCAAGGGATAATCCGCCCTTCTCAATCTGCATGGAACTCTCCAATATGGATCGTCCCAAAGAAAGTAGATGCATCCGGGAAGACCAAGTGGCGTTTAGTTGTAGATTTCAGGAAGTTGAATGATAAGACCATAGATGACAAGTACCCCATTCCCAACATAGCTGACGTACTTGACAAATTAGGCAACTGTCATTACTTTACTACGCTAGACCTTGCCAGTGGATTTTATCAGGTTGAGATGAACCCTGAAGACATTCCCAAAACAGCGTTCAACGTGGAACATGGACATTTTGAATTTTTACGTATGGCCATGGGGCTTAAAAATTCACCGTCTACGTTCCAACGCGTGATGGATAACGTACTCAGAGACCTCCAAAACGTTATATGCCTGGTATATCTCGATGACATAATCATTTTCAGCGTTTCATTACAAGAGCATATGGTGAATCTAGAGAAAGTATTCGAGCGACTTCGAGCATCAAATTTTAAGATCCAAATGGATAAGTCTGAATTTCTTAAATTGGAAACAGCGTATCTTGGACATATTATTAGTAAAGACGGCATTAAACCAAATCCAGACAAGATTAAAGCCATCGAAAAATTCCCAATCCCAAAGACCGCTACCGAAATCAAGCGATTTCTTGGTTTGGTAGGTTATTACCGGAAGTTTATTCCAGATTTTGCTCGAATTACGAAACCAATGACTCAGTGTCTCAAGAAAGGATCTAGAATAACACCCGATGACGTCAACTACTCGAACTGTTTTGAAAAATGTAAAACCCTACTGACTAACGACCCTATTCTACAGTACCCTGACTTTAATAAAGACTTTGTATTAACAACCGATGCCTCCAACTTTGCCATTGGTGCTATACTATCACAAGGACCCGTAGGGAGTGACAGACCCATAGCTTACGCGTCACGGACTTTAAACTCTAGTGAGATCAACTATAGTACTATCGAGAAGGAACTCTTAGCTATAGTATGGGGAACCAAATATTTTCGTCCCTATCTATTCGGTAGGAAGTTCAAAGTCCTCACAGATCATAAACCCCTCCAATGGGTCATGAATATCAAGGAGCCTAGCTCAAGGTTAACGCGATGGAGATTAAAATTAAGCGAGTATAATTTCGATCCCATCTATAAACAGGGAAAATATAATACTAATGCAGATGCCCTGTCTCGTATAGAAATAAATAATGAAGATGCTAGTTCTACCGCGGTTAACCCTTCTGGATCCGAGAGGCAACCCTCAGTTGCTGGTTCCACCACTCTCACGGCTCACACTTCTGCCGAAAACCCAATTTTGGAGATCCCTATTTCAGATGACCCCTTGAACAGGTTTAATCGACAGATAAGCTTTGTAGTGGTTGGAGACATAAAAAAACGACCGACTGTGACAAAACCCTTTGAAACTCATACTAGAACGACTATACAACTATCGGAATCGAACCTGGAAGACGACGTTATAAACGCAATTAAGGAATATGTGAACCCCAAAGTGAAGACTGGACTCCTCATTAATCCACCCCTAGCTATGTATAAAATTATTCCCATAATTCAGGAAAAATTTAAAAGTTCAGCAATGAATATAGTCCTTACTAAAATTGAGTTAGAAAATGTCAAGGAATATTTAAGGCAACAGGAGATCATAAAAAATTATCACGAGGGTAAAACAAACCACCGTGGTATCACTGAATGTTTCCTAGCTTTATCACACAGGTATTATTGGCCCAAGATGAAAAAATCTGTCACAAAATACATCAATGAATGTAACATTTGCGGTCAAGCAAAATACGACCGAAACCCCATAAGACAAAGGTTCTCTATTGTTCCACCGCCCACTAAACCTTTCGAAATTCTTCATCTTGATCTTTTTACAGCCCAGAATGAGAAATTCCTCACGTTAGTTGATTCTTTCTCTAAATATGCTCAAGCATATCTCTTGAGAGATGGCACAGCTTTAAGCGTGATACAAGCTCTTCTTACGTTTTGCACGCATCACGGCGTCCCACTGACTATAGTGACGGATCAAGGACCTGAGTTCACAAACGCACTATTCTCAGAATTTACTCGTCTTCATAAGATACAGCACCATAAGATCCTTGCACACACACCTAATGACAACGGCATAGTAGAACGCTTTCATTCAACTATCCTTGAACATCTTAGGATCTTAAAACTTGAGAGGAAAAATGAACCAGCAATAAACCTCATGCCTTATGCAGTTTTAGCATACAATAGCTCCATACACAGCTTCACGAAATGCCGACCCATTGACCTTATTACAGGACATTTTGATCCACGTGACCCGTTAGACATAGACATGACTGGTCATTTACTACAGCAGTATTCACAGGACCATAAAAAACGAATGACTCAAGTGTATGACGTAATTAATGAGACTTCTTTACATAATCGAACTGAGCTGACTGAAAGTAGGAACAAAGACCGTGAACCGCAGAAAGAATACACTCCCGACCAACAAGTGTTCGTACGGAACCCTATGGCGAATCGACAGAAACTCGCACCACGTTACACGCAGGACATAGTTCTAGCTGACCTCCCTATTCACATCTACACGAAAAAGAAACGTGGCCCTGTCGCCAAATCCCGCCTTAAGCGAAGTCCTAAGAACCCTGTTTTGTTACAGGATATTTCTAGCGCTCCTGCTCCAACTGACTAAAGGACAAGACGTAATGATTGACTCGCTACGAGACGGCCCAGGTTTACTTCCATTCAAACTAGGCCCAACTAAGGTCGTATCCCACTACCATTCTTTCCTAAACTATATTAATCTCGATGTAATTTTTTCGCAAATTAAATTGGTAAAATTACAATTATTTGAACTAAGACCTCAATTAAATAATAAAACTTCATCTCTTTATGAGCCCCATATTGAATATCTCGACGCTAAATTAAAGCGAATCTCCGATCAATTACAGACTTTTGAACCCAACCGTAAGAAAAGAGGCATTATTGACGGGCTTGGTACAGTAATAAAGAGTATTTCTGGTAATTTAGATTATACGGACGCAATTAAATATAATAACGCCATCAGAGTTCTCAAAAACAATGAACATAAATTAGAATCAGAAATAAAAGATCATATTAGTTTAAATAAAGAATGGGTGTTGGAAAATTCCAAAGTATTAAATAATATAACTATAAATCAAGATAAAATTACAAAAATTTTAAATCTTATTATGAATAGCGATACTTCTAGGGAAACTGATTTAATTAAATATGCCCATATGGCTCAACATCTCATAATTTTGGGCGATAATATCGATAAACTGTCTGAAGAAATCTAGAAAATACACTAGCTTTTATTAGGATTTCAGGTACTCCACATTCGACATTAAATATAGCAGATTTGAAAATGTTTTTAGATAAGCTTAGGATTTTATATGCAAAGGACGAAATCCTTGACGTAGAAATTAGGTATTTTTACGACATAATTAAGTTAGGATATTTTTATATCGATAGCCAGATAGTTATAGTTTTTAAGGTACCGATTGCCTATCCAATAACTTACGACCTTTTTAAATTATCCATTGTCCCTAACAAAAATCATCAAATCCTTATACCTACCCTACCTTTCATAGCAATCTCTGGAAAAGACTCTATGTACATGGAGACAGAATGTCCGAAGGTAAAACAATGGTATCTCTGCGAAAGGAAGTCCAACTACCAAGTCCACGAAGATCCTGACTGCATTCATCAGCTCATCATCAAGCAAGAACTAAATCCATCTTGTAAGCTGACTTCTATAATTCTGACTAGAGAAGCAATGGAACAACTCGACGATAAACACTATACTGTGAGTTTTCCTAACCAGACAAAGGTCAAGATATCCTGCGGACAGGAACAGTATAGAATCCTTCAAGGAAGCTACTTGGCCGCCATTCCGTTCAACTGTTATCTCAAGACACCTGAATTCACAATCTCCAATTCAAATGACCGCATCAAAGGACATCCATTAAAGATCATGGATATACCTGCACATGAAGAACGGCTACTTAGAAAAAAATCATCTGTAATTCTGAATTCAATCGATCTCAGACATCTTCATGATGTCAACGAGAAAATATCTCTACAAACTCCAACAAGGTTAGAAGAAATCGCGGATGATAGTCTATATCACACTACGATTCCAGTTTACATCATTCTTCTAAGTGCAGCCGCACTTGCCATTGGTCTCACATATCGTCACTTTCAAGCTAAACGCATCCAAGAAAACCCAATAGAAGTAGCGATTGCCCCTACACCTACAGGGATTTACTCCGAGATAACAGATAAGGAAAAACGTCACCCCTATGAGATCCATGTTGACCACAGCAACATTTCAGCGACTCTATCAAAAAACGTTTCGAAATAGTCGCTGAAGTATGGGGGGAGGTGTTACACATTGGTGCTACCTAGTAACTGCTGAGTTGCAATTACCTACTTAGAGCGTCTCATGGAAACAGCCTAAACACGAGGCGCCAATGCCGACGCAGCACAACGTGACTTGCCGAGCGCCCCGCCTCATGACCGGAAGCCTACATACCCCGGATCCACCAGACACTCTTGGTTCTAACATCGACCATTAGACATGTCGTAATTTAGTTATAATTTTGTAATCTTTATATATTAAATTCTTTAAAATTAAATTGCATTTTTTTGCATCTCTCGGGAGCGCTCGTCATAATTTACTCATCAAGTAAATTAATAATAATAATAAATAATAATAAATAACAAATAAATAATCAACATTGACTTCTGATTGAATGCTCTACCTATACGAGATTAAATAATGAAATGCAAAAAATAGTGCAGGTAGAATAATATACTTATACTAGCTAATAATAATTGTAACAAAACAGAATTTTGAAAAAAAGTCTGGTTTTGCAAAAACAAATTGTACAAATGACCACCCTAAAAAAGCTTTGGCTCTTTTTTTTGGCTTTTTTTTTTTTTTTTTTTGAGTGCTCAGTTTTTTTTACGAATTAAGTAGCTAGACTTGTATTTTAAAGTTCTAACCGCATATTTTTTATACTTGATTTGCCTTGTATATTTCGATTAATTCAAAAAAACCCTTTAAATTAATAAAGTCTGAAGTGCAAATCAGTTTCATCAGCGTCAGAACCTTTGTCTGACTGGTGTGGTTGCAACATCGATCCAATAGTGTTCGATGAGTCAAGAGATTGATTTGTTATTCTACGTAAGCCATTTTTACAAACATCAGTGACGTCAATTGTCACGCAGGTATTGTTATAATTTAGCAAAATTAGGTTTTTATTTAAATAAAGTCAACAATAATTGAATCAGTTTTATTTTTAATCGAAAGTGATTCGTTTTTAGCGCACGATGTATGTTTGGCAGTTGCATTATATTTTGAAAATCATAATTTGATTCATGGTTCCATTAAAACGAATGAAAAACTGTTTATTTGAATAAATTCGTCCGGTGCTCTTTATACAGGATGTCAAATAAACTCTTTTTGAGTCAAAGTGGCCTTATATCAAATCGTCCCTCTGTCGGTTGATTCCGCAATCTGATCTTTATCTTCCAGACAGCGGAAGGAATTACAGTATTACTCAGAGGTATTGCAGTATTATTCTCGCAAAAGTTTTCTCAGAAACGCTACGCGTGTCGGGTGTTGGGAGTAATTTATGTAATTTTTTAGCTTTTGTAAGTTGACGCGTATACTAAGTCTGCATTAGAATATAAACAATACGTCAAATAGAAAATTAAAAATCAAATACAACTAAAATAATGCCTCAATTATCCGTCAAATATATTCGATTGTATTTGTTTTTTGTCTTTTTAGCTAAAAATTTTAACAATTTTCTTTTGAACATTATGATAACATTGAATTTCTGCGATCGATGCTGGCATTTTATTATATAATCTTGGTGCCATAGCCAGAATAATTTGATTATTATAACATTCTGTTAGTAAATTGCTGAGTCTAGTAAGTAATATTAAAAAGCCGTAGATTCACATCGCGGCACCCACAACGGCCGGCGGCAGTACATGCGTTTTGTTTTAAAGATAAAATATTTTTAATGTAAGCTCCCTTCTTGCCTGAGGTGCCGTACTGTTGTTGATACCCTTACATAAATAATCCACTCAACATTGAACACTATAACATGTAAACAACGTTGAAAATGCGACTGTATGGTATAATGGTAGTGAGAGTATCGACATCTTTGCAAACGTGACCGTATCAAATTAGGACCTTGTTAAATGTCTGGGAAAGGACTCTTGGAAGTATCTAAGTAGGCACAATTGTATGGTTAAAATATATTTTTGTACTCAAATTATCTGTATTGAAAGAGATTCCATTTTTATTGACAAAAAATATATAAGCAGTTTAAGGCACGGTATGATCCTAAAATCCAAACATTGAAAAAACTTTTTTTTTATCCGTTTGGCTTTGACCATGAAACTGGTTTGCGCTTCAGACTGTATTCATTTTGAGGGTTTTTTTTCAATTAATCGAAATATACAAATCATAGATAAAAAATATGCGGTTAGAACTTTAAAATAGAAAAATATACCAATAATAGTTATAACTGATCAGAATTTTGAAAAAAGGTCTGCTTTTGCAAATAAAAATCGCTTAAATGACCATCCTACAAAGCTTTGGCATTAAAATGCTCTGAATTGTGAACGGCAACAACACAATTTTTTTTACGAATTAATTAGTACTAGAACTAGTACTACTAGCAGTAGTAATACTTGTGTATTCACAATTAAGAGCATTTTATTGCCAAAGCTTTTTAGGATGGTCATTTAAGCGATTTTTATTTGCAAAAGCAGACCTTTTTTCAAAATTCTGGTCAGTTATAACTATTATTGGTACATATATTTTTCTACCTACATTATTTTTTTCATCTCATTATTTATTCTCGTTACGTCGCATTGGGCGTCCAAAATACTACTTTTGAGAAGGAATTAGAGAGGAGCAACTACCTTATATGAGTAGAAACCACAAAATATTTTAATTTTCTTATAATGAACCGGAGGAGTTTACCTCCCTTCTTCCAATAGCCTCTGATTCCCAGGACACCTGTAGCTATAGATTTTGGTATTAATAATTAAAATAAAAAATTAACAAATTTATTAGGATTTATGTAATTTTTGCATGAAGAAATTAAATAATTTGATAGATTTAATTTGCAGTAGCCACAAAAATATCCTTACTCTACAAAATAAGCGTAGCTTGGTCATTCTCGTTGGATCCATTGTCCAGATACATTAGAGTTCTATTGAGACTACTTTTTATCTATAGATCTATTTAAAAAAAACAATTTAAACTGAATCTATTGAGATCAAAGTAGTTCTCAAGAGATCCATGATGATTATGATGATAAAAAATGACGCTGGGTCATTAAAGAATAAGAACATAACGTACTTATGACAACCCATTGGTGCGGGCGAGTAATGAGCTGAGATGCGAGAGGTTGCGGGTTCGATTCCCGCTGGCGGACAAATGTTTGTATGATCTGCAAATATTTGTTTCGGGTCTGGGTGTTATTGTACCATGGTACTCGTAGTTCCTGATACCCACGGCACAGGGAATCCTAGTGTGGGATCAAGACTACGTATGCGACTGTCGGGTGTTAAGTAGAGCTTTTCTTCAAACGGGCACCCAATTCTTTTTGGAACGTTTAATAATTTATGAAATCCCATAATACTATATTAGAAAAGTGTCAAATAAAATACCTCAGACAGTGTGTTGTTGTTGTTCTTGTGAATTACAATGACAGTTAATTCACAAGATGGCAGCAGGATTGTACAAATATCAAGTGGCAAGATGGCATCGCTAAAATCATAAACGCATTACGCAAAAACCGCAGCGATGCGCAAGCGCATTGAATACTTCATTTTATCAAGATTACTGTCGTCATGAGTAATTCTCAACGATAGGGAGGTGACAGTGATCAATCGATTTTTGTATCCAAATTGATATTGTGTCTTGATTTATTCGAGTGGAAATCCGCGATTTTAATGTCCTTTTACGCGTTTTTTTTTAAGAAAAATGCCCTTTTTTAATCTGTGGCAAAGGTCAGTGTTTTCGGATTAGCTTTTATGGTCAGTTTTGAGAATGGTTGAATTTATTGCTGAATTTACTTCCTGCCGATTAGCTAGGTAAATAATGTTTGGTGTTGTACCGTTTTTCAGATGGCTGTGGCATACACAGTTTACATTATAATATTTTCTTAAGAACCTCTTAAGACTAAACAGTTACCTAACAAGTTCAACATGACAAAGTTTTTGTTTCCAATTTGCAAATGAAGTTCAAACCCAATTATACGCCGTCTACGCCGAGAAATACCACAGAAAGATGACTACAAGGGCAGAGCTTAAGGTATGAACCGTTAGCACTATAGATGGCTGAAAGTTCAGAGCTCAAATCAAATCAAAAGAATTTTATTCGTTGAAATCACTAGGATTATTTAGAATCGTCTTATAAACTAAAATTACTTGCTATAAGGCATGTCTGTGAAGTCTAAACTGAAAGTACTAGAAGGAAACTTAATAATATAGTGTTATTCATTTATTAACATAAGTAGATATAATGATATAGGTACTTATAATATTTTATATATAATTATATTTTTAGTCTGTTGTTTAAATTTAGTTTAATTATTAAATAATTTTATTATAAAAGAAATATTTATAGAAGAAACAAAAAAAATGTACACTGCGAGAAAACAAAAAATTGGAAAGCTTGTGATTGTAACCAAAAATAAAGAGATTATCAGTGGAAATCTCGCTTTCAAGGAGGACTTTTCATGTTTAGATTTAAAAAAAGTAGTTGGTTCGATAGATGGGGTTGACTCAACTCTAGCTGTCAAAATTGACATTTGTATTATCTGTGCGCTGTACGCGTACTAAGATATTATCTAGCTAGTCTGTGGATATTAGTCATGATTTCTGTTTGTGTTTGCTTTTTGAGTGTGCGCTAGTGATTATGTGTTTTTTTGAAGAAGCAAAAATAATTACCGCGAAACGAAAATATATCCACGTTGTTGGTATATTTTCGTTTCACTGAATTTTGTCACTTGAAAGAAAAGGACAGAGCAGCGCCATCTATTTTCAACGCTGAAAACTTGATTTGAAACGGCCGTGAAACCCCACATTGATATCAGGTACACTATTTACCAAAAAAAAATTTTTTTCTACATACGTAATATTTACTCCGAGGCTGAAAGCTTCCTTTGTCGGTAAACAAATGATCCATTGCGGCTTCCTTAATCTTATTACAATAATGGGAAAATATTTTTAGAATCAATTTACTTTATAATCAATTTATTTTTAGTTGGAATTTTCCTATCAAAATGTAATAATTTATCAATACATTTTTAAGGGCAACAAAAATAGGTGTATTTTGTTAGGTTTTCATATTTTCGCGTCGACGTTTTTAAAATGAATTATATGGAACTTAGTATGTACTACTACAAACCAGAAGACCTACTTAAATAAATAGTACTACTTCATTTTTATGAAGATGATCGACTCAGATACAAACCTATAATATAATGTATTACATAAGTGTACACAGTGCAAGTAGCTGACCCTTTCAAGTTTCAACTCGCACGCTAGTTCACACTGTGTGTATAAGTAAACCCAACTTGATGATTTACCAACAGCAATTGATTTGTTTTTCCTGTTCCTTGCTTTCCCTATGCTCAATGTTAATTCGCAAGAGGAACAAATTAAGATATTTTAATTTAAGGTGAGCTTAAGGCATTACAATCAATAGGTACCTACATTCAAGTCCATACTCAGAGAGGATACTATCGTCTCGCAAGACGCGACCCTCCTAGACCACAGGCAGCCCCCGTAAGTAACCCTTCAATTAGGGCTGCATACTGAGTTCTGACACATTTTGACATTTGACGGATAAATACACCGATTTATACTTAAGGATATATCCAAAAAGTAAGCGAAGAGCTGTTTTTGGTATTTATGTGTGTTGTCACCACGGATCTAGATATAAGAGTATAAGTAGCGGCACGAAACTCTAGCACTGACCGTTATTGCGCAGAAGTTAAAAGTAAGGTATCTTGGGTTCGTTCAGTGCTAGACTTACTATTTGACATTACATTAAAATAAGGTCATTAACATTATAATTAGCTATTAATTAATTAAAGTAATAATTGTATTGCGTGCGCGACAGTATGCGCAACTAGCCCCTCTACGTTTCGTTCAACTTACGTGCCGCATTCATGGAGAATACATTCAGTTTTATGGAGTTCAAAGAAATAATAGCCAAATTAGAAGCATACTTTGTTCACGTGCAAACTAAGAGTCAGGAAAACCCGAAAGCTAGAATGCAGTCGATAAACGCATCGAAATATTTATGTTGTGATAGTTGTTGTTTAATTATATTTTGAACATGTGGCAACCCTGCATGACCCGCTTTGAATTCACACCTCGCTGCACCGATTACGCATGCTGAACGCGAATTATTTGGTGTTTCGCGAATTATTCGACATTGCATTCGCAGATTATTCAACGTTCGCAAATTGTACATTTACTTAAATTTCGGTAATGATGGTTTTCGCACGGTAATCATGTACTTTGCAATTTGCTTGTTACTTGATTATTTTCAAAAGTTGAACGTTTACGTTAGTCCTTTTCAATTGGTTTTAAAGTTTTCATGCGAGATAATTTTGAAAATTGCTGTATGTAATGACAGGTTGTGTTTAGTTGAGTAACGCAGCGCGTATGTGATGCCTTTGGTGTTGCAGCCGTCCATAGGCTACGGTAACTGTTTTCCATCATGTGGGCCGTATGCTTGTTTGCTTACCAAGTAGTATAAAAAAAAACATGGGTCTTTGGTTACTATATCCATGGAGTAATGATACAAGTAGTAATGGTAAACGGTCGTGTGACAGAAGCTTAATAAAAAAAAGAAAGAAAGAAGAAAGTCAGAAAGTTATACAGTTAGTCAGTTAATAATTTAATCTAGTTTTCAAAAGTTTTGTATTTATGATCAAAGAGGTGGAAAATAACAATCATAATAAACAACAACAAATTAATTAATTAATTAATTTCCCCAAAAATACATTTGAATTTTGAAACACTACAATGTATCAGACATCTTTTATTATGACATTACACGTCATGTATCCCCGGCATCTGTCACAATTCACACAAGGAATATCTGCAGTTTCACGCAAGGGTATTTGTTTGGTCTCATCGACCTCGGGGTTAGAGGGTTAACTCGTACTATACCTACCTAGGGCTGATACGTTGTGATATGAGAGTGATGAAAATTCTGCCTTCGAAAGGGGTTCAAGGGATATTGAAACAATGCTTTACGTTTGCTAGTAATTAAACTAAGTAGGTAAGTTATACCTTCAATATAGTTGAGTTTAGGTAAGTAGATGTTTATTTTAATAGTTTTAATAGCAAAAACCATTTTTTTATAGTTTTTACCACATAAGTGAAATACTACACTGGCTATCTCCTGTACGGCTAACATGCGCAGCGCGAGAAAATTTTCTCACAGCATTATCTCGTGTAGAGACGTGAATTGACGTGATACGTCTCGTTATGTCTTCATGTCGACCGGTTCGTTTTCCCTAACATGGCTGCCAACTCGAGTGCACTCGAGAAAACGCTAGACTATTTCGTTTTCTCGCGGTAAGAAACCGATAACCATATAGACATAGCAACACTGTTCCTTGTTCTCATAAAATTTTTGTGAAACGGCTGAAATGGGAATGAAAATAGATAACATACCTATACCTACACATAACTTATTATAATACCCACCTACCCCCACGCATCCATCCATGGGAGGAGACCCATCCACGAGAGGATAACCATCCGTGGGAGGTGACCCATCCATGGGAGGTGACCCACTCATAGAAGGTAACTCATCCATGGGAGGATACCCATCCATGGTAGGTGACCCATCCATGGGAGGTGACCCATGCATGGGAGGTGACCTATCCATGGGAGGATACCCATCCACGGGAGGAGACCTATCTATGGAAGGAGACCCATCCATGAGAGGAAACTCATCCATGGGAGGAGACCCATCCATGGGAGGTGACCCATTCATGGAAGGAGACTCATCCATGACGATAGACCTATCCATGGGAGGATACCCCTCCACGGGAGGAGACCCATCATGGAAGGAGACACATCCATGAGAGGAGACCCATCCAATTTTCAACGCAAAACGGTGGATTTTATTTATCTCATAACTAGTCTTCGATGAAAATGATCGACGAGATAGAGGCCGTGAGACATGACAAAATGCTATACAATTAATGCACCATTTTAGGGTTTATAGACAAAACACCACAGAATACTACGAAGTAGTCGTAGCATTTAGGTTTAAGCCAATCAAACGAGTTAGCATTTCGTTGTGTCGTGGGCGCGTGATAAACGAATCGAAATCGACAACGTTTTCACTCTCTCGCGTGACATATCTCTTTGTCTGCCATCTTAGCCCTACTGGTCCCCATTCGAATAAAACTCAACAATTCTAGAATAACAGTCACAGTTTTTAATCTGTTGAGTAGTTTTTCTTCAATTCAGTAGGATTGATGATGATGATGTTGTAGGTAAAAATAAATAAAATACAAAATAGGCTATTCTTAGAAAATAGACCGAATTAATGAAGTTCGTTTTAATAACTCTAACAGACCATTCTTAGATAATCAACGGAAATTAACAACTTCTATATGTCATAAAACCAATTTCATTTCCGTTCTGACCTGTCACAATCTCATTACCATGAACATACATAAAAATTCCAGGGTATTGACATGAAATACATAATAGTGTGTAGAAGCGCAACTTGACGACCTTTGTGGCGCGACGGGCGAAGGTTCGCCTGCGACGCAGGAGGTTCAATTCCCGCCTCTGAACAAATATTTGTACGTTCTGCAGATATTTGTTCAGAGTGTTCTGGGTATTTTTCTATGTATAATAAAAAATATTTATCTATGTAATGTATTGTATTAAGTATATCAGTTATCTAGTACCCATAACACAAGCTCTGCTTAGCTTGGGGTTAGATAATGTCGTGTGAAATGTCCAGCATTTATTTATTTATTTATTTACTTATATCTCTTTTTTACACTCTTTTTTTCTTTTTCTTATTGTGTACAATAAAGTATTTTATATTCTATTATTTTGTTAATACCCTTTCCTGACAGAATAAGCCTAAAGTTCATCAGTTTAAACAAAACTATCTAATAAGACTCACTGATTAAACTGTTTAAACAAGACTCACTGATATCACTGTTAATGGGCTATTAAGCCGAACCAATTCTTTCTGACGTATATTTTCATATTTAATCTCTCATCGTTCAAGACCGAAAGGCCTAACATACCACAAAACGCTGCTCGCTATCTAAGTTATCTGCGTTTATTGTTCTTTCGTATGGCAAAATTATGAAACAAATCACTTAAACTGGTCATTTATTTTATTATTTTGCCATAATAAGTATTTTAAGAACGAGCTAGAGTTTAAGAATGGCCTGTGGTGGTCATAAGAAGAACCAAAAGTCACGTGGTTAGTTTCTACCTAGATCGGGAGTTTAACTTCTATCTGACTTTTGTATCATTAAATGAAATAATACGTGGTATTGATGGCGCCGCACGGAAGCGATCAGTCAAGTGTCATCGGCGAGTCGCGAGTGGGCGGGCGAGTAGCGCGCGCGGTTTGAATGAGGCATGGGTTAGGGTTGGCAAGAAAGAAAAAGCCGGAAAATTTCCTTTTTGAAATGCTCCAAACTGTCCATAAAATTGCCGTATAAGTATGTATTTTTTAAACGTCCCTCACTCGATGGTACGATGACATTCAGTGGATGGAGGCGGCTCAAAGCCGGCCGGTAGTTAAAAATATTTTTATATGGTCTAGTCATCTAACCTCTCTGCCTATCCCGAAAACTTAGAGAGATATATCAATACTACCTATCAACTTTTTCAGAGAAAATAATGTTTGGATATCTGGCGTCCCTGAACCTGGGTACTCTAGAGTCGGTATTCTTTGATTGTTGGAGTAAATTGAGCGTGATCTTATTTTAATGATTAATTGGACACTGAGCGAAGAGAGTGACGGCAAACAAAAAAAAATGTAATGTCATTGGTGAAACAGTTTATTACATAACATAACAACCAAACAGTCACGTATATACATAGTCCTGATTCCACACTAGGATTCCCTGTGTCGTGGGTATCAGGAACTACGAGTACCATGGTACCACAACACCCAGACCCGGAACAAATATTTGCAGATAAAGATAAAAGATAAAGATATAATATTTATTTACTACAAATAACAGGTTAGACAAAAAGGGAAAAAAAAAGTAAAATAAAAGGGTACATAAAATTAAACTAAAAAGCAGCTAAGCTAATAATAATAATAACATTAACAAAAGTTATTATTATTACATACAAACATTGGTCCCTCAGCGGGAATCGAACCCGCATATCAGCAAGCATATAAGCAATTAAAAGTTGCAAGTCACAGTATGGACGAATATAATATGACGCGCACCATGCACACGCTCAACCTAGTAGCGGATAACATAGATGTTTTCCATGTTTCCCTGAGCGAATTCGTTGAGGCCACTTTGTTTATGTTAAGTTAGAGTTAGTTCGGTTTTATTATATTATATTAATGGACTACGCTATTGTATTAGGTTTACCCTGTGAAAATAGTTGTAAGTTGACATAAATAAATAAATATCTTATCCGATAAACGGCAATTTTACTGACTTTTAGTCACTCGATGAATTTCAAAAAATCGCATCCCTGGCTGGTGATGAGAGGATATTGAGGACTTTTTCTGCTCTTTCGAAAGGAGACGTCGTCTGTTTTTATTTTATTTCAATTTCTAGTCTTTTTTTTGAGTTATATCGTGTAATTTTGGTGGCATTTTAACCGGTGTAGCGTATAAAAAGCACATGGTAGTGAATTTGAATAAAATTAGTGTATTGCGTGTCTTTTTGAAGGGGTAGAAATTGTCCAGGAACATTCTAGTAAACTGCCACCGATTTACTAAATTTTTTTTTTATGCTACTTGGCAAGCATACAAGCTTACGGCCTACCAGATGGAAAGCAGTTACCGTAGCCTATGAACGCCTGTAACACCAGAGGCATCACACGCGCGCTGCCGACCCTGAGACATAAAGATGAAAAGTCTCATGTGCCTGTAATTTCACCGGCACCCGTACCCTTCAAACCGAAACACAGCAATGCGAACACTACTGCTTGGCGGCAGAAATAGGTACGGTGGTAGTACTTCCCCGGACGAACTCTTTCACAAGCAGTTCTACTACTAACATGACTTGACAGAGACTTGACGACTTGACATTATTTGATAAATGTTACTTGACATTGGCAAAATTGAGTTACATCCTCAGATGCCATTAATAAAAAAAAAAGAAAAATATATTGGTATTTGTAATAACATTACTAGTGTGCAAATAATAAGTAGTAATTTATATCCTACGATTACAGCAGATCTCCCTACATGACTTGAATCGCCTGAGGCGCATATAATTAATTGAAATACGCCTGTTATTCGATACCAATAAATAATACGATAATTAGTTTAATTGAGCTCTTACAAATGGTGGATTGCTGTTTACATTGCGGCTTGTTTCACCACATGTAATTACTGTATGATACACTTCCATACTCAGAGACGTCACATTAATTACAATTTGACAACCTCTGTGGCGTGGCGGCTGAGTAGCCGGCTGAGATGCGGTTTCAATTCCCGCTGCGGGACAAATGTTTGTATGATCTGCAAATATTTGTTCCGGTTCTGGGTGTTATGGTACCATGGTAATTAATCATAAAGCCGCGTGGCCTGATGTCGCTCTGCCCCTCGACTGCTAAAATGGAAATTTGCAATATCTGTACTTACCTATTTACATGTTTGTATTAGATTATTATTTATAAGTATAACAAGCGTAGCGTGTGCTGTCTTGCATATTTTTGCTGATGTTTATTTACTTTTGACTACCTTCCTAAGGTTTTTAAGTTCTCATTTACTATGTATCAGCAACTCCTTGCTCCGAGGCACCACACAGCCGCTTCTCACCTAGTGGTAAGACGGACCATTTATGTAAGCCAAGCCGAGTTTGTTGCCTGATTCTTCTAGGCTTGGTCGCGTTGGAACAGGAGTAATTTAATTTTATATAAGACGATTCAAAATGATCCTTGTGATTTCAATGAATAAAGTTCTTTTTGACTTTGACTTTTGACTTTGGTACTCGTTGTTCCTGATACCAACGACACAGGGAATCCTAGTGTGGGATCATGCTACATATGACTGTTGGGTGTTATGTTATGATACAGTGAATTTACCCAAATTCCCTTTTGAAGACACCATACAATGTTTTCTTTAAAAGGAAACAATTTTATTTCACGCTGGGTAATCAAATCAAATCAAATCAAAATAATTTTTATTCATTGAAATCACAAGGATCATTTTGAATCGTCTTATATAAACTTAAATTACTCCTGTTCCAACGCGACCAAGCCTAGAAGAATCAGGCAACAAACTCGGCTTGGCTTACATAAATATGGTCCAAATCGTAACTGGTAGCAAACCTCGTCACCGCCATAACTTTCTGAAATACCATGGTATTTCAGAAAGTTATGGCTGAAAAAAAATAAAACGTGGATTTCAAATGTACGAGGACAGTAAAAAAAAAACGGTAAAGAAAACTGATTTTTAATTAATAATAAATGATCTCAAAACGTGCAAACAAATGGTCAGAAACAGTAAGAAGCAAACAGTTATTTGAAATGATTCAACATTACTATTCACTGTAACAATCAGTTTCCGATACGTATTACCGTGTTCTGAATTTAAATAAGGCTGAAAAAAGTTACAGTGACAGTAAAATCTACTGTTACAACTTAACTGTTTTCCGCCCAGTTAAATTTAATTGTCAAGTCAATTGGCTCCATTTTTACTGCCCAAAGCAATAATGGTTACCGAAAAATCGATTGGGTATACTGCTTATTTTTTTCAGTGGCATTACACCTCATTATTTAGACATAAACCGCGTGTGGTCTCCCAAAATATACAAGCAGTAAACCTGGGATTAAGGAGTCGTTAAACAAGCTCGGAGCTCATCCAGTCGTTTGCGGAAGGCTGTGCGGTTTTTCTTGGTAAACAATCACCGAAACACACAGAGAGTGTGATGAACAAATATAACTTAGCAGTTAGCACACAATAGCCTTGATCCCACACTAGGATTCCCTTAGATGGGAAGCAAGGTTAAACACAAGGAATAACCAGCCAAGTGCGAGTCGGACTCGCGCATGAAGGGTTCCGTACCATTATCTACAAAAACGGCAAAAAAATCACGTTTGTTGTATAGGAGGCCCATTGATTTTTTTTTGTTGTTATAGCGGCAACAGAAATACTTCATCTGTGAAAATTTTAAGTGTCTAACTATCACGGTTCATGGGATACGCGGCCTGGTGACAGACGGACGGACGGACGGACGGACAGCGGAGCCTTAGTAATAGGGTCCGTTTTACCCTTTGGGTACGAAACCCTAAAAATCTGATAAGCGTAAATTTGTATAGCCACAGAGGTCGTCAAAAATCAGCATGTAGATTAGCTGTTAAGGAGTGGTTTTTTTAAAACAAATTTGTTATTTAAATGATTTTTTTGTTTGTTTTCAGGTAAACTAATAAGAAGATAAGAATAATAATCTTGGAGATTTGTGAGTTGTGTTACTTATACCTGCTACTTACGGACCCGTAAGCTAGGGTGCTGATAGCGATACTGAGATCCAAATCGTTTAACCAGCCACCTAGTCCTGCGTTAGGTCAGTGACCTTGCTACCGAACAACCATTGATAATCATCAAATCAAATCAAATAAAAATCACAATTGGATCATTTTGAATCGTCTTATATATTAAAATTACTCCTGTTCCAACGCGACCAAGCCTAGAAGAATCAAGCAACAAACACGGCTTGACTTAATTTGATGATCCGTCTTACCACTAGGTGGGAAGCGTCCGTGTGGTGCCTCGGAGCAGGGAGAAGCTGATGTATAGTGAATGAAAACTTAAAAAACTTGGCTTAGAAGGTATATAGTCAAAAGTAAAAAACATCAGCAAGATAAGCACACGCTACGCTTGTTATATTTATAAATAAATATCGTGAAACCCTTTCTTTACAAATAAGAACTATATGGGTAGGTATCAAAAAAATAATTCATTCCATTCATTCATTCCATTCATTCATTCCATTCATTCATTCCATTCATTCATTCCTTTCATGCATTCCATTCATTCATTCCATTCATGCATTCCATTCATTCATTACATTCATTCATTCTTCTTGATATAAGCTGTAAGTTTACCATAGTGTTACCATTCCCTAAAATATAGGTCGAGCCTACTTCAAAGTGTAGGAATCGTGTTATAAGATGAGATAACAAGTTAACAAAAGAACTAATAACACTCAAACACAACCGTCGCAATGTGTGAACGCTAATTTCCAAGCAATTTTCCTTCTAATCACGGGCCTCCCAAACTTATGGACCAGTTTCAACCTTAATACCTTGAGATAAGAACCAAAACAAAACTCTTCTAACAAAAGGATAGTCAGCTCAAACTCGAAGTTTGTCGAATTTCAGCTGTGTTGTTATGAGATAACAACTAAATTACTTTGACACCAGCAGATGTTTTGTATAGCTAAGGCCTTGTTTAGACATATCAATTTATATTAACAAGATATATAATGATTTGTTTAATCTAAGCCGTTGTTGGCGTGTCCCTTGTAGGTAGGTATATGTAATGTTATCCGCTTACTATTACCTTGTGCATTTAAATCTTAGCCTTAAGTTTTTTCATAATGTATCGCTGTTGGTTTCCCAATAAATAAATAAAAGAATTATTTGGTTAAATAATATATATTATATTATTTATAGTTTTGGTTGTATCGCACTGTCTTTTGTTTTCATTTCTTTGTTACCGTTTTTCTACATTTTATTTATTACTAACATAACATAACACTCAACAGTCACATACGTAGTCATGATCCAACACTAGGATTCACCGTGTCGTAGTATCAGGAACTACGATTACCAAGATACCGTAACACCCAGACCCGTAACAAATATTTGCAGATCATACAAACATTTGCCCCGCAGTGGGAATCGAACCCGCAACCTCTCGCATCTCAGCCAGCTACTCGCCTGCCGCGCCACAGAGGTCAAATTAAGAATTAAAATTAATTAAGTAAATTGGTAACCACAGAAATGAAAACAAGACAACGCGTTTTGGTTAAATAAATAAATACCCTCTTATTCATTATCAATTTTTAAACCTTTGATAGCTAAAATAGCTTTTATCTTGTTTTGGCGTATGGCATCATACATCAGAGAGAACAAAACAAAAGCTATTTGAACTAAAATAGGTTTAAAAAATTATTATGAATAAATAAAATAAAAAATAACACCCAACAGTCACATACATAGTCCGGATCCCACACTAGGAATCCCTATGTTGTGGGTATCAGGAACTACGAGTACCATGGTACCACAACACCCAGACACGGAACAAATATTTGCACATCATACTAACATTTGTCCCGCAGCGGGAATCGAACCCGTAACCTCTCGCATCTCAGTCGGCTACTCGCCCTCCATGCCACAGAGGTCGTCAAAAATAAGGGGGTTATTCTAAGTTCACACACTGTTACCAATTTAGTGGCTATACTGGATTTATATCTAGTGTCTGAACAGGCCCTTAGCCACGCTACTTCACATACAAAGCCTTCAATTTTGAACCCTACTGTTTTATATAAAGGCTTAGAATCCTTTGTTGGTCTGATGTAGAGCGATGTAGAGCTTTTCCTCATAACCATAGACAAAAGGCTTATCTCAACCATAGACACTGGGAATTGTACTGTCTATTGCGGCAAGTTATTGTATTGCGATCGGATAAGGTGGCGATATGGTTCGTTTGGATTAAACACCTTCGAATTGTAACCTCCATTCTGGTTTACAGTAGTAACTACAAGTTTTGTTTATGGTATCTTTATCATAAACAAGGTTTTGTTTGCAACTAAAGCTGGGTCCAGGCGGTGCTTTTTTAACACACAGATTTAGTTCTCATAATTTCACACAACACACCGCACAACATACATACAATACCTTTTTAATGGTTTTGTATAAGTTTAATTAGTCATCTAATGACGGTCGTATTGTAAAATTAAAATTTTAATCCGTCTTTGGTTGTAAGTAAAGTGCGTTAGACTTGACTGTTGACTATGGATTTTGTTAAATAAATAAAATAATAACTTTTCATTTAAAAAATCGACTTCCGCCATTGTATTCGACTAAATATCTGGATAAAAAAAAATGATGAAAGAACCATAATGGTGAAAGGGTTATGATACTTTCTAAATGCAAATGCTTGGTTTGTTGCTGAAAATATCAAAATCGCCATATGTATGCCTACAATATTTGAGGATTTCCCTCAAGTCCTCATGGATTCCATCAATGGGACCAATCTGGAAGTATATCTATTCAAATAAAAAAAGAATTTTCCAAATCGGTTCATAAACGCCGGAGATAATGAGGTAACAAAAAAAAACAACCTAATTGAGAACCTCCTCCTTTTTGTGAAGTCGGTTAAAAATAAAAGGTCAAGGTCCGTACCTAATGTCCTTCTGAGCTCAAATGCATAAAAGTTCATTCTAAAAATAAAATAAGATAATCTAGTTGTACCGAAAAACCTGAGGACCTATTACGAGTTTTGTATTGCAACAATCACTTTGCGAGTCGTGAGTGAACAACGTGACTTACATAGTAAATATTCATCATTCTGTGCCGCGCAGCGCAGTCGATAGAAACAGCACAAATTCATAAATAGTTACTACGTAAGTCACGTTGAATACTCACGACTCACAAAGTGATTGTTGCAATGCAAAACTCGTAATAGGCCCTCTGATCTTGCAAGAGTTGCATGCAGACTCCCGTGTGGGAAGGTGCTAATGCTTATACATCACAGGCGTGAAAGCGATAATTTGATTACGCACCGATTCAACTGCGATGATAATCACGAAAGAGACAATGCTACTTTGATATAATTTCCGCTAAGGTCCAGCTCCCTAATTACAGTAGCAAATGGCAATTGGGAACGCAACAATGGGGATCATTTTGGCAGCCTTAGCGCTATCTAAATCTTATGAAAACAACCCAAAACCTAAAAAACCAAAACCAAAAACAAATACACAAATATTCCTCCTTTCAAGTTTTAAAAGATTTGCACAGCGCTAAGGCTGCCGAAATGATCATTGTTGTGTTCCCCATTGCCATTTGCTACTGTAATTGGAGAGCTGGACCTTAGTGGAAATTACATGTATATCACAGTAGCATTGTCTCTTTCGTGATTATCATCGCAGTTGAATCGGCGCGTAATCAAATTATCGCTTTCACGCCTGTGTGATAAGCATTAGCACCTTCCCACACGAGAGTCTGCATGCAACTCTTGCAAGATCAGGTTTTTCGGTACAACTAGATTATCTTATTTTATTTATAGAATTAACTTTTATGCATTTGACCTCAGAAGGTTAATGCTGTATTACCGTGCTTTTGGCGAGCGCGGGAGCTCAATCAGTTAATAGATAGGTTGAGCCAACGAGCAACAACGTAATTGGGGGGCAGGTTCACAAACACATCAACGGGTGCGATTACTGCACATTCATGATCGGCGATAGTGAACCAAAACATCTGTCTACAAGAGGACACTTAATAAACTAATAGCCCTAGCCTAATATAATTATATATTATTATTATTATATCACAATATTATCAGTAATATGGCGGCGGCTTTTTTCAATTCTGAACTAAAGAAAGCTTATTTTGATTTTACAAGACCTTTCAAACGACATATCACACAATATAGTATAGTTAGCGAAAGTAATGGCCGCCATTTTTTAAAATCTGTAAATCACATCTGTGGTTTGGCGGACAAGCCAGCTGGGACGTGAATGGTGCGGGTTCGATTCCCGCTACGGGATTTGTCCGTTGCATGCTTTGCTTATATTTTTTTGGAGTCTAAATTGAGGTACATTATTATCGTAGTTTCTGATACCCATGAAATAGGGAAAAAAACCACTGGGTTTGGGATAAAAAGCACAAACAATAAAAGCGTGCCCGGCTAACTTCCTTACTTACCTAATACTGACACATGTTGAGGTATAGTTTTTATTTCATTGAATAATCTAAAGATAGTAATCTCTTCCTCTGAACATTCCAGACCCAAGTGAACCCAGGTTTACGAGCTCGTAAACAACTGGAAATAGAAAACAGAGATGTTTGTTGGCGATTGAACTTGGTGCATTGTACTGAATAGAGCTCATTCATAGATTTACAGTAGTATAGAGCTTTTTAGGGTTCCGTTCCGTACCTCAAAAGTACCAACGGGACCATATTAGGATCACTCAGGTATCTGTCTGACTGTCTGTCTGCCACAACCTATTTTCTCGGAATCAGCTGGACCAAACAAGCTGAAATTTCGTACACATAAAGAGTTAAGAGACCCAATCACGAACGTATATATCGTAAAACAACGAATAAACAAACGTATATTTTTAAAATGCTTAGTTTAAAAGATACTAAAGAAAGTATGCGAAAATTTACCTTTCCCTATTTCAAAAACTACTGAGCCATTTTTTTTTAATACGGAATATTTGGCTATAAACATAGCTTACAGGAAAACTTAAATGAAAATACTAATGCCCTTATTCATAATCATTTTTGAAACCAAATTTAGTTAAAATAGCTTTAGTTTTAAAATGAATTACCTTCGTCAAAACAAGACAAAAGCTATTTTAAATAAAATAGTATAATTAATTTAATGTCAGTCTAACTTAAAATGTCAGTAACTATATTTTATTTGATATCAGTCTTATTCTAAGCTTGGTCGCGTTGGAACAGGAGGATTCAAAATGGTCCTTGTGATTTCAATGAATAAAACTCTTGATTTGATTTGATAACTTTGTCTCCTTTGATTTGCGATTTTTACATTTGGTCAGAGACATTTGGTCAGAGAAAATTTGAGTTTTAACAAGTAAACACGGATTTTTATATGGATATTGAGCCTTCAAAACATATATTCGTTCAATGGTGTCTTAAAATCCGTGTTACACGACACCATACGCCCGTGTTAATTGTTTGCTAAAACTTACCCCCTTATTCATAACAATTTTTAAACTTATTTTAGTTAAAATATGTTTATGTTTTTGTCTTGTTTTGACATATGACATTTTACATCAGAGATAAGAAGACAAAAGCTATTTGAACTAAAATAGGTTTAAAAAATGATTATGAATAAGGCCCTTAGAATTTGGCCTCTGTAATTTAACCTCAAAGGAGCACACCTCAAGCGTAGTGTGGGCTCGAAAGCTCGTGTTCACACGTAACGGGACGACACGACTCCGACCCGACTAGGCTAGGGTTGCCTAGCAACTCATGGCCTCTGCGGAAAATGTCGAGAAAACATTATTTCTTTGCAAAGGGAATCAGAAGTGGAAGCCGTAGTGAAACATTATTTATTAAAGTATCTACTATGTGATTTCAATAAAATACATTTTAGAGTTGTATCGAAATTTGCATATTTACGGCCTTTTACATCACATTTTCTACACCATTTATGGTATAAGTTTTATTATCCAAAACTTAGAATAACTTAAATAAAATTATAATTAGATCACAATTTTGACCTTCATTGCATTTTTATGCAATGGTTTTATGCAGCTGCTTATCTAGATGAAAAAGTGTAAAATTACATATCCTTTCTTCAAAATTTATACCCTTTTGGTGTTATTATAAAAAATGCCCTTAGTCTGGGTTTAAACCAGGACTACCAGTCTAGGCTTAAATATCGACCTAGGGTATATACGATTGTAATACAAAAGCAGATGGTTTGTTTTCCAGAAGCAACTTTCGAGCTAGATATGCCAAAAATGACATAAGCTTGGACTATCTCTGGTTTATCTAAAACCAGGCAGCCCCTTAGTTTAGCAATGGTCTATAAATTGACAATTGATTGCTTGTTAGAGGTAAGAATTTGGACATGTCAATTGTGATGTGACACAATCCGTCAGTTTGATACTTTGGAAATTTGCGAAGTAGCGCGAGCATTTATTTCGGAAAACAAACCATCTGCTTTCGTATTTAATGTCGCATATGCCTATTGTCGATATTTAATCCTAGACTAGTGCGCCTGGACTAAATTCAGATTTAGTCCATGTTCTGTAATAAGGCCGTATTCGTTTAAAAATAAAACACAATACAAAACGCTGTTTATCCAGACATCCTCACCTTAACTTGGTAACTTAGGGTAGGGTGCGTAAGTCGGATGTCCTAACTTGCAGCTTCTTAAAATGGTAGAGTACTCCATGGCCGTATATTATCTCCTCGTATATATGCGTATGACGACGTCTGCGGCGCGACGGGCGAAGGTTCGCCTGCGACGCAGGAGGTTGCGGGTTCGATGCCCGCCTCGGAACAAATATTTGTACAATCTGCAGATATTTGTTCAGAGTGTTCTGGGTATTTTCTGTATATAATAAAAAATATCTATCTATGTAATGTATTGTATTAAGTATATCAGTTATCTAGTACCCATAACACAAGTTCTGCTTAGCTTGGGGCTAGATAATGTTGTGTGATATGTCCAGCATTTATTTATTTATTTAATATTTGTGGACCTACTTATTATAACTATGTATAATAGATGTTTTATTGACAACTAAACTACTGTGCGACTGCAGTGATTTCGTCTGGCAGCCCTATTCTCAATGTGCATAAACATGTCGCCTCCGTGTAAGGCAATCTGTAGCCTGCGTCGATCGCAGACAAATTGATCGCAGTTTATGGACGCCAAACTGTTGCTCGACGGCTCTACTTTATTAGGTGACGTTCAAATATTTACACCGGTGACAGAAACATGCAGTACCGATGCCTGGTTTATTATTGGAATTTATACATATTCAAAAACGGACGAAACATCTCATTCATGTAATTTTTTTTGTTTTGTGTCCTTTTAAGGAGCCCTACGTTTGATTTCACTATCAAATAACAGGCGATTAAACAACTGTGGGCCTAGCCAAACGGCATTCGCTTCGAAGCGATTCCATTTCTACAGGCGTAATAAAATACAATAGACCACGTGACATATCGATAGCTTACATCATGCATGTCAAACTCAAAGTCATTGGTGGGCCAAATGCCTGAAGACTATAGAACCAGTGGGCCGCAAAACCCAACCATAAAGAAAACAAATTCTAGGGACTAAAAACTGGAGGGGGTTTAGTTATAATATCTATATATACCTAGTAGGTAGTACTGCCCCCCTATTCCCTAACTGAAAGCCACTCGGTGACTAACGTTTGACAAGTAAAATTACTATCAATTGACAATTCTTTAAGATAATTTATCATATTCTTACTTGTCAATTTTAGTCACCGAGTGACTTTCAGTTTGGAAATAGGGGGGCAGGACGCTAATCGTTTATTGAATCATTACCTAATAGTTAAATTATAGAAAAATATAATATAATATGTTCTTAAAATTGAATCGGGCCGCAGTCAAAGCTGTAACGGGCCGCATGTTTGACATGCTTGGCTTACATCAATCTCATACATTTTGGACTTTTCTACTAGCGTCACCTCTCTTTAGTCTAACCAATGTTTTTTGACAGATGTTTTCAAAGATTATCTGTCACCTTGACCAGTGGTTAGATTTAACCAGACATTTACTAACTAACAGACTATGGTGAAATTGGCTCTTAGCATAACATAAATCATCATCAGCCTATAGAAGTCTAATGCTGGATAAGGCCTGCCCCATAGAATGCCACGATGAACGGTCTTGGGCCACCTCCATGCACCGACTTCCTGTGACCTTTAAATGTCTTTGGCCCATCAAGGGGGGGGGGGGGGATTCCTACTCTGCGTCGCATCGTCCGGTTCGCGGTCGCCACTCGAGACCCTTTATTTCCCGGCGGTTGCCAGTTCTGCTAGCTATATGCCCAGCCCATTGCCACTTTAACTAGCTAATTCTGAGAGCTATGGCGGTGATCTTGGTTCTCCTCACTTCAGATTCTAACACGCAGGGAAACTTTGAGCATAACTCTCTCCATTGCGCGCTGCGTGACTTTAAGCTTGTGTGTGAGACCAATAATTGGCGACATGAGCACTGTTAGGAGAAGTTACCCTGGCTTTTGGCTATAGCCAAATGCCAGGGTTGGAGACGGTTCGAGACCGTTCGTCGTGGCATTCTAGGGGGGAGGCCTATGATATAAGTATATAAATCAAAAATGGGATATTTTTCCTTTTTACCCGACTTCCCAAAAAATGAGGAGCTTCTCAACTCGTGGTATTTTTTTTATTTTTTTTTTAATGTTTGTTACCGCATATCTCCGGCGTTTATGAACCGATTTGGAAAATTCTTTTTTTATTTGAATAGATATACTTCCAGATTGGTTCAAAATCCAGTTCTGATGATGGGATCCATGAGGAATTGAGAGAACTCCTCAAATATTGTAGGCATACATATGGTGATTTTGATATTTTCAGCAACAAACCAAGCATTTGCATTCAAAAAGTATCATAATCCTTTCACCACTATGGTTCTGTCATCATTTTTTTTCATCTAAATATTTAGTCGAATACAATGGCAGAAGTCGGTTTTTTAAATGTAAAGTTATTTAGTTCACTGTTGCTCAAAAATAGTGAGTAGAGATAAGTATTTATCGATACAAATTAGATTTGCTTCAAAATATTAGTTGCATAGGGATATCAAGAAGATCAAGAAACATGCATTCGTTCTATTTACAACCATACAAATTCAACATAACAATAGTTTCTAATAGAGCCATAGGAAACTAGACATTATAACAAATGCCGTGAGTCGGGGTCAGCGCGGGCATCGGGGAAAGTGTCAGAATTATTGCTTGTACCGTCGCACGGATTTAAGGACAGGTCACGCAAAACGAACATGAATTATGGAAATCTGACGTACGAATACAAACTTTGCGAAATTACATTCGAATTAATCGATAGGCTAAACTGGCAACACAATATTGTAATCAAGGATGGCGTGCATCTAACTACGTAGTACCTAAGCTGGATTGTGCACTAGTGGTCTTAGGTGAGGTAAGGGAGAGGGTATGGAATTAGTTTCTCTGTATCTAGTAGGGTAAATTAGAAAGAGTGAAATTGAAATAATAATAAGACATGCCCTTCAACGGAAACGATTAAATATTCTGGTATGGGTGCAATCCTGTGGCCATTGAGCTATCCTTTTTTGATAAATCCATGGTTTTAATATATTAAATATATCGCCATGGAACACATGGAGGATATCTTCAGATCTGTTAGGATATCCTACTAAAGGATAGTCAGAGGCTTGTCCACAAAATTAATTTGGCAGATTTCCACGTTTGGTTTTACCAGCAGTTAATAATCTATAGGATCCAGGAGGATTCTCACATAAATCTCGTACACTTGGTGATGCAGGTCTGGTGTGGTGGTACATGTGCCTATCTCGTGGGTAAAACCGTGTCAGGCTTATCTTCATCAGCCTGTAGAAGTCTACTGCTGGACATAGGTGACATAGGTGGATTCCATCCACCGACTTTCTGTGACCTTAATAATGTCATCGGTCCATAGTGAGTAGAGGAAGTTTGACATTTAAGTTCTTATAGACATACCTAGCTTAATTGATATTATTGTACACCAATCTTGGTAACATAGTGGACATTGTTTTTAATTTTTAGCTGACTTCCCAAAAAAGGAGAAGGTTCTCAATTCGGTTGTATTTTTTTTTTTGTATGTTTGTTACCGTATATCTCCGGCGTTTATGAACCGATTTGAAAAATTCTTTTTTTATTTGAATAGATATACTTCCAGATTGGTCCCTTTTTTTTCAGAATGCAGTTATGATGATGGGATCCATGAGGAATTGTGGGAACTCCTCAAATATTGTAGGCAAACATATGGCGATTTTGATATTTTCAGCAACAAACCAAGCATTTGCATTCAGAAAGTATCATAATCCTTTCACCACTATGGTTCTTTCATAATTTTTTTTTCATCCAAATATTTAGTCGAATACAATGGCGGAAGTCGGTTTTTTAAATGAAAAGTTATTACCTAACATCTTAATACCATACCCATGTTTCACAATAAATGATATTTGATTTGATTTGAGAGATATTAATATTATATTTTAGATATTATACTCCTACACTGCGTTGTCTGGTTCATGGTCGCCACATGAGAGCCTTTATTCCCCAACGGTTGTTGGTACTGCGTGCTCTATAGCCCATTCTGTAAGGTTAAATTCCATAAAAATTCGGTTCATACAAAACTTGATCCGTTATTCCATTTCTAGCATCTATATATTTCCGTGATACGATATGCAGTATACATTTAGTCCCGTTCTTTGGATGGGCCGCAGCAAAAAACAAAGTACGGATATTCGAAAGCTTGCTCACACGCATGTTCGCTTTCAAACAAAGCTCTCATTGACCTTAAGCAATATACGATGTTGTTGCAATGATAATGTTGTGTAATAGATAGTTTTAATGCATTTCTTTTCATTATCAAGATCGATGGTGCATATATAGCGGCACGCGTGTGGGCCGTTAAATTATTGGACAATATGGCATGATATATTCTTTTGTTTATTGAAGTAACTAACGGCGTTACTCAGACTGGTCACAGAATATTAATGGCCATTAAATGGCTCTTTAGTAAAGCCTTTATAGTCATGAAGTCGTGGTGTGTGAAGCTTCATAATAGACCCCTCCGTCTCCTGTGGATGCCGACTAAGAGATAACACCAGGGGATGGGCAGTAGCATCCACTTGAGTGCATAAAATCAATACTGTGATCACCAATTCGCCAAAAAGGTGTGTTCTGAAACGTGCCCGTACCTGGAAACAGCAAGAGGGAGGCCATTTTGAAAATTTATTGCGATAGTTTTATTAACGTACCTAGTACCAGATTGCTTACAAATTGTATGAGAAAACATTTTATTAAATTTGACTAACTTCTACTGCTCAGATTTTTTTCTTCCCATACAATGAAACAATCCTTACATGAAACCGAGTCGATACGCATTCAAAAAATTTTTGATCAATACAACTCATTTTTATGGAGAACTCACGGTTGACCAAAAAAATAACTATGCCAAAATCGTTTTCAAACAAAATGAGCAAATGGTTCCAAAGACAGTTTTCCCGTATCTCTTATGGATTCGGATATCCCCATATGGTGTTATTATAAAAAATGCCCTTAGTCTGGGTTTAAACCAGGACTACCACTACCACGCTTAAATATCGACCTAGGGTATATACGACTGTAATACAAAAGCAGATGGTTTGTTTTCCAGAAGCAAATTTCGAGCTAGATATGCCAAAAATGACATAAGCTTGGACTATCTCTGGTTTATCTAAAACCAGGCAGCCCCCTAGTTTAGCAATGGTCTATAAATTGATATTTTGTTGATTGCTTGTTGGAGGTAAGAATTTGGACATCTCAATTTTGATGTGACACAATCCGTCAGTTTGATACTTTGGAAATTTGCGAAGTAGCGCGAGAATTGATTTCGGAAAACAAACCATCTGCTTTCGTATTTAAAGTCGCATATGCCTAATGTCGATATTTAATCCTAGACTAGTACGCCTGGACTAAATTCAGATTTAGTCCATGTTCTGTAATAAGGCCGATACAGTCCCATTAAAAAAAAACACCCTGTAGATTGAAGCGTTAAACTGATGTGGGACTCTTTGTGCGGCTGTTAGCTTTTAACCGGTGTGTGGGACTTGTTTTGAAATGGTGCAGTGTCTTTTGCGCTGTGACACATGGCACGCTCTGAATATTGCACTCGTATCAAGTTGCAATCATGCAGCGTGTCGAGACATCCTATAGTATCAGTACGGAGTGAGGATGGTCGTGGAATTTGAGGTCATCATCATTAACAATTCAATTCAATTCAATCATTTATTTCTTGTGATTTAAAAATAAGTGTTAAAGGAAAATACACATTTTTACAATGTCACAATGTTAACAATTACATAAAATTATGCAAAGTAGATACACAGAATACAGATTAAACAAAAACACAGTACCTACTTCTCAAGTATGTGGTACAAAAAACAACAACAATTACAACAATTATTATGTAGTAAGCCTTGTTTATTCAGACAGTCATCAGAGTTTTCTTAAATTTATTCTCAGAAAGACTAACAATGTGGTCAGGTAGTTTATTAAAAAACAGAGTGCTTTGTCCTATAAACGACTTACGAATTCTAGCCAATCTAGCTATTGGGCGAGCTATCTTATTCCTGTTTCTAGTGTTGTGTGTATGCCAGTCACCAACTTTGTCCAAGTGTTCCATATTTTTCCTAACACGCATATGTTCATATAGATATACAAGGATGGCATTGTTAATATATTGTTTTAAATAGCTCTTTTAGGGAAACTCGCGAACATGAGTCTGGTAACGTCTAATTCTGGACATAGGCAAAGAATGCCCCAGCGAACGGTCTTCAGTCGCATACATCGACTTCCTACGACGAAATGTCATTGCGTCTTCGAGGTTGAACTCGATAACGGAATATCTCAGCGGTGTTTGGTTCTGCGATCTATATGGCCTGCCCATTGCCACTTTAATTTGCTTATTCGGAAAGATTTTACAAGGACTGTAGCAAGCATCTGCTATTTATCTCTATTGGTAGCCATCTTGGTGCATTCATACAGGTTTTCCACTGCAGACTTGCTCGGCAGACCTTTAAGTATTAGTAAAGTATTAGTTAGATTTTTTTATTATAAATCTCAAATTTTATTCTAAGTTCATCGTTGGCTTTTGTTTTAAACGATGTGGGTACGTAATTGCCAAATCAAAATCTGTTTTGTTTTTTATAAAAACGTTAGGTATTTATGAAGCAAAGTTCTGTTTCTAAATAACTTTTCAATGTACAAAATGTACCTACTTGTGTGCAAAAAGTCATAGATCAAATTGCTACCATTTCAAGATGTCGAGGAAATTTTTTAATATACGGAACCAACTTTATATTATAGTTTTATTGTGGATTTTTTTTGTATTTATTGGTGATTTCCTTTCGAGAGGTTTTAGAATATAATTTTAAAATTCATATATTTATGTACTTAGATTTATCATTTTTAATAAATCTAATTTCCTAGTCTACAAATTGACGAATCAAGACTTTTTCTTTTCTGGGCCTTAAAAACACCGGAACTTCGTCTATGTGTACTCGCCTAACGAAGCGCGGCGTGACTCGATTCCCTAACAGTGTGCACCGCCCTATAATCGCATTACGAATTGATTTCCAAACGAAAAATAAAAAAGTCGAAAGCACATTCGCTGACAAAAGTGTAGATGATATTTATGTCGCATTTTTATGAAATAATCTTTCAAACTTTACTTTTTTACTTTATGTCTTGACTGTTTCATAATAATAATAATAATAAATGCTGGACATTTCACACAACATTATCTAGCCCCAAGCTAAGCAGAGCTTGTGTTACGTTATGGCAACTAGATAACTGATATAATACAATACATTACATATAGACAGATATTTTTTATGATACATAGAGAATACCCAGAACACCCGGAACAATTATCTGCAGCTCGTACAAATATTTATTCCGAGGCGGGAATCGAACCAGCAACCTCCTGCATCGACAAGATCTATAGACAAGTATCATCTTCGGGTGCTAGCCACGATGCTGTAAATTTATTATTTATTTATTTTAATTAAATTAGAACGGCATACAGCTACCAATTACACGAATTAAGGGGTACAACACACAAATAGGCACATATCAAATTAACTCATAATAATAAAAAATAGGACAATAAATTTCAGATACCTATTCCAGACACAAATATCACTAGGTCAAGAGACAATCAAATAATAATAATAATTAAACAACTAATTTACACACATATTAAAAAACGTTCTTTACGTTATTATACATTTAGTAAAATACGTATAACAAACTTTATTTATTTCCTTAAGATATTGCCGGCCAGAACAAATAAGGGCGGTAAGTGCTTTAGGCCTAAGAAAACAGGGGAGCCACCACTTGTCCTAAGGGCATCACAAATATGATTGTTTAAATCTAAACAAAGTAAAGAGGGATTCGAAATAAAAAAATCTAATTACATTTCAGAGAAAATAGAAAAGAGGATGTAAATGAAATGATATTTGCTCTGCTGGACGCTGTGGTCCAAGTGAAAGGTGATATCGCCATAGTTGCTTCAAGTTTTTTTTTAAATATATCGTATATCATCAGCCTCTACCGCTGAACGAAGCCTTCCCCATATAATACAATGGGGGAGTTACCATAATTACCACGCTTGGCAGGCGGACTGGCGATCGCAGTATTGGTGTTGTGTACTCAGGTGGATGCTGCTGCCCATCCCCTGGTATAATTATTATCCTCTTAAAAATTCACCATGTCCAGTCATCCGGACCCCGGACTGTTTAAATGTGGCTTAGATAATATCGCTTGCAAGAGGCTGCAAAGAGCCATCTTGGTGTGAATTGATAACCATTTATTTATAAACCATCCTGCTGCAAAGAAGGAGTTAGGTTCTGTCTGCAGCTTCTATCTGTCATTTGCGTTTTTTGAAGTGTTTTCAAAATTGTTTGTTTTTGCTTCTTCCCCTTTTTTTATTGTCCATGTCCAAACCGCTGTCTCTTATGCTTTGCACCAACTTTAGGTATATTTAATTTCTGTTTTGGAGTTGGCCTTTGATGTGCAGAGGTTGCGTATTAAATCCTCTTAGTCGACATCCCCCGATCAAAGGCGGCAATTATTTTCATACGAATCATGCATTATTGCTGAAAATTTATTTTTGACGCCATTTAAAATTTTCGCAGAAGGTGATGACGATAGGTTTGGAATTGGATAGGATTGCGTCTTAATTTGTAGGGTCAAGCTTTTTCTTGATTCTTGTTTAAAAAAACACGTCACATGGACACAGACACTTTAGATGAATAACATTGTTAAGTACTCAGGTGGGTTTTTACCGGCGAACGCGGTCGCGGGCGGTGCTCATGATGAAGAGGCTTCTGAACTCAGTCTCGAAACTTCAGCAAGAGTGACGGGAAACAGTGGTAATTAGCCATTTTTTCAATTTAAAATGATTCCCAACCATGAAAGTTTCAATTCTATACTCAGGTGGATGCTGCTGCCCATCCCCTTGAGAAATCCCTCTGTAAGGCTTTTACTAAATCCACGGGAGGAGATGGAGGGGAGCGGAGAGAGGGGCGGGATTCTTCCGCTATGGCACGTCTTGGTATAGGTAAATTATTTTAAATTCTGAGAAACATTAAATTGCACTTTCGCCCGCACAACAACATGGCGTCGAAGTTATGTGGCACGTGACCTTTTAATTTGTAGCTATGTGCAAATTAAATGAGAAAAGGTCGTTATATGGTTAATTTACTTTGATTAACTTTTAAAATTGTAGTTTATTTAAACAGCCATGACACAGGGACAGGTAGGTAGTAAAGTGTTTAATTTTTTTTTGTAGAATTCTTAGGGCCTTATTCGTAATTATTTTTTTAAACCTTTTTTAGTTAAAATAGCTTTTGTTCCGCTCTGCCTTATTTAAAATGTCATACGTCAAAACAAGACAAAAGCTATTTTAACTAAAATAAGTTTCAAAAATGATTATGAATAAGGGGGTTAGAATTAGGTTTCTTAGAATAATTATTATTCCAAAAGCTACATTGTGAATTGCAGCTGCTCTGCATGCTTACAATTAAAAGTTTAGCGAAAAAAATACATTATAAAGGTCGCAGGAGGTCGGTGGATGGAGGCGGCACAAGACTGTTCGTCGTAGCATTCTAGGGTGCCTATATCAGTGCATATAGTAGTGGACTTCTATAGTCTGATAATGATGAAGAAGCAAACTCACCTAAAAAAATGTTAAAGGTACCTACTTACCGTAAAATAATAATTATTGTTTTCATTTACCAATCAGCATAAAAATACACATTTTCTTTATAGGCACCTGATAATACTTATTAATAGGTACCACCAGATTGTATCAATGCTATCATTATCCTCACACTTCTGTATATAATTATACATCAGCATAACCGGTTTATAGTAGCTCCACGGTAGTTATATTATCCGACATTAAAATATAATCGGCTGTGAAAACGCAAAATAAAAATATATCGGAATAAGATACCTACACTGATCGATTCATTCCCACTAGTCCCTTTTGGCAGTCCCTTTAAAGGCACTAATGGGACGGCAGAAGTCTCTGCTCTACTGAGCGAGGCTCATAGTATGATTTAATATTAACAACAGCGAGTTTTTTTTTTAAAAAAGAACTTCAGTTGGAGTATCGAAAATAAATACATTTATTTACGTTAACAGTTATTTCGGCCAGTACGTTCTATTAATAAATTTTTTTGAACGAATGCATTCACTTCATATGGATCTTATGAAAACTTTTTGGTCAACTAGCAGATTTTTAAAATATACGAAAAAATAGAATAAAAACCGGGATGTAAAGGATTTTCATATTATTGCACTGTTTTTATTAGAACATTAAAATGCTGTTTTCTTGGTAGTTGGAAGAAAAATAAGTATACCAAACAAGGACATTCAATTATTTTGACATCACGATCATCTAAATTGACCTTTACCACAGTCACATTAAAGTAAGTACTCTATAATACATTTTTCATCCCATCTATTCGAAAAGGACGACTTGGTTCGCCTTTAAGTGCACCCAAAGGTGGTGTTTTCTGTATGAAGCTTCCATAAGTGCGCCGCAATTATCTTTGCCGCACACATTTTAAATTTGGAACATATCGAACTCAAATAAGTGCGCCGCAATTATCTTTTACGCGCACTTTTTGAATTTGGAACATCTTGAAAAGAATCAAACACAAATAAGTGCGCCGCAATTATCTTTGCCGCGCCTTTTTTAAACTTGGTACATCTTAGGGCCTCGTTCACGATCTTCAAGTAAAGTGTTGATTAGTTACTTCCTAAGTAGCGTTAACTAGCAAGTAAAAGTGTCGATTAACTTTTATAAGTTTTACAACAGAAAATTGAGTTCCGATTAGCAACTCGGTGGTTAGCTGAATGATTTAAAAAATCATTCAATCTAACCGTTCAATATACGTTGTCATCAACGACAAATTTTAATGTCAGCAGTCACACGGCACCTCAGCACGGCACGCTTGTCAGATTTGCGCGGCGAATTTTAATGGATAAAGCTAAAATACTATATTATTATATTAGACTATGCACTTGGTTCATTGCACTTTTAGATAAAAAAAAACATATTCATCAAGTTTGGCAAAATAATTTACACGAACATGAAATACACGAACTCTCGGAATTGTTTTTCTTGAGGAATTTTTGGAAAAAAGGAGGAGGTTCTCAATTCGGTTGTATTTTTTAATTTTTTTAATGTTTGTTACCTCATATCTCCGGCGTTTATGAACCAATTTGGAAAATTCTTTTTTTTATTTGAATAGATATACTTCCAAATTGGTCCCATTTTTTTTCAGAATCCAGTTCTGATGATGGAATCCATGAGGAATTGAGGGAACTCCTCAAATATTGTAGGCATACATATGGCGATTTTAATATTTTCAGCAACAAACCAAGCATTTGCGTTCAGAAAGTATCATAATCCTTTCACCACTATGGTTCTTTCATTTTTTTTTTTCATCCAAATATTTAGTCGAATACAATGGCGGAAGTCTGTTTTCTAAATGAAAAGTTATTCACGGATTGCTAGAAATTCATGGTTTTGAAATAAAATATGAGGCGCCTTTTATTTTCTCATAGTGGTGATGAAAAGTAGAGTGTAACACTCGGGTGCAAAATATATTTTTGAATCTCTCGCTACGATCGGGATTCTACTCTAGAATCCCTCACTTCGCTCTGGATTCAAAAAAGCGCCCTCGCCGAAAAAATATTATTTTGCTCCCTTATGATACAATCTACTATTGTAATACGCCCTTTACATTACTTTACACTTTAATTTGAGAAAGGTGTACTAAATTGGGCGTTGTTTTAGCACTTTTCATCGAGACTACCTTATAAGAGCGATAATTTAACATATTTACGATGGATCGTTTTAAAACTGTTTTAACATTTAATAAAATGAAGCTGATTTTACACGATAATGTAATTACGGCCGATAGCTATTAAATTTACTAATTTAATGTTCTTTATTATCGCCACATAAGGTTCAAATAAGGATGAACTTTATGTAGTCAGTACTTGGAAAGTAATTTGATGGTCTTTATGAGAACCACATAAAGTTCAAATTAAAGCTCGATTTACTGATTAGGTACTTAAAAAGCCTATAATTTAAGATGGCGTTAATTTGATGAAGTGATTGGACTATAATTAATATATTTTAGTGAATGGTTCGTATATTTTCACATTATTGGCGTTAAACTGAGGTTATTTATGGGAAGCATAATTATTTTAATTAAACTACAAAAATAATAAGAAGATACGTAAAATTCCTTGAAAAGATACGATTTCTCAGCACACACAATAGCTTAGAATCCATAAGGCTCATCTGTTATTTCTTAGCAAAAGTTTTCATATTTCAAACATATTACAAAAGGTGCCGTAGTATTAGAAGAGAAAGAAAGAAAGAAAAATTATTTATTTACGACAATGACGAACGTAGGACACGCAGAGACACAAAACAAAGAAGAATACGGAACTAAACTACAACACAAAAAAGTATGTCTCTTAGCACTATTTGTCACAACATTCTCAGCGCAACATTTGTTATGTTGTGCCAACACAACGCAAAGGAGCAATTTTTGAATACCACTGAGTGACTAAATTTCATCAAAAAGGCCGCAAATCACCGTTTTTCAGGAGATGTAACTTGTACAAGTGGTGGTTGGAAGAATGAGACAGTGGTACACTGGTGGTGATTATTTACTTATTTAATTCTATGAAATGTTTCAATACTTACAGCCTAATATAAAGATGAGGAATGTATTGCGTCTAAGAAAATTCTTGTTAGGTTTTTTAGATTTAAGCCCATCTATTTCCCATTATTTATTTAATAAATCATGTTTTTTTTTATAAAATAAATAAAAAAATGGAAGAATGGGACAGTGGTACACTGGTGCTTGCTTGCCACAGTGGTGGCTTTAGGGAAGTGGCTTAGCTACTCAGGTGAACAACCTTGAACGCTTGTTCTTCCGCTAAAGAAAACCTATGTTATATAGACCACGATTAGGATAATCGTGGTTTATAAAGGTTTTCTTAACCTTTTTCTTTTTCAGACCAAGAAGGAAGTGACAAATGATCGCTGTAAACATACGAAACGAAAATGACCCCTGCGTTTCTATGCATTCGTCCTCATGTAATATTTATTCGGCCGGATAATCAGCTTAGGGCTTGTACAGAAATCAATGCATTCCTTACGAGTTGTGGTGTGGAGTTGGTGATTGGAGACAGAGCGATTATTAACAGAGTGATTATGTATGCGGTAAAGATCTATCGATTAAAATTGTAAAGGAGTTGTTTCAAATCAAAAATTTTAAAATATCTTTCTCAGAGAGAGCAACACAAAACATAACAAAATGGCGGGGCGAATACAATATACTCTGTGGTAAATTGCTTCGACAGCAGTTGACAACTGTGAAGAGTATAAAAACACTACGTTTTTAAACACAACTCCCAACAAACAAATAAAGCAAGCAACCACAGATCAACAAACGCGAAATTCACTGTCATGGCTGCCCAGGAAAATATGTTACAATTTTAAATATTCTTCGAATTCGAAACATTTTTATGCAGATATTTAAGCTTCAAATTAGAGTAAGAGTATTTATTCGAAAATCACTGATTTTATCGCCATTTCTCTGTCTGGTGGACATAGACATCGGCCATTTTGGAACAACTCCTTTGTATAAGTTCTAGTGGAATGGATAGATAAATAAATAGATCAACACTTTATTGTACACCAGGAATACATAATATGATTTATTAAAATTAGCAGTACAATAGACGGCCCTATCGCTGAGAGCGAATTATCTAATATGCTTTTCATTCAAAGTAAAATTGTCTCAGGGTGACGGGCGCAGTGCAAGTCACGTAGGGCGTGCCCTAGATGGATGTGACCTAAGAAGTTCCATTTGATATTGGGTGGTTACCACTTAATATCAGTGTGACTAGACGACGTGTCTCGCAATGAAGAGTCTTTCACACATATAAAAAAAACGTATTCTGTGTAAAGTTCTTGTAAGCTATAGTATATATATATATATATATATATATATATATATACTACCTGGACTTCTTTTCTATTTATCTTCGGTTCTTTGCTGGCTAGATCTAGGTTTAATCTACCCAAGTAAGCTAAGCTTGTAAGCTATAGTATATATATATATATATATATATATATATATACTACCTGGACTTCTTTTCTATTTATCTTCGGTTCTTTGCTGGCTAGATCTAGGTTTAATCTACCCAATCTACTGTGATTCTCATTGGCAACGTTGAGTAATGTTCTCTTCCTTATCACGTCAGTCCAGTCCAAAGGATCGCGTCTTACCCCCTCATCCGTGTTCACAGCTGATCTGATTTTGACGACCTCTGTGGCGCTGCGGGCGAAGGTTCGCCTGCGATGCAGGAGGTTGCGGGTTCGATTCCCGCCTCGGAACAAATATTTGTACAATCTGCAGATATTTGTTCAGGGTGTTCTGGGTATTTTCTATGTATAATAATAAATATCTATCTATGTAATGTATTGTATTAAGTACATCAGTTATCTAGTATCCATAACACAAGCTCTGCTTAGCTTGGGGCTAGATAATGTTGTGTGAAATGTTAAGCATTTATTTATTTATTTTATTTATCCATTCTGTAGTCCTGGATTCACTAAATCTCCATTTGGTTCTGTTGGCTATAGTATTTGCCGCGCTATTTTTTATTCCCTATGCTCTCACCCAATTGCATTCGCCACGCGAGAGTTTTGTTCAATTGCTCATGTTTTATTCATGGTACACTACACCAGCGCCAGAGCGGTCAGGATGGCATGTAATGGCACTACACTTCAAGTTCTATGCGTTCTTTAACCGATCACTTAAGATAGATAGATAAACTTTTGATTGCACACCAAATAAAAATACAAAAGTGAAAAAATGTATAACGTACAATTTACAATGGGCGGTCTTACAGTTAAAAGCGATAATCTCTTCCAGACAACCTTTGGGTAAACAGGATAGAACAAAATCAAAAGACAGCGGATTAGCTGTAGCTCATAACACTTTGAAAAACAAGAAAAATCCAAAAATCAACATTTAACAATGTGTCAAAGTGCGCATTTATGTGCATTTTTTGCTGTTTTTAACCGACTTCCCAAAAAAGGAGGAGGTTCTCAATTCGGTTGTATTTTTTTTTTTTTAATGTTTGTTACCGTATATCTCCGGCGTTTACGAACCGATTTGGAAAATTCTTTTTTTATTTGAATGTATATACTTCCAGATTGGTCCCATTTTTTTCAGAATCCAGTTCTGATGATAGAATCCATGAGGAATTGAGGGACCTCCTCAAATGATTACGAATCTAGATCTGAACTATTCTCAATGTTTATGTGTACGCTTATTTGATTGTAATCTGTTTTGTGAACCTATTAAATAAATAAAAATAAAATAAAATAAAATAAATATTGTAGGCATACATATGGCGATTTTGACATTTTCAGCAACAAACCAAGCATTTGTATTCAAAAAGTATCATAATCCTTTCACCACTATGGTTCTTTCATATTTTTTTTTTCATCCAAATATTTAGTCAAATGCTATGGCGGAAGTCGGTTTTATAAATGAAAAGTTATTAAATCAACATTTCAGTTTTACGAACAATTGATATATCTACCTTATTTTTTATACAAACAACTACTTATAACATATTAACAGGTAGGTAGGTACTTCAGACACTTGTAGACATTCAACGCGGACTAAATGATCCGTGTTTAGCAGTTCCGTGTCGTTAACGACATAGATCATCAAATACCTATCATATCTTACACTCAGTCCATTGAATAACACTCACTAATCATCCGCCAACAAAACAGCCGTATAAATCACAGACTAATTACACAAATAGAGCATACAGCCGCAATTGTATTCAGATAGGGCCGGTTGGCGGAGGGCCAAACCCAGTATCGGATCACGGAGGCTGAATTTGTAACCATAGTACACCACATGCCCTGGCTATGGCCTGCCTAGGCTACTTTTTAACCGAGTTCACAAAAAGGAGGAGGTTCTCAATTCGGTTGTATTTTTTTTTATGTTTGTTACCTCACATCTTCGTCGTTTATAAACCGATTTGGAAAATTCTTTTTTTATTTGAATAGATATACTTCCAGATTGGTCCCATTTTTTTCAGAATCCAGTTCTGATGATGTAATCCATGAGGAATTGAAGGAACTCCTCAAATATTGTAGGCATACATATAGCGATTTTGATATTTTCAGCAACAAATCAAGCATTTGCATTCAGAAAGTATCATAACCCTTTCACTCCTCTGGTTTTTCCACCATCAACATATCCTCCAGATATTTAGTCGAATACAATGGCGGAAGTCGGTTTTTTAAATGAAAAGTTATCATCATAATAATCATCAATTTTCATCATTGTTCACGCAATTGTAACCGCGGGGCGCAAATATGCCATAGTCACCACGCAAGGCAGGCGGATTGGTGATCGCAGTATTGGTGTTGAGTACTTTGGTGGATGCTGCTGCCCATCCCCTGGTGTATATCCCTCATCGGTTTTTACGATATCCACTGGAAGAGAGTATTCCATAATCCGTAAACACAAGCACCGTTTCCGAACGTCAAGCTTGTGTCAAATGCCAAGAAAAAGAGGTGAAGAAGCGGTCAGTTTTAGACTAAAAGCAGAAATCCTACTTGTATAATATTTTTGTTTTAATAAGTAAATAGTGTAGGTACTCTAAACAAGTCTAAAGTCCGGCACTGGTCCAAACTGATATTGCTGATATACTGGCACACCCACTTGGCCACAGTCCGTGTTACTCACAGCTTGGATTAGCTCCGGCAAGCTCGCACCAGCTTCGGATTAGGCCAGGATTTATGCACTATTCGATGGATGATGCGAGATTTAGTGCTGAGATGAGAGTTGTTAATTATATGGGTTATTAGCAGGGGAAGTGTTAGTAACAATGTGTGAATGTGATTCCGGGGTGGGGAAAGTTTAGTGGAAAGGGTAGTTGATGTTTTCTCATTTATTTTTGATTTTTACCGTCTAGCCCTTTTAGACCAGCATGAGGGTGCAGTGTCAGGACTGAAGCTAAACATTTTTGATGCCCTGGGGATACATACCTCCCCTGGTCCCTGGTCTGACGACCTCTGTAGCGCGAAGGGCGAGTAGCCGGCTGAGATGCGAGAGTTTGCGGGTTCGATTCCCGCTGTGGGACAAATATTTGTATGATCTGCGAATATTTGGTCTGGGTCTGGGTGTTGTGGTACCATGGTACTCGTAGTTCCTGATACCCACGCCAAAGGAACTATGTATGTGACTGTTGAGTGTTATGTTATGCTATGTTATACTTACATAAACACGCTTTTTCCCCGAAAGGGTAGAATAGAATAGAATATAAAAGAAAATACTTTCTTGTACACCCTAAGACAATAAAAAATAAACAAAACTTAACATGATAATTATAAGTACAATGGGCGTTCTTATTGCTAGACAACCTTTGGGTGGAGAGATATCTGTAAGATTAGAAGAATGGCTGGGGGTGTACGTAAATTTCACAAGATTATACAAAAGAAGTAAAAAAACGAACTAAACTTAACTTAAACTTGGGTAGGTAGAGCCACAAAGAGCCATTTTGACCGAGGGTTGCACGATCGCAGGAATATAGACGTGACAAGTGGAGAGCTCATCGCCACCACTGCATTGACCAAATTTATTTAATTTTCTATCAGGAACTTGAAAGAACTAAATCAATCCACTGGGGGACAGTTTGGGGAACAACAGCACTGTTATTCGACTTAATCGATTTTTAATTATGTTTATTATGAATAATCAACATTTATTTGATTTAATTGAACTTTTTTAAACTTAGTTTTAAAAGTATGTAAAAACACGAAACACATTTTTATTATTTTTCTTATATTGCCTTCTACTGTTTAAAATTTGAATATTTTATAGTATTCTGGCCTTAATTTGAATACCTTTCCAGATATGTAATTCAATCAACCGGCTGGCTCTCGTAAAAATGTTTTTCCAATAACGGCTTCTGAAAAATAAATATTTGTGGAAAATATGAAATTACCTACCTTAGGACATTGTTGACAATATGGGCCCGATCATTTGTCAATCAATGTCCCACGCTGCGCGGACTATGATGAATTGGGCCGAATGATTTGTGCGAAAATAATTTAAAAATATGATAGGGGGTCAATAGGGCCCCGTGCTGATGTGGTGGATAGCAATCAAAATAACTATAATTTATTTTTGACTATGGATTTATTATGGATATGCCTCCAAGCATCTACCTTAGATTTAACACCAAACTGTGATCACCAATCCGCCTGCCAAGCTTGGTGACTATGGCAAATCCCCAGCATTGTATGCTATGGGTTGTATGCTATGCATGGTATGGGGAGGCCTCATCCAGCAGTAGATGTCTACCGGCCAATGAAGGAGAAGAAAAAGAAGATATTCTTCTTCTTCATTGGCCGGAAGAAGAAGAAGAAAAATAAGATATTCTTCTTCTTCATTGGCCGGAAGAAGAAGAAGAAAAAGAAGATATTCTTCTTCTTCTTCCAAACAGAATCCGTGTCGTGTCAATTGTTTGCTTAAAACTTCAAGACAATGATCTGACGTTCTTTCTTTGTTCTGTGGGGCTACTCTTGAAAACAATTCCAATAGCAATCCAGTTCCAATCTCAATCCAGTTTCAACACTTGTTTGGCACTCTTGAACTAAATCGAGTTTGAAATCGAGATAGAGCATGCGATTGACTTTGCGTGAAGAACAACAAAGACAGAAAGTCGATTTGACTTAATTCCATAAAATTCCACTCCAAATTGTGCCCTAGTATTGAATTCAAAAGTACCAAATGACCAAGGAATCTAGTACTCTCTGACGACAAATAGTACAGGCAAATTAGCAAAAAGTGTGGACCTAAATCGTGTAGTCGTGGATTTTTATGGAAACGTTAGATGACACGAAAAGAAGCTTATCCTAGGTTTGCACCGTTTCTGGCGCTTACGGAACCCTTTTAAATATTAGGTACAAACTTAAAAAGACCGTAAATTTTAAAATAGAAATAAATTACTTGATGCAAGTTAAATTACGTATAGAGAGACTGTCTTAGTGCATTATGATTTTAATAAAAACCACGTGCATGTAGGGAACACAGTGTTGAACACATGCATCTTCCGTAAATTAATACCAGTATAAAATTTCCGGCGGATGTAGTACTGATTAAATGAATAAGTTTAAGTCAATTTCCAGAACTACATTAATTTTCCCCGAAGTAGAGCGACAATAAATTATGGAAAAGTGCCTTCCGTGAGATGCACCAAGGTGCAAACCTGGTAATGTATTTCGAACATTTTTTTGATAAGTCTATCAATTTGCACCGACTACCTTACTTTTCCCGGAGCCGTAATAACCACAAAAAGTTTTTTTTGTAAACGATTTTTTTTGTATGTTCCGTATGTCGGATTTAAAAAATACTTGGTGCAAATGTAGATCATAACGGTACAAAGTCTATGCCAAATTGCACCAACTACTTCTATTTCCCCCATTAAGTTACGGATATTATAAGGTTTTCACCCTATTTCACCCTGTTCCGGAGGGTGAAATTACTGATGCTTATTATTAGAGGTGATTTTTAAGCCATACAAAACAATTAGAAAAGTTTTCATGACTACATCTAATTAGTTCCACACTTTTGCAAAAAATCACCTAATTTGACTGTACTAAAATGACACTATTATATATCCTGAATTAGGATCGAGTAGAGCGTCAAGAGTAGCCCTGCAGGAATTAAAGTAAAATTTGACGTTTCTTGTTTGAAATAATCAAACATCGAACCGTAGACAGAGAAACATCGAACGAACAAGAAAATCGAACGAATATCTATCAAATTCAATTTAAATATCGATGATCTCAAGTATGCAGAGGATCGTACCGTGTGTAAATATAATATATCTATATAATAGTAAGTATAAACGGAAAGCAAGCATAAGCAAAGCTCCTTTCCTGGTATACCGGAGTAACTTTTTATCAATTAACTCGAACAATTATTTCGTTTCCGCCACACTATACAATTGAACCAACATAAGGGAGATCTACACTGACTGTATTCGTGGACACGCGCGTTCATATTGTTCGGGAAAGTAGATTCGGAAGTAGCCGCTCACGTAACTGTCTAGGGTTGGTATACCTATAGAATTTTTGTTTAGAAATAACAGAAAGTTCAAACTGACTGTCGGCTATCGTTAAAAAGTATAGAAAAATTATACTTTAACCCCATTATTCATAATTATTTTGAATGCTCTTTAGTTAAAATAGCTTTTGTTTTGTTCTCTCTGATGTAAAATTACATACGCCAAAACAAGACATAAGCTATTTTAGCTATCAAAGGGTTAAAAATTGTTTATGAATAAGATAGATAGATAGATAGATAGAAAATTCTTTATTGCACATAAAAAAAAGAAGTACAAAGGCGAACTTAATGCTAAGAAGCATTCTCTTCCAGATAACCTTGGTGTATTGTGAACAAAAATAGGCGTCGGTAGTGCACAGAAAGAGAATAGTGATAATTATACAGAAAATAAAAAAAGTTCAATAACTAATATTAATTAACTAAGTCCCTACTAATAATGCCTAAGATATTAAATAAACTAATATATTATAAATATATATATAAAAATAATATATAATATATACAGATAGAAAAGTAAACATACTTAAATAAAAATAAATAAATAAATTGCTCTTTATTCGATCTTGCTGAGGAAATGACTATAGATTCTAGACCTGAACACCTCCACTGAAGAGGCATCACAAAAATTAGGAGGGAGATGATTCCAGAGACGAATTGCAGTCATTGTGAAAGAGTCAGAGAATGAAGCCGTTTTATGCAGTGGCGTCATTAATTTATAACGTAGAGAAGGACGCACAGGACGCCCTGGTGCAACTAAAGGAGTAAAACGCTCTCTCAGGTAACTTGGAGATAATTGGTTATGAAGCACATTAAATAGGAGAGATAGTATGTGTGCATTTCTACGGGCTCTGATATCAAGCCATTTCAGTTGCTGACGGAAGTCTGAAACATGGTCATACTTGCGTAGACTAAAAATATATCGAATACAGAGGTTTTGCAGACGTTCTAATCGATTCAGTTGCTCCTCCGTAGCATCAGAATAGCAGACATCTGCGTAGTCTAAAATGGGAAGGAGTAACGCATTAACCAATGTGATCCTCGTAGATTGCGGTAGGAAATTTTTCATTCGTTGAAGAGAATGCATGGTACCATACATCCTCTTGCTGATCTGGGTTATATGATAGCTCCATGACAAATTGTGGGTAATGTGAAGGCCTAAATTCTTAACCTCCCTGCAGAACTGTATTGCAACATTATTGTATTTAACTGGAGGAAGGGTGTCAATATCAATTTTGCTGATCTGACCGCGACCACCAACAATTATCACCTGTGTCTTATTGGGGTTGATAAGGAGACCAAACTGTTGAGTCCAATCATACACAGCGCTTAGATCTTTGGTGAGATTTTCAATACCATGAAGAATTTGATCAGGTTCCACACTGAGATATAATTGGACGTCGTCTGCATACAAGTGATAAGATGAGAAAACAATTACCGATACAAGGGTGTTAATAAAAAGAGAGAAAAGAAGAGGCGAAAGAACACCTCCTTGAGGTACACCCGCTTCGATAGTGCACCAATCAGAGGATACATCATCGATTCTAACACATTGTTGGCGCCCACAGAGATAAGATCTAAACCATGAAATAGAAGATTGAGAGAGGTTAATAGAGCGCAAGATGGCCAGCAAAATATCATGATCCACACAATTGAACGCGTTACTGAAGTCTAATAGGGAAAGCAGAGTGAGTTTACGATCGTCGACAGCGAACCTGATGTCTTCCGTAATTTTAATAAGCGCAGTAGAGGTACTGTGTGCAGGGCGAAAGCCAGATTGAAACTTATTAAGAAGATGGTTTTTTTGAAGAAAAAAAGAAAACTGGCGATGCACTACCTTTTCAAGAATTTTGGAAAGAAATGGGAGAATAGAAATTGGACGATAATCTTTAAGTCCAGTGATGACAGTCTTTTTGGGTATCGGAATAATAAAAGCTTTTTTCCATATCAAAGGAAAACTGCTATTCATTAGGGAAAAGTTAATAATATGCGTTATGTACGGAAGAATAAGATCAAGTATCGGATCCAAAAGTTTGCAGCCAATGCCGTCATGGCCAACTGCCCTGCTACTGATACTAGCAATTATTTTACAGACTTCACTATCATGAACCTCTTCAAAAGAGAAACAAGTAAAATTCAGTAGTGTTTGTCCTGCCAACCGTGCAATTGTGTCAGCCTTGACGATGTTGTCAATTTTAAAAGGAATAGCTGAGAAATGATGATTTAGAGCATTAACATCAACTGTTGGGTCCGCAGCACATTTACTTTTCCCAAAACCAAGATTGTTTAATACTTTCCAGATATTGTTTGGTGAACTTTTCTCAATTAAACCATAAATGTTTCGTCGCTTAGCGTTTCTGATCTCCTGATTGCATTTGTTTCTCGCCCTTTTATAACTAAGAAAAGTTTCATCATTTGGACTTTTCCTGTGCTTACGGTACAGATGATTTCGCCTTGCTATTAGCTTGCGAATATATTCCGTTAGCCATGGTGCTGGAGGCCTCTTCATGCGAACAGGCTTGATGGGAGCATGTTTATTATACAGCGATGTTAACATGTCATTAAATATAGAGACTTTCCCATCGATATCGTTAGTAGAAAAGAGCTGAGACCATTCAATCGCACCAGCGTCTGAACGTAACATATCAACATCCATGGCAGCAAAGTTGCGCTGCATTATGATTTTAGGCTTAATTTTGGGCGTTCTAATTTTGAAGGAAGCATATATGAGATCATGATGCGAAAACCCCGGAGCAGGGAACTGACCATGTGTAGATACGCGGTTAGGATCCCGAGTTAAAATGAGATCAAGAGTTGTGTGCCTATCATTAACGTGATGTGTAGGATCTAGGTCCAAAATGTCCAGGTTAAAAGAAGATGTAATGTTTCTTAATTTATTACTCCTAGTACCTTTCTTTAGGAGGCATGTATTAAAGTCACCCATCAGAATAACCTGATCATACTGAGGAACAAAAGTTTCCAATAACTGTTCAAATGTATTGAAATAGTCAATAGTAGGGGGTGCATAGATGACTCCCAATAAAATTTTACCATTACCTACATGAACCTCAAGAAACAGATGTTCCATAGAGGCTGAATACGCAGAAGGCGAAGTGGAGATGACTTGATACTTAAATTCAGCACGTAAGTAAATCGCAACACCACCGCATCCCACAACGGTTCGATCATTGCGCACTAGCACAAAACCGGGAAGACAGAAAAAGGGTGACGGAAGGGTAGGTTTGAGAAAACTTTCAGAAACGAGACAGGCATGGATGGAGTCACCAGAAAAAGTGGCCAATAACTCCGAGTAGTGTGCAGGTATACTCTGGGCATTGATGTGACATACGTTAAAGTTTTTTTTAAAAGGAACAAAGCTTTTATCAAGCATGTCTTTCAACAGCGGTTCATCAAGGCTAAAATCCAAAGCATCTTCGAAGCTGTCAGAGTCTAATGATACATATAATTCAGAAGAAATTGAGCAATCCATTACAAATAATAAACCTGATATAAAATAAATAAAAAATAAATAAACAATACTTATTCGTAATTAAGAGTACTAGAAAAATAAACTCAGTTCAAAACTGATAAAAATACTATAAAAATCTTATGACGCCACAAACATCGCCAATATTAAGTGCCTGGAGAAGGATGCCAAGAAAAAGTACCCAACCCAGTGCCCACCTTTTTACTACCTACTAAAAAGTAAGTAGGTAGACATTGTAAAGATTTATACACTTAAAAAATACTAAAAACCAAACAGAGGTAGGTAGGCCTGCATGCATTGTAAGTACAGTTGACATCCAATTCAAATATAAAAACACAAAGGAAAAAATAAATAAAACAGAGGCCCAATTCTCTAACTTTGAAACATTCCAGTCACAATACAATCTCGTGTCAGTCGCACTGTCTCGTATATTAACTATTACTTAATCTTCGCGTATACATGCTAAGATTAAGTAATAGTAACTATATAGGTGACAGCTGACAGTGCGACTGAGACGAGATTATACTGCGAATTTAATGTTTTTAAATTAGAGAATTGGGCCTCTGAACCACAAAAACACCGACAGCCCAGGAGAAACTTGTCAACTAAATCTTATACAAAAATGTTGCCGATCACAGCAAAAATGACAATCAAATCAAAGCATCAATAAAATTCATACTTAATTGGCCTCGTGTAACGGAACGGAATCGACACTGCAACGTCAATGTCAAACGTACGTCATACGGTATACGCATGTCGTACGCCATTCATCATTCAATCATTCCGTCAAACTTGTCAAAGCTAGCTTGTCAATCAAACCGTGAATCGGATTTTTCGACGAATTTGTTATTTGAGCTACCGGCAAATTATTCTAAAAAGAAAAGATTATTCTACATACACAGTAGCACGATTACTTTGGCTTTACAAAACGCCCGGCCTTTGAACGCGCCGGGGCACCCTTCCCAGAAGTCGAGGCAGCCACTGTCGGCGTCGGAGCTACCCCTGTCGGCGTTGGAGCTACCCTTGTTGGCGGAAACTTCCTGGTGATTTCACCGAGCTGAGCCTGGGAAACGATACGGTGTTTTGTTCCATCCGGGGCCAATAGATAAATGCTCCCATCCTGCGACCAGCACTTGTTCACGCCATAAATTCTGCGCCCTTCATTGAAGAAGCTGCGCCGGGTGGCTGTCAGATACTCAGCGACTGATACGCCAGATCCTTTTAAGTCCCTCTTGCTCCGCCAGACACTGGAACGGATGTCCAAGTTGTGAAAACGCGCAAGAACTGGCCGGGACCCACCCTGAGCAGAATCCCTGCCGAGGCGGTAGCAGAACCGAATGCTCTCAGGGGAAAAGTCAACCATAATAATAATAAGGGGGTTAGAAATTACCTAGATAATAAATACTCATAGTAATAATAGATAATAATACATTTTGAATTTCGTGTAGTAGCGTAAGAATTGATTTTAAAAAATAAATTATCTGATTTCGAATTAAAGTCGTATACTAAATGTCGATATTTAAGCCTAGGCTTGCTCTAAACTCAGGCTTAATCCATCACCATGAGAACGAAAACATCTATGATGGCAATGTATAATAATGCAATAGTTTAAATTACTGGTAACTGTGCCAACCCTACACCACAGCACGTCTTCGCACGTGGCTATTAGGAGGGGGGGAAAATGGCTAATCAGTTACTTTTAAATTCAGTGGAGTTGGTCTACTGCTTGTTTTATTTGTCTTTTTTAAACGAGTCGCATTGAAAAATACGCAATCAAAATGAGTTGAATGAATTTTCCCAAGTAAACTATTTTACAAACTAGGTACCCAGAGATGTCATTGCTATTGTTCTACCAAATTGATTTAGAAACACAAAATCGATGATTAGTGATCAGTTTCCAGACATGGATTTTTCCTGGAAACATAGCATACAGGCTTAGCATGAGCACCTATAAGTTTGTAGAGAAAAATGATGCCCTAAGCAATCTACGCCTGAGCTAAATAAATAAGCCAAACATTTATTTTCATTAATAAATAAAATATATTTCTCGAGATCTGTAGAACTCGAAACGTCAGCAAAAGTGACGGAAAACAGTGGTAATTAGCCGTTTTTCAATTTAAAATGATTCCCAACCACGAAAGTTTCAATTCTATATCTGTAGAACTTTGTATATTCTCGGAGAAGACGGTCCAGATAAATAGAACGTAGGTACTTCACGGTGACAAAGTCTAATACTTTGAAATCGTCCCTGTCTCTCTCTAATGCGCTTAGGTATTTGTGTGACAGTGGCAGGGACAGGTCTAAGCATTAGTAACGTCTATTTATCTCGGCATAAAACTGTAATTTGAAGCCAGAAGGACATTCAAAAACCGCTCAATAAAACCTAAAAAAAATGTAGTTACAGAGACCAAATACGAAGCGAAGACCCAAGCGAAGCGGTCACGTCCGCACGTGCTACGGGAAAGTGAGCAATCAGTTACTTTTTAATTAATTTTGCAAGACACAGAAACAATCACAGTTACTATAGTGCTCCACACAGATCAACTTATAGTTAGTAGGGGATTTGGTACTTATAAACTAATAGTAACTTGGTTAGGGGAGTTACGCAGATAAAGTTATAGTAACTATAGGGGACCAACCTTTTGGTTTATTTATCTTTCTCTTTATTAACATTGACTCGCTTCTCTCGTAGCTAATGAAGTTACTACACCAGATGCCGATAATGCAATTACTAATACTGATACGATTGCCAGTATCTTAACGTCTCTAAAGAGGTCTTGACTAGGGAGGGAGATTGGTTTTACGTCCTATTTCAAATATAATTTCCAGAAATAATCTGACGACGAAAACGTCAAAGAACGACCGAAAGCTTCACATAACTTCAAATATATTACGATGTTTAACAACAAAAAATCCAAATCGTACCTTTTTTTTATAATACTATCACGTAGAAAAGTAAAAACTCTTATTATTAGTGCCTCGTCTAATGGACGTAATAATCGCGGCGAATATATTTTTAAATAGGTAATTTTCAAGCGATAAGTCCACAAAAGTTACATTAATTATTATATTAAAGGTAATTTATACATTTTATCAGTTGATGCCTTCGCCAGACGTTCTATCCCCTTTCAGTGTTACAAGCTAGGGGTTTAGTAGGGTTCCCACTCAACGATGTTAAATAAAAAGAATAATTTATAATCATTATAATTATTAATTGTTATCTTTTAAATCATCGCAGGAAGTCGGTGGATGGAGGCGGCTTAAGACCGTTCGTCGTGGCATTCTAAGGGGGACGCCTATGTTCAGCAGTGGACTTCTAGAGACTGATGATGATGACGATGATAATCATTTAAATCAATTAAATGCTTTAAAAATCATCGTAGAAAATTAGTTTAATAAGATAATATTCATTGATATACGACACAGAGGATCCTAGTGTGTGATTTATTATTTTATTTTATTTATTTAACAAAATCATCAAAATTATCAAGGACTATGTTTTGTGACTGGTGGGTGTTATGTATGTTTGATAGGATGACGTTTTTCGGTGGCTATTTTATTTTGAATGCATATTTGTATGTATTGTTATTGAATATTTGGATTTTCAGCCGTTGCCTACCTAGTTCAAAATTTCCTAATATTCTCGTGTTTCTATAGTCTTGAATCTGTGACAGAGACAGCCCTGAGACGAAATTGGCACACTCGAGATAACGAGTTTATTAATTTGATTAATCCATGTATCGTCTCTCCCAGCTTCCCGGTGTTCCCGACTTTGGGTGCTTCTGGCACAGTTGCGTCTTCTCGAGCAGAAGTCAAGCTCCAAAGTCAAAAACGTGTATTTATTTTCAAAGGCTTATCAATTGTGAGAAACATATTATTAAACCATTCATTATTGTCATAAGCCGTTAGAAGTCCACTACTGGATAATATGTGGTTTGATTCCATTGGACAAATGTTTGTATCATCTGCAAATAATTGTTCCGGGTCTGGATGTTATGGTACGTGGGTTTTGGGTGTTCTGGAACGTGTTGTGTATCGTCAACTTTCTGACTTCCTTCAATCTCATTCTCTCTTGAACCCTTTCCAGTCGGGTTTTCGCGCCGCCCATAGTACTAGCACAGCTCTCATCAAAATCACTGATGACATCAGAGTTGCTATGGATACCACACAGCTCACCCTTCTTACCCTTCTCGACTTTAGTAATGCCTTCAACTGTGTTGATCACTCCATACTCTTAGCCATAATGCGATCTTTGAACATTTCCTTATCTGCCTGTGAGTGGTTTCGATCTTACCTCTGTGGACGCCAACAGCAGGTCCAGGTCGATGATGCTCATTCGGACTGGTGTGACGTAGTGCTGGCGTCCCGCAGGGTGGAGTCCTCTCTCCTCTTCTCTTCTCTATTTTCATGAATACTCTGGTCTCTGGTCTACGTTCTGCTTCTTTTCACTTATATGCTGATGATGTGCAACTATACTTTTCCTTCCAACCTCATGAAATCCAAAATGCGGTAAGCCTGCTGACTGAGGATTTACGTGCTGTCTCTTTATGGTCACAGAAATTTGGTCTTCCAATTAATACCAGTAAGACACAAGTGATGATCACCGGTAGTAGGGCTTTTATTTCCAGACTTGACCAAAACCTTCTCCCTTCTGTCAAATATAATGATGTTCCTTTGGTTTATTGCTCTGAGGTAAAAATCTTGGCCTCATCATCTCTGAAACCCTGTCCTGGGAGCAGCATATAACCGATGTCAGCAGGAGAATGTATGGTTCAATGCATGCTCTGAAGCGTATGCAAAATTTTCTACCTTTCTCAGCTAAAATCACTCTTGTTAACTCTATACTACTTCCTATCCTAGACTACGCTGATGTGTGTTATCCGGGTGCTACTGAGGAACAGCTTAACAAACTTGAGCGGTTGTTGAATCTGTGCATTAGATATATTTACGGTCTACGTAAGTACGACCACATCTCTCTTTACCGGTCACAGTTAAAGTGGCTCAAAATTCGCTACCGTCGGGATACTCACGTTCTCTGTCTTCTTTATAACATTCTACACAGTCCGCTTTCTCCCAACTACTTAAAAGAACGTTTCTTTCCCCGTTTTCCTCCTGACCCCCCCCCCCTCTCGTTCCTCGCAAAATCTTCAACTAATGATCCCTGTCCATAAGACCTCTTTTTTCACGGACTCTTTTACGGTCACTGCGATCCGCTTATCTCTCTTCCAGTCGAAATTCGGAAAGCTGCGTCCATAGGAATTTTCAAGTCCAAACTGTACCAATACTTTTTCTCCTTGCAAAATGTTGAACAAAATTGAGCGCTTATGTTATTTTCTTATTTGTTTTCTTTATAAGTATGTTTATGTTTATGGTAGGTTATAATAATTTGATATATTTATATATATATTTTTTAATATGTATCTAGTTATTTTAAGTAGGTAAGTAATTAATTATGTTATATTTATAATCTCGTTATGTATTATTTCCCTATAGCACTACCACCCACTCTATATTACACAAAGGTTAGCTGGAAGAAAATGCTAATTAGCATTAAGTTCGCCTATGTACTTGTTTTGTTTGTCTTGTGCAATAAAGTTTTTTCTATCTATCTATCTATGGTACCATGTATATTATATTATTCGTAGTTCCTGATACCCACGACACAGGGAATCCTAGTATGAGACCAAGACAACGTATGTGACTGTTGGATGTTATGTGTTATTATAGGCCCACCCCATAGGGAACCAAAACGAATGGTCTTGAGCCGCCTCCATCCACCGACTTCCTGATATCTTTGAAATTGTGTTGGTCCGTAGACAGGGGCACACAGGCCTTCCCAAACTGCGTCATCAAGTTCGTGGAAATCTTTATTCCCAAACGGTTGTTAGTTCATGTGAGCTATGTCCTGACATTTTAACTTCAAGTCACTAATTCTGAGTTATGATGGTGATATTAAAACTGGCGGTTGGCCAAACCTCAACTTAATACAACTGCAATACTGCTTGGTGTCAGCTGAAAATTAGCGCTGAGTATGGTACAATATTACTTAATCAGCATTATGCTGAGCTGAATGCCATTTTGGCGCGACTTTTAGGACGGCTGAAGAGGGACAGAGTGAGTGCTTGGGACATTTCAAATTTTATATTAGTCAGTAATTAATATTAAATGTTAATAATTGTTTGTCCTCCTATTGTACCTACTTCTATTCTATTTGCATTTTGTTGTATTTGTTTTCGTGTCAAATAAATGTATTTTCTTTCTTCTTTCTTTGAAACTACGTGCTTTATATGGAATTCCATAGCGCTCATCACATTGAGACATACGGGGTGTAAAAAGACAGCTCCCGAATACTGAAGGTACCGGTAAAGCTACCTATATCACAGCTATATAAAATAGCTTTCGTCTGACAGGTGATTCATACCGGAGAACATTTTTTTTTTTCGTTTCATATCGTAATGTTAGCCAGCAATGTACGCATTTATTCCGGCCACGCGAGTTCAACGCTCCCGGTCAGCTAATCGACCCGTAGGGCCAATATTTCTCATGTGGTATTCATTGCTTTTTTGACGTTTTTATTTATTAACGTGTTTTGAATGATGGAAAATAGGTTTTTGTGTTCCTTTAACGATATTGTATGGATATTTATAAAGAAAACTCGAAAAAAGCGGACCAAAAGTAAGCATTTTTTTTTCGTGTTTTTTCAGCTTAATTATTTTCAGAATCATGGTCTGAATGCACTGTTTTAGTTTTTGGGAGTAGTCTTTTTACGCCCGGTATAGTTGAACCCCCAAAACTTTCCCGCAACTGAACCGGCGTAAAATGGGATTCTCTTCTCATAGTGTGATGGTATGAAGCTTGGCTTCTGTTTCGGCGCTACTACTCTGTTCCTGGATGGTCCCCATCTGTTCGAGACAATGTTAATTAATTCCACCTCCGGCGTTATGGAGTAATGCGAGGAAAATGGAATGTACGCTGAGCTTTTGATGTGTAATTATTTATACCTATGTCAAGTTTTGGAATTGAAAGGTTTTATGTTTATATATCACTTCGTAAAAGCTAAGCTGACTCTTCCCGCCAATTTCGTAAAGAGACGTCGGCTGCTTTTATTTTATTTCATTTTATAGTGTTTTTATAAGTTATTTTGTGCTATTTTGGTGGTATTTTACCCAATATAGCTTTTAAAGAGCATAGTATAGTGAAATTAAATGGAAGTGTATTGCGTGGCTTTTCAAATTGGTGGAAATTGTCCACTAAGCTACCGCTGCGTGATGTATGTCACTAAAACACACTAACAGTAAACAGTGGTGATGTTTTTGGTTTTCCCTGAGGAAACAGTTTGAAATTTAAAGATTATTTTTTGAAAGCTAATACTTTCTTGTTTTATTTTACAACTAGCTGTGCCCCACGGTTCCACCTGCATAAGTCTCTACCGGAATATCAGGACAAAAAGACCTAGGTCTGTCTCGCTGTTGCAATAACCTAAGCACAGGGTTCATGTGAGATACTTACTACCTATATATAAGAACTAATTTTAACCATGTGAATACAATAAATGTATTTCGTATTGAGGTTAGGCAGAGCCTCAATGGGCTTCTTCACTGTGGGTCATCTGTGTTGATTAAGCACTGTGAAAAAGAAGCTTGGCACAATTTAATCATCACCATCATCATCATCATCAACAGCCTGTAGAAATCCACTGCTGGACACAGATCTATTCCCCTTACAATTCAACGACGAGCGGTCTTGAGCCGACTCCATCCAGCGACTTCCTGCGACGTTTATAATGTCTTTAGTGCATCGAATGGAGAGGAATGGAAGGCCTTCCAAACAATCCTGTGAAATCCTGACAATTTTTTTTATTCTTTTTTTTATTTCATCTGAGGATGTAGTTACTCAGTTTTGCCAATGTCAAATAGCATAGATTTATCAAATAATGTCATGTCGTCAAGTCCTAATGTCAAGTCATGTTCTAGTAAATCGATGGCAGTTTACTAGAATGTTCCTGGACAATTTCCACCCCTCGAAAAGACACTTATTTTATTTAAATTCACTACCATGTGCTTTTTATAAGCTGCAGCGGTTAAAATCCCACCAAAATTACACGATATAACTCAAAAAAACACTAGAAATTTAAATAAAATAAAAACCGACGATGTCTTCTTTCGAAAGAGCAGAAAAAGTCCTCCTGACAATTTAGTCGTAAACCTTAAAATATCTTAGAATTCGTTTTGACTTCCCTTTCTTTTGCCTTAACATGTCACTGCCATAACTTATTGCGTTAACCACAAGGTTATACTTAACCAATAAATGCCATGGATGTGGGATGATCAATAAATCATCCTAAGTCGATACTCTATAGTGCCATAGTAGAGCCCCCATGACGCAATCTACTCATAAATGGATTACATAGCCAATTGTAAAATATTTAATGACTTAGGTTTGATTTCACCAACAAATAACAAGCGGTTAAACTGTTTAGTTTAACCAATGCTTTTTGACAGGTGTTTTCAAAGATTATCTGTCACCTTGACGAATGGTTAGATTTAAGAGGGCGCTCCGAAAATATAATTCTATATTTGCTTAGTTATTGTGAGTAAACCAGATATCACATCAATAAAAAAACTGAAATACGTAATTTTCAAACTTTTTTCTATCCGTGACCAAGCCAAAAACACAATTTGCAGACTTACTATTGAAGTTATTATACTTTATTTTTTTTGAAAGTTATGCCTTTAAACTAGATTTTTTGAAATTTCTAAGAAATAACTTCAGTCACATATCCAAAATAAATACTCACCGAAGGAAAATATAGTTTATTATCCGTGACCAAACCAAATTTTACCTAGACTAATTAGTATTCTCATAATAAATTAAATATATGATTTGAGACTTTACTTCTGTGCAAGATAGGGTCGTGCGATATTCAATCTTATTCCTTTAGTATTTGCGTCTAAAAGACGATTCATACATATTATATTTTCGGAGCGACAAGACATTTTGTCGACCTCTGTGGCGCGGCGGGCGAAGGTTCGCCTGCGACGCAGGAGGTTGCGGGTTCGATTCCCGCCTCTGAAGAAATATTTGTACAATCTGCGGATAATTGTTCAGGGTGTCCTGGGTATTTTTCTATGCATAATAAAAAATATCTATCTATGTAATGTATTGTATTAAGTACTAGTTGCGCCCCGCGGTTTCACCCGCGTGAATAATGATGAAAATTTATGATGATGATGAAAAGTAGCCTATGTGTTAATCCAGGGCGTAAAGTATCTCCATTCCAAATTTCACTCAAATCCATTCAGTAGTTTTTACGTGAAAGAGTAACAAACATCCATACAAACTTTCGCGTTTATAATATTAGTAGGATATCAGTTATCTAGTATCCATAACACAAGCTCTGCTTATATAGCTTGGGGCTAGATAATGTTGTGTGAAATGTCCAGCATTTATTTATTTACTAACTAACACTAGTATGGTGAAATTGGCTCTTAATAGCTTTATCTTGTAGATATCTGCAGTAAAATCACAAGGGCAATTTTATCATACCATAATTGTAAAACGAAAGCCAAAACTATTTTATTTTTGGATTTATGTCGTGGGTTAAGTGGTACAAAGCCCTACAGCAGAATCCCTGCTGTAGGTATTGCTAAATCATCATCATCACCAGCTTTTAGACGTCCACTGCTGGACAAGGCCTCCCCCATAAATACAATGGGGGGGGGAATTGCCATAATCACCACGCTTGGCAGGCGGATTGGTGATCGCAGTATTCATGTTGATACTTATAACAATAGACCCCTCATCCCCTGGATATCGTAACAGCGAACTAAGGGATTACACCAGGGGATAGGCAGAAGCATCCACCTGCGTATTATTAAATACGGTAAGTACTCCAAATGACCCTTGATGTTGATACTTATTGTCTGGAGCAATTATACCTAGCACATAAGAACAAACATTTCACGGCAATGTTCACGACATGACACGGTATTTATTAAGATAACTGAACAAAAAAAAAGGAAGTCGGTGGATGGAGGTGGCTCAGGACCGTTCGTCGTGGCATTCTAAAGGGGAGACCTATGTCCAGCAGTAGACTTGGATGATGATAAACTGAACAAAATGGTCGCAGAACGTCCTATACCGAAAATTCTGCAATGAAACTAGAGTTGCGCTTACCAGCTGTGCCAACGGTCTGCTTACGTACAACTTACTCAACTGATAGAGTTGTAAATCCTGGCTACAGCGCCAAGTTAGCCCAAAGTTCACCAACACATATATACTGACGGCAAAGTTACTACGAGCAATATCTTGCTCCAGACTGGTTTATTAGTTAATCTTCCAGAAGCATACAGAAGCACTTAAACTGCTTCTTAATAATAGCAATACAGGCCAAGTAAATGTTAGGACATTTAAATCAAGTATAAGCTGCTCTAGGGTCAGATGTGGGACATTAGGCACACGACATATACTGCCATTACGGAAAATGTACTGCTATTAATAATACTAAGTAATTCCTACGCATACAAATGTACACACTTTAAGTAGTACAGCTGTAATAATATATTAAAAATGGTCAAGTGTGTGTCAAACCACGCTGAGTAGGGTTCCGAATTCAAGACGCAATTTTTCTTTTATAACTCGAAGGGTGTTATTATAAAAAATGTCCTTAGTCTGGGTTTAAACCAGGACTACCAGTCTAGGCTTAAATATCGACCTAGGGTATATACGACTGTAATACAAAAGCAGATGGTTTGTTTTCCAGAAGCAACTTTCGAGCTAGATATGCCAAAAATGACATAAACTTGGACTATCTCTGGTTTATCTAAAACCAGGCAGCCCCCTAGTTTAGCAATGGTCTATAAATTGACAGTAGATTGCTTGTTAGAGGTAAGAATTTGGACATCTCAATTGTGATGTGACACAATCCGTCAGTTTGATACTTTGGAATTTGCGAAGTAGCGCGAGAATTGATTTCGGAAAACAAACCATCTGCTTTCGTATTTAAAGTCGCATATGCCTAATGTCGATATTTAATCCTAGACTAGTACGCCTGGACTAAATTCAGATTTAGTTCATGTTCTAAGGCCGGAAAAGTTTTAATCGCAGGATATCCACGATATTTTTTGATGCTCCTACTATGATCCACTTACGGGTTATCACAAGTTTCTAGGTAAAACCGTTTAGAAATGGTTGGGCACATTATAAAACGCCCACTAACGCGTCATCTCACTGACGCTATGACGGTAGAGCCACAAACTAGATAAAGGCGGCGGCGCGCCGCCTAAGAGAAAAATGGTGTAAGAGCCCTCATTTAACAAGATGTTTTAAACAACATTTCAATAGAGGAGGTGTTTTCCCTTTTAAACCGGTTTCATCCAAATAGTTATCAGGAGGGCGATTATGTAATTCTGTTGCAATGATTTCAATCGATTTCAATGTTGTTTCAATTTGAAATTACGTTTAGGCGATTACCTAATTTATGCAGTCTTATTGCAATTTATCTTTGTAAGCAAAATGCGTAAATTGGGTATTCGCAAGAGCGTCATTTCGAATAGAAACAGCATTGAAATCGATTGAAACAATAGTAACAGAATTACGTAATCACGTCACAGAGCTTAACTTTTCGGTTTGCTCGCCTTTAACCTAAGCCATCTTTGATCTACATACATGGTCTGATGTGCGTTTTTCGGCTGAATGTGGTATGGCTCTTGTGTCAAAATGGCTACGGAGAAATCTTCTCACACTAAATACAAAAAAAACCATGTATTTGTGTTTTTACAAGACAGCTGCTTCAGCTCCAGACAAAAATTTTAAAATTCCTGTACACAATGACTCCTGTTCTAAAGTCTCCTGCTCCTGTGAATTGCTGACCCGCACAAATACCCTAAAGTACCTTGGACTCCATATTGATGAAAATTTTAACTTCAGGACTCATATCGGGGCTCTCTCGGTTAGAATAAGAAAAACAATCAATGTAATGCGAAACCTTCGGTATTCTGCTTGCTTTGAAACGCTCAAATCGGTTTATTATGCACTCTGTCAGTCTATTATAGTCTACTGCATCTCATGTTGGGGTAGTGCCGCCAAAACTTTTATTATTCAAGCTGAGAGAGCTCAGACGTCAGTCCTAAAGGTAATGCTTCGCAAACCCTATCGGTACTCGACCACAAATCTCTATGCGGAAGCTGGAGTTCTTAGTGTGCGAAAACTGTATATCCTTAAAACTTCTCTCTTGGTACATAAAACAGTAATCTGTTCTCCTGAGTACGAGTCATTGCTGAATCGTAGAGTCTACAGAGTAATAAAAAATAAATTCTAAATTCCGTAAATTCTAAATTTGCTCAACGCACAGGTAATTTTATGAAAATATATGTATATAACAGAGTTATTAAATCCTGTGACATTAAAAGGAAATCAGTAACTGAAGCCAAATTCATAATATATAAATGGCTAGCCTCATTAGATTATGATAAAACTGAAGAGCTGCTTATTATATAAAGCTGAGTCAATTGTTTATCAAAAAATTAATTATTACTACTTTATTTGTTTTTTACTTTTCTTTTATTACATTTTTATTACTTTTAGTTTTTAATTTCAAGATAAACTGTTTAATTAAATTTGAAGTGTTACTGTTTCATGTTTATTATTATTTATCTTAAATATAAAAATAGAATTTTATCATTGAAATGATTCCTCAGACTGTCTGCTGAGCACAAAATTTATGTTTAAAAATCTTCTCGTACTTGGCTCCCTCGATACAGGCTTAGCCTAGTGAGGAAGCCGCCAATAACTCCTTCCTGATATAATTGTCTCAGCATAACAAATTGCGTATTCATTAATTAATCTTAAGATGTGTTGTTATATTTTGTTTTGCTGTAATAAATACTTTTTCATTTTTTTTTTCATCTAAACCGCTAATACCGGTTAATGAACTAAACCAGTTTTATTATTGCTCTTTACTGAAACCGGTTTAAAAGAGGTTAAGGTAAGCGAAACCGACAATGTTTAGCGAAAACCGGAGATCTGGGAATATTCTTCATGCGAATTGAAGTCGTGAGATTGAATAAGAATAAGAATAAGAATAAGAAGCATTTATTGTTAACTGTGTAAAAAGATCGTAGGTACAGGTAATGTGGTATCAACAGTCTGCCCATTTCGGGCGTACAATGTTTAGTAGTATTACACTAATGACAATAATTATGTACTAGTACATACTTATATACTATTAATTATATGATATAAATAAACCCTTTATCTATCGAAATATTCATGCAAACTGTAATGAACTTTGCTAACGAGCCAATTCCTTAATTTATTTTTGAACATATTTCCGTTTAGCTGTTTTATATCTATTGGTAAGTGATTATATATTTTGATAGCCGTATAATATGTACTTTTATAGAACATTGTATTATTAACTTGCGGAATGCAAATATTATATCTATACTTACTACGTAAATTGTCGGCTCGACTAGATTTTTTGTTAAAGTAGGTAACATTATTTTTTACAAACAGACAAATTTCTAAAATGAATATTCCTGTCAGAGTGAGAAAGTTGTTCTGCTTAAAAACCGTTCTGAGGGATTCTGTGCTCTTCATATTATATATGGCACGGATACATTTTTTTTGCATTATAAATACGGATTCTACATTTACTGAATTTCCCCAAAAAATAACGCCATAGCATAACTGAGGAAAAACGTGACCATAATATGTGTTTTTTGCTATTGATTTTGAAGAAACATGACTTAGTGTTGAAATTGCATAGTAATATTTGGCGATTTTTTGGTGAACTTTACTGATGTGTGATTTCCAGTTTAAATTGGTGTCAATTTGTATGCCAAGGAAGTTAATTACACCCACTTCATCAACATTGCAACCATTGTGTGAAATATTTAATTTAATTGAAGGTGTATTATAGTGTTTGAATCTTAAAAGTTTCGTTTTATCAATATTAACTCTAAGGTTGATTGAGTCTAACCAATCTATTATGTTACTAAGCGTACTATTTATTTCAGTCTCAAACTCACTTATGTTATAATTTTCCTGTTGTACAAAAATCGTGGCATCATCTGCAAACATGACGCATAAATGTCTTGTTATTTGTGGTAAATTGTTAATGTAAATAAGAAATAATAATGGCCCTAGCACACTACCCTGTGGTACCCCAAGCAATATATTCTCAAAGCTAGACTCTAATCGTTCTATAGTTTTTGTGCTCCTATTGTACATATCTATCATAGTTGATTGACTTCTTCCATCTAAATATGATTGCATTAATGATAAAGCTGCACCTCTTATGCCTATTTCTTCGAGTCTATCCAGTAGAATGCTGTGGACTACACAGTCGAATGCTTTGGATAAATCTAGAAACAGGGCAATACCGGGCTTATTAATGTTTATTTCCTCCCATACTTGTCTCAAAGTCTTAAACACAGCTAAAGTTGTATTTTTTCCTTTTTGAAAGCCAAATTGATTTGGATTTATGATATTATTAGAGTCTAGAAAAGAAGTGATTCTATTATAAATGGCCTTTTCAAAAATTTTGGATATACTAGGAAGAATAGCTATGGGTCTAAAATTACCCATGTCAGTTTTTGGTCCCTTTTTGTGTAATGGTTTAATGAGTGCTTTCTTTAAATCAGAAGGAAAGCAGCCGTGCTCAAATGTCAAATTTATAATATGTACTAATGGTTTTACTAATAATTCTATGCTACTTTTTATAATTTGGATAGGAATATTGTCATGGCCTGAGCTTTTGGTATTTTTTAATTTTCTGACTATATTTTTAATTTCCTCATCATCTACCGGAGTTAGAAAGATACTATTACAGTTAGTTTTTTTTGTATGCTTTTGCATTTGTAGATTGATTTGGTTGGTACTGTTTAAATTAATAAAGTAGTTATTAAATTGTTTAGCAAAAACCAAGAGGATTTGTCACGTTTTGTTCATTTATTTTAATACTATCTATTGTAGTATGTATAGTGTTGTTATTATTAGTGTATTGTTTAATTATTCCCCATGTGGCTTTTGTTTTATTCGTACTTTTGTTTATATCATTTATATTAGAAATTTTCTTCGAAATTCGTATTACTTTTTTTAAATATTTACTATAGGTATGTATGTATGAAAATCGTGGGAAAAGATTTAGGGGTTACTAAAGTACTTAACAGTAACAAATCAATCTTTCAACACAGACTGTCAGCAGTAACAAATAGCCCCAACGTATTCGTAGCCAACATAAAACAAAGAAATCACTTTCATATTTTTTTAACACATCTGTGAGCTCTAATAGTGATGTGTGTGCCACAGATCATACCGTTGACAGTTTTATGTGTGGAGATTTTGAAGATGGGCTGTGCTAGGGTTGCCATAAATCTATGCATACCCAGGGTATGACACTGGACCTTCATCCATGCTGTCGACTCGGTATACTGGAGCATTTTTTTTATGTAACACCAAAATACGGTATCAGTGCGTGCGATCGCCTTTTTCAACCGGTTGTAGACGATTCCCTATTTTTTTCACAACCAGAATTTTCAATGGAAAGTTTCAACGAAAAACAAACAACAAAGGAGTTGTTCAAAAATGGCCTGTGTCTATATCCGCCAGACAGAGAATGGCGAAAAAATGTGATATTCGAAAAAATACTCTTACTCTAATTTGAAGCTTAAATCTCTGCATAAAAATGTTTGAAATTCGAAGAATTTTTACAATGGTAACATATTTTCCTGGGCAGCCATGACAGTGAATGTCGCGTTTGTTGCTCTGTGGTTGCTTGCTTCATTTGTTTGTTGGGAGTTGTGTTTAAAAACGTAATGTTTCGATACTTTTTACAGTTGTCAACTGCTGTCAACGTATTTTATCACAGAGTATATTGTATCCGCCCCGTCATTTTGTTATGTTTTGTGTTGCTCTCCGTGAGAAAGAAATTTTAGGAAATTGCATTAAATGAAGCATAAAAAAATTACAGTGGGAAAAGGTTTTTACGTGATATATTTAGCCACATTTATACAATTGAATACCCAAGGGCTAGGTTCCATACATTGTGAAACAATTCCTTTGACATGCCAGTTTGAAGCATCGTGATTGCAGAATATTTCCAGCACGGCTTCTTACAGAATTACACAGCTAGTTACAAAGCAGTGAGACCGAGAAAAACCAGCACCTATTAAAAGTTACATAGTAACATCCACATAGTTCCTAAAAATGTGTTCTGTTAGTAACGAATGAATGATAAAACCGCGTGGCCTGATGTCGCTCTGCCCCTTGACTGCTAAAATGGAAATTTGCAATATCTGTAATACTTACCTATTTACATGTTCCTATTAGATTATTATTTATAAGTATAACAAGCGTAGCGTGTGCTGTCTTGCATATTTTTGCTGATGTTAATTTACTTTTGACTACACACTACATTTTTAATTTTAATATTATTTTAATAATTTATATTTTGTGAATGACTGACGAACTTGTGGATTTAAATAAGTACTTACTTAATTTTTATTTTTATATGTATTAATTTATCATTGTGTACCTACCTAGGACCTATTACCAAAATACTTTATAATGTACTTTTCAATATGACATGTAACAATAATCTGTTATTAATAAATAAACTATAAACTATAAACTATAAACTACCTTCCTAAGGTTTTTAAGTTCTCATTTACAATGTATCAGCTACTACTATTACTTTGACTAACGTTCATATTTATGGCAACCCTTATGAAGAAGCGCGCGCGCAGGAATGGAACGCCACTTTGAGGCTGAGTTACAGCCGCGGTTGTTTTAACAGGAATCTGGGAACAATAATGATGTCATAACGTTAATAGTAAATTAAACGCCAACATAGAAACCGTTGAAATAATCATCACAATTTATCGGATTGTTTTGGTTGGTTTCTTAGTTTCCAATACTGAACTTTCTGTGGCCTGTGTTATTTCTGACTATGAAATCTCGGTTTTGAAGGATATCTGCCGCTTTATGCATAATGTTATTTCTGACTATGAAATCTCGATTTTGTAGGATATCTGTCGGTTTATGCATTTTGTCGGTACATTTTTCACCATTGCCATCGTCTGCTTCGATATTAACGTGTGACATTCAGGCATATACATCAAGGCTTGTATTTATCTTAATACCTTTTATCGGTGTATCTAACTTTATTAGATGGTGGTTTGCCAAAGCTATGTCTGCTCTCTCCAAGCAACCTTTAGCCAGAACTCTTTTTTACAGATAGTGTTTTTATGGCATGAACCATATTATGCAAATAACAAAAATGTATAGAACCAAATCCCTAGGACGATCCCCTTACAATTACGGAACTAAGGAATAAAACCTTAAACTAGAAATTAAACTTCCGTAATTTTAATCTTTTTTGTTTATTGACCCTAAGATTTGCTTTATAAGAATGTTCTGTTTTATATACGTAACACAATATACGTTGGGAACACATTTGGCCGGTGCATTATTAAAGTACCTTTCTTCTTTCCAGAATGCAACTGCAATGGACACGCTCGCCGCTGCCGGTTCAACATGGAGCTCTACAAGCTGTCCGGCCGCGTCAGTGGCGGCGTCTGCCTAAAATGCCGGCACTACACAGCCGGCAGACATTGCCACTACTGCCGCGAGGGGTATTACAGAGATCCCGCCAAGCACATCACGCACAAGAAGGCCTGCAAACGTGAGTTCCCATCTGTCGAAATGTTAATTAACTTAACAAGCAAATGGAGTATCCATTCCATTCCATCCATTCTTTACAACGTTGTTTTTTTTTTTAGTTAGCGACCACGTCTCATTGCCATAAGTTATCACTGGCAACACGCACTGATTAATAGACTTACATAGAACTTATACATTTTATACATGCAGTGGGGGGCTGTGCCATAAACACCACGCTTGGCATGCGGTTTTTTTTTTTTAAAGTCTTTATTTCTTATAAAATATACAAATTATTTTTTAATAATTTGTATATTTTATAAGAAATAAAACACACATTACTGTATTTTTACTAAACACAGTTTAGTAAAAACACAGCTTAAAATTAAAAGTAACTTGGCAGGCTAAGGCGCCTATAAAAGTTTTTGGACAAAATTACAATTTTTTTTATAAATATTGGGCACTTTATATGTATAAGTTTTACGATCTATATACCTTTAATATAAGATAAGATAATGAACCGTTAAGTACGTAGTATGCGCACTTTGAATAGCGCGCATTTTTAACGTTTTCAAGCGTATAGTTATACTCGGTACCTAAATATTAATTAGGTTAACTGTATAGTAGAAAAACTTTGTCAAACATAAGAAAACATGCAGTACTTACTCAAAAATAAAATAAAACATAGGGTATAATGATTGATGCATGCGGATTGATGATCGCAGTGTTGATGTTGAGTTCTCAGGTGGATGCTGCTGCCCATCAAGTGGTGTACCTAATCTCTTAGTCGGATTTTACGACATTCGCGGAAGGAGGGGTATATTCTTAACTCTGACACGACACCCTATAAACATAACTCCTTCTAGGTAGTCGAGTTAAAATAAAATCAACATATCACATAATTTATTGAATAGTCAAGTGTTATTTCAGTTATTTTCACAGAAAATAACTATTTACCAACATTTATGAAAACAACTATAAATTAGACGTAAAATGTAACCATAAAGTCGACAGCATAAAAACATTGCTGAAGTTTAAAACCTTAAACGCTGTTTTAATAAATAAAGGATGAATTTAAGTAAACTGTTTGCCATAAAAAGATAAAAATACTTGAAATGGACGATAAAAGTTTAACACCTGCTGTTAGTCGGTACAAATATACAGAGAGTTATCTCTATTTAAATAGAACATGGATAAAACACCGTTTAGATGTGGATTAAAAAGACTTTGATGTTTTATCTGTTAGACAGTTTTTCTTTGTTTCTTTACAAAAGAATCTTCGACTGAACTTAAGACTATATTCATCAACCACCTTTATGCGTCCACCACGGGACGAAGCCTCCCACATAGAATTCAATGGGGGGAGGGGGACATGGAGGGGTCTACCGGACACGCCAGGGTCAACTTAGACTATAGGTTCCTATGAACTTCAGAGAAAGTTGTAGCTAAGTATAGACTATGTAATGCGTAGAATTATACTGATAAGTACCCATGGGTCAAAATTTATGGAATTATCAGATAAATGAGTTTGTTTATGTAATATAGTCCATCACTGAATGGTATAGTAGTTTTTTTTTATAGGTAAACTAACTGTAAAAGTTACGACTTTTTCTACGAGCAGCCCAAGCCTAAAAATAGGTCGAAATGTAAGAAAAAACGTGATAGTTTTATACCTCCCCTGGACCTTTGAACCCTTACAATCTTATTTCTCAACAAGAAAACATTGAAATCGTCAACAGGCCACCTATAAAAATAAACGGATTATAGGTTTAGAGCCTTGTTCGGTAACCGAATAGTTTTCTCATAAAAATTGTCCTGAAAGCCCCTGAATCGAGTTTTCTAAAGCTCTTTGTCCACTAAAGCTTCGCCAGATAGACGAGTACGCTAGTTATCATTCCGTGACGGTGAAGCTTTTAAGCAAAGACTCGAGCGCGAAATTGCCAGCCCTTCGACAAAAGCGGCAACAATTTCATGAAACAGCAACGAAGCTTACAGCAGGCGACATTATATCTTTGCGAGAATTACATCAGCAGAAGGTGCATACCTAAGCGAACTCCTTTGGTACCTCAACGTTGCTCAAATTCGTAACAATGACGACTTTCACACCCGCTGGTTCGTGTGTCTATGCATCTACGTTTCAGTGGATAGTGTCCCTTACGGTTCCCCAATTGGTCCTTCGCCCAATGCGTTGCCATTTGACCCGCGGATCGAATGCCGAATGGCCCCTCCGGGACCGAGAGGGTAATGTTGACTTCTGCTGACGTGTTGATTGACTGAAGAGGTTCCTTGAGGAAAACCTTTTTAAGGATACGTATTTTTATTTTTGTTGGAGTTCTCAAATGTTTTTGTGATAAATAACTATGATGAATAAAAAGCATTAGCATAGTGTGCTCAAAAAATTTGCAAATATTGTAAATAAGCTCTGTGTTTAATTTTTCTAGACTTGATTCCTTGATCATCCCATATATGTATAGATAGACCAATGTTTATCTGTAAATTGACTTTCGTGGCGTGGTAGACGAGTAGCAGGCTAAGATGCGAGAGGTGCGGCTTCAATTTCCGCAGCAGTACAATAAATGTTTACATGTTCTGCAAATATTTGTTCCGGGTCTGGGTGTAGTGGTACCGTGGTACTGTAATGTCTTCAATACAGGGAATCCTAGTGTGAGATCAGGACTATATATGGGGGACTATACTGTTGGGTGTTAATTCTGCAACTGTCTATAATAACAATTTTTCGTCCCAAAGCCGGAAATTGAATCCGCTATCGGATGTGGATCTTTCAAGGGTCCAATTCTAAAAAAACATTCTCGAAAGGTCTCTATTCGACCGTACCATCTTCACAAGTTATAATAAACCACGTACTTTTAGGCGAGATCCCATTCTACCATTTTTATTTTATATGCTTACGTCATTATTTCGTACACTGCTTGAGGACCTACCCTATCGGCTTATACTTTTTGCAAGGAATCACGTACTAGGTAACTATGTGCGTATTCAATGAAAAGAGTCCAATACGTACCCTGCACACGTAGCCGCATTCGGCCCTCGTAAACCACGGGCCACTAAACGTCTGGGGTCTCTGGGATCAGCGGTCGCCATACAAATAATTGAGTCCCTGCTATCCAAGCTAGGGTTGTTATCGAGTTTTCAATTTACTTTTTGGGAAAGACGATGTGTTTATTGTCAAACCGTCATGTAAAGTAATAGAAAGAGATAGATGCTGCTGGCCAAAAGGACGTGCTCAGAGTCGTAAACAGAAACAGGCATGGAATCGATTTCACCATCAGTGAATTTAACAAATAGTATTTTGAAGCAATGCTTCCCCAATATTATTTTAAAGCCTCCAAGTCAAGTAACAAGCTATAGTTCTCTTAGATCTTTGGAGCCATCAAAGTTCTGATTTTGGCAACAAACCCCTAATTATAACCAACTAGCTGAAACCCCACGACTTCGTTCGCGTAAACAGCCTTTAATATGGGATATTGTACCTTCCGATTGGTGAAAGAATTCAGAATCAGATCATTCGTTCACGGGTAAGCACTCGTTCCGTTCACCTTCAACATGCAAACTTACAAACTTTACCTCTTATAATATTAAGTATAGATAAACAATATGAGTTTCCGTTGAGTCAACATTTAAAAAACTAAATATAATATGTAAATATATGCATTGTATATTAATATATAAAAGTAATATTGTGTATTGTGTATTGTATCGTATGATTTGTGTCTTTTTATGTTTTCGGGTCCTACATTTTTATGTGATTTATTCTCGGGTCTAAATTAATAAGTTTTTTTTATATCATACGGTTGTCTGGAAGAAATCACTATACTCAATAAGACCACCCATTACGCATTTCTTTTATTTTTTGTTATTTTGATAAGGTTTTGTATTTATTGTGTCTTAGAACTGCGCAATAAAGAATTAATCTAATTATATTATTAATCTACATTTTGTAATATTAGTCGCTGCTCATAATTAAACCAAATTTAACGTTTAACAAATCTGAAAATGAACTTAAAAGCAATCCTAATGTTCGTTAAACACTGCAGTGGAAATTGAACCACAGTTATTACTTCTGCCATTTTTCATGTTAATTATTGCATTCAATTTATGTTTCATGTCATTATTAGTTTTACTGAAATAAATAAGGCTTAACTCTTCTGCTCTCTTCACAGCATGCGACTGCCACCCAGTGGGTGCGAGTGGAAAGACCTGCAACCAGACGAGCGGACAATGTCCGTGCAAGGACGGAGTCACCGGCACGACTTGCAATCGCTGCGCCAAGGGCTACCAACAGTCTAGGAGCCATATCGCACCTTGCATACGTGAGTTTTGAGGCCAAAAAACTATAAGAAATAAAATGATTCCAAAAGTTTAGCCTTGAGATACTCCTGTTTCATCATCTAGTTTAACGAACTATTATTTACTGTTTAAAAGACGTGTAGCCACTAGCTAACATGTAGCTAGCATGTTCAAAGCTAAGCACTGGCTCAAGAATCCCAGAATATGGTTTTTGCAATTTAAATTTATGATGTAGGTAGTTAGGTACACACTCCAAAGCTTTATTGAAGTCAAACTATGTCACTTGCGTGCGTTGTGCAAGTACTGTTTCTAATAGTATGAATCACTCCTGCAAGTAGTGAACCTTTCGCTAATCCAAACTTATGCTCATACAAGACTATGTGTTCATTAAAGTGTGACATCATTGTCTTGGAAATTGTACGTTGTTAATTTTAATCTGTACATTTTGTACAACAGAACAACAAAAAGTGTAGTTGATTACAAATTGGAATATGGAGTCCATATGGAAGCTTTCTTTGAGGCGATGGGTTTTGGCATGAACACGTATCTTGTGTTATGTTTGAGCTATTGTCTGGAAGTCTAACATCCCAATTCTTCCGAGCAAACGCTCTTGCGCTGATAGCTGAAGATCAGCGGGTTATCAGACGATCATCTTTATTGAATCTTAAAATATTTGAAATCTTTTGGGGTGCGAGTGAAACCCCCTGACCGTAACCTCAAACTTTGTCTTCAGGTATCCCCAGAGTAGTGACGGCAGTGCAAGCTATGGAGGCGGTGGACGGCGAGCCGGGCCGCGGTAAGTAGTAAGTGGACCTTCATGCACTCTCGCCTCACCTTCATCTAAGGAAGCAGTCAATTTGAATCCCATTCTTTATTCTGAATTGCACACAAGTTAAAGACAAGTCAAAAAAATTTGCGGACAAACATAACTAAGCTAAGCTTTATTGTAATGCCTATGTCAGATTTTATCCTGATTCAAGAATATATAAAAAGCAGCGCATAGATAAGCCATACTTTACTTTAAAAAAATGTATAATGCAAGTAATGGCTTTCAGCATATTATTAAATTACGTTGTTAAAAATATCTATGTACTTACTCATAATATCAGAAGTTATACAACAATTATTGTAACTACATAATTGACTGATTCCTTCAAGAGTGACTGCATTTTTTCAATTTTGTTTTCTGATTTTCCATAATAATTTCAGTTGAATTATAGATTTAAATGTAAAAAAATGGTTTTATCAATACTTGATGCAGTCACTGTTTTATTTATTTGCACTTTAATTTAATTTAACAAAACAATCTAGTATTACTAAATCGTATTTAAGGTTCTAACTTAAACCACGTCAAAGTTTTAGGTTGAGTTACGCTTCAACACTCTAATTTTAATCTGGTTCGTTGTTTAAAAAATTTTGAACACACAAAAATCTATTTTTTCTACGGGTGTTCTAGATTTTTTGAACAATAAACTAGAAAATTTTTAAGCGTTTTCAGCAGAATATTTCGATGTGGTGTACGTGAAAACCTTACCAACACCTTTCTTAAAAGTACATACACTGACGAGGAAAAGTGTTTTATTTTTTATTGTGAGCAAAGTGGTGTTGGCTAGTCTGTTAAAAGATTCTACTTCCAATGTTTTTTTATTTAATAAACCTTAATTTGTAGTTTAGAACATTCATCAATAATTTTTATTCTTGTCAAGTGTTTATTTTCAGGCTTTTTCTAAATCATTCATTGACAGACCCATAACATTCATGTATTTTTATTTCTTGTTAAAAATCAGTAATGACTGAAAGGTAACTATATCATTTTATTGTTAAATGCATACGCACTTGTTATTTTTGATAAATACTACCCAATTATAAACACTGTTAAACTTATTAATATATATTTATGCTTTCATTTGAACCCTTCTTACTAACAGTATGCGTAGTGTACCCCTTGATAACTTCAAAATTGTTTTACATCTGAATAATTAGTATAATTTTGATTAATTGTTAGGAACAATAACCTAATCCAAATAATAGCTATCAGTAAGCACAACATGGTCTTTTGAATTGTGTAAAAAATAAAAGCAGCATTGCTATATTATTTTGTATTATGGAGATACAATTTGGAAAATACAAAGCTTTCGAGTATATTTTGTTTCGTCCTGTTAAAATTACTGTTGTTTTAATTATTAATGTTATGTGCAGCGACGGATCAGTGCGGCCGGTGTCGCATCGGCGCTCGCACGCTAAATCTCAACAAGTTCTGCAGCCGAGATTACGGTAAGTTCTTCCAGCATCTTTCCTACTATAACATATTAAACAACTCATTTTTCTGGTTTAGTTTATTTAGTAAAAACCGGATCGCGTGGAGAGGGTTCTTACCTTAGCCTTAGCTTACCTTATTAATAGCCCTCGGTGAAATAAAGCAACACGTTTGACACGCATTTTCTGTTCACAAATATTTTCGTATCCCGTGGGAATTTAAGGACTAACCATCTTTACCATCTTTTGTACTTTCTCAAATGTTTAAGAAAAGATCTCATTTCCAGAACCTTTAGTCCATTCAGATTACACTTGTTAGTTTCTAATTATTTATTTATTTGTTTAAAGTAAAACCAACAGGACAAAAACCAGAAAGAAAAAACGAAATCGTAACAGAAGCTGAATAACAGGTTTTCACGAGTAAATAAAGGATAGATACAGAAAAAATTAGAACAAAAATAGTTAAAGTACATAAAGATAAAAGAAAAAGCCAAATAAAGTCAAATAAAGCAAAAGTCGATAAAAAGAAGTAAAATATTTAACATTTTGTAGCATAAAACATAAAATACTATAGAGCACCTAACAAAACAGAAGGGTAGGTACATATACAAGAAGAAAGAAGAATTATCTCCAACAAATCTTTGTTTGTGGTTTCAAAGTTTGATTAATTTATTGTTTCTAGTTTTGCTACTTGTCTTAACATAGCGTATGTTGTTGCAGTCATAATGGGCAGGGTAGTCGGGCGCGAGGCACACGGCGCGGGCGGAGAATGGGTGCGGCTGGCGCTGAGCGTGCAGGCCGTGTACAAGAGAGGGCCTCGCTCGCGGCTCAGACGCGGGTCCGTGGCGCTGTTCGTACGCGCAAGGGACCTCGCATGCAAGTGCCCTAAGCTCAAGCTCAACAAGTAAGTATCTACGACCCCTAGATCTGGATTCATCACTCAGCCCAGCCATCCTATTCCCTAATTGAAAGTCACTCGGTGACTAACGTTTGACAAGTAAAATGACCATCAAAATTGAGAATTCTTAATGATAATTATACTTTTCAAACGTTAGGCAACGAGTGATTTTCAGTTAGGGAATAGAGGGGCTGAAAAGAGCTCTGCCAGCAAGATCATAAGCCGGTTAGTATGTAGGTATTTAGGAATAGTTTTTTTGAACGAGCGAAGCGAGTTCTCTGAGTCAAGTTGGAAGAATCGGCGTTTGTATGTATGTGTGTATGTATGTATGTTTGTCCGATGAAAACTTCGAAACCGTTAATCCAATCTTCATGAAATTTGGTATGGGAGTAGATAGTATTGGTACAATTTGTAGGTAAGGTTATGAGCTATATCGGTCAGGGGGTTGCTGAGATATTGGGGTCCAAGAGGGGGTAAAAAAAATAAAAGTTAGACAATCAGATCAAGTGGGGTGTCTAATGAAAGCGCTTGGGTTGGACATTTCAAAACTGTTTTAATAAGTATTTAAACTTAGTAGTTTCCGAGATATTAGGGAAAATAAAAAACGTAAAAATCGAAAATTCTAGGGTACTTCCAGCAATCCCACAATGCTGAAATTTGGTATGCTTGTGGCTTTTGTGTCACAACTACAGGGAAAAGTCTGAAATTGAAGAATTTCGAGACATGTACCCTATAAAACAATAAACCAATATAATATCCGTTGTTGATCTCCCATTTCTAAGAATTTGAATGACGTTGGAGTTCTATGATTTCGTCAAAAGGACGTTACCAATTAATTCGTCAGGTACTTGATATAGGTACTAACAGGTATGTAGTATTACGCCCCGTTGCTTAGCCCTATTCAAAGGTTATTTCGATGATGTGTAGAAATTAGAGTTGTTACAGATAGATCCTGTTGACCTCGAGGTGAAAATTTTCAAAAATAATAATAAAATAACTTTTCATTTAAAAACCGACTTCCGCCATTGTATTCGACTAAAATATTTGGATGAAAAAAAAATGCATGAACCATAGTGGTGAAAGGATTATGATACTTTTTGAATGCAAATGCTTGGTTTGTTGCTGAAAATGTCAAAATCGCCATAATTATGTATGCCTACAATATTTGAGGGGTTCCCTCAATTCCTCATTCTGAAAAATGGGACCAATCTGGAAGTATATCTATTCAAATAAAAAATAATTTTCCAAATCGGTTCATAAACGCCGGAGATATGCGGTAACAAACATAAAAAAAAAAAAAAAAAAAACGAATTGAGAACCTCCTCCTTTTCTGGGAAGTCGGTTAAAAATGGAAGTTACTTGGTTTAATAGTCAGGCTGATAAAGGTGTTAACGCGAGGTCAGTTCGGGGCGAACCACTAGTATATATTAGATATTACATCTCTTGCCGTATCTCGTGCCGTGGTGTGTCCAGCCTAAGAATAGACCCCTCCATCTTCTCCCGTGGATGTCGTAAAAGCCGACTAAGGGATTACACCAGGGGATGGGCAGCAGCATCTACCTTAGTACTCAACACAACTACTGCGATCACCAATCCATCTGCCAAGCGTGGTGATTATGGCAATTCCCCCCATTGTACTTATGGGGGAGGCCTCGTCCAGCAGCGGACGTCTAAATGACGTCTTAGGCTGGTGATGATGATGATGATGGCATCTCTTTGCTGGTCTGTTTTATAATTGCTTTGATCGACCTATCTAAATTTCATATAAAGGAAACGAAATATTTATACAAAACAGTATTTTTAGCCGAGTGTAGTATTATTTTGCCGGTGCCAAGCGACTATGTAGGGTAAGAACCTGGCTGCTCACAATTTCTCCAACTGACCATGTCTGCCACGTTCGCTATATCGTATTCCACTCGATACGCTCAGCAAACAATGGCACTATATTGTTCAGCTGTTACTGATTTCAATCTTTCTGTATCTCCAGGTCTTACCTAATCCTAGGAGTGGAAAAAGAAGGCATATCGTCCGGCCTGCCTGGACTCACAGTCGGTGACAGGACCCTACTGCTCGAGTGGCGTGACGATTGGCACCGACGCATCCGCCGCCTCCAACGGCGAGCCATCAACTGTCACTAACTGTCGCCATCTTGAATTAACTGTCAATCACCAATTGCCATGTTTGTACCCTTCGAGCAACACGGACTACCATTCAAATAGTTCTGTCATTTTTTGCGGGGGAAATATGCACACAAGCGCAATTCCGCATATACACATCCAAATACAACACTGTAATGACGACACTCACACTAACAAACCTTGCACACCTCCTCAGAATAACAACTAGTTTTATTAAACGCATATGTCTACTTTGGCTTGTAGTTTGACAGAGGGGAACGCTGCGAATGGCTACTCCCTTCCGTGTTGCTCAAAGTTTGTACCAAACAATTAATCCAGGTGGTTTATTCTTGTTGTTTGATTGTAAAGTGTTCCGTCGTTGGATCTGTGAAAACGCGAATTGAATGTAGTTGTTTTAACTGTTACTGCCATATACGTGCTGTCTATTACCCTCATACATTAATCGCGTTGACAGAAGTGAATGTTGTCTGTCCATATCACGCTTATACCCATTAGGGGCTAAGCAGGCTCTGGTGATTTTCTATCAATCTGATATTTTACATGACTGATGAATTTAAGATTTAATTTCTTGAATTTTTGGCCAATATTCAATTCTGTTGACGTCTAACGTTTGCCTAGTCCGTTAGGAATAACGTTAATTACTAACTATAATACTGTAGCGTTTTTGATGATATTATTATATTCATAGATTTTTATATGCCAAAAATATGAGAGAAACCCCCATATCCCTTGATGTTTAAAATAATCTTAAGAACTTCCAATTTAATTAAACTGTATAATTGGGGATTTCTATTTTTGGAGTTTCCTTCCTAGGATTTCGTTACAAATGTAAATTACTACGTTTTTATTTATTTTATGCTAATAGTTTAATTTAATAATCTTACTATTATAATCGTTCCATTTCTTGCATTTTATGTATAATTGTTAATTTATAGATTGCGCATGTTAATATTGTTTTTATTTTTGCAATGGCATCATTAGTTTTATCATCTGTCGAAATATTTATTGGTGTGATACGGGTGACGTTTGTTTTGACAGCTGTTATGACTTGTGCCGGCGATTGTACAATGTAGGGTTAAGTCATAGTTATGACTCAACTCCACACATAGTCACCACAATGGTTACACGTACCTCATTTTATGAAATAAATTTAGATAAGGGAATATTTAACTAATAATATTTAGCGCATAGATTTTCTACTTCAAGGGGAAAACAATTGTATTTGTGTTCGTAACCTTTTCTTCAAACTCTTGTCTGTAAATTTACTTTTTGATCTTGCCAAAGTAACATGTTCTCTTGTACAGAGTACTTACTTATTTATGTTGTCTCTGTATGTTGTCTTCGTATTGAAGGCACCCTTTAAATAAATGCGTTGCCGAACTAAGGTATGTACAGTATTACTAGCTTTACTAAGAATAATAATAAGGAACTTTGTTATAAAAAGTACAAACATGCACAAAAGTAACTTTAAACTTGATTAATCTCATGAGCCCGAATGTGGTTAAGTTCACCACTAAAAGTAATGAAAATAATTCTAGTAATTTTCTCAGTCCTGTATTATTTTTGTCCCAATAATATTAAACTACTTACGTTTTTAATTTTAATTACGTTTATACTTATAAAATATCAATTTGAACAGTAATTATTTTCTATCTCGCAATAACAATATTAAGCATCAATAGATACAAAAGTCCTCGTTCCACAATAAGTTGCGAACCATTGTTATTTTAAAAAAATACGCAAAAATTATTCTCCGTATCCGAAGCCGAGGTAAGCATCCACATCATTGTAATCATTCACAATTGAGCTGTCAGTGTTATTTATGTTATCTCCCTGAGGCTACGGATAAAATACACAATACTGCCATCCACTTATTCACCGTACGATCGAGATATCACGTTCCGCTCGCCATATTCAGAAATCAACAGCAAAATTCACAAAGAAGTGCATAACATGCATCGTTTGGTATACATAAAATAAGAAAATGCAAAAGATACGGCACTTTCAGCTTATCTTGACTTGCTGCTAAATAGCTTATTACTCAGTAGAGCGTCATCATGGATAAAAATAATATCAAACCTAAATCACGTCCAGCAGACCAATAAGACAAAAAGGATCGACAAAGCAGGCAATCTTTCATTTTTTTTTTTTTTTAAGGCTAGTCATACGAAAATGTTGTTTAGCCAGCAGCATTGACAGACTTGATTTAAACCAATTTTGACTAAGTACTTTTTATTTAAAAAAACCCGCTGACTACACATGGTAATACTTATTTAATTTTAACTTTTAATAAAATACTTTAATACTTTTTTGGACTAATAAAATACATAATAATATTTTTTCCAAACATTATTTAATCGTTTGTACTTTTTAAAACCAGATTAATTCATAAATCGTTAGTTGTAATGATCTATTTAAAACGACTTAGGAATTTCGCTTGGACGTTCTACGATTTGTAAAAAGTGTATTTAGTTGTAGTTTTACTTTATTTACCTGTTTCTAGTTATGCATATCCTTAGATTTCGAAATTTGTATTCGAAAGAAATAAAATTTTTGAACGCCATGTTTACTGACTAATTCAAACTCATAGACTATCAATTACAAAAAAAAAACCTATTGTTTGTGGTGTTCAAAAACATTATTCAACATTAACTTATAATTACGTATCTGATCGTATTTCAAATACTAATACGGTATTTGTATCTATAGTTAAGGAAAAATTGTATTTTATTTTAAAATAATTTAAAACACGTTTTTGGTAGTAGGTTAAGGAAATAAGATTAACAAAAAATATTAAACATTTATTAAAAATCCGTCAAATAGTACCGGCCTAACTTCTGGTTTTACATTTTGTGGAGATCAAGCTGTAATATTATTTTTGCTCTCCATTTACTAGGAGTCATCAATTAAGAAATATTTAACAAAAGTAAAAAACCTATATCCACAATTTTAATTTATTGAGTAGACCTAAAAATTTTTACGCCCCCAAACAAATTAAATTTTATCGTATTGCCTACATTGAAATTTTTATAACGCACAACATAAAGCCTACATCGCTTCCTCATTTAAAGAAGTAGGAATAAAATTAACCATTTTTGTCGCGATTGTACTGTTAACGCGTCTAAATATGAATTTAATTTAATTATAATTTAGTAATTAATTTATAATAAAGCTATGTCAATTTAAGCATTTACACGGTCATTCAAAGGGTCAATCTCAGTTTAATAATAGCTATGGAGTGTGTACGCGAGCTTAGAATTGTGAGCGTGAACAATTTTTATTGGAACGCTATTATTAGCTTTCATTATAATGATGTATTGTCTGTGAGTGCGATATCCATCAGCGCGTGTTCATACTCATGCAAGCGATTCAGTTCATGTTTTCATGAGCGCGCTCTGTAGCTTGCATTACTCTGGACAAAACCATGGACAAACCAATTATTTGTTTATGGTAGGCCCATGGAGAGTTTTTAGTGTATTTGCAAAATAATTGTGTTTTATGATACCCTGCTCCTGTGATGTAATAAATGTTATTGGTTATATTTATTTAAAAATAAAAGTACATTAATATACGGAATCTTTCTTGTTTTATTCTTTGTAACGTTACGAACCTTCACGTAGAAGTAACCGGAAAAGAGGGACTTGACCTCAGAATAAAGAGGACTCGACAGAGGACTTGACGACTGGACTTTGTTTGATAATTATTTATGCTACTTGACATTGGCCAAATTTTGTAAATACGCAGAAGCCACAAACAAAAAAAAAATCTACAATAATTCTCTTGTCCTTATTCTAAGAAAATTCTCTCTCTCTCTCTCTGTGGCGTAGCGGGCGAGTAGCCGGCTGAGATGCAAGAAGTTGCGGGTTCGATTCCCGCTGCGGGACTATTTTTTTGTAAGAATGATCTGAAAATATTTATTCCGGGTCTGGGTGTTTTATGGTATCATGGTACTCGTAGTTCCTGATACCCATGACACAGGGAATCCTAGTGTGGGATCAAGACTACGTATGTGACTGTTGAGTGTTACTTGTGCCGCTCAGAAGTAACTGGCGTAAGCGACAAATGATAAACCTTCGCTTTGCTTAAAGAGTAGCACATTCAAAAAGAAATCTTGTTCTATTTGTTTAAATCCTTTGATTAGCTACCGAATAGTATACAAATAAACCGCAAATATATTCTAGATTAGAAGGATGGACGTAATAGTAGATTATGCACTAAGGGAATAAAGCAGTGTCTTATGTCGCGGGCGGCATATTGAACCCTGAGCGTGACGAGGGACTCTAAAGTTAACTCCCGAGTGTAGCGAGGGAGTTATATAGAGTCCTGAGTGAAGCGAGGGGTTCAAGCTGCCCAAGACGAAGACAGGCTTTATTCCAGAGGAGCATACTCTACTTTTCACACTTTCTGCGAGACAATAAAAAGCTAGGGCTTGTTTTGATTTTTGCGGTAGTAGATTATCAATTATCTCTAAGCGTCTGTTTTGATAAACTTTGGAGTAGAATCACTATCGTTTGTAATTTTTTATCAACATGAATATTGCAATAACTTTTACTGAAAATTACAGCACAAAAATGTTATATGAAATAAAAGAGTCTTTGTAAACGCTAGTCCTTATTCTAAGGTAAACGCACCTTTTTCTTTTTTTTTTTTGAGTTCTGCTTATGGTGGCCAGTTCGATTTTTGAACAAACCTCTTTACAACGCCATATGAGCATAGAGTTTTCCACGAGTCTCCACACGAATTTGACGTTCCAAATTCAAATCACTTTAATCCCTAGGGAGTTTCATACAACTTTATATCCCTAGAGAGACAATGCTGTACTTTACGTTGAGGTTGCATGATTTGTAATTGGACATTGTCGAGCTGGTGGTGTGAAAAACGGGTTTTACGAGAAACGATTTCAAAAAATAAATCTATCGAGAAAAGCTTCACCAATCGTGTTTCTAGTTTTTGATTTACTTAGATTACATCCTCAAGTAATCACTATATTAACATCAAGTTTGTATCCGTTACCGTTACTGAGTGAGCATGTAACGTAGCGACTCCAAATTTGAACATATCACCCTTAATCCATCAATTCAACCCCTTGGAAGGTTTAAAACTTTAAAAGTTGTAGAAAAAAAACTCACTCAGACTAGAATTTTGAGAAACCTGTTTTGTGACTGACATGAGGTAAATACACGTACAGTGCTAAAAAAACCTTGGTGACTGATAAAGACTGACTGTGAAAGGCTCAGTGTGGTGAAGGGATTAGTTCGCTTTACAGAACACAGGTCACTAGGATTGGGTTGAGATAAGAATAGAAATTTAATAAAAATGGGTTAAGATAAAAATAACTCTTATACAAGTATGTATAGTATACCTAACTTTTTTTTTTTATTCTAAGATTTCTTACAAGGTTTTCTTTCGGCGATTGAGAAAAAGAAGAAACGCAATCAGTTTAAAAAAAAAAGTGCACGACAGGGACTTGAACCCAGGACCTGATGATCGGAAGTCGAGTTCACTAGCCACTACACCACACTCAAAGTGCCATAATAGTGAACTAGCTTCTCAAAACGTAGGTAATAAGCTACACCCTTACGTGCCTACCCCGAAACAATAAAACATAGGTAATGGCTTCGGCGCCTCCTGATTTCCCTCAGGACTGCTAGCCGGTGGAAGCAATTCCTTCGATAGGTGTGTAGGGTCATAATTCATCGTTTGTTTTCATGGAGTGGAGAAGACTGGAATATGAAGAGGGTCTACCAAGGTGGTTAAACTAGATAGGCGCGCCCGAATCGCATTACCATTATAGATAGATAGATAAACTCTTTATAATAATAATAATAAGCTATTTATTCCCAAAATACAAAATAAACAATAATCATTACATTTCAAAACGTGCTTTGTAACAGTTAATTAATTATAAATATTCTCTGTATTTTAAAATCATATTCCAGTATCATAGATTAATTAAATTTCAAATTCGATAGTTCATATTATATAATATAAAAACGTAACCATAAAATACTATTAAAATAACTCTTTATTGCACACCAAATAATAATAAAAAAAGAAAGAAAACATAAACAATATATATAACGTACATGCGGTCTTATCGCTAAAAGCGATCTCTTCCAGACAGACAACCTTTTGATGGATAGGATAGAAAAAGACCAAAAAGACGGCGGTGTACAATTAAAACATACCTATATAAATGTATACCTACCTAACTATAGCAGTAAACTATAGTACTGGTATACACAGAGTAACAATCTGCAGTATAGTAGTTAACCGGTTGTGGTAGTCTCGGCCTAATAATAGGACTCCTCCAACTCCTCCTGTGGATGTCGTAAAAGGTGACTAAGGGATTACACAAGGAGATAGGCAGCATCATCCACCTGAGTACTTTACACCAAACTGCAATCAACAATCAATTATGACAAATCCCCCATATATTCAATGGGGGAAGAGTCGTCCAGCAATGGACGTTAACAGACTGGCGATGATGATGATGATATTTTGACGACCTCTGTGGCGCGGCGGGCGTAGGTTCGCCTGCGACGCAGGAGGTTTCAGGTTCGATTCCCACCTCGGAACAAATATTTGTACGATCTGCAGATAATTGTTCAGGGTGTTCTGGGTATTTTCTATGTATAATAAAAAATATCTATCTATGTAATGTATTGTATTTATCTAGTTCCCATAACACAAGCACTGCTTAGCTTGGGGCTAGATAATGTTGCGTGAAAAGTCCAGAATAAAAAAAAAATTATATACCTTGACACAGATTTCTGATTTTCTTGCAGCAAGAATCAAGAAATAAATGGCAGTATTAATACCTAAACAGCGCACTAAACATTGGTACGTGAGTTCCGCGTACATAAAGAATACCTATCCTATTGTAGAGATCGCAGAGAACGCGAACGTTTTCTTTGAGAAAGGTAGTTAGATAGGTAGGTAGTGAGTGCACGATGCACAATTGTACGATTGTGCTTTGATCGGATAAGGCTGTGTTCATTGCACCAAGACCATAACACCGCTGGCTTCAACGATTTAATAGAACTCTTTTTTGTCCGTAGAATTAGCAAGCAAAACCTAGTGAAAGTTCACTTTATACACCCAGTTAGAAAGAAGGTACCAAATATTAGGAATTTTCAGGATATTAAGGAAGGATGGTGTTAGATGCAGAATTTTCACATCTCTCAGACGTCCACGAAACTTTTAAGAGAATGTCGCCCTATTGCACGCGAACAAAGTTTGCCAAAATTCGCACAAATAACCACCCTAAAAAAGCTTTGGCATTAAAATGCTCTCAATTTTGAACGATATCAACACAATTTTTTTTATGAATGAAATACCTACTTGTACTTTAAAATTCTAACCGCCTATTTTTTATTTCGATTAATTCAAAAAATCCCTCAAAATTAATACAGTCTGAAGTGTAAACCAGTTTTATCGTCAAATATGACATGCGATTTTCAACTTTAAGCATAGGCGTTAGTATATAAAAATAAATGGTACTTTGATTTTAAGATCATACCGCGCCAAATATATTAAGCAAATTGGGATATTCAAAGACGTTCCGACTAAAAGATGTAAGTGTACTTTTACATAAATATTAACTTTTGCCATGTCGCAATACGAGTGTGCCTCTGGCCTAATTGGACCACAATCAGAGCCGCAACAATGGTCTATAATAACTCTCATTGTGTCGAACACTACGCACATTTTAATCAAGCATTGTGCGGAGCTCAAACGTTCGACCTCAGTAGGGAAGTCCATTGTATAAAAGCCGGTTAGCCAATACAAAAAGGCCGGAGGTAGGTGAGGCAAAGTAACATTCAAATAGCGATGACGCTAGTAGAAAAGTCCAAAATGTATGAGATTGATGTAAGCTATCCATATGTCACGTGGTCTTTTGTATTGTAGTACGACTGTAGAAATAGAATCGCTTCGAAGCGAATACCATTTGTCTAGGCCAGCTGTACGGCTAGCATGGTCTGACTAACGCTGCCAAGGCGCTAGCGAGACGACCACAAATGTTGTCATTGGCCAATGACATCGGGGTAGCTTCCTCAATGGTCAATTTTGCATGCTATATGACCTGCCCATTGCCACTTGAACTTGCTAATTCTGAGAGCCATGTTGAGTAAGCTTAGATCGCTTGTCCACAGTTATAAGAAGAAGGTAAAGCTTTTGATATACAACATATACGTGGGGTGTGAGCGGGAAAACCCCGCTTGTTTTATTATCATTTTAGCCGAAAAAAGCCCAAAAATGCCGGACTAGTAACAGCCCTCATTATGGCCAATGTAAACACTTGCGTCCCGTTATAGTGTAGGCGATTTTTATAGCGTCTATTTGGATTGAACAAAGAAATACAATACGTATTTGGATCATGATAATACAGCCAGTAATTGAGATGGAGTGCTTCTTCAAACGAAAAATTGGAAGATGATGGATGAGACAGTAAATTGAAAAATAATTTTGCACGGAGCTTTCGCGGTGGAGCTTCTAAAATACATACATAAAATCACACCTGTTTACCGGAGGGGTAGGCAGAGACCACGGATTTCCACTTGCTACGATTCTGACATAGATCTAACTTCATTCACTGTCTTCACATTCATCATTACATGTGCGTCGCTGTGTGGGGCTTTTAACTAAGTATGTCTTTTAACTATATATTTTTTCTTTGTCAATAGTACGCAGAGTTTTTCTTCCAACTGGACCATTCACTCGCCTTATGCACTTGTTTCGCCAATCTTCTTTCATCTAAAATAATGTACATACACCCTTTGGTTTATTATTCACCTATACTTAAAATGTCCAAAATCGTAAATATGTGTTATTGTGTATGTCGAAAAATAACCGTGGTATAGTATGGTGTTGTCCGGCCTAAGAATGGACACCACCATCTTCTCTCCTGGATGTTGTTTAAGCCACCTAAGCGATTACACCAGGGGATGGGCAGCAGCATCCACCTGAGTACTCCAAGTTGCTATCACCAATCTGCCTGCCAAGCGTGGTGATTATGGCATTCCCCCCTATTGTATTTTATGGGGGAGGTCTCTTCCAGCAGTGAACGTATACAGGCTGGTGATGGTGATGTCGAAAAAGCTCAAACTCGATTGCAGTGCCCTTACAGAATCCATGTTCTCACTATACAAGCTAATCTAGACCTTACAGCTATTAAAAAATATATATATGTGCAATAACATAACATAACACATAACACCCAACAGTCACATACGTAGTCCTGATCCCACACTAGGATTCCCTGTGTCGTTGGTATCAGAAACTACGAGTACCATGGTACCATCCAGACCCGGAACAAATATTTACAGATCATGCAAACATTTGTTCCGCAGCGGGTATCGAACCTGCAACCTTTTGCTTCTAGGCCGGCTACCTGCCTGCTGCGCCACGGAGGTCGTCAATAAATAAATTATGAATGAATAAAACCACTTGAATTACTTTGGTTGGTTTAAATAGTCGTACAAAATAAGAACCGATATTTTACTGTACGAAAGTCCAGCTTAGAGGAGTTAGATCTCTTCCAAACCTTTCGAATGATTCAATTTAGTTTGCTATTTCCACGTTCCAGGGAAGAGCAAGGCAGGTAGAGGTGTTCAGCAAGAGAGCCGTCGTGGCCGAATTGTGAACTAACGTTGTGAACTACATGATACAACCATAATTAGGAGCGGGTTACTATCTGTCGGCATTTTGAATCATAAACTAAAGAAATAGTTACAGTTGTAATAGGATCAAAACGGAACTAACGCGCTAATGCATTGCCCGCTAAAAACAAAGGTAATTAGGCCCAGCAGCGCCCTCAAATACCACGAAAGGTCTCTTCCAGCAGAGTAGCCTCTTGACACTCTACTCGATCCTAATTCAGGATTTAGTGTCATTTTTCGTCAGAGAGTACTAGATTCCTTGATTATTTGGTACTCTTGAATTCAATACTAGCGCACAATTTGGAGTGGAATTTTATGGAACTAAGTGAAATCGACTTTCTGTCTCTGTTGTTCTTCACGCAAAGTCAATCGCGTATGCTCTCTTTTCTCTTTTTTCTTTCTTTCTTTTGTATCTCGATTTCAAACTCAATTTACTCACCACATACTCCTCTATCAAATTTAAATCGTCCTATGTACCAAATGGGGGGTAGCAAGAATAGAATAAGTTCATTCATAAGCCTATTAATAAACAAGGAAGACAATTTCAATGTGATGCTATGAAAAATTCAGTATTTATTTGAAACTGGCGTATAAAATATTCTAAAATGTAATTGTTTATTCAAAGTTCATTGAAAAGCCTGTCGCCACCATTATTTCTATGGCAGTCTCCATAATTCTTCCAAAGACTAGGAAACACACGGGGTACCCAGTATTTCTTAATATTCACACATTCAATTATAGTCCAAGAGACGACCGACTTTTGTCCTTAGGTAGGTTTACAAGTTAGTGTGTTTATTAGTAGTTTGTTAGTAGTTGAACTTCTTGTGAAAGAGTTCGTCCGGGGAAATTCTACCACCTTACCTATTTCTGCCGCCAAGCAGTAGTGCTTGCATTGTTATGTTTCGGTTTGAAGGGTATGGGTGCCAGGCAGGCACATGAGACTTTTCATCTTTATGTATCCGGGTCGGCAGCGCGCATGTGATGCCTCTGGTGTTGCAGGCGTCCATAAGACCTACGTTAACTACATTCCATTAGGTGGACCGTATACTTGTTTGCTTGACAAGTAGCATAAAAAAATTAGATGTTGTCGCAATATATCGTGCAAGAAATCTTGATGTGACAACCTAGAAAGAGCCGAAAGAGTGTGTTAGAATTTTGTTAACCAAAGAACCAGTGAAACACTTCATAATTAAATTATTTCGAGATTCTATATTGCACCAACGACGATTGGATAGATCAAAGTCATCGATGGGCCTGGGTTGCTGGATCATAGTTTTTACTCGGAAAAAGACTATGAATTTATAGATGCACCTACACTCACTTAGTTATTTCATAATGTCTGATTTTTTTAATAACTAGTTTTAATTTTAACTTTTGCATGCTATCTTACTATAATAGCGGAACATAGACTTATATTATTTTTATTGTTTCAATTGTTTTTTTTTGTTTGCACCTTGTCCAAGCAAATAAATAAGTGTTTTCTTTCTTTCGAAATAAAGGCTGGGCTAGATCCGTGTTTGATAAGTGAACGGACAGTTACCTCTTAAGCTACATCAGTTCAACACCGATATGTAGTCACCAGGCATTGTACCAAGTTGTTTTACATTGCCATTGTACCAATTCAAACATAAATTATTATGCTTTATGGGAACACCTGCCTGTGTTTCACATTTGTCACGGTGTTGAAACTTAATTATCGTAACACATTACTCTTACTCCTAAGCTTTGTTAGTTCATTAATTTTACTTTCTGTTTCGTTGTTGGAGTTGGAGTATGAAATTATTGATTGTTCTAGAGCAGCTTTGATAAATGTATTAGAGCTTTAAAATCACAGTTACCATGCAACATTGTTATGCATAATCCTACCTAGTGTATAAGCAAGCCGAGGCAGAGATCCCTTGCGTCTAAACACAAGTTTTTTACTTAGTTAGAGCAAGGTGTTGAAGTAATGGACTGAGTGTACAATATGTAAGAAATGTATTATCAATACCTACATAAAGTCTTGGTATTGTTGGGTGTCCTAATAAATAAATAATAAATAAATAAAGTCTTCTTAAAGGTCTTATAAATAGATTTTAAGTGGCATGTACAACAAAAACCTTTTTAATCGACTTCCCAAAAAAGGAGGAGGTTCTCACTTCGGGTTTTTTTTTTATGTTTGTTTCCGCATATCTCCGGCTTTTATGAACCGATTTGGAAAATTCTTTTTTTATTTGAATAGATATACTTCCAGATTGGTCCCATTTTTTTCAGAATCCAGTTCTGATGATGGAATCTATGAGGAATCGAGGGAACTCCTCAAATATTGTAGGCATACATCTGGCGATTTTGATATTTTCAGCAACAAACCAAGCATTTGCATTCAAAAAGTATCATAATCCTTTCACCACTATGGTTCTTTCATAATTTTTTTTTCATCCAAATATTTAGTCGTATACAATGGCGGAAGTCGGTTTTTTAAATGAAAAGTTATTTGAAATAAATTCTTTTTATTATTATTATTCCACGAACTGAAGCTGTGGACTTATTCTAGAAGTCCACAGCTGGGCATAGACCTCCCTCAAAGAATGCCATGACGACAGATTTGGATCCGCCTCCATCCACCGATGCCTGCAACCTTTATAAGTCTTTGGTTCATCGAGAGGTCACCTTACACACTGTGTCGTCCATAATCACCATAGGCAGGTGGATTTGTGATCGCAGTATTTGTGTGGTAATTACTCAGGTGGAGCTGCTCCTGGTGTAATCCCTTAGTCTGCTTTTAAGACATCTACGAGAGGAGACTGAGGGGTCTATTCCAGACACTCCACGATCGGGTACTAATTAAAATAATAATATTTATTTAGTTCTTAGTAGTACTTCTTCATCTAATAAGCTCACTGGTAAGCAGCATAGGAAGTGAGCTAAGTCTAGAGCTATCTATGTTAGTGAGCTAAACTCTAGCTAGATAGCTTTACACTACGTACTGCACACTAAGAAAAGGTACCTTTTCTTTACCCATCTTAACGTAGAACTCTCCAGGCTATGATCCAATCTCGAAAGTAAACACAATTCTCGCTTGTCACCCGTCGCGGATCATTGGCATACCCCACAGAGTACCCATAGTATTATGGGTAGGGGAAAGGTGTACTAGATGATCCCTCTCAATATCAACGTAATCTAGTTAAGTTCTTAGATATTCGTTAATTCATTTTCTCAATCAGGAGAAAGGCCAAATAGCTGAAGTTAAAAAAATAGTAACTGTTAAGTCCATTTTATCTTAATTTCAACATTCATAATGCAACTATTATTATATTTGACTTTGCATTTACCTTTTTCATCAGCCTCGTCCTTTCTTTATTCCTTTATCGTACATTAGACTTGAAAAAAAATACTTAGGGCCTTATCCTACTAATATTATAAATGCGAAAGTTTGTGAGTATGGATGGATGTTTGTTACTCTTTCACGTAAAAACTACTGAATGGATTTGAGTGAAATTTGGAATGGAGATACTTTACGCCCTGGATTAACACATAAGCTACTTTTCATCATCATCATCATCATCATCAATTTTCATCATTATTCACGCGGGTGAAACCGCGGGGCGCAACTAGTTCATAATAATTTTTTAAACCTATTTTAGTTAAAATAGCTGTTTTTTTCTCTCTTATGTAAAATATACAAGACAAAAGCTATTTTAACTAAAATAGGTTTAAAAAATGATTATGAATAAGGGGATTAATATTTTAATGTAAATTAAATGGTAATAAATGCATAATTGGCCGTGGTAGTTTCAGCCTAAGAATAGGAATTATTCAACTTCTCCAACTCCTGTGGATTTCGTAAAAGGTGACTAAGGGATTACGCCAGGTAATGGGCAGCAGCATGAGTACTTAACACCAAACTGCTATCACCAATCCACCTGTCAAGCGTGGTGATTATGGCAAAACCCCCCATTGCCATGCTATGCTTGCTATGGGGGATGAAGAAGAAATCCATAATGGTAGAGGAACGCCCTCCACTCGATGGACTAAAAACATTATAAACGTCGCAGGATGCCGGTGGATGGAGGTGGCTCAAGACCATTCACCGTGGAATTCTGATGATGATGATGAAATGTGTAAATGTGAGAACTAACTATCCAAACACATTTTTATCTTCAGATTATATTTTAAGATACTTTTTGACTTATGAGTATTATTATTATTATTATTTTATTTATAGACCAGCAGCTTTCGCTTATGTGTCTACGTCAACAGTGTTAAAATTTAGTTGAAATATTGTCTCTTAGGTTTGGTAAATTTTTTTGAGCACTGATTTATTTGAACGAAGCCAGATGTCGAGTTTGTTTTTGAATGCATTGACAGAAGTGGCAGTAACAACGTCATCTGAGTATTCTCCCTTAGGGGGATCATCTTGCACACCTTTCCCCGCCCTATAGGTACCTGAGCTTTTACCGCGCGGTGTAATGTCGACTCATGGTGTTTGCGCCGGTCTTGCGGACAGGCACGTCCAAGTGTTGAGAATGGATGCAGACAGGTACTTACGTTCTCCTTGAAGAAGTCTTATTACAAGCTTTTATTTAACTTGACTAACGTAATTTTTTTATTTTTTTATTAAAAAGTATATTTTACTGTAAATTTTCAGCAGTTTTATTGGTTTGCAAAATAGCCGATTATTTCCGAAAATTATGTAATGGCCACACGCACTGTGTGTGCTCACAGCTTTATCCACCAAAAAATAGAATCACTAAATTGTCTGTGGTTTATTCAAACAAGGTGGGTGTCTACCGTTTCTTATTTTAGTATGGAGAAGAAACTCGAATGCAGAATTTCTAAAACTTACTTAAAATATAGTTATAATCTCAAATCGACACCACATTGTACCTGTTAGTAAGTTAGTAAGTTTGGGACAAATCTTGAAAATGAATTTTTGAAACAGTTACACCCAACCGATTGAGCTGAAATTTTTCATACCTGTCAAGTTCAGATGACAATACAATATTATGGTAACGGCGAGCTAATCTGATGATGGAGACTGAACAACGGAACTCCTCAATGATTAATAGTAGCCTGGCAGTGTTTGGGGTAATTTTTATCAGCTCACGGTTCCGATCACTAATTTAATAAAAGCTTGTTTTGATAAATACATTTTTTGAACAAAATACTTGTTTTTATTTAACTTTGCCTGCACGAGCCGCAACTCAAGGCTTTAGAAACAATAGTATGAGTTTATTAGGTAATTTTTAGTAGGGATTTTTTGATAGTCATATGGCTAGTCAAGATTGTACCCACCTTAATCTAGATAAATAAGCATTATACAAGCTTATACATTTTTATTTTATTTATTTATTATACTAAATATTATTAAATATTATATATATTTTAAATATTCGTTATTAAAATAGAATAAAATACAGGGAAACGCCATAATCACCACACTTTGTTTTTTTTTTTTGCCTCGTGTAATTCCTTAGTCGACTTGTATAACATTCACAAGAGGAGACGGAGGGAACTATTCTTTTATTGTGGCCTTTTTTAGGGCCACAGTCAAACAATAAAGTAAACGTAAGCCACGGCAACAGTAAAAATCATTGCGTACAATTAATTCCGGGAAAATTAAAAACTTAAGCAAACGAACCGAAACACTTCGCAATTTCAAAATTCTCTTTAGCATTCTCTCCACTGTTTCTCTCTCTCCCTTTAATGAAGGGTTAATGTCAACAATACGTCATCCCCAATCCTCTTGATGAGCTTAACCCCGTAATTAAAAGGGTAATGAAATTGATACCCCCGTGGTAAAAGCTTAGCAAAGACACAGTATGCTAGAAGACACCAGTACCAGTAGCTCTACTGCGAACAATGCTACGGAAATAGATACTTCCTCAGATATAACAGAAAGCTGCTCTAGCATACTAGTAGATGTTATCCTGTGTGGATAACACCAATTTAAAGTTTGAAGTTGAAGTAAGAATTTGAAGTTTGATCATACTATTTAATATTTTGACCACCTCCGTGGCGCAGTGGACGAGTAGACGGCTGAGACGCAAACGCAAGAGAAAAAGAGAGTGAAAGAGAGAGCGGGTTTAATTTCCGCTGCGGTCTGGATATTAGTGTACTGATCATATGTACAAAGTTTCATGGAAACTAAAAAAGGGCGTAAACGCCTTTTTGCTACCTACCGGTGATCTTCTCATAAATACTTTGATGGTAACTTTACTTACTGGTTTCTTTACTGTGGCTACGGATCAGTAATGAAATCATGATGGGCGCACGTAGACCTACTCCTACTATTTATTCCTGTGACGGTCCCAATTTGCAGGTGTCACGTTTGCGAGCTGAATGCCGATGGACTGTGAGTTTTGTAGGCTTTTGTGGATTTTGAGCTACGTGCAACCTTTTCAGTATTGATTGTAAATTGTAGTTGTTGTTTTAAAAAGATAAGATGTGTTAACCGCTACGCCACCGGTCATCCGACTATTGACTGTTGATGACCCGTGGCGTGGCGGTGTCCATGAACGCCTATTGCAGCCAAGCCTTGTATAGAAATTTTCTGAAACAATCAATAGTAGATTGTATCATAAGGGAGCAAAATAATATTTTTTCGGCGAGGGCGCTTTTTTGAATCCAGAGCGAAGTGAGAGATTCTTTAGTAGAATCCCGAACGTAGCGAGATTTATTGTTATTTATTGTAAGTTATTTGAGTTCGATATTTTCCAAATTCAAAAACGCGCGGCAAAGATAATTGCTGCGCATTTATAGAAGTTTCATACAGAAAACACCACCTTTGGGTGCACTTAAAGGCGAACCAAGTCGTCCTTTTCGAATAGATGGGATGAAAATTTATTTAATTTTTCCATGCAAAGTTTTTTAATTTTTTCTAATAAAAAAGTGATGAAGCCTTTTGATTTGAAGAAGGTTTTAAAGAATAATTCAAGAATGATTGAGAAAAACCAATTTCTAATATCAATTATCTGTAAAAACATTAGCACAATTATAATTACTTAGCTTGCTTTATTACTGCTATATTATTTTATTATACTAATATTATATTAGGTACTATTATTATTATTATTAATTATATCTCTACTTCTACAGCCGGTAGACATCTCCCCCATAGCATGTAGGTATACTTATAACATACAATGGGAAGATTTGCCATAACCACCACGCTTGGCAGGCGGATTGGTGTTAAGTACTCAGGTGGATGATGCTGACCATCCTCTGGCGTGATCCATTAGTCACCTTTTACATCCATAGGAGGAGTTAGAGGAGTCCTATTCTTAGACCGAGACAACCACAGCTCAATGCTAATGTAGCTGGTGTAATTGGGTCATAAAGTGTGATGAAATAATGCGTTGTTTCAATAGCGTTGCGCCAATATGTTTTGATCAAAACGGAAACAATCCCTTACATTACCGCTGGGCGTCGAACCGCGTAATCCACGACAGAAACCGGGAGATAAATCACAGCAGAATTAGTGCGATAACGTCCCACGTGACTTAGGGTTGGCAAGCACTTGGGATGATCTGAACTATTGGTTTAGGAAAACATGAATGAATTAAAATACTTTACTATAGAGCTTACAAATTAGAAGAATTACACACATCAATAAAATAAAGCTACATGTACAATGCTACGGTCTTTTTTGTAGTTGAACTTCTTGTGAAAGAGTTCGCCCGGAGAAGTACTATCACCGTACCTTTTTTTGCCGCCAAGCAGTAGTATTCGCATTGCTGTGTTTCGGTTTGAAGGGTACGGGTGCCGGTGAAATTACAGGCACATGAGACTTTTTTATCTTTATGTCTCAGGGTCGGCAGCGCACGTGTGATGCCTCTGGTGTTGCAGGCGTCCATAGGCTACGGTAACTACTTTCCATCAGGTGGGCCTACATATGTAAAACAACCGGTTTAAAACGTTTTAAATTAAATGTTGCCGTTTTAAACCCCAAATAAATCGTTTTAAACGGTTGAAAACTCGCCTTGGTACAAAAATAAAAGAACTGTGTTTTACATAAGAGTGCTTCACTCTCATATAAGAGTGCAGTCACTCTCATGTGAGAGTGAGAGTGCGAGAGTGTAAGTTTGGTTATAAACCGAATCAAATTGATTATTTATATCGTTTGAAAACAATGAAAAAAAATGTTTATTTACCAACATAGAGTTTTTTACTTATAAATAGAGTTTTTATAACTTAGGTAGGTAATACCTACGCTTGGTCGATTGGACCAACTAGAACTAAACCCGCTCAGTATATCAATACCAGTCTATCACTCATTTAAAAAATCTTTACACAGTTTTTAGGTACTCCGTTATATCTTTACCTCGGTAAAATCAATAAAAACAGTTTGACTTTGGCTTGACTTTGCGTGGCACCCTTACACACTGAAAAACGTTTTGCAAAAAGCACTCGCCAATCCCGGCTAACGACGTATTAAGACGATCCTCGGATATAGGTATTCGTTGTTTTTCATCATTAACGGTCACTAAATAGCGCTTTTCACGCGCTCATCAGCTTTCTTTTCCAAATTAAGCTATATTTGGGAAATAAATTGAGCTGGTTTTTTTTTATGGGTCGACTAAAATAGTTTGGCCGTGGTGTGTCTGGCCTAAGATCGCCCTCCGTTTCCTTTCATAGGGATTAGACCAGGAGATAGGCAGCAGCATCCATCGTAGTGCTTAATTTTTTTTATTGTGTGCCTGGAATAAATGAATTGTATATATTTATTTATTAACGCCTATACTGCAAACACCAATCTGCCTACCAGCGTGGTGATTATGGCATAAATTGCATACAAGGTCTCGTCCAGCAGTGGTTATCTTCAGGCTGGTGATAATAATGATGATGAAATTAGTTTTGTTTATAAATGGCTCCTGTTTTTAAAATGTACTACTTAGGGGGTTGTTTGCTGGGTTCTTGAGGTCTAAAAATGAATTGCTACCAGATAATTTTGCCACATTGAGCAACTCATCAGGTAGCAATTCATTTTCCGAATTCTCAGCTGATCCTTAGCAATTCCTTTATACGAATTGTATTATGATTCATATTATGATTCATATAAAGTGGCGTTTTTAGACCTCCTTAATTTTTTTAGCTCTTATTGTTATGTAATTTTATAACTTTGTTATTGTAAAGGCAAAAGTATTTCCTGAAAAACAGAATTAGCTTAGTAAACATTTTATGTTAGGGGTTTGGGTACCTTTTATATATTAATTTCCAAAAAACTTACAAACAAAGTAATTTTAATTTTAAAATACGGCTAATTACCACTATTTTCCGTAATTTTTCTGAAAATACGGAAACAGTGGTAATTATGGCCGTATTTTTAGTTCCAATTCTATACAAGTAATTTGTTATAGAATTGAATTATTATTGATGTTGTTCCTATTCAACAAAACAAGTTCTAAAAACGAGATACTCACTTCAAATAGGAACTGATAACTCAAAGGAACCGTGTAATTACGAATTATTACTTTAATTACTGCAGATAATTACAATTTATTACACGCCATTACTGTCAAGTGGTAATTACAAATAAAAGAGGCGTAAGTAAGTAGATACACCCCGTGAAATTGCGCGACGTTGAGTAATAGCCGACTATAATATATATTTGCAAATTCCACGTAAGTATTTACTTACCTACCTTTCTGAACCTTTGATGCGACTAAGAGGTTTATCAATAAATCAATATTCACATATTTCGCTAATAGTAAGGTAGCATGCAAAAGTTAAAATTAAAACTAGTTATTAAAAGAATAAACATTTTTAAATTCAAAATCAAATCAATCATTTATTTGCAAGAATACTTATTTTAAAATGTCAGGTCTTATAACTAATTTAGTCACTTATCAAAAAACTACTACTACTACTTATTAAAACTTGTCAAATTATTAAATAAGTGTACATATATAAATTCAAAAAGTCTTTTACCGAGTGAAAACTATGATCCAGCATGATCTATAACTTTTCATTTTAAAAAACCGACTTCCGCCATTGTATTCTCTAAATATTTGGATGAAAAAAAAAATGATGAAAGAACCATAGTGGTGAAACGATTATGATACTTTCTGAATGCAAATGCTTGGTTTGTTGCTGAAATTAACAAAATCGCCATATGTATGCCTACAATATTTGAGGACTTCCCTCAATTCCTCATGGATTCCATCATCAGAACTAGATTCTGAAAAAAATGGGACCAATCTGAAAGTATATCTATTCAAATAAAAAAAGAATTTTCCAAATCGGTTCATAAACGCCAGAGATATGAGGTAACAAAAATACAACAACAAAAAAAATACAACTGAATTGAGAACCTCCTCCTTTTTGTGAAGTCGGTTAAAAACAAGCGAGTTCCATCTTTCACGATTTGTTGACCGTCACGGTGTAGCGTATGCTATAGACTGTTAGAGTGGACAGTGAACAATGTTTGCGCAGCCCGCCAATATAGCAATGTATTGCCAAATGTCTTTGTCTGTTTATTTTGCTTCTAAACACTACAAACGATGAGATGAGATGGCTTATATGAGGAATAAGGACGTTCTGTTATTTGTTTATTTATTACTAGCGGCCCGCGCGCGACTTGGTTCGCGTGTTCCCGGTGTTCCCGGTGGTCCCGGTACATTTAGACCTTCCCGTGACAATTATGAACACAACAAAACCAAAATCAAATAAATCTGCCCAACCGTTCTCGAGTTTTAGCCAGACCAACGAACAGCAACTGATTTTTATATATACAGAGGAAGGGTAGAGGATTATAATTTTTAACTTTCAAACAATATATACAGGCTTCGTAAAGGCATTTTTAGAGCAAATTGTGTTTAAAAGGTAACTCAAGCACTGCAGCACTCTCCAATTCGACGACGGATATCTCGCTGAACAGACTCTACCAGTTTATAGTAAGACCTATACCTATATGTATATATGTATAAGTGATAAATATATATATGGGATGCGGAAGCATGAAAACACATAAATTCCAATATTTTCTTGTAAATAAATAAATAAATAAACTTCTTATTATTACTCGTTATTTAAATTTTCGTCGTTACTTGCACCGTGTCCGCCATCAAAGTAAAAAGTTACATCCGTTCCTCTCATCCATTTCATTCTCTCACTCGTTCAGAAACTTTCATAAATCCATCTGTCAAACATCACGCTATCCATACATCCTTACATTCAGATCCTACATATATGTATAAGTGATTTTCTCTCCTTAGTTCTGTGTGCCACGCATTCAATTGAGCAACTTTTTCGCAATTTTCTCGTTTCTAAACAAGAGGTTTCTTGCAGATTATACTTGTTTGCACTCGTTGCCGGTTTCAACATAACTTTAGCCTCCTCGTGGGACCCGCGGGCTAAATTGTAATCTACTCCTGTTGATACTGGATAGTATGAGCCTTTTTAACTTTTTTGTATGACAAAAGCATTTTTTTTTGTCTCAAACGGACAAAAGGACATATATATAAAATCGACCAACACACTTCCACGCGTGCTCTATTTTATCAATTGGCTATACAGACTGTTTTTTTGAAATGGGACAGTATGGGGATATCCGAATCCATAAAAGATACGGGAAAACTGTCTTTGGAACATTTTATTAAATTTGACTAACTTCTGCTGCTCAGAATTTTTTCTTCCGATACAATGAAACAACCCTTACATGAAACTGAGTAGATAAGCATAATTTTTTTTTTATCTAAACTACTCATTTTTACGGAGAACTCACGCTTGATCAAAAAAATAACTATGCCAAAATCATTTTCATACAGAATGAGCAAATGGTTCCAAAGACAGTTTTCCCGTATCTCTTATGGATTCGGATATCCCCATAATGTCCCATTTCAAAAAAACACCCTGTATATTAGAGAAAGAAATGCTGAGCCTTATAAATCAAATTAAGATAATTTTCTATTACCATCAAAAATGCAGTCCAGCATAAAATTGCCGACAAGTAATTATTCCAAAGCCAACGTTGAAGTAGCAAGTAAAGTCTCGTATGCATAGCGTAAGTCGGCGTTAACAAGAAAACGCAATTATTTTAACTAGACAAACATGTCCGAGGGTGCGCAGTCAGCTCAATGAGATAATTAATCATTTACCCCTACTAGTGCAACCAGTAACGTTCTTACGATGTACTTGGATCGAGTTTTCTTTGTTTTTAACCAACTTCACAAAAAGGAGGAGGTTCTCAATTCGGTTGTATTTGTTTTTTTTTATGTTTGTAACCTTATGTCTCCGTCTCTCCGATTTGAAAAATTCTTTTTTTATTTGTATAGATATACTTACTTCCAGATTGGTCCCATTTTTTTCAGAATCCATGAGGAATTGAGGGAACTCCTCAAATATTGTAGGCATACCTACATACAGCGATTTTGATATTTTCAGCAACAAATCAAGCATTTGCATTCAGAAAGTAGTATAACCCTTTCACCACTATGGTTTTTTCATATATTTTTTTATCCAGATATTTAGTCGAATACAATGGCAGAAGTCGGTTTTTTTAATGAAAAGTTATTAGTTTGCTTGTTTAATGTAAAAATAATAAAAAAACAAATAAAAAAGTAAATCTTCAAATAAGTATTTGAAGTTTAAATTAAACGGACAAGTGCGAGTGAGACTAAGCCATGCTACGTCATCACGGATCACGATACCACGAATCACTCTACCACGAATGCACGCTACAACGCTACGCAAGGCTACGTTTATAATAACACTAATATTATAAATCCGAAAGTTTATTACTATGTTTGTTGTTTCTTCACGCTCGAAGGGCTGAACGGATTTGAGTGAAATTTGGAATGGAGATACCTTATTCCCTGAATTAAAACATAGGCTACTTTATGATCATAAATTTTCATCATTGTTCATGCGGGTGAAACCGCGGGACGCAGCTAGTGTCTTATAGAACCGTGAAAGATTTGAATGAGATCCATGACAGTTCTATTGTGGTTTTTTCTCATAGATTCTTAAAAACTTGAATGTAAATTAGATCTAGTGAGAACAAAGTAGTTCTCACAAGATCTATTTTAAAATGATGCAATTTTTTTTTTAATTTTGCTCCCGTTATCCTCTATAGGAAATTATTCTTTTTCGAATAGGTGTGATGAAAAAAGTTTTTAATCTATCCGTGTATGAGTATGTTTCGAGTGACACACAGTATCGTAGGCTTTGACCACGTAGCGGCTACGCCAGCGATACGTGAGCCAAATTACTGGCTCAGGCTCACGGGGGAATTACGACGCGCTCAGCTTGTGACATCCTTTGACAAAGAGTTGTTGGATTTATACAAGTTGGACTTTTTTAACTATGCGTTCGTAATGTGTCAGTCTTAATGGCTATATTTTAAGGGTTCCGTGTCTCAAAATGATAAAACGGGACCTTTATATGATCACTTTGTTGCTCCGTCTTACATGACCCTTTTTTCAGATTCAGCTAAAGGTCATCAACTCAAATGAAATCAAATGTATTTATTGTATGTTTGTATGATCTGCAAATATTTGCTCCGGGTCTGATGGGTGTTATGGTACCATGGTACTCGTAGTTCCTGATATTGACGACACAGGGAATCCTAGTGTGGGATCATGACTATGTATGTAACTGTTGGATGTTATATCTTCAACTTCAAATTTATACCATAATTATATAAAAATCTGTGAGGTTACCAAAAAAAAAAAAAAAAGTTAGAAAGATTTTGAATGGCTTCGAATGTCTAATTTTTGTACGGATATCGCAAAAATTAAAAACCTCTAGGGAACTTCAAGTAATCACACAATTCGTAAAATTTGGAATACATAGAAAGTTTTGTAGCATGTTTATAGGAACAAGTCTAAAATTGAGGATTTTTTCATTTTAGCGCTAAAATGAGATGGTGAAGTTTGTAGTAAAAAGTGTCTGAAGCTCGAAAAGGGCTCGAAAAAGGGAGGGGGAAAGAGAAAGGGGGACTTTGAAATAACTTACGAATTACGGAACACTCAAGGCGGGAATCTCGCTCCCACTTGTCCGTTTTATTTATAGAGAAAATCTACATGACTGTTTCTAACAAACGCTTATCAAACGCAAGGCTTTTCAAATTTACGTACTTACACCATTCTTCTAATCTTACAGAATACCCCATCCAAAGGTTGTCTGGAAGAAATCGTTTCTAAGCGATAAGACCGCCCATTATAATTTTAATGATCCTGTTGAGTTTTGTTTATTTTATATCATCTTAAGGTGTACAATAAAGTATTTATATTCTATTCAATGCACCTCGCTGGGACTGCTTGCATGCGTTATGTCAAATATGAAGATTTACTTCTCTAGGGCAGACTCCATTTCCACTATTCTATTTTTTTTTCTCTGCAAAAACAATTGATTTACTTTACAAAGCCGGTCATCTTCACTTACTCTAATAATGGAGAGGTACAATTAGTCCGCTAACTGGGTCAGCGGACATTAATATCGCCGCTAACAGCCGCCTACCACACGTGCCGCTTGATTGATCGCGACTAATGTGCAGTGTGTAGCTGCCTTAATGTCCTGTGTTTTACCTACCTCTTGTATATAAGACGGGGTAGGTAGGGAGGGGAAAATCTCAGCTATTTTTTACCTGGAAACGGTATCAGCTAACTCTGCTAACTCTATCTCTATCCTGGAACAGGAGTAACTTTAATATATAAGACGATTCAAAATGATCCTTGATGAATAATAGTTATTTGTTATACAAGAGTGCAAAGTTGCTTTTTAACCGCGTGCTCAGTTTTGATGACCGAGCAAGCGAAGGATTCTAAAATTTAATCACGAGCGTAGCGAGTGATTAAAAAATTAGAATCCTGAGCGTTAGCGAGGGAATCAAAAGAGCACGAGGTGAAAAATCTTTGCACTCGAGTGCAACACGTAACTTTTCATCCCACCTCAGCGAGGAAATGACTTAATGCAAAATAAAACACTTACAATCACAAGATACTATTGCGTATTTTCAACAGATTCAGTCAATTCTGTTGGCGTCTAATAAACTTCCTCGTCTCTAGAATCACTTATTTTAGGGTTTTCACTTGTTTTCAACCTAATGTTTTAGTTTTAACAATATGACGTGAAGAAAATGGCACGCGTAAAGCAAATTAATAAAATAGTAATACACCAAGAAGGTTCCGAGTCTAAGTTTTTAACAAATTAAAAAAGGTAGTAGGTATGATAAATTAGGCACCATGGAGGTAAAAGTATATAAATAGGTTTAATGATGTTTTGAATTCACAAACTTAGTGCACACGATGTTCTAAATTCAATTTTACTTTATCCTCTAGCGGATAAAAACGGCTTTTGCACTCAGATATCGAATAGCCAAAATACTCTTTCCGAGATGGGGGATGAAAAATTATTTTGATTTAATTCGAATGTATTGTACTGTTCGTTCGTTCGGTCTTTGGTTCGTTCTTGATCACCGTGCGTTAGGTCAGTGACTATGCTTCAGCCTTGTCACCGATGGATAACAAAACCAGTGTGATGAAAGGATTCTGAGTGCCTCTTAGACCTTTTATGCATCCAGGTAGCAGTGGCATTGGTTCTTTTCTTAAGGCGGAACAAGCAGACGAATTGCTAACTTTTCGGAGAGAAAAATATAATATTATTTATATCTGAAAAAGTTACGGCTCTTATTTTTTAATATTATTTATTTCTTCAGTTCTTTATTTAGATTTTTTTCCACAATAGCATAATATTTTTTTGAAAACTATGCCTTTTTGAACTTTACTGCAATATATTGTAATAACTATATTATATTTAACTACCTTATAACTAGGTACTGTTCTACTAATAAAATTCTACCACCTTAGTTCTAACTGAACGGTACGGTAACGGTACCAAGAGCTTCTAAATCACAAATAATGCAAACACAAAACAAGTCATTACACAAAAAAAAAATAGCATTTACCTTACAACATACAACTAGGGAACATGAAAAATATTTTTTAAAAGTTAACCCTTCCATCCAGACCTATTGTTTTCCCGCCTTTTGTAGGCACCACCATTTTCTTCTGACCCGTGTCACTTCACTGGCTCACAGCTTTTAGGTTATTTATTTATGTTCTCAAGGGGGGGAGAGAGATCAGACTAGGCTGGTGGTGTAGGTCCACTCGAGGCGCCCTCTGTGTTGAGGAGTTTAGAGGGCGCGTTTGAAAAAGTGACATAGTGAAGTTTCCGATAAATTCTTTGTCTCAGATAATTTTATATTGGAAGAATATCTTTGGCGTAAAATTGGAAATTTTCAGGATGATTTTATACTTTTATCTTAGTTTTTAACCAACTTCACAAAAAGGAGGAGGTTCTCAATTCGGTTGTAATTTTTTTTAATGTTTTTTATCTCCGTCGTTTATAAACCGATTTGGTTTTTTTTTTTTATTTGAATAGATATACTTCCAGATTGGTCCCATTTCATTCAGAATCCAGTTCTGATGATGGAATCCATGAGGAATTGAGGAAACTCCTCAAATATTGTAGGTAAGTATAGTATACATATAGCGATTTTGATATTTTACAGCAAAAAATCAAGCATTTGCATTCAGAAAGTATCATACCCTTTCACCACTATGGTTTTTTCATCATTTTTTTTTTCATCCAGATATTTAGTCGAACACAATGGCGAAAGTCGGTTTTTTAAATGAAAAGTTATATTATAACATAAAAAAGTCCGTGTATTCCGTGTAAGTCCGGAAAAGTCCGTGTAATTGCGTTTCCGGCTTTAGAATAGCAGTCAACTCCCGTGGATGTCATAAAAATTAACTAAGGGATTACACCAGGGGATGGGCAGCAGCATCCACCTGAGTTCTCAACACCAATACGGCGTTCACCAATCTGCTGCCTGCCAAGCTTATGGTGATTATGGCAAATTCCCCTTTGCATTCTATGGGGAAGGCATTGTCCAGCATCGTGGACAAAGACGTGGATAAACGCTGGTGATGATGATGATGATGATTGAAAACCCGTGCTGTGTTAGTTTCTTATAAAACGATATAGTTAACAAATCATAAATTTAAAAAAAAATTATGAAATAACTGATGCACATACCTACTAGTGTATCATGTGTACAAAATTTAATGGAGTTTAAAGAAATAATAATCAAAATAGCAGCAAACTTCGTTCACGTACGTTTCTTTGTTTGGTGTAAGCGTCCAACCGGGTAACCTTCTCTTAAGGAATGTGTCTACAATCCTATCCTACTAATATAATAAACGCGAAAGTTTGTAATTATGGATGGATGGATGGATGTTTGTTACCTACTCTTTCACGTAAAAACTACTGAATGGATTTTAATGAAACTTTACAATAATATAGCTTATACATCAAAATAACACATAAGCTACAATTTATAAAGATATTGTGTGAATTGTCCATAATATGACGATAAGTGTCAAGTAAGTAGGATAAAATCTACCATCTGCGAGCTATTCTGGCGTGCGCTGCCAAAACCGCTAGAGTTACACATATGTAATGTATGATGGAAATGTTTATCTTAAATAGTCCTACAAAAAAGCCCGCCACAGTCTTCAATCAAACTATATCTTATGTGTAAGCCATTATAGCCAAAATGTGTATAATATTATAAACACGAAAGTGTGTTATTATGTTTGCTACTTCTTCACGCTGAAACGGCTGAACGAATTTGAGTGAAATTTGAAGCGGAGATACCTTATACCATGGATTAACACATAAGCTACTTTTCATCATCATCATCATCATCAATTTTCATCATTATTCACGCGGGTGAAACCGCGGGGCGCAGCTAATAGGCTATAAATATTAAGTCCAGAAGTAAAACACGCATACTGAAAGGAATCAAAAGCTTCTACCATCATGAACACATCCCCTTATTTTCTTAACACGACGTATAATCCATTTTAATAATGTAATTGTCTACAACCTTTCTACCGTCAGATAATAAGGGCACACTCTGCCAAAAATGCTTCTTAATGCATAGAGACTCTATCACCCAGAACACAGAGATGAAAGTTCACTTTCTCGGCACTTTTTCAGTATGGCTATCAAACAAATCCTGGAAAGGTCCTGTTAAATTGCCGGGAACACACGCAGCTAACGAGTGTAACGACGAAACCCTCGGGATTGTTCACTTGTGGCTGGTCTGTTATTGTTACTGCGGAACCCTATTTTGATAATGGTTGCCAATCAGCAACGCCATCTTTCGGATTGCTTTTCTGCTACTTAATTGTATGGAGTAAACCTATATGACTGTAACGGCAGTCCTATTATTCTAATGCTATTTTTTTTTTCTGTTTGGTAATGGGTAGATTTTGTAGATGGCTGTAAGTAAAAGTTATCAAATTGCTTATTTAATTATCTTAAAACAGCGTCACATTAAACACACACAGATACATTTCACATTCTTTGTAAACGCACCATTTTCTTTTTTTTTTGAGTTCTGTGGCCAGTTCGATTTTCTAACAAACCTCTTTACTATGCCATATGGGCATTTTTTAACTTCTACTTCTCTTCTCTTTCTTTTCTTCTTCTTTTTGAGTTTTCTAAGGTTTTCTACGAGTTTCCACACGAATTTGACGTTCCAAATTCAACTCACTTTATTCCCTAGGGAGTTTCGTACAACTTTATATCCCTTAAGAGGCTTTATCTGCATCTTATTTTCTGTTGAGGTTGCATGATATGTAATTGAACATTGTCGAGCAGGTGGTGTAAAAAATATATAATAAATGTATACAAACTATTTATAACGGTCTCATTTTGTTCCGAGGGGCGAACACGGACGGTTCCATTCCTCGAAAGCACAGTCCAATAATAAGGTTATTGAATATATTTCATTTTATTTTCCTCCCAATTCATCCCCCATCTGAAAATGTCATAAATATTGCACAATTCATAATTTAAAATGAAATGAGCCTCTTATAGCATTTATTTTATAAAATCCCTGCGACTGTGACCGCCCGGAGGTAACGCGATTATTTACTTATATTTTTGCGACAAAGTCGTAATCATACGACTCTTAATTTGGACAGCAGCGTCAGTAATTTCTTTTCGTCACATAATTTGACATTGACATAACAAGACATTGGCGCGAAATCTTTTGAATTTTTCTCTAATTGCAAATTGAATTGGTAGTGACCGTAATTAATTTCATATTGTATTGGATTATTTTATTTTCTCGCCATCGTAGTGAAAAGTAGAGTGTAAAAACTAAAAACCCATTAAAACTCGGTTTCTATTTACTCCCTTGCTAAATGGATAATTTTAGCCCCATGTATAAACAATCTACTATTTTTTTTGTTTACATTGTCTGTTTATGAATAAATAAATATTAAGTAGCGGGGTGTGTCTGACCTAAGAATAGACTCCTCCTTCGCCTCCCGTGGATTTAGTAAAAGTCTTACCTTCTTCTTAAAGGGATTACAACAGGGGCTGGGCAGCCAGCATCCACCTGCGATCACCAACCCGCCTGCTAAGCGTGGTGATTATGGCAAATCCTCTCATTGAATTCAATGGGGGAGGCATCTTCCAGCTGTGAACGTAAACAGGCTGGTGATGATGATGATGATGATTATGAATAAAAAGATTCTAAATTAGTTCTTTCTTTTTTATCCTGTGCTTTATTTTTATGTGGCTCTGAAAATAGAGCCTGTGTTTGTAACAATAGGTAGAGAGCGCTAGTTAGATATAAGAAGTGCTGGTTCGATTCCCGCTGCGGGACAAATGGTTGCATGATCTGCAAATGTTTGCTCCGGGTCTGGGTATTGTGATACCATGGCACACGTAGTTCCTGATACCCACGACACAGGGAATCCTAGTGTGGGATAAGGACTATGTATGTGACTGTGGAGTGTTATGTTATGTTAGTTTTGGATTCGAAGGCCTGCACCGTTACGCGCTATCGAAGATTATTTAGTATGGCTTAATATCAACGCGTTGACAGCTCTATCCTTGTCGCACACAAAAAACGCTTGCAACAATCATCCGTGTATTTCCAATGGGCCTCTCTTCCCTGAAGGTAGAGCCGGTTAGAGCTATGGGTCGGCTTGTTATATTGAGAGTCTGCGCTGCAGTGATTACAAAAACATTCACTGCCAGCCCTCCCAATTACAGTAGCAAATGGTAATGGGAAACGCAACGATGGGCATCATTTTGGCAGCCTAAGCGCTGTCCAAATCTTTTGAAACTTATGGAAGGAGGAATATTTAGGTCAAGAAGTTTCCCCCCTGTACGATAACGAAAGCTAGTGGACTGTATTAAAGGGGGGTTATAAAAAGTTATTACGATAAGGTTACATATAGGTACTGTGGGCTTCCCGACTACGAAAAAAAGTGTGTGTTCGGGTTAAACTAACTGAGTTGCACTCACCTTACACCAATGTGTCTCCGAACAGAGTCCAACGGCTGGCGAATCGCAGGGTTGTCTCAGCGAGCGTGGGTCCGTCAACTTACCAGCTGCGTCGATTACCTTAACCCACCGTATGACCGCGGACAAGGCTGTGAAACCCGGATAGCTCCCACACCAAACACACCGGAAGCCAGAAGTACGTCTCCAAAGTATTTGGGACAGACGAAAGTAAAGTAAAATGTGAGCCAAAAGCTATCCCGAAACCGGCGCGAAGTACTTTTGCTCTTTCGGTACACGGCACGATATGTTACTTTTACGACTATACGACAACGACAATTTTCTAAAGTCGACAAAGGTTAACTGTCGAAAATATGAATTTAAAGAACTAACGTAATTTGCGAGCGAGAATGAACTAAATACAAGAATGAAACAAAAAGTAATGTTGTCAATCAGTCGCCGTGGCATTGGCGTTCCTATACCGTTGACTTTGTCTAAACTGAACACCCTATTCAAGTTTCATAAGATTTGGACAGCACTAAGGCTCTCAAAATGATTCCCATTGTTGCATTCCCCATTGCCATTTGCTATTGTAATTAGGGGGGCAGGACGGGAACACGGTTCATATTTTTGAGAAAAAGGTGAAAAAATAATTTAAAAATAACCATAAAACTTGCACTTCTTCATATTTTTATGATAATATTGTGAAATTCGAAAAAGTTACGTCATTTGACGCGAGGCATATATAGATATGAAGAATTGTCAAAAACTCTGCTATTAAAAGTAAAAAATCATAATTTCAAAGTCATAAAACACTTATTGAGTAAAATGAAAGTCAAAAGTGATTTCGATGTGATTTTCTTTGTTAATCTTTGTTGTTTGTGTGTGTGTATTTTCCCGTGTCTTTTTTATGGTCTGCATCATTGACACAAATAAATGCTTTTTCTTTCTTTCTTTCTTTCTTTCTTTCTTTCTTTCGTCTTATATTTCTACTGTTAGTTATATAGGCCCGATAGGCGCTGCAATTTTCGGGTCGAAATATTATGTATTATTATGTAAGTACTTAAATTAAAAATTATATTACAATACTTATGTAAATTCATTAAAGTACCTAGGTAAAAATAAATACAAGGCAAAACTCAAAGTGACAAAAATTCCATTCCTTCCGCAAAAAAAACTGTAATTTAAGTCCCACAAAAACTTTTTTACCCTTTGTCCCCAGAGATGAGACACAAATTAGTTCCATTTTCATGCAAATTACTTAAAAAGTAAAATATGCATTGTAACGATATTACGGAACGAAAAATATATCCAAACGAAAATGTGAAATACTTTTTGCGTGTTTATATTTTGTGCTGGAAAATGAAAAATTGTGTTTTGGAGTTCCGTACCTCAAAGGTACCAACGGAACCACTCATGTGTCTGTCTATCTGTCGGTCAGTAAACAGCCTGTTTTCTCCGATGCTACTGGTGGACCAAATATGTTGAAAGGTACTTATACAGAGTTAACTAGATGGCTAGATCACAGACGTACGTACGTACCTATAGCGAAACGAAACGAATTCTGTTATACGTCCGTTGGGACGTGACGTTGGGTCACCTAACTCTATTTACATGTACAAAATTTACAAGACTTTTTAGTCAATGTTTTACAAGACTTTTTTTGTCCAGTAGGTTCAGAGAAAATAGGCTGTGACAAACAGACGGACAGACAGACACCAGAGTGATCCTATAATGGTTCCGTTGGTACCTTTTGTGGTAAACTCTAAAAATACTTATAAAAAAAATTAGTCTTACTTATAGTTCACAAGAAAACCTATATTTAATGATAATCCTGAGTCTTTAAATTTCTACGCAACATGGATAATATTCGCTAAGAGAAAATGCGTATAAAATGTGTTAATTGACTAATAAGTTTTATTGGACTAGTTGTTACTATGGTAGCCTTCTTGCACGGAACCTTCTCCATGCGAGTCCGACTCGCGCTTGACCAGTTTTTTATTCTTGGGTTTCTTTAGCGCACGGGTTAACTTACCTGTTTTGGAAAAAATACCTTTATGCCCGACTACTAAAAGTGAGGCCAGTATAGTATAGCAGACTCTGTCTCGCTTCAGTGAGGATGTTCAGTTAGTAATGAATTTAGCAGACGCTGTTTGTGTACAAGCACACATACTATGTTTACGTATAATATGTTTGTTACATGTGAGTACCTACCTATGTTCTGTACAATTTGGGTTTTAGTTTTCAAACTTTTTATTTTGTTTTAAGCACCTACTTGCACCTAAACTACAATTCACTACCCACAACTACATTACCGACCATGTCCCATTTCAAAATCATCAAAAATCCCTAAGTAGTTTTCATTAAAAAAAATACCAAAAAGAAAAGTTGATTCCTCCGCCATCTTGATCAATAGGAATATAGTTTCGTTCAGAAATAACAGTGAGATTGAAAAGCGTGCCGTGAATACGCACTGGCTGGATAGTGCTGCCAGTTAAAACTAGTGACTCAGTACGTTTTAAAACGGATCTCTGTAAAAATGAATCATTAAAGCATTTGATTCTTAGACATTGAAAGAAATTACGGAATCAGTAATATTTTTATTACTTACAACACAGATTTTATCGTAGGTATTTCCCATGAAAGCGATTCATTAGTTATAATGAATTTGGTTAATGGGTTAGGAATATTATGATAGGTCGCCGCATCAGATCGTATAGCTAAGTATAGTTCGTGTAATCTAACAGAAAGCCCCACTATTTCATTACGTCAAAATAAAATATTCCCTAATTTGTAATCATACAAGCTTAGAGAATATACAAGGCCCGTTTTCGAACGAAAAACTTATGTCAAATGCCAATTAAAAATGGTGGAGAGCGTCTGTTTTAGAGAGACTACTCACTACTAATTACCTGCTATTAATATGTTACTAGTAGGCAACTGGTAGACTTGTTGTTCATATATTATTATTGTTAATTTAGACTATGAAGAGGATATTAGATTGAGTGAGATTGTTTTTACACCTAAAGAGGATTGTATACCTACACTTGGAACAAACCCATGAGGGCTTTTGAGTGTATAAAAACCAATTTTGTGTTAATTTTTTAATAAAATAAATAAAAAAAACGAATTCGCTTATTTCAGTGGCAGCACTTAGGCTGATGGATGACGATGATTTAGCAAAAAGATTCATTTGTAGGGACTTGTAGCAATGGCTGATTTAGAGATACAGTTACAAATTCTGAGATTCAAGATGGTTCTCTAAAAAGATCTGTTCACCTTTCCCGTATCACATCACTAAAGTATTATACAACGCTGAAACCGTTTTACATAAGAATGCGAACTCACGATCCACTGATTTGGATAATAGTTTATGTGGAGTGAATTTAGGAGGCTAGAAAGAACAGTACAGGAAAATTCTACCTTATCAAGTTTTTATACTTAGAAAGTTAAAGTATTATAAGGTAGGAACTGAAATAGCCTCATTGCATGTAATAACTCATTGAATGAAAGCATCCGAGATTCATCTTTTTCCAACAATCTTTTTAGTAGAAGAAGAATTCTAGCCTAAGCGTACATTTCCAGCGTTGTGAAATGCAACATCCATGACTCTCTAAATCCATTTGATGCACGCCTTATTGTAAAACCTAGTTTACACAACTACAATCGATGTAAACCCATAAATCTCGAAGTAGGTAGATTTGTAGCAATAAGTACAAAACAAACTTTTTGAACTCTTTATTTCGACAGGAGAAGTCCTGCACGAATCTTTTCGATCGCAATGAATCTACTGTGGCCATGAAAATAGCGATCTAAAAGATTATGCTAGCCAGCAACAATAACCACACGCATAAGCGGTTCTACAAGATGGTCCTATATTCAATTATTCATGGTATATTCCCAACAAAGAGGTACATTTCATCAATATAGTATTGTTAATTTGACGACCTCTGTGCCTTTTGTACGCGAATGAAATTTGCTTCTATTTAATTACTTTATCAAACTGCATGAAATTTTGTACACTAACACCTAGACCCGTGGTGTATACCTTGGGTGTATACGCGAAGATTAAGTAATACAAGAAGATTAAGTAGTAATTTTTTTTATGCTACTTGGCAAGCAAACAAGCATACGGCCAATCTGATGGAAAGTAGTTACCGTAACCTATGGGCGCCTGCAACACCAGAGGCATCACACGCGCGCTGCCGACCCTGACACATATAGGTGAAAAGTCTCATGTGCCTGTAATTTCACCGGCACCCGTACCCTTCAAACCGAAACACAGCAATGCGAGCACTACTGCTTGGCGGCAGAAATAGATACGGTGGTAGTACTTCCCCGGACCACAGAATAAATATTAGTACAAGTACCCGGACGAAGTATTTCACAAGAAGTTCTACTACTAACTTAGTCTACGTAAGAATAGTGACAGATGCGACTGAAACGAAATTACATTGTAATTTAATAGTTTTTTTTAATTAGAGAATTGAGCCTAAGGTAGGCCAAATGCCAGTTCCATAATTAATTTAAAAAAAAAAAAACGAAGTTCGCATGGCCTCTCAGCTTGTTTCCGTTGTACCGCGTCTCGCGCAGCGGTTCGGATATTTGTCTGTCTGCAATCCTGTCCAAACGTACCGTTACCTTGTATTTTCGAACTCACAATGAACACTGCTGTTCAAGAAAACAAAACCTAAGTCGAAAATTTGTACGTATAACATAAGAAATTATACTATTGACTATTGAGGCATTAAATAAAAAACACATTTTGGCAGATTAAAATCAAAGATGGCGGCGCGCAACAACGTTCCTAAAATCGAAAACTTCGTTTTGATTGAGGACCCCAACCTTTACAATAAACCCCAAATCTTTTCTACACCACGTTATGTAGTGCAAAATCACCTTTAGACTGGACTACTATTATAAACATTACCTAAGTGCTGTATACCGCTCATAGTAGAAAATTATTTATTTCACAAAACGAAAAAAGTACCAAAAGTAGTTCTTCCAGCTAACCTTTGTATGGTGAGGAGTAGTAGTACTACTAGCTAGTGCTTTTAAAAGGAATTCTAATATACACTTATATTTGTATGAATTAACTCCCATAGTTATAAACGATATTTCAATTTAATACTTATTATTTATATTATTTTTGTAAGCCCATAAGTTCATAATTAGATTTAAATGTAACTCTTTATTATCACAATGATAATATAAAATAAGTAGGTAAATAGATAAAATCTCCTTACACAAAATAAAATTATGCCGCTACGAAGTGTTTTCGCTACGCGAGCCGGTGCTGCTACGCAGGTATTAGGTAAAACGCGCTGCTACGCGCGTAGCGTAATACGCATTGCAAAAGTGTAAATGGATAAGTAGGGTAAAAAAATCTCCCGTAATTTAAAAAAAATCTGTAGCGTGAATATTTTACATTTAAAAACTTACACGGAGATGTCTCAGGTTTTCGCTATTGTTAAACATTTTATAAATTAAAATGAGGCAACAAACATAAAAAAAATACAAACGAACTGAGAACCTCCTCCTTTTTTTGAAGTCGGTTAAAAACTATTTTAAAGCGACCACGGAAGATACACAGCTTTCGAAACGTCAGGTAGAACAAAAAACAGATACTTCATATATACACAGACAAACAGTTAGTACTTGTTAGATATATACGTTTAAATTGTTTTATTTACACGGCGATATTAGTAGGTATGATCTAGTAATAATATATACTTATATTTAATAAGTGTGTAGGTACTGGGTATGTACCTACTCGTGTTCATAGTAGGGGCGAAAAGCAATAAAGTGAAATTAAATAAACCACATAAACACATCGACACTTGCCCCGGGCGACGGATAAATAAAGTTCGCTTTGCTCGCTACTACTGTACTCGCTGTACTGGCTACCTAGAGCCAGTACAGCGATTAGTATTTACAGATAAATTTCGTCTACAAAATGACGCCACATTTAGTATGACGGCCATTTAAAAATATGGTTTTCTAACGAGTTATAAATAAATAAATAAATAAAATAAATAAATGCTGGAGACATTTCACACAACATTATCTATGGGTACTAGATAACTGATATACTTAATACAATAATATTACATTGATAGATATTTTTTATTATACATAGAAAATACCCAGAACACCCTGAACAAATATCTGCAGATCGTACAAATATTTGTTCCGAGGCGGGAGTCGAACCCGCAACCTCCTGCGTCGCAGACGAACCTTCGCCCGTCGCGCCACAGAGGTCGTCAATAGTTATGAAGTTATGACGTCATCAAGTGCACGAGATTCTGAGAAGTGAGCTTTTTGGTAAACCTACATACCTATATATCTCTTAAACTATAGATACACACCTCGCATAGAAGGGGACATAATTAAAAAGAACGGACTACTTAAGTTCGATTCCCGCAAAAAGTTTATTCCTGGGTTTGCACGGAACACCTACAATAGTACTTCTACGTATAGATATGAATCTATATACAACCTACTTAAGATAAGATTTGATGAATAAAATTCTCAAGTGATTATAAATAGTTTCCTTTCCAGCTGCTCTTCAGTTTAAAATTTACTTTTCCAGGATTATCTTCAGCAAAATTCAATTTCAATATGAAGTTTTTAATATCCAACGTTTTCATAATAAAATTGACTTGCACAAAATGAACAGCGTGGAGAGTAAATAAATCATTTAATAAAGGGAAGATGGTAAAAGGAAAAACTCTGTCTCGAAGGGAAATTAAAGTTATCGAAGTTTCATATCACGTCGCGTCGACGGAACTCTCATTTGTTATTTACGTGAGGAACTCTGAGGGAATTCAATTAGTTTAGTATCTGCTAAAGAAATAAGTTTTTTGTTAAATTAGTGATCGGGACCGTGAGCTGATCAAAATGAGCCCAAACACTGCCAGGCTACTATTAATCATCGAGGAGTTCCGTTGTCCACCTTCCGTCTCCATCATCAGACCAGCTCACCGTCACCATAATATTGTATTCTCATTTATTATATTTATTATTATTATATTATTATTTTGTGGCTTACGACAGACACACGTACGATTTGTTATGTTTAACTAGCCGCACTCCGCGGTTTCACCCGCATGAACAATGATGAAAATTGATGATGATTATGACGAAAAGTAGCCTATGTGTTAATCCAGGGTATAAGGTAATTATTTTATTTATTTTAATAGGAGCAGCTTTCATAGGATATGTTCTACCTTGAGGCCAAAAATCTTTTTGAAGGGCAACAGTTATTCTGTTAGTAGTAGAACTTCTTGTGAAAGCTTTGATGAACAATACACCATCAAAGTGTGAAAGAGTTCGACAGGGGAAGTACTACCACCGTACATATATCTGCCGCCAAAGCAGAAGTGCTCGCATTGCTGTTTTGAATTTCTGGTTTGAAGGGTACGGATGCCGGTGAAATTACAGGCACATGAAACTTTTAATCTTTATGTCTAGGGTCGGCAGCGCGCGTTTGATGCCTCTGGTGTTGCAGGCGTCTATAGACTACGGTAACTACTATATACATCAGGTGGGCCGTATGCTTGTTTGCTTGCCAAGTATAAAATAGATAGAGAAGATATAAAAAAAAAGATGGATGGATCTTTTCTTAGGCCGGACATTTTACGGCACGAAAAGTAGCTACTAAGTATATATAAGTATACAAACTACCTATGTAGGTAGGTAATTCCAGAGTGCTATATTTCCGAGAAAGAGGTCGATTACCCGAATAATCGTCGTAACAAATGGCATGCTAATCGATAGATTACCGTGAGTTACGGCCGACAGTGGACTGGGTGGAATTAACGTGATAAAATCCTCTCGAGGGTTATTTGTTAGAATCTGTTTCACACGTTTCGAACTCCTTAAGAGGTTTATTTTTCAGGAAATGTTTATTTCTTTTCTTTATTTTCGTCCTAGATTGCATTCACGTTGAAGGCATTTTACCGACGCTTATTGTACGGAACCACGCAAGGTGATGCATTCCATCCGTACTTTAATAGAAGTAAAATTAATTATGATTATGTTCGAATGTTTGACGTGTTTTCATGATTTGGTTTGATTTGATACTTTTAAGGTTCCTTACCTCAACAAGAAAACGGGGCCTTTATCACTTTGTTTTTAATACAAAATATAAGTTTCCGGACTTGTTGGGCAATTTTCGTTGGTATAAGATTTGTTCTGACTTATTTAGGAGTGTGTTATTACTGTAAAAAAGTGTTAGCATAGTTGGTCGTGGAATGCAATGGCGGCGATGAGCTCACCACTTGTCACGTCTATATTTATTCCTGCGATTGTGCAACCCACGGTGAGAAGAGGCCCGTTGAGGCTCTGCCTACTCCTTCGGGTAAAAAGGTGTGTAATATATTTCATCATCATCATCATCATCAGGATATAGAAGTCCACTGTTGTACATAGGCCTCCCGTTCGTCGGTCTTGAGCCACCTCCATCCACCGACTTCCTGCGACGTTTATATTATATCTTTAGTCCATCGAGTGGAGGGCCTTCCTCTACCGCGTCGTCCGGTTTGCGGTCGCCACTCGAGAGCCTTTATTCCCCGACGGTTATCAGTTCTTCGAGCTATATGACCTGCCCATTGCCACTTCAACATGCTAATTCTGAGAGCTAAGTCAGTGACCTTGGTTCTTCTACGGATTATGTATGTATGTATTTATAAAAGATAGAACTAGCATTTCTGACATTTTTTTTTTCATTTTTGACGCCGGTTTACTATACATTACGACTGGGCGTAGGCAAACAAAGGCAAGAATATCTACCTACAGCTGTAGTTATCTCTATATAGGTAGGTAGGTAGGACTTATTAACTTAAGTAAACAGTTTAGTGCAAGTCACGCCACCCCTGCCCCAATAAACAAGCTGCAATCTAAGCGTTAGCGTAACACGAAACGCCTTGACTGATGCTAGTGTCTCTTAGACAGTGTCAACCGTCAATGACAGTTATTTTTTATCAGCTGGTGGACATCCACTGCTGGATGATGCTTTCCCCGTAGCATGCATAGTGTTAACCCCTAGTGTGCAATGGGGGTATTTTTTTTTATACTACTTGTCAAGCAGACAAGCATACGGCCCACCTGATGGAAAGCAGTTACCGTAGCCTACCTGCAACACCAAAGGCATCACAAGCGCGCTGCCGACCCTGAGACAAAGATGAAAAGTCTCATGTGCCTGTAATTTCACCAAATCAAATCAATCATTTATTTGCAAGAATACTTATTTTAAAATGTCAGGTCTTATAACTAATTTAGTCACTGTATTCAGCCTGCACGCAGGCGTGCAAAATTGTTTGTGAGTCATATTATTATACTTAGGTAGTATTAAAATTATTACCAGCACCCGTACCCTTCAAACCGAAACACAGCAATGCGAACACTACTGCTTGGCGGTAGAAATAGGATATACGGTGGTAGTACTTCCCTGGACGAACTCTTTCACAATAAGTTCTACAAATACCAAAATAAAAAAATAAAAAATAAAAATTGACAAAATATCCATGCTTGGCAGGTGAATTGGTGATCGCAGTTTGGTGTTAAGTACTCAGGTGGATGCTGCTGCCCATCTCCTGGCGTAATTCCTTAGTAACGGTAAATTATTAGAAAATCTCAATTCCATCATATGACGTATGCTACGCCATGGCACTATAGGCATAATTACGTAAATTAAAGTACCTACTCAGAATTTACGTATAACGCTCACGCTTGGATTGTAGCTTGTCTAAAGAGGCTGGGCCCTAAAAGCTGCACTCACCCCGAGTTACCCTGACTAATTATCCAATTCAATTGGTTGATTAAATTAGCATTTCCTGCCCATTACATTAAAAGCGTGTCATTGTAGCCATTTGTAGAATTGCAGCTTTGTTGTTCTGATGGCTCTTACTCAACAGCGCCCGACGAATAGAAGGGTAATTGTTTTCAGTTTCCTAAATATTATACCTATTTAGTTACACCGATTAAGGCGTAGATAGGCCAACGAAAGGTTTTCTCCGTGTAATCTTCTATGATGAGTGAATATGAATGTACAAAAAAAAAGTTGCTTATTAGACAATTAACTACAATTTAAATAATTCTAATTACATATAAGTATTAATACATTATCAAAAAAATATATAATAATAATACCTATATATATAATATGTTTGAAAATTTGTAAGTATGTAGTCCTAAACTGCTTTGAGTTTTATATTTATTTTGTCAAGGTTTTAAAGTGTACAATTGGCAATTCAAATGAATGATTATGATAATACCTATAGGCTGCAAATATTTATTTTCCTTATTTTCGCTTACTTTTTGTTTCACGAGCGCTTTTCTGTCACCTTCTAACTTACCTTAACTTTAATGAGTTAGATAGTAACAAAATTTGCCGTCTATCACTAACCACCAAAGTAAAGGGCACCAATATAATATAATTTTTCTTTTAGTACCGCTTCGCTACTGTTACTAATTTTGGTAGATTTTCCATACTCTACGCCGTTTGTATAGATAAACAAGTATAAGTATCTTCTGATATTATAAAACTTTATTTGCTAACGTTTATCGGGGTGTATCCCACTATAATTTCCATTAGGTATTTCTATTGATAGAAATACTGGGACTGATTCTCCCACTGATTCCATTGCTAGCGGCCGCAGCAAAAAAAACACTGCATTACCTCTTATGACAGCGTGCACATAGAAACTATTTATTTATTTCCTCTTTAGATAAAACCTTCGGTTTCATACGCGGCCAAGGGGAGAAAACCTCATGAACAAAGTACCTAGTAATTGATTCATAGAAAGTGATTTTTTTATTTTATTCTATTGATTAAATTCTCAATAGGTATAGGTATCTCTTTATAATTTTATTTATCAGTTAATTTATCAGGCTGTCATAAATATTTAAGTGGAAACAGATTCTCAAATAACACAACTGCGCTTTTTTCCGCAATAGAAATAATGTGATATAATTTGAAAAAAACGCTTGTCCCACTTTTTCTATTTTGTATTTCCATGGAAATAGTGGGATAGGTACACCTGTTTTTCGTATAAGCCCTACTAGGCCTAGGCCTTCCAAGGATTTTCTATCACTGCTAGGGAATCAAAGAAACGTGGCGGACTTAGATAAGATGGTAAAATAATAGTAATTTATTTACGGTTTTAACTGAATTACATCAGTTCAACATCGCTATTTCAGGAAATACATGGAAATACCAAAGTTTTACGTAACTTACTCTTCTTTATTCTAAGCAGAACCCTACCGAACGCTCCTCCCTGAACCAGTAAACGCAAATTGAACGCCAATAAAGACTCATCCAATCTCCAATAAAAAAAGCTTCACGCAAAGTTTTCTAAAGGTTATTTTAACATTCGCCCTGCGTTCAGCACTGTTTTGTTAGGGTTCCGCAGGAACCAAGGAAACCAAGGAACTCTTAAAACGAACGCTCAGGCCATCTTCCGTCTGTTCGTCCCAATCTACCATAGCTTTCACAATTCTGAATCAAAATGTATGATATATGAAGGAATGTATGATAATGAATACCTCTGTGGCGCGGCGGGCGAAGGTTCGCCTGCGACGCAGGAGGTTGCGGGTTCGATTCCCGCCTCGGAACAAATATTTGTACAATATGCAGATATTTGTTCTGGGTATTTTTTTATGTATAATAAAAAATATCTATCAATGTAATGCTATTGTATTAAGTATTTCAGTTATCTAGTACCCATAACACAAGCTTTGCTTATCTTGGGGCTAGATAATGTTGTGTGAAATGTCCAGCATTTAAATGTATGATAGGAAATCTTTAGATGTAGATCTCAATTATCATTTAAAAACCGGTTAAGTGTGAATCGGATTCACCTGGAGAGGGTTTCGTATAAGTAGACTACCTAGCATAGTACCCAACCACTAGACCTTATTATTAGTCAATCAACTTAATTTTAAGCTTTGTCTCCGCATTTTTTTTCGTTTTCCGTACGAATTTAGAGACTTATTTTAGGATTTTAAGTTAGGTTTTCTTATAATCTATGAAAGAGAAACAATATTTCAGATTGATTGGCTCACGTAACTCTACATAGTACTAAATTTCAACGTTTTTAAACCAGTAGATTCGAAGAAAACAGGCTGTGACAGACAGTTAGAAATTTGTAATTCCCCTTGTTAGTGAATCATGACAAAACATATAATTGAAAAATATCTCGGCTATCCTGTGAGGAATACTTTTCGAGCTATGGATGGACAGCTGTGGCTTGACTATGGAACTCTAACTATGCGTGGTCCGACTCGCTCTTGGCCGCTTTAACGACAACGCGTCGCTTCGCTGTTTCCCAATCAAAGTTGGTTCGTAAGAATGGGCATTTGGAAGGCACAGACACCATGTTGAAAAAACTCTAGCTATTTTTTTTATGAAACTTACGTGGCTGGGAATCGTTTTAAATTGAAAAAACGGCTGTATTCGCCGGTCGACCATCGAACGTGGTCGCGGGCGGTGCTCATGATGAAGAGGCTTAACTCAGTCTCGAAACGTCAGCAAAAATGACTGAAAACAGTGGTAACTAGGCGTTTTTTCAATTTACAATGGAATAAAGTTATCGAACACCGCATCGAAATGACTACAAGTGAGTGAAGTGAGTGAAAATTGGACTCCATTTTGCGAGGCTAGATGGACTAAAGAGATTATAAACGTAGCAGGAAGTCGGTGGATGGAGGCGACTCAAGACCGTTCGTTTTGGCACTGTCCAACAGTGGTCTTCACAGGCTGCTGATGATAGAAGCTGGTTTTGGTAGTGTTAGCTTCTAGCAAATTAGGGTCAATTATCAGCATGATTGAAATCATTATTTGACAAATCCATCGGAAACGTCATCTGAAATTGATATTGTACGCTGGCAGCACTGACGTTGACAGCTAAAAAAAGGGACACATCGATCGCGATCGATGAAACGACCATATTGGAGAGTGATCTATGGAAGAAAAAGCACACGCATATACGGAGGATATATAAGAATTATTATACAGTTTGATAGGAGTGCAGCTTCAGTTTTCATCACCACACAGTGAGTTGTTAATAGTAGGGCTAACTAGATTTGTCTGCCGTGGTATGTCCGGCCTAAGAATAGACCTCTCCAACTCCTCAACTCTCAACATCAACAAGAGTGTAATTCTTGATTACGCCAGGGGATGGGCAGCAGTACCTGGGTACTTAACAACAAACTGCGATCACCAATCTGCCTGCAAAGCGTGGTGATTATGGCAAACCCCTCCATTGTATTCAATGGGGGAGGCCTCGTCCAGCACTGAACGTAAACAGGCTAGTGAAGATCCAGTAGAAAGCAATAGATAGCTAGACTCAATCCTCCTTCTATGGTTTATGTTTCTTGCCACGGAAAAACGGGAAATCACGTCGCCAAATTAAAATGAAGTCGAGTGTGGCGCGTAAACCCACTCCGCGTTTATGGATTATGAGTTTACTTTTTATGTCTGCGCTGCGTTTGAAAAGATTTTTGCAAAAACGTGGAACCGGAGGAAGCTAACAAGCTTGCATCATATATTTGATGAGGGTTTTGTGATGTTGTTTTGACTATTTTTGGAGTTTTACAAAATATAAGCTTTCAACGAGCGTTTGTTCGAGCTACGAGTCCACAGATATACAAACAGACTACCTAACCCCCTTATTCGTAATCATTTTTAAACCTATTTTAGTTAAAATAGCTTTTGTCTTGTTTTGACGTATGACATTTTACATAGGTATGAGAGAACAAAACACAAGCTATTTTAACTAAAATAGGGCTCAAAAATTGTTATGAATAAGGCCCTAAATATTCTATACATCTTCAATCAAACACCCCCCTTAACGTTCGGGGGTTAAAACGAGGAAGTCTACCCTCCTACTTGCTTGATAGTTCGAAGTCTTCGCTAAGTTGAAACAAATAGCCTAGACTAGAAACTCGCTGTGCGAGTGCCGAACTTGTACTTACCTAACTTCAACTTGTACCTAACTTGCGATGTAGTTACTATTTTGTAAGCTGTGTTTCGATGATGTCCTCAAAGGACATTCTTGTGGCTTCAGCCTTCGAGTTGGATTGATGCCGCAGCCGCCAGACCCTTAGTGTAATTTATATTACTTACATATTAGCTTTTATTTAACTTGACCTGTTAGTAGTACCTACCTATGTATATTAATTAAGTGTGGGACAAATCTTGAAACTGAATTTTGAAAGTTCCACCCAACTGAAATTTTTCAAACCTACAGAACTGAAAAAAAAAATTAAATTTTTCAAACCTGTCAAGTTCAGATGACAATACTAGTATTATGGTGACGGCGAGCTGATCTGATGATGGCGATGCAAAGTAGACAACGGAACTCTCGATGATTATTAGTAACCAGGCAGTGTTTGGGGTCATTTTGATCAGCTCACGGTTACGATACGATCACTAACTTAATAACAGCTTGTTTTGAAAAATAATACAAATCGGTGCAGGCATTTAGTCAAAGTGTAGTGTTTTTTTTTTTTTCTGTCAGAATCATAAAAGCTGTAGTTTAGTTGAACTACCTACTAAATCCGTGCGATCATGAAAAATGATTAAATCCACCTTCAGAAGTTCCTAACCACGCAGACGCGTCGAAATTAAAAAGAATTCAATTTGGGGGCGGGCGGCAACTTTACCCATAACATGCAAATGGGCAAAGTTTCACCTAATTGCCTGCAGTCTGTTGCCGGGACGGTGAATTAAACAAGATTCCGATTTTATCTAAACTGAGATAGATCTAACCTGATTTATGGCACTTTTGAATGTATAAGATAGGTAGGTAGGTAACTAAAATACCTACCTACTTAATAGTACTTAGTTAGTTAGTAGTTAGTTTAGTAGTTAGTAGGTAGGTACCTACCTACCTACTTATACTAACGTACTTTTTGATTCATCAGAAAAGACCTAGTACCTACCTATCTACCTACTTACGTGCTGTTTGTGCATCATATTCATCAGTTGGTAAATGTTAAACATAGGCCTCCTACATAGAATGCCACGACGAACAGTCTTGAGCCACCTCCATCCAAGGACTTTCTAGGGAGTAAATTGTCGTTGGTCAATCGAGAGGAACCTACATGTACCTACTACACTGTACTATATAATATAAATATATAAAATATATATTTATATTATATATAATATATAAAATAATATACCAATTCACATAACACGAGGAGCGAAACATCGTTTTGATATTACCTAGGTACTCACCTACTCATTCAGGGAAATAGTAAGAAGGGGCGAGCGGTGTTATTGTTGAAGTTACCTAATTGTAGGTAGGTACATATGATCTTTTCCGAGTTATTTTTTTCTTTTAAGAAATATTCTTAACACACACGTCATTAATTTTATGCTTTACAATGCCCTTGTACTAGTCTTGAGTTTATCGAAAATATTTTTCATTTGCTCCTTCGACTTACAATAACATCCTCTTTATCAGCCGCCGAGACACCTGCCTGTTACCCAGACTACTCCATTACACCAGGCTTACCACAAATCCTGGCCAAATTGAAGATTTTCCCGGCACAGGGGAAAAACAGCTCTTCGATTTGTGAAGCAGAATTGTAAAATATAAACCTTTTCAATATGTATACCTACTGTATAGGTATAGGTAAACCTTACCTACTTGTTTTTTAGCAAGAAATAATACCTACCTAACGAATTCAAAGACAAATTGCATTTTTTAGAAAGCGTAATTCCAAAATATTATCTTTGGAAAAACAAGTTCGGGTTATTGTGGACAGTGTGAACCTAACCTAACCAGCAGGTAGGTAACCGTTGGTAGCTATTCCAACCCCTATTCAAAATGTTATAGCAAAAAAATTGTGTGCAGTTAGCTATTGCTTTACAAACCTGTAGGCACTAAGAACACGTTTTCTATCTGATGCTGCGTTCGTTTGAATATCAAGCATTTATCCTAGGAAGATTAGATGTGCAAAGAACCATATGGCCCTATACATTTTTCGGTAAATGCACTAAGCCAGAAGCTCACCAAAATAATTAGCTAAATTAAAGCTGTATTAGGTTTCATCCTTTCACTGCGTAGAATAGAACGTAAAATACGTTCTGAAACCACTAACTGAACGCAACGCAGTTTCGACCACGAAAAAGATTGTAATAGCAAGATTTCTGCTAAGACGTAACAGTGAGAAATCCATACTTAGGTACTGTGATAAACCCATTAATTTTTGCTATAATTTTATGCAAAATATTAGCATCAATGTTCAACTTGTTCTGTGTGTTATTTTATTTAACAGGATGGAGTTGACCCTTATTCAGTTTCGGAACGTTATATGTCAAACAAACAAAACTGCTGTGACAGCAGTCGGGGTGTCAAAACTTGCGTGTTCAGGCAATGGAAATCGCGAAACCAACAAATTTGAATTGTTTTTTTTGTATAAAATTAACACGTCACGCGACCGCAAGCGATGGCTGGAAAGCTGAACAAATTCGAAACGCCCAGCTCTGCAAGCTCAGATAGGTAAACCGAATGTGATACATTACGACATGTTTATTTAAACAGCTGACTTTGGTTTACGAACAATTGCGCTGCAGAGACTGTTCATTTTTAGTGTGAGCGCAGTCATCGTCGGGTTTTAGAGGTGTTTCACGTGCCGTGTGTTAGTGCTAAAACCATTTTTACGTGAAATTCGTGGAAATAACATTGTCAGCATCATAACCTCTACGCACGCATTGTGAATTTATTTTTAGACTTTTATCTAGTACATTGGCAGGCCGCTTTGCTGAACTCTGGTACACGTGTCTGAGACTGAAAGAAACGTGTTTCCTAACACAGCGTCTCGCTTGAGACAGGTTGGGATAGACACAGGAATGGACCCCAACCCAATATTGTTTTCGAACGCGTAAGACCTCTCAAAATTACTGTTAGGTGTCTGTGTGTATAGCCGTATATATCGTGCTGGCTTCTGTGCTGTCTAAAATGCATATACTGTTTATTTGCTTTAGAGTTCATGTTCTAAATTCACCTTGCACTGTCTGGCTGCCTGCACTGTGTTTAAACTCCACCTATATTAAACGAAACGGTAATTTTAAACAACACTGACCAAAGTAGGAATGACTAAACAGAAAAACATACACAGAGGAGACTGACACTGTGTCATAGAAATCAGCAAATACAAAAGAGTACTAAATATTTATTCAGTTAGGTTAACAAGCATAATTTCATACATTCACAATGTATAAACAAAAAAAATTTAGGTTAGCATGTGTTGTTCAAGACCATTATACAGGAAATGACACATGTGTACTGCTCTATCACATTCAAACATCAGATACTGCTTTTTGATGATAGACTGATAAGATAAGCCTTGAAAACAAACAACAAGTCTTTATCTAAAATACTTTCTTTGAACTGGGTTGTTGTCAAATCAATAATGTAATCAATCAAGCAATCAAGTGATTTATCTCTTGAATGCTTAATTTATAACACAGATTTAGATTTTGACAAAAAAAAACAACATTACATACATATACAACCAACTAAAAGCTATTACTAAGTAATTTTTGTTTATAATTTACTCTAGTGAAATCCAAGCCACAACTAAAATAAGCTGACTACTAAAATAACACTTCTACTCATTCTAATATACCTTACAATTTAGAATCAATGAACCAATTCACTACATATAATCTAGGTACATTTACTTAGGCCCGTATTGACAACCTCTGTGGCGCAGCGGGTGCAGATGTGAGAGGTTGTGGGTTCTATTCCTGCTGTAGGACAAACGTTTGCATGATCTGCCCATTTTTGTTCTGGGTCTGGGTGTTTTGGTACCAATGGTACTCGTAGTTCCTAATACCCATGACACAGGTAATCCTTGTGTGGGATCAGGACTATGTATGTGACTGTTGGGTGTTATGTTAAGTATTCCAAAACTATGCTCAAGTGTGAATCGAGATTCATACATAGGTTTGACAGTATCATTGAAATCCATAAAGAAATTTATACTGGAATTTCAACTCAGTTTGAATTTAGTTCTAGAATACGGGCCATAAGGCGATGCCACACGGGCGTTGTAGCTGTGCTGCGTCATCGCAACGCAATGATTTCAACGTAGTGAATGCCACACAAGCGCTGCGTCAACGCTGCTTTAACGCTGCCTTATGCTTCGATATGCTATTAAATGATCTCAGCTCCCTTCCCCACCTCGTCTCCCCAGCCCCTTCTCCTCTCCTTCTTGCGGGCGCGTCGCGACTGCGCACGTTCAGATTTGTATGTAGAACTACGGAGCGTCACTACTCCGTCGTCGCAGCGCCGACGCAGCGCAGCCGCAACGTCCGTGTGGCAGCGCCCTTACAGTTCAATAACCTGCAGTCTAAATATAAATTACCTTGCCATGTTTATTAACAAACAGAATATAATTTAGTACTTTGTTTGCTCAGAATTTCTAACATCCGTTTAGGTAGGTATTGCAAATGTTACTGACCAGCGCTGTAGTCAGGTAGTGGGGTACCTATAAGGTTACAAGTTTTATTTTAAAATCAATTACTAACTATCTAAAAATAACTTAAACTTGTCATTGTGTGTCAGACCTTGTAATCATTTTCGTATGCCCCCTGTAAAATCCTGGCTCATCATCATCATCAGCAGCCTTTAGACATCCACTGCTGGTTGAAGCCTCCCCCATGAAATGCAATGGGGGGAATTGCCATAATCACCATGCTTGGTAGGTGGATTGGTGATTGCAGTATCCATGTTGAGTACTCAGGTGCTAATCCTTATAATATTTGATTAATATATTCAAGATAGGTTAACCTAGTTTAGGGATCAGCAAATTATTTTTTTATAATCTTTATTCAATAAAACATTATTACTATGCAACTAATTTATTTAAATCTCGTTAAAAAAAACATTTTTCACTATAACGTAATACTATCTACAAAAACATATTATAGTAACAAAACATTATAGTAAAATATAAATCAAAATGGGTAACCTCTGGCCACGGAGCAAGGCCCAAGTGACCGGAGGCAGAGAGAGGAACCTCATTATTTTTTTTTTTTTTTTATGCATGATTATGTACATTATGATAGTTACTTTGCATGGCAAATGTTATTGATCATGTAGTAAAATAAACACTCATTGTATATAATTCATGTGTATTTCCATTGTCTTCTGAAGGTAATTTATCAATTCAAAGAGACTCATTGTAGTTTTTTAAAACATTATTATTTACTGGTTGAATCGCCGCGACTCTGTCTGCTTTTTAAAGCCTAAATTCCCTGAATAATGCTGTAGTTAAGGTCAGGGGCCGGATAGTAACAACCGGAATACTTATTTTGCTGCACTTTATTACAGAGATATTATTGTAAAACAATTATGTAGCTAGATTAGAAAATATTACAAAGGAAGAACCGACACACCCCTTCACTTATCAAAATTACACGAAAAACCACTTAATAGCTGATTAGAAATATGACATGAATCATGATAGCTGTTATCAGATACTGATGTTGTTACAACTTAGGGTCAAGTTACATCACATTGTATACTTTCTTTGTGATTTTTTTATGAATTTTTGAATTTGAATTTTGAGTTTGGTGTGCCATGGTCTTTAATTGTTGGTTTTTTTTCAAATCACCGTATAGTCTGGTAGAATATCTATGACTAATGTACCTACCTAATATTTTTTTTGGATTTCTTTTATTTAGGACTTTCCTAAGTTTTGAAACTATCATGGCTTAAGTATATAAGTACCTAGCTGGGTGACTCGGAAAACGCATTTTCCCAGAGATGAAACCTAGCTAGATCGATTGTTTGCCTCCAGAAACTTCCATATCATAGCAAATTTAATCGAAATCGTTGAGCCGTTTTCGAGATCTCAAACATATTATACTTACAAATACATACATAAAATCACGCCTGTTTCCCGGAGGGATAGGCAGAGACCACGGATTTCCATTATTATTACAAATATTGCTTGTTTAGTAGTATAGGATATACACTGAAAACGGGATGTGCACCACAATTGAGTTTACTTAGGTTCTCTAAAAGTACGTAAAAAATTTTGGCACATGAGCCGGTCACACATTGAAAATTAAGCAATAACATTTCGTCTCATCGTCTGGCCTTGGTCACTTTTAAAAACAATAATACCAGTCCACTTACCTTGGTATTTAGTATTTAATAAAGTTGTTTGAAAGCTGCTGTAAACTATTTTTAGGATTCCGTAACTCAAAAGGTACCAATGGAACCATTATTGTATCACTCAGGTCAAACTAAAATAAATTCATTGAAATCACAAGGATTATTTTGAATCGTCTTATAAACTAAAATTACTCCTGTTCCAACGCGACCAAGCCTAGAAGAATCAGGCAACAAACACGGCTTGGCTTACTTTGATAATCTGTCTTACCACTAGGTGAAAAGCGCCTGTGTGGTGCCTCGGAGAAGCGAGAAGCTGATGCATAGTAAATGAGAACTTAAAAACCTCAGGAAGGTAGTCAAAAGTCACGAAGGTCTGTCTGTCACAGCCTAGTTTCTACGAATCTGCTGGACCAAAAACGTTAAAATTTGGTATGTATATAGAGATAGGTAACCCAATCTCGGACGTATGACGTAAATAAAGGAATTCTGTTTTAGAGGCAAACTAGAAATTTAAAAAAAACTACAAACTTCTATCAAATGCTTCATGTAACATATCAAATGAAAGAACTCGTTTTAGCCGTAGTAGGGTGTTTTTAACGCGGACGAAGTCGCGGGTTTCAGGTAGTAGAATATAAGCAAACACGACATTCCTTGCTCCTTATGCTTTATTGATTTATAGTAACGCTCGTTGTATTTTTCAGTGACACGGAACTAGCATTGGAATTGAGCGAGCAAGTGTTCCTGGACGATGATGAGTACACGAGTAGGGCGCCGGCATCGCCGACCACGGTGCCGAATGTGCGTTCTTACCGCCCGCCTTCCACAGGTAACACCTTATTATAACTAGCCTAGGTCTATATTCCAGCTGAACGGAACTGCCACCACAGGTTCTTCTTCTCAGTCGTTACACTCTTGACAGAGTGGTCGTGGTCATCATGAAGTATTGTTGTTGGGGGCAGATGTGGCTCGCCTCACGATATCTTGCCATTTATCCCTATTGGTGGACATCCTCGTGCATTCATGCAGGTTGCCACCCACTGCAGACTTGATCTGGTCAGTCCAACGCATGGGTGATCTTTCGTCCGCGCGGTCTGGTGCCTTCTACTCGTCCTTGCACAACAAGACGCTCTATGGAATCAGTGACCCGCCGCGACACGTGTCCGAAGAACTTTGCGAGTAAGTCTGATAGTCTCGAAGTATCGAGACATTGGTACGAAATTCTGTCCACAGGTTACAGCTTATTATAACTAGCCTATATAGGTCTATATTCCAGCAGCCAGGAACTGCCACGGTGCTGAAAGTGCGTTCTTACCGCCCGCCTTCCACAGGTAACACCTTATTATAACTAGCCTGGTATGTAATGGGTAAGTATCTTTGCACCTACTGTCCTGTTCTTTGTCACTGAACAGTACAACATACACATCATATACAACATGCCATCGATTAAGTATTGGTTCTTGAACATTCTGGATTCCTCTTGTTGTTTTGTTTGAACGAATCAAAAACAGTTTCTAGTGTACTATGTCAACTATAGAAGCGGAGAGGCTGCAATAAAAAAACCCGCTAAGTGTTTCATTACATAAACACATTGATCTAAACGTTGACATGCTCCATATAAATAGGAGCTCAACTAAGTGATGATATCCGAAACTAACTACATACGGCCACATATGTTTACAAACAAATTGTTTTTATGGCGTTCTTCGACACGTGAAACGGGTTCGCAATGAGATCAATGTCAAGATTACACTATTACCTACCTACCTGTGTTTGACGCTCGACTATTGGTGGAAAAAAACAACACGGTCACACACACCTAAATTGGACGTATCAGTAAATTACCACTGAGTTTGTAGCTTATCAATACGACACACCTACTTCCTTTTACCTACTTGAGGCTCAGCTATGGTTGAAAAAATATACACACACACCCATAATAGGTTACTCAAGGCATTGAACTCGCGGTATAGCAAACGTCGTTATCGGATTCAAATTGGAATCGAAGCCACAACGTCGGTATAAAATAAATAACACACAACAATCCCACACTAGGATTCCTTGTGTCGATATGGGATTTCAGGAACTACGAGTACCATGGTAGGGTTCGTTTAGTCTAATACTGCACGTCCCTCCACCGCGGCAGGGTAGGATCCTAAAATCCAAACATTTAAAAAACATTTTTGACGTGTCAACGTCTTATAAATCGATGGAGCCGGCTGCACGCTCGAAAAAACATGACTAACGCGTCGTTACCTCGTCATACGTCGTTACCTCGTCATGCGTCACCTCGCAAAACGCATGCGGTGACGCTGCATGCGCGAAGCGCATGCGCTAACGCCGCATGCGCGCGAGCGCGGAACGAGCGACAAAGAAGCACAATAACGACGTTGACACGTTGAACTATCGTCAGTAAACCGACTTTACAGACAACCGTTTTTTTTTTTAACCAAACGGCTTTGTTTGAGCAAGTTGAAAATCGCATGTCATTTTGACGATAAAACTGGTTTGCACTTCAGACTATTAATTTTGAGGGTTTTGAATTAATCGAAATATACAAATCATAGATTAAAAATATGCGGTTAGAACTTTAAAATACAAGTCTAGCTTAAAAAAAAAATGTGTTGTTGCCTTTCAAAAAAAAGAGCATTTGAATGCCAAAGTTTTTTTAGGGTGGTCATATTTGTGCGATTTTTATTTAGAAACCCAGACTTTTTTTCAAAATTCTGTTCTGTTACAACTATTATTAGTATATTGTTCTATCTACACTATTTTTTGCATCGCATTATTTAATCTCGTCACGTCGCACTGGGCGACTGATCTCAAAACACTACTTTTGAGATCAGTCCTCGCCTAAATGGAATAGTAGGGCGTTCAGTTTTAGATTAGACATCAGACATTTGTCCCGCAGCGGGAATCGAACCTACATAGGTCATGTACATTCCACTTTATCTACAATATAACTCTATAACATGACAGCTTCAGGAGTAGGTTATAAGAATTTAACACGCGTATCACATTACTATTCCATGAAATAATTTGTACTAGTATAGAATTTCACATTTATTTGCATAAGTTAATGTTAGTTCACTGGCAAAACTTATCATCTTTAGCACAATACAAATTAGAACTAATCTTGTCTGAGATAGTACAGTTATTATACAGTTGGTTTCTGGTTCGTTGTTTTTTCAATCACCTTATTGTTACGCTATAATCTTGATTCGTCATCCTTTAACTCAAAACATTTATATTAAATTTTCACGGGCCTTTATCGCATAAAAAAGGTATTTATTTACACATTCAAGACACGTGTAAAATTCAATAAAGAGTCCCATAATCAGGCAGGCTTAGCATGAGATACTCTAGACTGTAGAGTATCTCATGCCATCATAGTCTTAGAGTGTAAGTCATGGGCGTTGCCAGGGTAGGGGTCCGAAACTAAAACCTGGCTACGCTTGTGGTCTAGACTCTAGACTATGGTTTGTCGACGGAAGGTTTGGACAAAAATTACATTTTGATGTAGACAGGCAACATTTATTTTTTCTTTTTTGAGAACTAAACTCAAACTGGATCAAATCACAAGGGAAAAAAGGTGGTGAAAAGATTTTGCTAAAAAAGATGATATGCAAATATGCTTGCTATAAATGTCGATTCAGAGCACTGATGCCAGATGGGGGGGGATTCCCTGCAAATTCGGGCGTTTTTTAAGCCTCCGGGGGGAATTTTGGGGGGATTTCCGGGAGGAAATAATTCGAATATGGGTTTTTTAGGAGTTTTTTTAAACCTACTAATTCATCGCGAAATAATGATACGAGTCGATCGATTGAATCAATCGAACGTTAGCTAAGCACAACGCTAACTAGCTTACCTAATCCTCGAAATTCTGGATTGTTGTTGAAAAAATGTATATTAAAACTAATATTAATATGAATGTAACTGAAGTTGAAGGTGAGAATGATGATGTAATATTAGAAGCTCTGGCTGAATTAACCTGAGTAAAAAACAATTATAATTAAAAAGCAACAGAAAACATGTATTTTTATTCCCTTCAAATTAATAAAAAAAACTGAAACTGGATTAGAAAAAAAAATTTAATAGGTTGGGGGTTATTTTTTCAAAAAAGCAGTTTTTCGGGGGTTTTTTTGGCGAGGTTTGGGGGGAAATACACAAAGCCATCTGGCAACACTGATTCAGAGCGAGTTTAGCTGATATTTAAATCGAAAATGTTGACAAAAAAAGTCATAACAGTATACAGTAGCTAAATCCAAATTGGAATGTTATTATTGCTCTTGTGGGCTTCTCAAATTGTTCACATGGATCATCACGCTGAAAAAGAGATTTATCACTTTGTTATGTCACCTCTATACATAAGTTAGCGACTTTGTAGTACGCAAACTTACGTATGGTCTTTTGGACAATCGGCCCTGATTCTCCTAGGCTTTGGTAAGGAGTAGTGAAAATGAAGATGAAACTTACTAAAATTCAATTTCAAAAACACGAGTCCAAAATAAATAACTGCTCAGCAGAACGAATTGACCTCATGGTCAATTCGTACAGTAATTCGTGGTTCATACAGTAATTGCCATTTATTATGTCAGTTTGTTAACCTCTACCTTACAAACTATTTGATAATCTGAAGCCCAATTCTTGTATTAAAAATAGTTAAAATAAAGTTCAGAACATGCTCCTATCTAGTCTCGATGTCATAAATGTCACAACAGGGGGCTTAGTACGGGTTTTGATAGTTTACGAAACTATATGAAGTTTCGTTTCCATCCAATACATTTACTGACAGCGTCCTTAGTTTTCTTCTCGTGTTCGCTAGGGGCGCTGCAAGTAAATGTATGGAAGGAAACGAAACTTCATATAGTTTCGTAAACTATCAAAATCCGTACTAAGCACCCTGATGAGATTCTCCTCAACGGACAATACGCGGAAATGTAAATAGATAGATCGTAATGTGACTGACGTTTGAACAAAGCTAAATCGGTATAAAAATCTATTCTATTCTCTTCCTTAATTAAATGTCAAAGTTGATCGAAACATTATCGAGAGTAGAACTAATTGGAGCTGAATCAGTCAATTCAATTTACAATTCAGTCTCGATTCAGTCGACTTTCAATGTGGTTGTAATATAATATGGAGAATTAGCCTTCAGTGTACAACCGTGAAGGTAATTCAGATAGACGACATTGACCGAAGAAAAAAATTGTCCTTGTTCCGTACAATTAAATTTGTGTTGTGTCATAGAAAATTCAGTAAGAGTTATTAGATATTCTATGGTTGTGTATCGTTTCAATTCATATTAATTTAGTAGTTTGTGACATGTCGTCGCGGGCGGTCGTCTAGAATAAGTTAATAGTTATTTCTTAAATTTATGTGAACTTTTTAATTGAACAAATAACAACGTTCAGTGCTTATCGTGTTAGTTGAGTTGTTAATAAAAGTACTCGGTTAAAAGTAGACGTGGACATATTGGTTGCATAGTGGTATTTTAAAAGTCAAAGTGGTTTTATCGTTTAAATTAAGAAAAGTAAAAACGTGTTCCAAATAATGTGAATATTGACTCTGCTCTGAGTAAATTCTGTGTAGGTTCTGTTTGGAACTTCTATGAGGTATGCTTTGAGAAAAAATACTGAAATTGGTCTTGGTCTCAATGATACCGTGTCGCGAGAGGTCGGTGGATGAAGGCGGCTCGAGACCGTTCCTCGTGGTATTCTTTGAGAGTGGCATATGTCCAGGAGCGAACTTCTAACTGGTAATGATGATGAGAATGCTTATATAAACAAAGTATTTTGCTACAGTTTCCTCCTTGTGATAATGGAAATTTATTATGATTTATAAGTGTTATAAAAATTCTGTCTGGCCTGTTTAAGGTTATAAATAAAACTTGTCAACTAAGGAAAAAATCCTGCAGTCAGTTTACCGTGGCATGTACTACACAACAGACGTCTCATATTGCTTCGAATAACATTGAAAGTTGTATTTGTTGTCTTTAAAATAAAATTTAAATAAAACTTAATAATTCGTTGAGAAAGACAGCTGTGCCCCGTTATGTAAAGAGGTATTGTATATCCATCTAATAGACCGTTTGCACCGGATATCTTAAGAGGGCGCTCCGAAAATATAATGCTGATTTGCCTAGTTATTGTGAGTAAACCAGATATCACATCAATATAAAAATGAAATGAAAATGCGTGTATTTCAAACTTTTTTCTATCCGTGACCAAGTCAGAAACACAATTGACAGACATTTACTCGATACTTTATTTTTTTGAAAGTTATGCCTTTAAACTAGATTTTTTTAAATTTCTAGGACCTTCATTCACATATCCAAAATAAATACTCACTGAAGGAAAATATAGTTTATTATCTGTGACCAAACCAAAATTTACCTAGACTAATTAGTATTCTCATAATAAATTAAATATATAATTTGAGACTACTTCTGTGCAAGATAGGGTCGTGCGATATTCAATATTATTCCGTTAGTTTTTGCGTCTAAAATGCGATTCATATATTATATTTTCGGAGCACCCTCTTAAGTCTGCAATACTCTTCTGGTCCTACGAAAGATCACTTTAGTGCGAGTAGTTTTACCTTGTTTGTCCTATGATAGAAACACAGAGACTGTCACGGAGCCGTTGATTGATGCTAAGTTCTGTTTTCCCAGGATCGAACATCCTGAAGTCCCCACGAGCGCGGCGTGTGCGCACCGCCTCGATGTCGCAGTCCAACAAGCGCACCACCGCCGAGAGCATCCTGCATGCCGACCGACGCACCATCTACACCGCCGGCCGCCCGCCCTGGTACAACTGCACCGGGGGGCAGGAGGTCGAGCCCTTCCTCATAGGTAAGCGTCTCCATCATCAGCTCATCCACACCGCGTCTCTGTTACAAGGTCGACTAAACCGTATATCAAGTTAACTCAGATGGTTGTCAGCGGTCGTTGCGCTCGCATATCCTCCGTGGCGCAGTGGTCGAGTAGCCGGCTAAGGCGCAAGTGGTGCGGGTTCGACTCCCGCTGCGAGACAAATGTTTTTTTCAATTTGTTCCAGGTTTGGGTGTTGTGGTACCATGTACTCGTAGTTCCTTGATACCCACGACACACGAAATCCTATCTGGGATCAGGACTACGAATGTGACTGTTGGGTATTATGTTATGTGATGTATATATTTTTAATCAAGATCAGCGTTATTATTTTATTTTTTTCTAAGTGTTTTCTATCTTCTATCTATCTATCTAAATGAAAACTCTGTTTTGTCTTCAGGAATATGCGGAGCCAGTGCGTCAGGCAAGACGACCGTGGCCGCCAAAATCATAGAATCTCTCAACATACCGTGGGTCACGATAGTCAGTATGGACTCATTTTATAAGGTCGGTTACCTACCAAGATATTCACCATAGTTTTTCTCGTCATGACGCATATTGACCAAAATACGCAATATTACCAATCACTAATACGCATGATGGCGTATAAGTTAAATAACATAACACCCAACAGTCAACGTAGTCTTGATCCCACACTAGGATTCCCTGTGTCGCGGGAACGCGAGTACCATGGTACCACAACACGCAGACCCGGAACAAATATTTGCAGATCATGCAAACATTTGTCCCGCAGTGGGAATTGAACCCGACCAATGTGCAGAATGAAAAATGTATAGATAGGCCGCAATGGGCGGCCTTATCGCTGCAATTGATTTCTCCCAGGCAACCTTTATGTATACATATGTTAGTAAATAACCTGCTCTAGGGCACACCAGTACTAATTAAATTCATAAAAAAAACGTAACTCATGTGACTCAAAAGTTAAAGTCTCTTGTGCCTGTAATTTCACCGGCACCCGTACCCTTTAAACCGAAACACAGCAATGCGAGCACTACTGCTTGGCGGCAGAAATAGGTACGGTGGTAGTACTTCCCCGGACGAACTCTTTCACAAGAAGTTCTACTACTAACAAAAAAAAGGGGTAGGGTTGTGTAAAAATACAAATAAAAAACGTGTGTCACGCAAAGCCAACTTTTATTATTTATTTTAAGGTTTTAAACGAGAAACAACATCAAGCCGCGACAAGGAACGAATACAACTTCGATCACCCGGACGCGTTCGACATGGAACTTCTCAGCAGTGTGCTACAGCGACTGAAAGAGGGGAAAAAGGTGGAAGTACCCATCTATAACTATGTGACGCATTCCAGGGAAAATAGGACCGTGAGTATGTAATTATTATCTTACTCCCGAGGGAACCGAAATTTAAAATAAAAGTACCTGAGGGAACGTACCCATACTACGTGATCCGTTCAGGGGGGAGGGGGTCTTTAAAAATACCACGCTTGGTCACAGGGACGGGGGGGGGGGGGTAGTCTAAGGTTTTCTTCACGTAGTCATATATCCTCTAGAAAAATCTCACACTTTATCGAGCTATATTCAAATATGGGCGCTTTTTAAACCCATTTGCACGCATTTTGGACCCTGAGCTAACATGCAAAGCTAATTGATCAATGAACAAAAATGTCCAAACTATGAAAAATAAAAATGTGAAAAACTATTAACGCCTGGTTTGTAAGAGATACGAGATAGTAAGATCAATGCTAACTGGAGTAAGACCATAGTCTAGTTTGTAAATAAGTGCTCACAAGAGTGTTTGGATATGGTCGATAGCAGAAAGTTTGACTTCAGAACTTTGTTTGGACTAGTTAGGAGACAAACATACTAAAAGTCCCCACCCCTCTGACATGAGCCCTGGGGAGGGGGGAGCACAAAGAAGGTCCCGTTTTTTGGATTTTTGCTTATATCTCGAAAACGATGCGTCGTAGGAGATTTTGTTATGCTACACAATGAAAGCTTATAAAATTCTCTACAACTTTGATTCCATACCCTTTTTACCTATTTCCAATCATTGTCTAGTCTAGATATGAGCTCCGAAAAACGGTAGATTTTCAAAAATGTGTTTTGTACCTCACGTTTTTTGTCATACATTGCTCTTTAACTTGCAAACCGTTACATCTCGAAAACGAAGCGTCTTAGGAGATTTTGTTATACTACACAATGAAAGCTGATAAAATTCTGTACAACTTTGATTGTATACACTTTTTACCTAACTAGATAAAAGAGCATTTTTTTTACCTGAAACCTGGTTGAATTGAATGATTATGATTAAAACCGTCGGCGAATTCGGGGGGGGAATGGAAGGGGGACTCCAGCTCGCACTGAGAGCAACCGAGGTATGAATCATCATTATGACATTTGAGATTTGTTTCAGAAAACAATGTACGGCGCCAACGTGATTATATTTGAGGGCATCCTCGCGTTCTACAACGCGGAGGTCACCAGGATGCTCGACATGAAAGTGTTTGTGGATACAGACGCAGATATCAGACTCGCCAGACGGCTTAGGAGGTGAGCAAGCAGATTACTCCGTTTATTCCCTTGTCTACAGATTTCCATGTCTACATACCCCCATTTCTACAAATTTCCATGTCTACAGACCCCCCCTTTCTACAGATTCCCATGTCTACAGACTCCCTATTTCTACAAATTCCCATGTGTATAGAGTCCCCATTTCTACAGATTTCAATGTCTATAGACCCCCCATTTCTACAAATGTACATGTAGACATGGAAATCCATCTATCGTTTAATAATAGTCATATTTGGTTTTTAAATTAAAAAAAAATCACCACTATTCGTTAGCCGATGAAAGTATGCATTTCTTAAAGTTATTTAAAAAAACATACCTACCTTGTGAAGTAAAAAGTACTGACTTCAACTAAAAAAAACTGCTTTTTAGGGATATAGTGCAACGCGGGCGTGACCTAGAAGGTGTCCTAAAACAGTACATGACGCATGTGAAGCCCGCCTACCAGAGCTACATAGCGCCTTGCATGGCGCACGCGGACATTATCGTGCCGCGCGGAGGCGAGAACAAAGTGGCCATACACCTCATAGTGCAACACGTGCACAAACAACTGCAGCTGGTAAGTACACGGACCCTTCACCACACCGGTTCTTAACTCAACACATCGTAGTGCCTTATCACCACATGTCACTAGGCGGCGCTGCGATAGCAGAAATGCGTTTTAAAAAAATTCAATTTATAGATAACTGTTTTTTGACACTTTTGCTGGCGTTTCAAGACTGAGTTCAAAAGCCAAAACAGCTGACGAAAAACAGTGATAGTTAGCCATTTTTTTTTCAATTTAAAATGATTATCTACCACGAATGTTTCAATTCTATAATTTATAGATAAATACATTAATACTTAAGGTGGACTGTCTGGTTCAAATGGTATTTTGTTTTTGCTCGTCACTGCTCGCTCATCAACAGTTCTTGAGATCGCGAAAACTGATTTTGCTAAAACTAGGAGACCCAAAATACATGTTTTAATTTATAGTATCTCATAAATATCATTAGTTTAGCTACGAATATCGTTCAATGATTTTTACAGTGTTGTATCTCATAAATATCATTAGTTTAGCTACGAATATCGTTCAATGATTTTTACAGTGTTTTTTTGGTTCAGGGATATTCGTAGCTTAATTAAATTTATGAGATATCATCAATTAAAACATGTGTGTTAGGTCTCCTAGATTTCGCAAAACCTGTTTTCGGTATCTCAAGAAGTGTTGATCAGCTGTGACGAGGAAAAAACATAATAACATTTGAATTTTGCGCCACATGCGAGACGATCCACCTTAATCCAGTAGTTTTTAATAATAATAATAATAAAATCATTTATTTATTTCCAAAAAACACTGAATCAATACACTTAATTATGTAAATAAGTTGTAGGTATTATTGTACGTAGTAAAGTTTCCTAGGTACTCACTATAAACACAATTTTAAACCAGGACAGAAGGTATATAAATAAATAAATAAACGCTGGACATTACACACAACATTATCTAGCCCCAAGCTAAGCAGAGCTTGTGTTATGGGTACTAGATAACTGATATACGTAATACTTTACATAGATATAGATATTTTTTATTATACATAGAAAAATACCCAGAACACCCTGTACAAATATCTGCAGATTGTACAAATATTTGTTCCGAGACGGGAATCGAACCCGCAACCTCCTGCGTCGCAGGCGAACCTTCGCCCGCCGCGCCACAGAGGTCGTATACATAAGTAAGTAGGTAATTTACTTACCTTCACACTAGGATTCCCTGTGTTATGGGTGGTTAGTTTCTTCCAGGAGTCTAGTAAGTAAACTGATTCAGGTATGTGATATACATGCAAAAAAACTAAGATACATAAGTAGTCATGAAATATTAAAAAATGCGATGTTGCCAGCTCGGCAAGGTAAAGGTTTCTTATTAATTTTGTCATTTTTACGACCTCTGTGGCGCGGCGGGTGAAGGTTCGCCTGCGACGCAGGAGGTTGCGGGTTCGATTCCCGCCTCGGAACAAATATTTTGTACAATCTGCAGATATTTGTTCAGGGTGCTCTGGGTATGTATATCAGTTATCTAGTACCCATAACACAAGCTCTGCTTAGCTTGGGGCTAGATAATGTTGTGTGAAATGTCCAGAATTTATTTATTTTATTTTAATGTTATTTGTTGTTATTTTGTAGCGTGGCTTCAAAGTTCGCGAAAAGCTGTTGATCGCCCACATCGGCCAGCCTGTACCAGACTCCCTCTACCTAATAAAGACTACTCCGCAAGTAAATTCACTATTATTTTAACTAGCCTGGCATACAATGAAATAGGGTCACTTATACTGACCACAATACCTCCCAAACTCATTTTTAGTGTTCCGTACCCAAAGGGTAAAACGGACCCTATTTCCGCTGTCCGTCCGTCCGTTTGTATATATATAACATAACACCCAACAGTCACACGTATATATGATCATCACACTAGGATTCCCTGTGTCGTGGGTATCAGGAACTGCGAGTACCATTGGTACTGTTACACCCAGACCTGCAAAAACGAAAAAACTTAATTCATAAGTTGAATAATCATGAATAAAGACTCGTCTTATTACTGTTTTATAAAAAAAGAACAACCTTTTATTTTTAAAAATGGAACTAAAATCGGCGATCTCTTTGGTAGAATGCATACAATGCGTTGCGGCTACAGAAGAAATAAAAAAAAAAGATATTGGCGCGAAATCTTTAGAAGTTTTCTCTCATTGCAAATTGAATTGGTAGTGACCGTAATTAGTTTCATATTGTATTGGATTATTTTATTTTCTCGCAATTTGTAGTGAAATGTAGAGTAACACACACGGCTCTAAAAACCCATTAAAACTCGGTTTATATTTACTCCCTCGCTAACGTATATAATGGGTAATTTTAGCCCCTTGTATAACAATCTACTATAATATGGTTTTTATTTCAGTGTGGTTTTTCTTGGTGATCCTATTTCATTGCACGCCAATTAAGTTTATAATATTTTTTTTTAAGTAATGAATTATTATCTAAAAATATATATTTAAAGTCAAAGACTCAAAACCGTGCGTCGTGGCATTCTAACATTTTATTTATTTATAGACGAGCAGTTTTCGCTGATATGTCTACATCAAGCATGTCAAACATGCGGCCCTTTACAACTATGACTGCGGCCCGATTCAATTTTAAGAACAAAGTATATTTTTCTGTCATATAATTAAATTTTCTTTTTTTCTATTAGCGTCCTGCCCCCCTATTCCCTAACTGAAAGTCACTCCTCAGTGACTAACGTTTGACAAGTAAAAATATGACCATAAATTGATCAAAATTATCATAAAGAATTATCAATTGATTATTCATTTTACTTGTCAAACGGTAGTCTCCTAGTGACTTTCAGTTTAGGAATAGGGGGCACTACTACTAGGTATCTATGCAATGAGTTTGTTTTCTTCGTGGTTGGGTTTTGCGACCCACTGATTCTACGGTCTTTAAGCATTTGGCCCACTAATGACTTTGAGTTTGACATGCATGGTCTACATCAACACTGTGAGGAATGTCTAATTTTCTGTCACTTTTTTAAGTTCTGAATTGTCCTTTCGTTGCTCGTCGTCAGATGTGGAGAAAAAATTTCGTCTGGCAGTATTTTTTACAGATGATGATTGTAACAAAACACTTCTAGGTGCAAGGACTCCACACATTCATCCGCAACAAGGACACGGCTCGCGACGAGTTCATCTTCTACTCCAAGCGCCTGATGCGGCTGGTGATAGAGTTTGCGCTGTCGCTGCTGCCCTACAGCGAGCGCGCTGTCGAAACGCCGCAGGGCTTCTCTTATGCTGGTCAGTATTCACTATAAGTCAAAAGTCAAAGTCAAAAAGAACTTTATGCATTGAAATCACAAGGATCATTTTGAATCGTCTTATATAAAATTAAATTACTCCTGTTCCAACGCGACGAAGCCTAGAAGAATCAGGCAACAAACTGGGCTTGGCTTACATAAATGGTCCGTCTTACCACTAGGTGAGAAGCGCCTGTGTGGTGCCTCGGAGCAAGGAGTTGCTGATACATAGTAAATGAGAACTTAAAAACCTTAGGAAGGTAGTCAAAAGTAAATAAACATCAGCAAAAATATGCAAGACAGCACACGCTAAGCTTGTTATACTTATAAATAATAATCTAATACAAACATGTAAATAGGTAAGTACAGATATTGCAAATTTCCATTTTAGCAGTCGAGGGGCAGAGCGACATCAGGCCACGCGGCTTTATCATTAATATAGTCATCAAGAGTGTAATACGCTTTCTTAATTAGATTCATCTTTATGTAGGATTTAAATCTTCGAATAGGAAGTTTATTATAGAAACGTACAGAATTCCCGATATATATAACCGTGCTTAATCTTGGCATATGGAGCCGTGCTAATCTTTGTCTAAGAAGCCGTGGTAGGCACGCTGAAATCTAGACGCATACTTCTTTATGTTGCTGCATGAATTGTGTCATAACAAATATACAAACTGTCTTATGTAGTGCCCCGTTCTGTGCATCAACGTGCCGTGCGTGTGCGCCGCCTATTCCACACTCCTAGGTGTCGTACTAATGCTGGCGTGCGTTCACCTTTACGTCGCATCGTCGACATGTACAATAACATTTTTATTGACATCGATCTATTCTTATTGTCCGAACCTAGATTTAAAACTATAGTTAAAAATATGTTGAATGACTAAACGTGCAAAATATAAACCACGTACACACACACACACACACTTAATAAATTTATTACCTAACAGGAAACTTACGAAACAACAACAACCTCATAATCTTTTGTAGTAATCCGTGGATAACGTCGTGGGTTGTATATTTACTCATATTTATATAAACTAATGTATCAACTGTTTGTTTTCCTCAATAAAGTAAAATAAAATAAATAGTCTTGGCCTAAGAAGCCGTGGTATCGTATACGTTTTAACTTACAACACACACACCCAAACACACCACACATAAACCCATCCACACACTTATAAGCTCGTAAACAATTTATTGTAGCTAGCAAGTTTTTTCGTCTGCTAACCGATTCTATTACGATTGTATCTTTTGTTAATCTTAAGACAGATCACAGACACATCTTTTCAGATCAGATAGTACAGATCTTTTTTGGTCATTATTTTGAAAATTTCACAATTCTTAATTAGCATAAAATGATGTTGGGCTACCGAAACAAATAATAAAAAAACAGTCTTCCTTCCCCTCTCTTCAGTCTAATTTATTATGTATGTTCATTGTGATTAGGTCGAAAGTGCGACGTGGAAAAAATCTGCGGCGTGTCCATACTCCGCGCGGGTGAGACCATGGAGCAAGCCGTGTGTGACGTGTGCAAGGACATTCGCATCGGCAAGATACTCATACAAACCAACCAGCAGACGGACGAACCAGAGGTCAGATTGGATTTATTATCCTACTAGCTGCGCCGCACGTTTTCACTCGCGTGAACAGAGATGAAAATTTATGATAATTATGATGAAAAGTAGCCTATGTGTTAATCCAGGGTATAAGGTTTCTCCATTCCAAATTTCACTCAAATCCGTTCAGCCGTTTGAGCGTGAAGAAGTAACAAACATACTCACAAACTTTCGCTTATACAATTAGTGTGATTTCGTCCCAATGCTTTGGCAAAGCCTGTGGAGAAAACTTCTCGAAGGTTCATAGTAGACTGATGTTTGCCCCCATTTTGATCTGCCCCCAATTGCAGTAGCAAATGGCAATGGGTAACGCAACAATGGGGATAATTTTGGCAGCCTCCAAAATTACCCCATTGACCAAATCAAATTACTTTTCATTTAAAAAACCTACTTCCGCCATTAAATTCGACTAAATATCTGGAAAATATTTTGATGGTGAAAAAACTAGAGTGGTGAAAGGATTAAATCACCAAATGTTACTTTCTGAATGCAAATGCTTGATTTGTTGCTGAAAATACCAAAATCGCTGTATGCCTATAATATTTTAGGAGTTCCCTCAATTCCTCATGGATTCCATCATCAGAACTGGATTCTGAAAATAACAAGACCAATCTGGAAGTATGTCTATTCAAATAAAAAAAGAATTTTCCAAATCGGTTCATAAACGACGGAGATATGAGGTAACAAACATTACAAAAAAATTGAGAACCTTCTCCTTTTTGTGAATTCGGTTAAAAATCAAAATCAATTTTGATCCAAATCTTTTGAAACTTGAAAGGAGGAATATTTACGGTCAAAAAGTGTCCAAGTTTCATAGGATTTAGATAGCCTAAGGCTGCCAAAATGATCCCCTAATTGCTACTGTAATTATGATCCTGCTCACGGAGCCAAATAGAAGCTTCAACATCATCAGCTGAACCCTGGTCGTGGTGTGTCGCCTGGCCTGGGTGGTTATTTGCTATGCCCTAAGAGATTCCTTGTCAATAACGTGTGACGTCACCCATACGATTCAGCGATGATTCCACGCAGATATCGTAACGAGCCCGCGTTATGTTACGTTTGGTCATAGCGAATAAGGGGGCAGGTCGGCCTAAGATGCCCATCCGTCTCCTGTGGATGACATAAAAACCGACTAAGGGATGGGCTTTAGCATCCACCTGCGTACTCAGAACCAATACGGCGCCTGCCAAGCGTGGTGACAATGGTAAATTCCCCCATTGCATTCTGTGGGGGAAGCCGGGTCCAGCAATGAACCTTTAAAAGATGTAGAAGATTAGATAAAAGATTTGGTGACTAAAAATCTTATTATCAGTCCATTTGTTACAGCTATATTACCTCCGCCTGCCCAAAGACATCAAGGACTACTATGTGGTATTGATGGACGCCACCGTGGCCACGGGCGCGGCCGCCATCATGGCCATTCGCGTACTGCTGGACCACGACGTGCCCGAGCACCACATTTCGCTCGTCTCACTGCTGATGGCAGAAATTGGAGTCCACTCTATAGCCTACGCTTTTCCTCAGGTGAGAACCATTTATCATCTAAAGCAGCCGATTAAATTTCCAATGTCTTCCGACCAGTAGCGCCCTTCATTTTTCCACCAGGCGTCTGATCAATCCTTGATGAACTCCGTGGCGCAATGGACAAGTAGCCGGCTGAGATACAAGACGTTGCTGGTTCGATTCCCGCTGCGGGACAAATGTTTGTACGATCTACAAATATTTGTTCCGGGTCTGGGTGTTATGGTACCATGGTACTCTTAGTTCCTGATACCCACGACAGGGAATCCCAGTATGGGATCAAGACTACGTATGTGACTGTTGGGTGTTATGTTATTTTTCAAATAAATTACGGTTCTGGAATATGGCCCACTCGATGTTAAGCGGTAACCCCAGTCCATTACGAATGCAATACCACTTAGGTCACATTTTTTTATACTACTGGGCAAGCAGACAATCAGGTCCACCTAGGACGCGCCCTACTTGGCATGGCACTGCGCCCGTTATCCTGAGACATAAAGATGAGTATCATGTACCTGTAATTCCACGGGCACCCATACCCTTCAAACCAGAATAAAGATGAGTTTCATGTACCTGTAATTCCCCGGGCACCCCAAACCAGAACAGGTAACACATCAATGCAAGCACTACTGATTGGCGTCAGAAATAAGTGTGATGGTAGTACTTCCCCCCGGACGAACTAAAAATCATCATGATTCATCGAATGGGGGCCGTCCGGTTCGTTATCGCCGCTCGAAAATCTTTCCAGCGTTTGTCGGTTCTGCGAGCTATGTGGCCATTTGCCACTTCGACCTGCTTATTCTTTAACCTTGGTTCTACGGATTTCCTCTATTCACGTTAATTATTGTGAAATTACAAGCATAGCTCTCTCCATACCCGGTTGCCATAATGTTTGCCTATCCTGGATTGCAGGTAAAAATAGTGACATCAGCATTAGATCCGGAGATCAACGAAAAGTTCTACGTACTGCCCGGTATCGGTAACTTCGGAGACAGGTACTTTGGCACAGGGCCCGCTGACGACGAATGAGGCAACTGTTACAGGCACCATGTACTTAGTACTACTTAAGGGATGTCAGTCGTTTGGCAAGAAGCCTAAAGTATCTTGACCGCACGGAACAGCATTTTTCCCGTAACTCTGTCCCTTTCTGTCGTTTACAAACGTCGTTGGCTAGAGCGAGAAAGATGTTATGATACACAACTGACATCCCCTATTATCGCTAGAAAACATGATGACACAAAACGGCATTATGACTTACGATACGTGTGTTATTAGGATTATACTTCAATATAATTAATATGTGAAATGTAATATTTAAAAGTACTTTGGATGTTTGTCAAGTAAGATTATTTTCATTTATTATTTAATATGTGAAATGTAATCCTAATTTAACACGTGCGTATATCTTGTGTGTGTACTAGCGGACTATTTGTTAATAGCGTAAATGTTATTACGGCATTATGACTTACGATACGTGCGTATCCGCTATCTTGTGTAATTTAGCGGACTATTTATTGATAACGTAAATGTAATTACGGCATTATGACTTACGATACGTGCGTATCTGTTATCTTGTGTAAACTAGCGGACTATTTGTTGATAGCGTAAATGTAATTACGGCATTATGACTTACGATACGTGTGTATCCGCTATCTTCTGTAATTTAGCGGACTATTTATTGATTACGTAAATGCCATTATGAAACGACACGTACGTGTCCGCTATCTTGTGTAAACAAGCGGACTTTTTATTTAATAACGTAAATTTTATTATGACTTATGACACGTGCGTTTCCGCTATCTCGGGTAAACAAGCGGACTGTTTATTGATAACGTTAATTTTATTATGACATTTGATACGTTTTATTGATAACGTAAATTTTATTGTGACTTACGATACGTAACGTACATTTTATTATGACTTACGACACGTGCGTGTCCGCTACCTTGTGTATTTATAATGTAAGTGAAACCACGACATTTTGCTATGGAAGTGTTTACTTATTGGATCTTTAGACTGTCTTCGCATTTGTACCGAATGTTTTTCATGGTAATGCAAGAATGTTGGAATATCTGAGCTAAGGAAATTAACTGTGACGCATTTCTCTCGTGCCACTGAGACAAACAGTGCGGTGAAAGGATGCGGCCTCAAAGGCTCCATCCATATACTGGTCATTAAATGAGCTACCAGCCCCCCATAGCAAATGGCAATGGGGAACGCAATTTTGGCAGCCTTAGCACTGTCCAAATCTTTTGAAACTCGAAAGGAGGAATATTTAGGTCAAGAAGTTTCCCCTATTCAAGTTTCATAAAATTTAGATAGCGCTAAGACTGCCAAAATTATCCCCATTGTTGCGTTCACCATTGCCATATGCTACTGTAATTGGGCGGAAGATCCTTATAACGACGAAGTTTCATTTTCTTAGTACATCAACCTTATCTGTCTTTTAACAAAACAAATCCTAAAACAAGTGTTTTATGTTCTTTTATACATTCATTGTGTATGAATCTAGTCGCACTAATGTGTACATTTATAAAATAGACATAGTTATTATTGGATGTTCAATTCGCTGACTGATATAAAACATAGATATGTAAAATCACGAAAAACGATTACAGACTACAAGCATCCGGATTCAGGACGCACGGGTACAAACTGAAAATAATCTGTCCGGTCCGTGGGACCAGCAGGGCGATTCAAAAACGTCGGAAACGTTTCCGATCGGATTCGTTAGTTTTTCATTTCGATGTCGTAAGTAACTAAAACAATTTTCTCTAGTAAAACACAATAAATATTGTATATTACTGTGTTTTACAAAAGAAAATTGCTAGCAAATTGTTTTAGTTACTTACCACATCGAAATTAAAAACTAACGAATCCGATCGGAAACGTTTCCGACGTTTTAGAATCGCCCTAATGAATCCGACTGCATGAAGTTTTAGCGAAAATAACCTAATAATAATATAAACAAGAAGGTTTTTTTATCTTTCATAAAACAAAAAGCATTATAAATAACCTGTGATTTAAAATAACATTTTATTAAATATGTAGCCAAAGAATAGAAATACTGAGAAAAATCGTTCCTAACATTATTTTATTAATAACATTCCACTTCCATAGTAAATTGTCGGACTGTCGAATTATATTCTTAAATTAGATTTAACTGCTTCCGTTTTCAAAGCGCCATACCACCTTAAGACTCACGTTTGTTAGCACTGAAAAGACTTCCATCGCCACATTTCTGACCTAGGTCCATAGACATACACCTACCTAGGTCACAAGCATTCGTTTTTCAAAATGCGGGTCAACCATGTTTTATTGTTTAAATAGTAAAAAACAGATTATTTAAATAATTTTAATCAATTAAAAACCCCGGCTATTTTCAGTGTTCTATTAAAAAACCGGTGCCGTGTGTCCGGCATAAGAATAGATCTCTCCTCCCGTGGATGTAGTAAAAACCTATGGGATTATTACACCAGGGGATTGGCAGCGGCATCTACCTGATGCAATCACCAATCCGCCTGCCAAGTGTGATTATGGCAAATGCCCCCATAGTATTTAATGGGGGAGGCTTCGACCAGCAGTGGACGTAAACAAGCTGGTGATGATGAATCGCTGATTTAATCAATTTGTCGCGATATGCAGTGTCTAAATTTAAAGAATTCTCTTAACAAGATTAACCCCAAATTTTTTAGAAAAAAGTATGGATCCAAAACCTTTTTTTAGAACAGCAATTATTTCAAATAATCTACCTCTGCTTGACATTGGCAAAATTGAGTATTTACTGAGGGCATAATTCAAAAAAAACTATTTTTCTCTGTCTTAATCATAACGCGACTACTTAGTTCCTCTACGCATTAGGTACACCGATTTGAAACGTCCTGTAGGTATACATTGTCGTGGCACTTGGTACTTGCGTACTCTAAATGTATACTTAATTACCTATACTTAAGTAGTGCATAGTATTGAATTATTGTTTTATTATAATACAATAAATTATTTTAATTCTTGATAAGGATCAATTTCGAAATCAGTGTTATGAGATTTAATACTTTTTGCCAAGTTGAAAGAGTCTAATAGAACTTGGCAACCAGTTAGAACTCCACTCTGCTATCGACGAAGCCGAAAAGCTCACTTGTACTTTGTATATCCCTAACTTGACTCTTTTTTTTTATATGTGTTTTAGGTTAATTGTTAACTACCTATATTGCTTTTTTGCGAATTACATCAGTAAAATTATGGTGCTTATTTAAAGTAACGAGTTTATTGAAAAATGTTGAATTTTTTGATTTTTCATAAATTGTTATTTTATTAATTCCTATATTAAAGCTGTCAAGTTTCACTTGTACATTTCAGTATTAGGTAAAACTTTTATGTATATGGTTTTATTTAATTATCGTTATTATTTGTATATATTAGAAAATTGCTTTTTAAATTTCGAAAATCTCGCAAGAATTTTGAGAGTAACAAAATTATGATATTATTTATAGTAAAATTTTGCTTTAGTTATTTATTTTAATTATATTTTTAATTTTAAGTTTTAGTTTATGTGATGATTTTCTCATACTAAATAATGTGCCTACTTTTTTTATGAACCACACATAACTTAGGTTCTGCACACGGTAGTGCAACAGCCAAGTTCAGAAAGATATGGGCGATACATTCACCATGTGTAACAAATAAATAATACAGGAAATAATAAGGAATAAACTCAGTCAATTCGACCCACACTATACCCAAATGCAAAATCTCAGATTATTTTCGAGATATTGTTGTAACTAGTTTCGCTAATTCTAGCACACGCTCATTAAAAACGCTAGAGCACTTCCAGATCAACTAGATACTTAGGGCCTTATTCATAATCATTTTTTTAAACTATTTTAGTTAAAATAGCTTTTGTTTTGTTCTCTCTGATGTAAAATATCATACGTCAAAACGAGACAGAAGCTATTTTAACTAAAATAGGTTTAGAAAATGCGACAACCAACCTGCCGGCCCGCCTGATGGCTAGCAGTCACCGTCGCCTATGAATATCTGCAACACTCGCGGTATTGCAAACGTTTTGTCTACAATTTAGAACCATATTGACATTTATTTTAAAGCCCATATTGTGTTCCCAGTGGAAAGACATCCGACGACGGGACATTGACATGGTCTAAAGTTACTGACAAGCCCATTTGTTGTACCGAACTTGGCTCATACTTACATTATGTTTTGTTGAGATAATATTTAGTCATTAGTGTCGATTCTGTGCTGAATTCTCTAGAGCTAAAAGCGCATTTATTCGTCTTTTTAGATTTAGAGAATGTCCCGTAAAATCGGCACTATTTCTCTTGCATTTTGAGTCTAATTTCCTGACACATAAAAATATACGTTTTTAAATTTTAATAAAATCAATTATTTTATGTTTTTTTATTAAGTATATCTACCTAATAAGAGAATCATTGAAAAGCTTGAACTGCACAAAATACTTTTTTATTTGTATCCGTATTTTTATTCAAATTGTAAATTGCCTAAATGTAATGTAACTTTATGTAGTAAATTGCTGTGAATATGTGAAAAACAAAATCTGATATAAATGTGAATTATAAAAATGATAAAAATAATATACTGTGTTTTATTCCTATCGTACCGTATATGTACAATTATTGTAGTTAAAATCCTGGCAATTATTACACACCTCGTCACTTCGCTCAGTCAACCGAGCGAAGTGAGAGAGGTCTGTCAGTTTACTTCTGTCAACTTGTGTGAATCGTTTCAGAATTGTATGGCTTGCCCTACAACTACTATAAACTAAAAGGCCTGTGGTTTTTCAGTTTCCTATTAAATTGTATCGAATCAAACAAAGGATTTTTAATACTACGTACCTACGTGCCGTGGTGTGTCCGGCTTAAGAATAGACCCCTCTTTATCCTCCTGTTGATGTAGTAAAAGCCTTATTACGATTATACCAGGGGATGGGCAGCAGCATCCACTCGAGTACTTTTTCGCCCCCAAAAACGCCCTTGGAGCAAATTTCATCGAAATCGTTAGAGCCGTTTTCGAGATCTCAAAACATATTATATGTAAATACAAATATTGCTCGTTTAATAGGATTATTATTTTTATAAATAACAATAGAATCTTCAGATGAATGCATTTATTACTATCTTCACAAGTCATGTATCACAGTGAAGTTCGTTAGTTCCTCAGACATGGTCTGACGTGTCCAGATGGCGCTGGAACGCCAAGTCTACTTGTTCGCATTTAGAGGAAGCCAGCTCGCTTTGACCGTGCTGATTCTTCCTGAAACGAGATAGTCTTTATTACAAAAGCAATAACAATAATGTCGGCAAGGCTGCCCAACACCAGGGATTTTAGTTAGCCCGCTAACACCACCTCACAGGTCATTACATAATAAAGCTGAGCCTCGGCGTGACTGCGCAGCAGGGTATTTTGTATTAGACATTGCTCCTGCGCAAGTCACGTGATACGCCCGCCTGATACCACAGAACGAAGATTATTAATTTTAAAGAGACAATGGGCAGGCCATATAGCACGCATTACCACCGTTGAGTCTCGAGTGGCGACCATAAATCGGACAACGCAGTGTAGGACGGGCTCGATGGACTGATGTCTTGTAACGGTTGCGAGAGGTCGGTGAATGGAGGCGGCTCAGGACCGTTCTTAACATTCTATTTCCAGCAGTGGACGACTACAGGCTGATGATATAGGTACTTGTAATGGGAAAATGATAAGGTTCTATCTTACTTGTAATGTTCTTGGCATTCTTCCATGGAGATGTCGCTACTGAGCAGCCGGGAACCAAACCCACTGTGGTAACTTGAGTACCGTTGCTGTAACGAAACAAATCATCATAAAAACACACTAAAAACCTCTTAGGTCAAATACACGTCAATTACCAGCTCCTATCATATCGGGTAATAATTTCAATACACAAAACGCTATTATCTTTGACTTTAAACCATCAAGGAGTTTTGAGGCCTTACCATGAGCTCTTATTCAGTACAAAATATCGGTTCGTCGTTGACCGTACCTTTTTCTGCCGCCAAGCAGTAGTGTTCGCATTGCTGTGTTGCAGTATCGGTTTTTCCACGTAGTAGTTTGAAGGGTACGGGTGCCGGTGAAATTACAGGCACATGAGACTTTTCATCTTTATGTCTCAGGATCGGCAGCGCGCGAATGATGCATCTAGTGTTGCAGGCGTCCATAGGCTACGGTAACTACTTTCCATCAGGTGATCCGTATGCTTGTTTGCTTGCCAAGAAGTATAAAAAAAAGACAAACGTCGCAGGAAATCGGTAGGTGGAGGCGGCTCAAGACCGTTCGTCGTGGCATTCTAGGGGGAGTCCTATGTCTAGCAGTGGACACTACAGGCTGATGATGATGATGATCAATTAAAATGTTTTTTTACCTGCAAATGCTTAGAAAACAACTGCTCCGACAGTAAATGACAAGCGTATCGTAACCCCTTAGCGATAGCATCGATATATTTCACGTAGGTAGTTTGTGAATCGCGAAGATCGCTGTCTCTACGCGGTACCAGCTTTAGGTTTATACCGCCAGGAGGCGCCGCACCCTAAAAAAACAAGTGTATATTTTGCGTGTTGCCAAATGGCAACAAAGTAGAAGTGGCCACACAGTAATGGACAATAACGAAACAAAAGCGTTTAATATAAATAATTAATTTTAATTATACTTTTAAGATAACTACCTGATCCACAATGCACTTCATCATCAGTGTCAACTTTTTGCTATCATACTGGTCAATATCATTTGATATTGTCACTCCACCAAGCATATTGTAACTGAAATAATCAAAATATTTTTAATTTTAGTCTTACGGTGTCAATTTGGATTAAAATTGATCAAAATAATTTAATCATAATACGTACACACTAGCCATATACATGTGATGTCCGGGCGGTGTGCAAACTTTATAATAACGATCCAAATTATAATACTTCAGAAAGTACAAACAGCTCGTAACATCCCACATATACTTATTCACCAAATCATTTTCTCGTGAATGTTGCCATTTGTCATCATTACATTTAAAGTTGTTGCCATACGGCATCAATAGTAGCTGACATCTGTAGTTTAATCTATCTTTGTACTCGGCAGTGACTTTTAGTAGTTTTGAGAATAGTTTAATTTCCTTGGCGATGTCTGTGTGGAAGATTGAATCGTATCCTTCTCTGTAAGGCGACAATAGGAAGCATTCTGCGTTCAGTCGTTGGGAGGTTTCGAGGCAATTCTTTATTTGGGCCGCGGCTTGCGTGTAAGTTATCGCGTCGTTACTTGTAAAGGCTCCTGAGGCATACCTAAAAGAGAAAATAAATAATAAATAAATCAATTCTGGACATTTCCCAAAACATTATCTAGCCCCAAGCTAAGCAGAGCTTGTGTTATGGGTACTAGATGACTGATATACTTAATACAATACATTACATGGATAGATATTTTTTATTATACATAGAAAAATACCCAGAACACCCCGAACAAATATCTGCAGATCGTACAAATATTTGTTCCGAGGCGGGAATCGAACCCGCAACCTCCTGCGTCGCAGGCGAACGTTCGCCCGCCGCGCCACAGGGGTCGTCACAGAGTAGGCGTATTGTATTGTGTTAACTGTCGTAAAATGTTTTAAAACAAAAGTAGAGGCGCAATGAAATTCAAAGCCAAGTCCAGCTGTAGGTACTACCTACCAGGAGCGCCAGACAAGTGTTCAAATATTTGAGTTAGCCGAAAGTGATGTAGAAGACAGATTTGCCAAGTTCCGTGCGTGTAGCCGAGCTCAGATGCAAGAGATTGCGGGTTCGATTCCCGCAGCCGGAGAATATTTGTATGATCTGCAAATATTTGTTCCGGGTCTGGGTGTTACGGTGCCATGGTACTCGTAGTTCCTAATACCCACGACACAAATAATCCTAATGTGGGATCAAGACTACGTATGTGACTGTTGGGTGTTATGTTATATTATAATATTGTATTGTTATTGGATCGTTAAAAACGGCGTGCAAGATTCATCCCAAATATACTAACAAGGTAAATTAAATTATTTTTTTTAACCTTGGATGAGAATGTAAGTCAGGCGCAATCCACAAAAGTTTCAGATGATATCTTTGGCTTAACTCGCCCACATACTCGACCACCTCGTCCCAACTCGACCTGCACTCGTCCCAGCTGTCAGTCGCCGGAACCAAGTCCGTATCGAAGGCTGTCCAGTACTTAATGCCCAGTTTCATGCAGAATTCAAAGAGCGCTTTTATACAGCGCTTGTGGTTCTCGAGAGAATTGGTATTGTCGTCCCACGGGCGAGAATGAGTCGGTCGACCGTGGTTGTCTGAACCTAGAATAAAAAACAAATATACTAACGTTATTTTTCAAAACAAACATTGGTTTACAAGAATTTACATTGGTTTACAAGCATTTACATTGGTTTACAAGCATTTACATTGGTTTACAACCATTTACATTGGTTTACAAGCATTTACATTGGTTTACAAGCATTTACATTGGTTTACAAGCATTTACATTGGTTTACAAGCATTTACATTGGTTTCTCAAGCGTTATAGATATATTATCTGGATTAAAGGAACCATTTATAGTAAGTTCAAAAAGTCGTGCTAGCAAGCTGATGGTCTATGACACCATCGGCCACAAATGTTTAACATAACATAACACCCAACCGTCACATACGTAGTCTTGATCCCACATAAGGATTGCCTGTGTCGTGGGTATCAGGAACTACGAGTACCATGGTACCATAACACCCAGACCCGGAACAAATATTTGCAGATCATACAAACATTTGTATGATCTGCAAATATTTAAATACAGCGGGAATCGAACCCGCAACGTCTTGCATTTTAGCCGGCTACTCGCCCGCCGCACAACAGAGATCGTTTGAGCGTACTATAGTCCCAGCTATGGGATAAGCTGTTGATAAAGGCATTACTACTCACCATTTCCGGCCTAAGAATAGACCACTCTGTCTCCTCCCGTGGATGACGTCAAAGCCAGGGTTAGAACAGGGGATAGCCCACCTGAGTAATAACACCACCACTGCGATCACCAATCCGCCGGCCAACCGTGTTAACTATTGCAAACCCCCCCCCCCCCCCCCCCCTTCCCCAATTGCATTTTATGGGGGAGGACTCGTCCAGCAGTGGACGTTTAAAGGCTGCTCAGAGCTGAGTCTAAGTTTTTTGAAACCAATTGACACGACGTATGGTTTAAATGTAAAAAGGATTTTGTATGGCGACACCGATGAGCGCCCCTAGCGTACATTCCGTGAACCTCATTTTCGATACAAAAATCCGTGTACACCATACGTCCGTGTCAATTGCTTGTCAAAACTCAGACTATATGGCTAAGGTGCTGCTTTCCATCAGGTGGGCCGTATGCTTGTTTGCTTGCCAAGTAGTATAAAAAAAAAAACTTCAGTCTCTGACGATGACGACTCACCTGTGTTCCTAAACTCTGTAAGTGAGACACTGTACTTGAGCCACTCCTCCATGGTCCTATTGTGTACTCTCTCGGTCGCGCAGTGATGCCGGTAACGGCTTACCTCTCCTGGACCCGCCTGGTTGCTGTATTCTATCTTATCTATATAAATAACAATTCAAGATAATCATTGGCATACCTTTATATATAAACAGGACACAATTTAAACTTTCGTATCATTTTAAATTTAAAGAACGGGTAATAAAATACCATTGTTTTTCATCACTTTCAGGAAGAGGCTTCTGAACTCTTTCTCGAAGCGTCAGCAAGTGTCGAAAAACAGTGGTAATTAGCAGTTTTTTTTTTTTATTTAAAATATAATGTTTAAGAGATTTTGCCTATTATTTCATCAAACTACATGTAAACTAAAAACAAGAAATTGTAACTTACCCTGAAAATAGTCATTTTCTTTGACTTCCCTCACTTTCTGCCTCTTTGCCCCCTGTTGGTACGCAGCCATCGCTAACAAACTAACTGGCTGGCGAAGCAGTCACGTCTGCTGGCAAAGCAGTAACGTCTTCTGACGAAGCAGTTACGTCTGGCTCCCACTGGTAATTGGACGTGACGAGCCAATCAGGTTCAATGAAGAACTATTCTAAAATGGACTTCACGACGACTGTGGACTGTATGGCACTAGGCTCCGCTCTGAACTGACAGACGGCCAGACTTTCTAGTCTTTTATAATACGAACATAAAGCGATCACTGGAGCATAGCCTTTGTCACAAAACGGACGCCATTGTTGAAAAGTGTATTGTTTATGTAATTTAAGTATTTTTACAAGGGCTTATCCTACAGCGTGGAGCTAAGAACGGGTATGTTTTTGTCAAACGTTTACTTTGGTACTTATATTTAAACAAAAATTACCGGTTGTTGGTAATTGTCTAACCTTTTAATTCAAAATTTCAATGGCATTTACCATCATTGGCCTGTAGAAGACCACTGCTGGACAAAGATATGCCACGACGAACGGTCTTGATCCGCCTCCATCCACCGACTTCCTCGACCTTAATAATGTCTTTAGTTCATCGAGTGAAGGGCCTTCCTCTACCGCGTCATCCGATTTGTGGTCGCTACTCGAGAACCTTTATTCCCCAACGGTTGTCAGTTCTGTGAGCTATATGACCTGCCCCATTGCTAATAACACCCAACACTCACCTGCCCCCACACTAGGATTCCCTGTGTTCTGGGTATCAGGAACTAAGAGTACCATGGTACACACAGACCCGGAACAAATATTTACAGTCGTGCAAATATTTGTCCTGCAGCGAGAATCGAATCCCCACCTCCTTGGGTCTTAGCCGGCGACTCGCCAGCCGCGCCACCGAGGTCGTCTTTTAAATTCGAATTCGGTCAAATTCTAATAATATTAATTTGAATAGCATTTATATAGAAACCACAGCAGCTCCTTACAATAATATATTCACTCTGATAAAAACAAACACCATAACATTCTAGCTAAGAAAAAAACGAATAACGCTAAAAGCGGATTAGGTACTATGGTGTCTGGAGATTTTAAGTCAACTCCTGAGACCTCCCCTTGCTTCAAGGGCGGTTTCAGTCCCGCCATTTTAGGTTTATCTATTGGTTCACCCATCATGGAGAATTTCGATGCACTAGTAATTTTGACTGTCAACATTTTCCCCAAGTATTTGTCTTCTTTTGGTACGAGCACTTGTTCGTAACTTTCGTTGTGAGCCACGTAATAGTTCTTGTCGTGGGATACGTCCGTGACAAGGACTTCGTACGTTCGTCCCACGTTTTGTTCGTACGGTTCGTACGATCTAAATAGTTCTGATAGCATTTTTGTGCGTCGTTTCACCTCTTGGCCGGGTACCTGCGGAGGTTTTAGTTATTTTACTGTAGGAACATACCATAAAGGCGTGTACAGGTCGCACAACGAGTTATGAGCGCTGACCTTCAATGCGCAGTAGTAACTTTTTAGGTCTGTTTAGAGGGGGGCGAGAGGCGCGACGGGAGAGGCGGCCAGCGCCGGCGCTTTTTGGTTGATCAGTCGCCTTCCCGTACCGTGCGCCCCGCACTCGCGTCTCGCGCTCCCTAGATACAGACGCGCACACATGTACACATGCGCAATCAAACCCCACCACTTTCGCCGAGCGCTCATAACTCGTTGCGCGACCTATATGAGCAAGTTTTTGATTCAATAGTATTCATGCAAACATTTGTCCGGAACAATTTTGAACCCGCAACAATTGCTTCTCAACCGAGTCCAAGGAAGTTATCAGACAATGAACCTTGCTACAGTTCGAACAGAAAGAGTAGAAATTAATTATCGAGGAACTAAAATTTACTGTAAACTGGCAACCCTTTAAATATGTCAATTCAGTGGCCAGTGTGGCCGCTTTAGTGAATTTGTCGCTAGATTCAGATTTTCTTTGTATTACGCGCAATTAATTATTTTTTAGATGAAAATCCATTGGTGCAATACATTCTTAGGTAGTTAGATTAAAAGAAATTATGATAAAATATTTAAAAATTTAAGCATTGAAAAGGTTTTGCTGATTTATTTATACCATTTTCATCCACCAAATCATACAATATAAAAAAATAATTGGTGTATTACTAATTTAAGCGTGTAGGTTTATTTTAATTACTTTAGTTTCTACAGAATTCAAAAAACAGTTAAAAACAGTTTCCTGACTACTTGGACTCTCTCTCTCTCTCTCTCTCTCGTTGGACTAACGAGGATCATTTTCGGCTAGCGGCAACACACACTGCAATGTCAGAATTGTCAGACGGTGATTGGTGGTGTTGATATGTGGTGATACCATGTAAACGATAGTGGCGCCCTCGTTTATTTTCCACTCTTTCTGGACGGACTGTACATTAGACATAAGACTTACCCTGGTCATGTTAGCAGCAGGTGTGCCAGGTCTAGGGAAGAACTGGTTTATGAACAGCGAAGGGAAGCGATACTTGTCGCACAGTGTCATGGTGTCTTCGAAGTCTTTTTCTGTCTCGGTGGGGAAGCCGCAGATGATGTCAGTTGCAATTGTCATGCCAGGAACCCTGAAACATCATAAACATCATCATCATTGTCATAATAATAATAATTTTCTTGAATTATCGAGCGAAGCGAGTTCTCTGAGTCAAGTTGGAAGAATCGGCGTTTGTATGTATGTATGTATGTTTGTCCGATGAAAACTTCCAAACCGTTAATCCGATCTTCATGAAATTTGGTATGGGGGTAGATAGTATTGGTACAATTTGTAGGTAAGGTTATGTGCTATATCGGTCAGGGGGTTGGTGAGATATTGGGGTCCAAGAGGGGGTAAAAAAAATAAAAGTGAGACAGTCAGATCAAGTGGGGTGTCTAATGAAAGCGCTTTAGTTGGACATTTCAAAACTGTTTTTAACTAGTGGTTCGCCCCGAACTGAGACCTCGCGATGACACCTTTATCAGCCCGACTAATTTAAGAGGGGAAGAAAGGGTTTTGTATTTAACGGCTATGTAAGTATGTTTGTATGGATGATCCATCAGAAATCTAAAACTATCGAGTCAATTTCTCTAATATGAAAGAGATTTTGTGAAGCAAAAAAAAAGTTTTTTTTAATTAAGCAGTGCCATCTAGTTGTTAGTTTTGCTACCTAATATTAAAGATTTAAATTTTCTACTCTAAAAATGGATATTACAAAGAAAAAATCCTCAATTTTCGACTTCTCCCCGTAGAACAAAATATACTTAAATAATAAATTTCAGCATTACCAGAGAATACCAGAGATACTTTTTTGCATATTTTACTTTCTTTGCCCTTCTAACCGATTTCTAAAAACATTTACTGAGAAAAAAAATTAACCTCTATAGGTAATTTTTCTACACATCATCGAAATAGCCTTTGAATAGGACTAAGCAACAGGGTGTAAATACTACATACCTGTTAGTATTTAAAGTACTTGACGAATTAATTGATATCGTTCTTTTGACGAAAACATAGAACTCCAATGTCATTCAAATTCCTAGGAATGGGGGGTCAACAATGGATGTTATATTGGTTTTTGTTTTTTATGGTTCAGGTTTCTAATTTCTTCAATTTCAGACTTTTCCCTGTAGATTCTTAGGCCGGACACAAACTTAAAATCAAGTATTTGTAACTCAGGTGGTGAGCAGGCTATTAGCCTCATACACAAGCTCAAAATCGCGCGCCGGGCTATAGAGAGAGCTATGCTCAGAACAGAAACTATTCCAAGCCTACGCCATGTTTATTAGTAACGGTCTAGGAACTTACTTTTCTTTGAGGAAGTCCACGACGTGCTCGAAGTCCGCACGCGTGTATTCTCGTTTCATGTCTGCAAGCACTTGATCGCTGCCCGCTTGAACCGGCACGTGCAGGAATCTAACAACAAAATAAAGTACACTAACAAAGTCAACGACATACTAAGTTAACTAACAAAGTCAACGACAAACTAAGTTAACTAACAAAGTCTACGACAAATTAAATTAACTAATAAAGTCAACGACAAACTAAGTTAGCTAACAAAGTCAACGGCAAACCAAGTTAACTAACAAAGTAAACGACAAACTAAGTTAAAAACAAACTAAGTCAACTAACAAAGTCAACGACAAACTAAGTTAACTAACAACGTCTACGACAAACTAATGCCCACAACTAATGTCTGCACAACTTTGACAGCTACTAAGTTCATGCATATCCCTCTAGGACGTACTTAACGAAAAATGCGTTGAACCAACCTAAGATGTTGCCTAAATGCGTTAAGACATGTCCTAACTTTACGACATCGATTTTGCGGGTCACAACGCTAAGCTAGTTCTTATGAAGTGTCAAACAAGAGTCACATTGATTTTTTAGTAATATCAATTTCTTGATTTTGTTGTTTTACTATCTTGCATCAATAATTTTCAAACATGATTGGTTTCGAAGTTAACGATTTTATGGGGTTTCTTGAGTAAATACCTTGAGGACCTCGATAATCCGCATTACAGATCAGGAACTGTAAGGCGAACAAATCGATCGCCATGGCATTCTATGGGGGCAGGCTGATGGTGATAGTACTCACTTATAAACCCTAGGATGGTGCATGATCTTGGCGACCTCCTCCAGATGCTCGAGGATGTAGGGCGGGTTTGTCATGCCGAGTCGCAGCCGACACCCCTCCGGGATCACATCAACGAGCTGCCAAAGCAGCGCCGGCAGCGAAGTGCCGATGTCGCGCCCGTACGTACCTGTAATACCAACCAACACGATATTTTATCCTACTTTGACGACCTTCGTGGCGCGGTGGGCGAGTAGCCGGCTGAGACGCACGAGGTGCGGGTTCGATTCCCGCTGCGGGACAAATGTTTGCATGATTTACAAATATCATAACAGAAGATAAATTTGATAGAAATCTTTACTTCTCAAATAGCCAATTTCTGATGATTTCAAATGTCATAATGTCAATTGTGTAATGTTTTTCATTTTTAACCGACTTCCCAAAAAAGGAGGAGATTCTCAATTCGGTTGTATTTTTTTTTTTTTTTTTATGTTTGTTACCGCATATCTCCGGCGTTTATGAACCGATTTGGAAAATTCTTTTTTTATTTGAATAGATATACTTCCAGATTGGTCCCATTTCTTTCAGAATCCAGTTCTGATGATGGAATCCATGAGGAATTGAGGGAACTCCTCAAATATTGTAGGCATACATATGGCAATTTTGTTATTTTCAGTAACAAACCAAGCATTTGCATTCAAAAAGTATCATAATCCTTTCACCACTATGGTTCTTTCATCATTTTTTTTTCATCCAAATATTTAGTCGAATACTATGGCGGAAGTCGGTTTTTTAAATGAAAAGTTATTGTAAAATGCAAATTGGATGATGGGATTCTGACAGTGTAAAAGGGTAATTATGGGAATTAATTACAACTAACATTTGTTTAAGATCTATTTAAAAGATTTTGTGAAATAAATCAATGTATAAATTTAATAACTATTACCTGTATCTTCACTAGTTAACCAGATTTCGCAAACTCCCTCCGTGAACGACTGTATCGCTCTCTTCACTATCTCCTCTGGGGGGTAACTCCCCAGCTCCCCTCTGGCGTGCTTGGTCTTGCAATAGGTACACTGGTTGAGGCACCCCGTGTTGATGGAGATGATCTCGATAAGGGGGTTTTTCCGGACCTTGGGAAGAAGGAGTGATGCGCCCCCCGCTTTGCGACCGTCTTGGGTCTTGCGCTGACCAAATAAACGGACAGTGTGTCCTGGAAAAGTAAAAATATAGGTGATACAAACATAAGATTTTTTATCTTTATCAAACATAGAAATTGTGTGCTGGCAACAATATTTGTTTGGTATTCAAGAAATTTACGTGTATTCATCATCATCATCATCATTTCGCTATTATCCCTATTGGCCATATACACAAGAACTATGCTAGGAGTTTCACTACATGCTAGAATCCGAAATGAGCAAATCCATAGAAGAACCAAGGTCACCTACATAGCTCTCGGAATTAGCAAGTTGAAGTGGCAATGGGCAGGTCATATAACTCGAAGAACTGATAACCGTTGGGAAATAAAGGTTCTCGAGTGGCGACCACAAACCGAGCGACGCGGTAGAGGAACGCCCTCCACTCGATGGACAGACATTATAAACGTCACGGGGGGTCGGTGGATGGAGGCAGCTCAAGACCGTTCGTCGTGGCATTCTAAGGGGGAGGCCTATGTCCAGCAGTAGACTTCTACAGACTGATGATAATGATGATGATCATCATCAGCCTTTAGACGTCCTCTGTTCGATGAGACCTACCCATAGAATGCAAATGGCATTTGCACTAATCACCACCCTTGGCAGACAGATTGGTGATTACAGTATTAGTGTTGAGTACTCAGGAGGATGCTGCTGCCCATCCCCTGATATAAGGGCAGCTCTCTGCAAGTCCTCTACAATAAAATATTTAGAGTGTGTGGTCTAAAAATAACAATATCCTACCTTTTAGTGTCTCCTCGACAATCTCCACGATCCTGTCGATTTGCTGCACACCAACCACACTGAGCCCCTGCAGGTAGGAGGCGCGGGGGGCGCCTTGCGGCACGCAGCCCGCCACCACCACATGGACCCCTCGGCTCTGACCAAGCTCCACTTCATTCCTTCAATTATTCATTAATTCATTCAATAAAGAGGCTTCACATGTTTAATGCAGATCAACTAACTCAAGTGGGTCTGAGGTTACACCCTCTTTTTAAAAAGAGGATGTATCTAACGAGACAATAGCTAATTAATTAAATAAATAAATAGCGACACAATCGTTAATGTTAAATGTTAACCAATGAAGTTCCATATTATATTTTTTTTTTTTTTGTTCCAGTTGAAAATCAGCTTTGGGTGTTAACTCATCCAACATTTATGCTGAGCTGAATGCCATTTTGGCATACATGAGTCGATTTATTTAAACTTTTAATTAATTAATTAAAAAAACGGCTAATTGCCACTGTTTTTCGTCACTTTTGCTGTCGTTTCGAGGCTGAGTTCAGAGTCCTCTTAATCATGGGCACCGCCCGCAACCGCGACGGTTATCTAGTATGTTATTAAGTATTTGTTGGATTTTTGGTATCGGCTTTGTATATTGTTTTATGTTTTTTGTTGTGCCAAATAAACGTTTTCTTTCTTTCCATAGATTACAAGCTACCCTGATGTCATTGACCAACATTTTATATTATTGATATCTCACTAGCAGCTCGGTAACATTAGTTATTTGTGTGTGTAACCCCACAGTACACCAATTGGCTAAGGTACTGGTAATCTCTTTAGATTACAATTTACAGTTCACCAAGCTGTATGTATTGATTGCAAATGTTAATATTGGCCAATGACAGCTTGGTAGCTTGAAATCTTTGTAATTTGATTGGTTAATATTTGACATTTACTATCGCCTCACAAGCAACTCAATGATGTTAGTAAAGGTCTTCACACATTATAACAACTCCACACCAACGCGGCAGCAACTCTACTCACACTCTCAACCTTTTTAGTGTACGATGCGTAGGCCACTCGTCGTACACTACTTTAATATCATTTTTTGAAATTAAACCTTGAACATATGACACAGGGCTTAAATTTCAATATTTGGCATAGAGTCGAGTCGCCGTTGAGTTGTTTTAATGTGCGAAGACCTTAAGCCTGTGCTAGCGGTACGGATGATGGTGATAATGACACAAATGGTTGTTCCTTGAACAAATTGTCTGCAAGCCAAAAACTTTCTATACATTCAAAAATAATGTTTTATCCACAATCAAAAGCTAGTTAAATGTAAGTTGCTCACTTAAAATGTTCCTCCGATGGTCCTTTCACAGTGCAAGAGTTCAGGAGCCACAGTTTGGCATCCCACTTGTCTTCAGTAAGTGGATACCCATGAGCGGCCAGCAGGCCAGCCATGTACTCAGAATCAGAATTGTTGTGAGCACAGCCCCAAGTCTTCACATATATAGTTTGGGTTCCTGAATTTGAAGAATCAGTTGTTGTAGTTGTTGTTTATTTTATATTTTTTGACTCATGCTGGGTAAAAATGCCATGAACAATTTACTTTAAACTTAGTTTTGGTTATAGTTTGTAGGTTTTGGCTTTATAAAAGGTTTTGTCAGTGACTACTATGGAGTACAAATGGGGAAGCACAACAACATAGGCCATAGCACAAAATAGGAACCAAAACTTAAAAAGTGGTATGGTATCGCTTTCATCGAGAGGTAACAAAATCAAACCATCGACAGTAGGTAGATACCAAAATAACAGGGGTAAAGAGTAAAATTATCATAGTTCGAGGTTACCTACCTGGCACAACACTCTCCAAAATAACTTTTTCCACCGGCTCCGACACTTTGCTCTCGCGTTTCTTGGACCGGACGCTCACATTCTTTCGGCTCGCGTATCTTTCTTTGGGCGTGATGTCCTGGGAAGATATCAAATCTTCAATATCGTCGATAATTTCCGACACGGCACTAGGCATTTTCGTTTTTCATTTGTTTTGACGATACGTCAGGACGTCAGTTGAGTTCACAGACTAAGGAGAGTACTTCATACTCTCCTTAGTCTGTGGAGTACTTTGAGTTGAGTGAGATTGTTCCTTGGTGAGATTATACTTGAGGTGAGATTAGTTTTTTTTTGACAAGACAGCTGGCGGCGCTGACGGTCGGTGCCACAGATAAGGATTTATAAGTGTAATGTTGCCATAGAACAACATTACAGAACATTACACAGTCGGTGCTGCCGTGCTTGTCATTATTTCCCCGTGGTCCCACTGGTGGGTGAAGCTGGTGGGTGGACGGGTCTTTAGTACTATACTTATAAATCTGTGGACGGGTCGCGGCCCATTCTAAGGTGCTGCCGGTTTCAAAAATCGACCAGATTCGTATAACGTTCTCTAAGAATCCGCTAGATGTCGCTAACCTATCTTAAATTATGGCTCTTAGAGAATTTATGAATTCTCTAAGATTATGGCTTATTATTTATTAGTACGTTGGGTTCAACAAAATAATTCCTTATTTGATTGGACTAAGTCGTGTGTTTGCAGTATGCACGCCTCCATAGAACCTAGTTTAGCGACCCCTAGATCGAATTTGGTGTTTTTTTTACATGCATCGCCTTAGAAATGTGAACACGTCGGATGTCCCTAGCAAAGCAAGCAGCATAGTAGCAAGTAGCATTACGCATTTTTGCAGTATATACATTGATATAAATACGCTAGTAATGTCTAATGAGTCTATAATATTCATGGTTTCAATATTCTCTAAGGTTTCAATAGCTACTCACTGCTAGATGGCGTTACGCCATTTTATTTATGTATAAATTCTCTGAGCGCCACCCACACATACCGTACCACAAACTAGAGGATGCTTGTACCGTACACATCGTTCGTTCCACTCTCGGAAACACACTTCACCAAATGTACGGGTGCGATTTTTGAAAGTCATAGATATAGTGACTAAACGTCACTTAGAGAATTTATTTAGGGAGATGGCATGCTCAACTTCTAGTACTAAATTATTTCTGCCACTTTTTGGGGGAGGAGAGGTAAACACGTACAGCACACATTTACTTACTCACGCACACTCATGCAGAAAGTTGAGGCGTCTCTATAAACGCACACGGAAATAAAAGCTGTCACACAAACATAAAACAAGTACACAAATAAATTATTTCTGTAATTACACTATTGGTTAGTTGCACACTAGCGCAAAAACTAGTGATGGGGTGTAAAAGACTGAATGAAATTAAGATTATTCATTGTCTATGGATCTATGGATCTAGTCTATGGATGTATGTTTATTATGTTTGAATGGGTGAATAGATTCCTATTGATCAAAAGTAGTCGCGTAACAAACATAAAAAAAAACATTAATGCGACTTGAGAACCTCCTGTTTTTTTTAAGTCAGTTAAAAATTGATTCTTAGGATTTAAGAGGTCACCGGTAGGACGCACGGCGTACGTTCTTTTGCACGCGAACGAAGTTTGCTTCTATTTCGGCTATTATTTCTTCAAACTCCATGAAATTTTGTATTCAGTACCTACGCTAATATCTAGACACGTGGTGCGTTGGTTTAGTTTCTTATAAGATTATATGGTTTCCAAATCACACGCATCAGGCATGTATGATCTGCAAATATTTCTTCCGGGTCAGAGGCCCAATTCTCTAATTTAAAAACATTCAATTCGCAGTATAATCTCGTCTCAGTCTCACTGTCACGTAAAGTATTAGTTAATCTTCGCGTTTCTTGCTAAGAATATGTAATAGTTACTATACGAGATAGTGCGACTGACACGAGATTTGTGACTGGAATGTTTTTATATTAGAGAATTGGGCCTCTGGTCTGGGGTTATGGTACCATGGTACTCGTAGTTCCTGATAGGTACCTACGATACAGGGAATCCTAGTGTGGGATCGAGACTACGTAAGGAGCTTCTCCTCGTTGACATGGCCATCAGACAGAAGGTCAGGAGGAGCAAGGGAAACCTCTCGGCTGCCTGTATTGATTTTTAAAAGGCCTATGATTCGGTGCCACATTCATGAAATTCAAAATTATAAGCTGGGTTGAAAGATATTTCATTTTGTATTGTTCTAATGTAAATATAAGCTATTGGTTTTTAAAATGAGTCAATTTATTGTTAAGAAAATGTATTTTCGTGGATCTTCATTTTTCATACGAAACGAGATACGAATATCCGTATACTTTTGCATACCTACCTTCCTAATTCCATATTTTGATTGATGAAATAACCCTAAAACCGAAAAATAATCGGAAATACCTCTAATTTTTCAGAGGTTTGTACTTCCGATTATTTTTCGGTTTATTTTCCGGTTATATTTTAGGCTGGTATTGAACGACGTATTGATATTTTCTTTGGAATCAGGTTTTTTTGTACAGCTTTGAGATCGTTGTTTTGGCCTGAAAACTCCCTATACTGATAATTTCATTTCATAAAAATCGTTGCAGCCACTTTCGTTCATTCGTTCGTTCGTTGTTTTCACATCACTTGTCCCCGTACCAAGAAATTACGTATCGTTTTTCTGTCGTAAACTTGCAGTAAGAAAATATATTTTACGGTGAAATTAATGGCTTAATTGTGTTGTCAATTACTTAAATGTGATAAGAAATTTCATATTTTTTTAAATTTGATGTTTCCAACCCCCATTTACACGAAACCACAGCGCAACCAACCATTTTTAGGAGCTCCGTATAGCGACAGGTATGAACATAGAATGGCGACCGATCGTGACTAAACTAGTTTTTATAAAGTGACACGAACGACCGTTCATGTACTTCGGCAGAGGGGAAAGCGTATGCTTGCCATCTCCCTACTATAAATTCTCTAAGAAACGTCAGTTTATTTTTTTTAGTTTATAAATTGCCGTTTATTCCACGATTTCCAAATGATCTGAAATCTGAAACTCATTGATGACTAAAATTCTTATAGGTACCTATCATATCAAATCAAGTGCCTCCTCCTCCTCCAGTACATCTCCTGAAAAACAGTGAAGTGAAAACAGTGATGTTTAGTCACTCAGTGAAAGTAATCAAAGTAGATAAATGATGATGATGGTAGTAATAAATCGTCAAAATGATGATGAAGGGTCTCAAGAACTTATGTTTTTTTAGTCAACGACGAACAACGAGAACGGAGCCAAAGGGGCGTTCGAGTGGGCCGTGCCTACGTAAATTAAAGTTGGTTATCAATCAATCGAAATAACTTAGGTCAAACAATGATTTGCCAAGGGTTGCCCGCTGACTCGGCCGAAATCACAAAACAAAATGGAAGTCTTTGATAGCTTACTTTATTTATTTATTTATACTTTATTGCACAAGAAAATTATACAAAAAGGTGGGCTTAATGCTAAAAGCATTTTCTTCCAGCCAAACCTGGTATGTTCGAGCTGGTGGTTGGCGTGCAACTTTAGTTAGGTATTAAGGCGGGCTTATCCAAGAAGTTTATGTATTTCGCGCTACCTCAGCCCCCGCATTTGAGCGCGCGACGTATTTATTTACGCTCCCGGCGGCGGCGCGGCAAGCCGTGCACCACTTGACCTTACGTGACCGCGTACGATATTTTAGTGCCACAGTACAGAAAATCAAGCAGTAGGTAGTTATGTTATGTGCTTACTAACTTCAGGTAGGTAATATTGATAACATTTGTTCTAGTATTTTTATTACTTATTATGTGTTGATCTAGATACAGTCACAAAGCTTAGGACATTAAAATTTAAAATTAATCCAGACTAAAAATTAAATAAAAAAACTTTGGTTCCGTGTGGTAGGTACATACAGCTTTTCGATTCAGCAGAACACAGAGATAAAAAATAGAACTGGTACAAGTAACAATTATATATTTATTTTGAAAAACATCACTTTTCATCACTAAAATGACATACCTACAATTTTATGAATGCGCATCTATGGGTACCTACTAAAATTCATGAAATTGTAGCTGCCTAGGTTTGCATGGACCAAACTGGACACAAGATTGGATTGGACTTTGAATTTGATCCATGTGTTTACTTGGACCTGGCTGCATAAGTATGTCATTATTTTCGTCATTTTCTTTTACAACTATGTCTCGTATTGGCATACCGCGAATTTGTCGTGGGTCTACAATCTCTGGCAAAAGGCATTTCATATAAAAATCAATAATTTTTATTTCTATTTCCACCTTCCAAAATTCGTCATCTCTAGATATGTATTCGATTATTAGTGGATGATTTTCGCCGGACCAAATTCCAAAAATACATTGGTTTCTCTCGGTTACATGGAGTTGACCCTGCACTTGGTAATACCAATTGCTCCTTTTGTTGATGATTCGCGTACTGTTTTTTTTGTCATATTTATATAATTGAATTTTGTTGTCTTTTATAGCAGCTTCTATTCCGGTCTTAAACGCCGTTATTGGACACTTAACTTCTATAATTTTATTGTTATCGACTAAACCGTCGGGTGTAGCTCCAATAAATGGGTATTGTTTATCTATGAAAAGTCCGCAGGGCTCAATGATAATGTTTTCTTGTCGCTCCATTTGTTGTAGCGCTTGTTTTTCATTTTCTACGCCATGAGCTACAGATTTTACGTGGCCTATATTTTTTTTATACAGTACATTTTTAACAGTATTAGCTGTGCTTTTGGACAGTTTCCTTTTACAAATTGTGCCAAAATTCGAGGCTGTTATCAGGCTTTTTCTAAGTTCCAGCCACTCACTAGAATCTCTTTGTAGAACAGTGTTTCTTTCAATGTTATGTCTATCATTTGTCATGATCTTTAAATTTTGTAGGAAATCTTCCTTTGCCCTTTCCAATTGTACCTCACTCATATCTGGAGCCGAACTTGTAGGTCCATAGTTGTGCTGTACATAAGGTCCTTCAAACCTCCTTATCTTTTTTGTGGGATGCTCTCTGTTAAATTTTCTCTTTAGTGACCTTCTTTTTTCTATTTCTTTAACTTTTCCCCTTGGACTTCTCCCCAAAATAGCTTTCTGGACAGATGATACCGCAGATTCCCGGTTAAATGAAACTACAGCAGCAGAACATCTTGCTTGATAGCCCCGTCTCAGAGAAAAATTAACTCTTTTGCCACCAATAAATTTAGCAATGACGCTATTGAAACGTTCGACTGTATTTGTGTCCACATCTTCTATGAGACTACGAGATTTACTTGCTACAGTAGAAATTATTGCATTTATCCGAAACAAGAAAGTGGAATTTTGAATTTCATTAGTTTTACTATTATGAGGATTTTTTTCTTTTGAGCAGTTATGCTCACAACAAAGTGTATGATCCCCATAAGCATGCGCCAGTGAATTGGTAATGTCTTTGTGGAGTAAATTTATGGATACATTTTTAGGAACTTCTGTGTCCTTATGAAATTTAATTGACTTGACAATAACTTTTCGCATACTCATTATTTTTTCATTCGTTAGCGTCTTTCTATGTTTGATTACATATTTTGTCTCCTTCACTAATGCTCGCAATTTATTACAAAAGTTGCGTAGGATATGGTTCCTACATTCTATTTTTTCAACAATGTGGTTTAAATGGTCGTAGGGTTTTGCTTCTAATACTTTTTTGTAGGTTGACGAGTCTCCATCTCCAATCATCCTTGCGTAAATTATGCCATACATTTCAACAGATGATTTAAACCCTTCAGAAATTATATCAGCTTCCATGGCACTAGAGGCTCCGTCATAGTTTTTAAAACATATATGATCTTTGGGGGCAAGTTCTTGTTTTTTGGCTCTGGCACAAACAAGACAGTATTTGTTTTTTACTCCTATGTACAGTACTTCTCCGAATCGTTTACCTATGATCGCTGCTGTACCTGACATTGCTCTATAGTTGTTGCCATACGATCTTGAACCCCAAGCACCATCAACATACACATCTATGAGAGCCATTCCGTTTTTTACTCGACCTTCAGCTACAGCCGCTTCTTTTTCTCGATTAGCAGCATCTTCCATAGATTTGGCAGCGACTTTCTCCCAGTTTTCATAAACAACGTCTTGTAAATGTGAATAATATTTTTGGGAAAAAACAGGCACATCCATAGCAGAAAATATTTCTTCAAATTGTGCAAATCCAATACCAGCAGCTATAATTCCTGTAGTTGCAGCAACATTTGCGTCGACGTACTCTCTCTCTTCTGCACTGTTACATTTTTCTGAGTCAATGGTTATCACTTTATGACATACATTGCATTCAAATTTATATTTTGATATCAACCCTGTCCGTTTTTCTCCAATTAAATTGAAATATCCTACTTTGCAATCAAATAAATCATTATGATGCGCTTTTTCTTGAAGCTGTGATATAAGGTAATTTATATCTACAATTCGCCGCCCACTTATAGATTTATATTCATTTTCTGTGTGGTTTTCAATGTTCAGATAATAGTTATCGATTTCCTCCATTCTAAAACAAAAAAATGTTTTTACTATTGAAAAGTTAACATTTAGTAGGTAAATTTGTAAAAAATGTCTAAAAAAACCAGTGGGTACATAAAGATTACAACTTACTCATTAGTATAATTTTCAGCTGATTCATCACCATGTTCATCTAGCATTTCAGCAAGTGGTACCTGGACATTGTGTAGACTCGTTCTGTAACAGTAAAATAATCGTTGCTTAGATATGTAGTAGTAGGTGGGTATGTAGGTAGGTAGGTATTAGGTAGGTAAATTTATAAAAGTTGCCTAAAATATACAGGACGTCATGTCTGTTGGGTCACCCAGTTAGTGTTTCGAATATAATACTTACGTGGTACTATGGATAGAAGAATCCGAGTTACTTAGTGCCTGAGTAACACCGGTGGCTTTGTTTCTTCTCATTGAAGCGCTGCAAAATAAAATGTAGACATACTACGATTACACTTCGCGTCGTTGTTATAGGGTGTGTAGGAAACAAATGACTGCATGAACTGAAGCTATTTGAAATAGTACCTCTGGTTATGTTTACTTACTAGATGACTGATATAATACAATATGTAGGTACATTACCTACATAGATATTTTTTATTATATAATATAGAAAATACCCAGAACACCCAGAACAAAATATTTGCAGATCGTACAAACATTTGTCCCAAGACGGGAATCGAACCCGCAACCTCCAGCGTCGCAGGCGGACCATCGCCTGCCACGCCACATCGGTCACCGAAAATAATTACATATTCAATAATCTACCTTACCTACCTACATACTATATTTTTTAGACTGTGGCGCGTCGACACTCTGTATGATTGTAGGTAGGTAACAAATGCTTGGAACTTGCGGCATTGTAGGAAATCATTTATATTGTAAATAGCTACCGTATCTGAACATACCTACATTTATGTACTTATAAGTAAATGACAAAGAAACTATTTATTGGTGTAGGTAGGTACCTATTTACCAAATATAACTTTATCATTTAGGTAGGTAGGTAGGTGGCACCTAAGTTTATACGCCAAACTTAGGTGGCACCTAAGTTTATACGCCAAACTTACCATTTTTCGAGTAGGTAGGTACCTAACAATTTTCTATTTTGTTTTTTAGGTTTCATCTACTTCACCTACATAGGTACCTACTTTATTTTTTAGACTGTGGCGCGTCGACACTCTGATTGTAGGTAAATAGCTATTGTATCTGATCATACCTACATACGTAAGGTGACAAAGAAACTATTTATTTGTGTACCTATCTACTATAACTTTAGGTACTTAGGTAGGTAGTGACCTATTATAGGTTTATACGCCAACAGTCTGATAATATAATGAGAAGTATCTACTTACCATTTTTCGAGCAACAATTTTCTATGCTGTGTCTTAGGCTTCAATTTTCTTTTATTGTTTTTATTACCCATATTATTTATAGATAAATCTGTACTGCACTGATTTGAAACGCGGGGGGAATTTTTGGGAGACAAATGGCGTGCGTCCAACCTCGAAGACGTCTTGACGGGCACTGGCCGCCCGGTGCGAGCGCCTGAACGGATAGATTTTGATAGTTTTCTTTCACAGGGATGAATAATAACAAAATAATAATATTTTTTTTTACAATTTTTTAGTAAATAAAAAGCCCTATCTTTTGATATTAATTTGACATTATTTCAAAAAGAAACCTTTTAGTACCAACCGTTTGAAATATCGATTTAGTGTCATCTTTATGATTTTTTTTAATCGAGAAAATTATTATTATTCACGTTTCTATCTTTACAAAGTTCTAGTATATATGTTCAATTTTAATAAAAAAAATATTTATTGTGCAATTTTTACATTTCTGTAGAGATACAGTTGTTAAAACATCCAAAAGTTTCGAATAAGCCCGCCTTAATTAAACCAACTTTAATTTACGTGGGCCTACTGGAAGGCCCGCCCTCCCCCCTTTGATTCCGTTCTCGTGGTTCGTCGTTGATTAAAAAAAACATAAATTCTTGAGACCCTTCATTATTTTGACGATTTATTACTTTTATACTAGATGTTAAACCATTTCTAGGTTGAATTAATTTCAACTTTTCACTATTGGGATAGGGTAGAAATTAGTAAGGGTCCGATAACAATAGGCCGTAACATCTGCTGATTTGGCGGGAAGGTGAGGTAGGTAGCTAGCAAGCCAGCGACATAAAACATGACTTTCCTATACTTTAGGTACCTAGCCTCATCTTCACTATTGTAATTATTTGTGTACTACTCAAGCTCTTTAGAAGTAAAAGTACCTACCTACGAATAAATGAACTACCTACTGTGAAATTACATTCTGTATCTAAATCTTATCCCTTTGCGCTAACCTAATCCGGGCACCGCACCGTGTGCCACGGTGATAGGCCGGTGTCCGTGATAGACCATGGCCCTGTGGTGTGTGCCACTGGCCACAGTTTCTTTGTTTTCTCTGCCTGTGTGTCGGTCATGTCATGAACCACCATCTGCAATTCTGCATGCAAGTTGTATGTGGTTGCATGCTTGCATGCACAAAAAATAAACAGCCAGCCGCCAGCAGTGAACGGGCTGCGGCCCGCGACCGACCGACAAGCGACACGCTGCCGCGTTCGACTTCGCGTTCGCGTCGTCGCGTCGCTGTCGCGCTTCAGTCAGTCGCGTAAACGCAAACGTCGTAGTGGGTCGTGTTTTCCTCGCTATTGTTATTTTTTACGTCGGATGAACTTTTGTGTGTGTGGATTGTGTTGTTTGTAATTCTGTTATTGTTGGTAAGTTAATTGTTCTTTTTTATATATTTGCATACCAACCTAGTGCATGCTGCATGAATTAACTCGAAAAAAATATTTTCTTCATGGTAGAAAGAAATCATAGACGCACTTTGTAAACATTCTAATGCGAATCTGGCGATTTTTATTTTCGTGCGTTGTTTTAGCTCAAAATATTGGTTTTAATTCTCGATATGTACGATCTCTGCTTTCTACATGCCTTGATTTTATAGGCGATTGAATATTCAATTAGTAGGTTACTTAGCGCGCTTAGTTACCTACAGTTAGACCATAGACCTATGTTTTCCTGTTCAAAAGTGCCAAAAGTTTTAGATAAGATAAGTAGGTAGGTGCCTACCTACTAAAACAAATTAGTAAGTTAAGTGCCTACTACTAGTGTAGGTACTAAGTTAGGTAGTACTTTTGGGTGAGCTTTGCTTGTAAGTTGTACTACCATTGAAAATTAAATGAAACACCGGCGGGGTGTGCAAAAAATGCCAAAGAAATATTAGTACTTACTTAAGTAAGTATTGTACCTACTTAACTCACCTGAACTAGAAAAAAAGTAGTTTTTTTAGCAAAGGCTGCCAGATTTAATTGCATAACTATCGTAAAGACGATAGTTTTTACCGGAACATAGACTTTGACATGTATTTCAAAGGCCGATACACTCAGCAAACGGCCAATCCACAACATAATTTGCACTCTGTCTTGGTTGGAGTCGTATGTTATCTCGTTCTTTAAAAAAAACCGATGTAAAGATCGACGCTCAAACTAATAACAATATGTACTTGAACGGAAGGTTCAAACCGAAGGGTTAGTGAACGAACACCGTATGGATGAGTGCCCTTGACAGAACCCAAATAATCAGGATATCGTACGTCAAGCACCTGTCATTAGGCTAGGATGCCTATTTATAAAAAAAAACATAATATACATAGGTAGGTTCGTGTGTACCTACATGGGACCGTATGGTGTCCCGCCCTAAGAATATACCCCTAAGAATCCTTTCGCGAAGGTCGTAAAAGCAGACTAAAGGATACACTAGGGGACGGACAGCTGCATCCACCTGAGTACTCAACTGCGATCACCAATCTGTCTGCCAAGCGTGGCGATTATGTGAAATTCCCCCATAGCAATCTATAGGAGAGCCGGGTGCGATATTTGAATGTCATCGTATTACTAAACGTCAGTGAAATTGCCGTTGATCCCCGATGTACAAATTTCTATAATGTAGGTATATTGAAACTCATTGATGACTAAAATTCTTATATCTATATCCAGGGCCCCAATTCTACTAAACAAATTGTGTTTGAATTGTTAATGAATTATCACAAAATTGTCATTTTATACACTTTTTGTATAGCAAAAGTGTCAAAGGGACCATTTTGAGATGGTCTTAACAATTTGTTTAGTAGAATTGGGGCCCAGTACATTTCTTGAAAAACTGTGATTTGCTGCCTTTTTGACATAGCTTTTTGATGTCAGTGACAATCAAAATCCACCCCAGCAGTGGACGTCTGGTGATGATGGTAGGCACCTATGCGAGATTGGTTGCGTTTTGGCCACATAGAGTTAAAATTCTACAAAAGGAATGGTTAGGCTAAATTACATATTTTGATGCCTACATTAAATTTAAATTGATGGCTGCCATTTCTGGCTTGGCGAAAGATAACATGGCATGTAAGTATAACTTCTGACCCTAGCTGATAATAATAAATCAAGTAAAAATATGTGCTAAATTAAATATTTATGCTAGCCATTTAGCACATTAATTTTATTAGTTAAATATATCAACATAGGTCAAAAGCTATCTATTAAATAAAATGTTCGTAAAACTGTGACGCAAGTAACTTTAGACAAAGGGCTTCATAATCGATTTAGAAACCGATTATGATGTAGAAACAAACGGATGGAACAAATGGAAGTCGGTGGATGGAGGCGGCTCAAGACCATTCGTCTTGGCGTTATGTGGGGGAGACCTATGTCCAGCAGTGGATTTCTATTAGCTGGTGTTGATTATGAGCTGTTCTATGAGTAAGACGATGAACGACTCTTATTAAAATTTAAAAGAAAATAAGTATGTAGTTTAATTTAAATTACATTTTATTTAAATTTTATTTCTGCTCAAATAAACGAGCGTGCAATGAAATAGGGGTCACTTTTAGAAAAAAATAGGAACTAATTTACACTTTAAACCATGTTTTAAACAAAATTTTTTAGTAGGTAGGTACTTATTTTTTATTTAATAAATGTAATATTTTTATATATTTTTAACCGACTTCCCAAAAAGGAGGAGGTTCTCAATTCGGTTGTATTTTTTTTTTTTTTTTTAATGTTTGTTTCCGCATATCTCCGGCATTTATGAACGGATTTGAAAAATTCTTTTTTTATTTGAATAGATATACTTCCAGATTGGTCCCATTTTTTTCAGACTCCAGTTCTGATGATGGGATCCATGAGGAATTGAGGGAACTCCTCAAATATTGTAGGCATACATATGGCGATTTTGATATTTTCAGCAAGACACCAAGCATTTGCATTCAGAAAGTATCATAATCCTTTCACCACTATGGTTCTCTCATAATTTTTTTTCATCCAAAATTATTTAGTCGAATGGCGGAAGTCGGTTTTTTAAATGAAAAGTTATATTATGTATAATTGAATAGTATTTTTTACAAAAGTCATTATATACGCGGTATACGTCACATATTTATATGCAAGTAAGTAAGTACCTATACCTAAATGCAATACAAATTCAAACCCATCCAGCTCCGGTCGAAGCTAATTTGAATACACGAGATAATTCATACATTTACATACAATAAGGCAGCGGTGATAGATTTCCTCAATAAACATTGTGAAATGAATTCATCGGATCATTGTTCCCACAGCTGGGACTGGGTTACGACGATTAAAATCATGCCAAGCAACCAGTGTGTGTATGGGCGTGGGTTTTGTGTGGATATTTCGGCTGTTGTCAAACTGGCATCCTGGTTTTGTCATACAAAATATGGGTAAAGAGATCCTTGGGTTTTTAAGAAAAGTATAACCATGTTGTTAGTAGAAATGACGACCTCTATGGCGCGGCGGACGAGTAGCCGGCTGTGATGCAAGAGGTTGCGGGTTCGATTCCCGCTGCGGGACAAATGTTTGTATAATCTGCAAATAATTTTGTATATGTTATATGTATATGTTTTTGTTTTTCTAGTGTATTCAGCTCGCTTCAAACCGCAGATTCCTGCATTTCTTATGAAATGATAGATAAATAGATAGAAAATATTTTATTGCATAAGATAAAAAAAACAAGTGCATAGGCGAACTTAATCCTAATTAGCATTTTCTTCCAGCTAACCTTTGTGTAAGAGTACTATAGGAAAATAATACAAATCGAGATTATGAAGTAAAAAAATAAAACATACAAATGAATAAACACGTAATGAAATGCATGATCGGATGGGATTAAGCAATTTTTATTTTTATAATTTTGACCTTAACTTTATTATCATCTAAGTTTATGAATGTTTTGTCTCTTGACCTAATGATTTTTATGTGACTGGATTATAATTTTATGTGTTGAAATGTACTAAACTAAGAGTTGGTGTGTAATTATATACCTATACCTACCTAATTAGTGTAACTGGCATTTGATGCCGTTTTAATTAATTAAATAAAAAAATGATCTTATTTAGTCAATTGTATTCGATACATAAGCTTTAGGTAGGTAGAGTATCTCGCTAGCAGTAGGTAATATAATGAGTCCATATCTGTTGTCGAGATGTCCGCTTAGGTCGCCTGCTACACTAATTACGACGGCCTAAATTGTGATCGTACTGTGCAGTTATATTTGCTACTTATTGTCTAACACGTGCTGTGTTATTTTTGGATTGGCACACTTTTATATACTTACTTAATAAAAACACAGATAAATAGGTACACCTACATAATAGTCTTCTTCATTTTTTATTTAATGGTCTCTGAGGAAAACTATGCTCCTGTGGGAAAACTTTCCTCAATTTTGCCAATGTCAAGTAATTATTTTGATAAAGTTAGGTCAAGTCGTCAAAGTCCCAGTCAAGTCATGTTGTAGAAAAACGATGGCAGTTTCACTACAACATGTAGTGAAACTGCCATTTTTCGTGGTCAATTTCCACCCGTTTGAAAAGACACGCAATACACTTATATTTAAATTCACTACCACGTGTTCTTCAAATAAGCTACACCGGTTAAAATGCCACCTAAAATTACACGATATAACTCAAAAAAACACTAGAAATTTAAATAAAATCAAAATGGACGACGTCTCGTTTCGAAAAAGCAGAAAAAAGACCTACATAATATAGTCGCCTGAGAGCTGATTCTGAGATTTGACAAGCAAATGACACGGACGTATGGTGCAGTGTAGTCGTTGATATATATATATTACTATATCAATGAGTGTAGTGTGGATTTTTCTCGTATTTTTGTATGGCGACACCGATGAGCGCCCCTAGCGTTCACTCTGTGAACCTCAAACCTCATTTTCCATACAAAAATACGTCAAAACACCATACGTCCGTGTCAATTGCTTGTCAAAACTCAGAATCAGCTCTCTGCTTACTTTTCCCGTCAAAATTGCCGCTATAGGGTCCGGCCTAAGAATATACCCCTCCATCTCCTCCCGTGGATGTCGTAAAAGTCGAAGGGATTATACAAGGGAATGGACAGCAGCATCCACCTAATGTAGTAAACACCAATACTGCGGCCACCAATCCGCCTGCCAAGCGTGGTGATCATGGCAATACCACCCATTGCATTCAATCGGGGAAGCCTCGTCCAAAAGCGGACATCAACGACTTATGATGAAGATGATGATGATGAATCGACAAAACTCTTGTAACTTTCTTAGCGACGAAGATACAGGTAGTAGCAACCACTCTTTCACTCTTTCATCTTTAAACCATATGCAAATAAAACAAAGTGGCATGATAGCTTACAGTTCTATACATCAGGTAAGGATTCAAAGATACTTGTGTAAAGACAAGAGTTAGACAACTGTACGCCCGAGCGCAAGCTAGCGAAAACGCTTTGACATTGTTTATATTTTATAAACATTAAAAAACCTGATGAAAAGTAGTAACCGTAGCAAAAAACGCCTGCAACACCAGAGGCATAAAACGCGCGGTACCGACCCTGGGACATAATTATATGAAAAGTCTCATGTATACCTGTAATTTCACCGGCACCCGTACCCTTCAAACCGAAACACAGCAATGCGAGCACTACTGCTTGGCGGCAGAAATAGGTCCGGTGGTAGTACTTCCCCGGACGAACGCTTTCACAAGAAGTTCTAATAACAAAATAAAATTATATTATCTCTATACATTTCAGTTAGCGCTTTGTGAATGCGCTAACTGTTTGCATGGACAATTGTCTACGTTTGATGACCTCAAATATCTTGGATCAATCGAGTTCTAATTCCGCCATATCAGTGGATCGCCGATCGATCGGTTCCGTCCGAGCTGAAAATACCAGCACTTGTAGCGCCCAGCTGTCTCTTACGTCATAGTATCGAACGTAAATAAACGTTATCTAGCAAAGCACATCGTTTCGGTGAAAAAAGCCTTCAAACAACCTGCACATAATTTCTCACAAGATTTCCTCGTCGGAGCTAGGTACCCCATTTTAGATTTATTTATTCATCAAGTTAATATAATTATTTATTACTGTTGTGAAGCAGACAGTCGGTGTTTTCACTTCCACGGTTCCAGCGGAAGATCAGCATTGTGTTGCCACAACATAACAAATGCTGAGCTGAACGAACGCCAATATATTTGTGTCAGTGATGCGTGACTGTTAGCGGTACGCAAAGATTTAAATCGTTGGCGGTAGGTACTGAGACGCACAAATAGTTTGTGCCTGTCAGTTTTCAATTTGTGACAAATTATTTAATGCGTTTAGTTTCTGATAGATCCTGTGAATTTGATTTCACCGGTAGCTAGCAAAAGGCCTTTTGCAAGCGAACGAAGTTTGTTGAAACCTCCAAGGTTGAAACTAACGCACCACGGGTCTAGCTAGATATTAGTGTAGGTACTTACTGTTCATGTGTACAAAATGTCATGGAGTATGATAAAGTAACAGCCAAAATAGAAGCAAACTTCGTTCGTGTACAAAAGGGTGTAAGCTTTCATATAAAATAAATTTTCCACTGCGCTATATGAATACATAGGAGTTTTTAGGTTTTATTTATTTTATTTTCAAAATATTGTTAAATGAAATATATTTTCTCAGGTAGCATTCTAATTTGCAAAACAAGGTAGGAAATCCAACCCACAACCTTTTTGTTGCAGAGCATTTATTTGTCCTTCCCAAATGACGAGCTTACAACCTACTTACCTGAATCACTACACTACTATATTATACACTTATACGTACTGTAGGTACGTACCTATGCTACGTGACACCTACTGCATCACGTGTAATAGTCAAGGTAGGCACAGTACTTTCCCCAAAACATAATTATCAACATAGGTACCTACATCTATGTTGCATGACTCACTTACTGACTGTCAATTAACGCACAGCCCAAACCATAAGTCCTAACTCCTAAGAGACCTGAGGCCCAATTTTCTTAATTATTTTAAAACTACACTGAAAGTTAATTCGAGTCGAGACTGAATTGTGAATACACTGAATGTTTGTATTCTGCTCAATAACAATTTAGTCTACTTTCGATTCACGTTGACTGTCATTAGAGTAGGATAGTTATACATATCATTGGAAAGAGTAAAGAGAGTTTCCATCTAGCTAAAATTATCGAAAAAACTTTGAATCGTTCAAGTTTTGGTCACATTTCGATAAAATCACATTACCGTGTTGTATTCTGACTATTTCTGACATCGACACTAGATCAAAACGTGACCCCGAACTTTAATTTGACTAATTTTCATTACGAGAATTGGGCCTTTGATATTTGGAGGGTACATTCCTTTTGTAGTCTAGGGGTGCACTAAGGTTTTGAAGTTCTTTTTTTCTATGTATCAGCTTCTCCTTTGTTCTAGAGGCACGACACAGGCGCATCCCACCTAGTAGTAAAAAGGATCATCAAATCAAGCCAAGCTGTATTTTTTGCCCTGATTCTTCTAGGCTAGGTCGCGTTGGAACAGGAGTAATTGAGGTTTTTATATTAAGACGATTCAAAATGATCCTTGTGATTTCAATAAATAAAATCTTAATTTTGAATTGACTTGTCTTATACCGTGGTGTGTCACTCTGGGTCTAGCCTAAGAATAGACCTTTCCATCTCTCCGTTGGATGTCGTAAAAGCCGACTAAGGGATTACACCAGGGGATGGGCAGCAGCATCCACCAGAGTTGTCAACAGGAATACTGCGATCACTAATCCGTCTGGCAAGCGTGGTGATTCCCCCCCATTGTATTTACCGAGGATGCCTCGTCCAGCAGTGGACGTCTAAAGGCTGGTAATGATGATAGTGATGACTAAGAAAGGAAAATCCAAACTTCACCCCGTACGGGGGTACAGCGGGGTGTTGAAGTTTGTATTGAAAAAACTCCACGCGGACGAAATCGCGGGCTTTCCACTTGTGTACCAAAATTTAGGTAGGTTGGTTTGGTATTCAGTGATTCAGGAGGACCATGGACTAACCACGATGACAGCGTCATTTGAGTGTAGGTAGAAAATGGTGATTCATTATTATTCATCATTACGGACATTAGTGCGGCTAGGATTTGTTGCACCTTAGATTCATTCAGCAACGGTTCTTGTTCTACCAACCATTCTAGAAAGTTTTAAGTTGCACAAATTGTGCTGAGAAGTAGGTACTTATATATTATTTATTTATTTATTTATTTTTATTTTATTTATTTATCAAACAAAGTGATTACAAAAAATTTGGTTAGTAATGTCTTAAAACCTAAGTTAGTTAAGTTATATCAACCTGCCTATTTGCAGATTGGTTATTTTAGAAATCGAACGTTTGCAGCACGAGTTTGCGACATGAAAAATCGAAAAGAGGTTTCAAAATTAAAATTTAAAAAAAAATCGGCGAAACTTTTGTGAACCCTTAGCTTCAGATTCAGACAGAGAACCCTTGTCTTGATAGACTGTCAAAGTGGACCACAGAATCACAGAATGTGATCATAATAAAGGATTACGTTTTTGTGTATATTCTGAAGTACAGAACCCTGATTAATTAAGTATTTATTGCATGGAAAACATTCACTCTTTTAAATTCTGAGTGAGTCATTCTAGTGGTGGGTTAGATTATGAATCGAACTTGTCGATAAAACCTCCCTTCCCTTGCGAATGATTGAAGAATGATGAATCGATGATGCAGGTTAGTGTACTTGATAACAATATAATACGAGGAATTTTAAACAGGGATGGGCCTAAACAAACAATATCGATTAGAGTATTTAATTTACATTTGGAGGATTTTACGAAAGGTAAAATGTTAACTGACTTTATTATTGATTAGACGGTGATGTTATAAAACGTTTAGCTGTTATGTACCAAGTACCAACATACCTTTATTTGGTTGCTCCTAACGCAACCTTATGTACCTAAGTAGGCTTACTTACATACTTAAGTAACTTTTTTGTTTTTAGGGTTCTGTACCCAAATGGTAAAACGGACCCTATTACTCATGGCTCCGCTGTCCGTCCGTCCGTCCGTCACCAGGCTTTATCTCATGCGATGATGTATTTCTGTTGCTGTTATAGCGGTAACAGAAATAGGTACAATTAATCAATTGAGTAATTGTTGTTAAACAAATACTAAAAAACAGAGGCCCAATTTTCTAATTTAAAAACATTCAATTCGCAGTATAAATCTCGTCTCAGTCGCACTGTCACGAATAGTAACTATTACTTAATCTTCGCGTTTCTTGCGAAGAATATGTAATAAGTAGTTATTACTTATACGAAACAGTACGACTGACCCGAAATTATATTGTGACTGGATTGATTTTAAATTAGAGAATTGGGCCTCTGAATAAAATAAATATTTAATCAATCAATCAATCAATCAAATTATTTATTTGCTTCAAATAGGGTTACTAATAAAAAATATAGGGTTATAATTTAAGGGGGCTCCCATACAACAAACGTGATTTTTTTGCCGTTTTTATAGATAATGGTACGGAACCCTTTGTGCGTGAGTCCGACATGCATTTGGTCGGGGCTTATTTTTTGTAATTTTCACCAAATGTTTATTAACAGTAAACGTACGATAGTAACAGTATTATAGAATAGTCCTAGGTTTAGTCCCACGTGCGTGCGGTCCGTGTGGAATTCACCAAATTGTAATTTCATTCCTGCGACCTCGCATAATGTGTCCAGGGCTACATAACTGCCCCAAGGGAGGGACTGTTCTGTTTGCCCCATATACAATGATTTACAGCCTGTCTTGGGGGCGAGGGAGGATATGGTAAGTTTATTGAGGGCATCTGACTATCGAATCTAAGACCCTCGATATGCAGACCTTTTGCGTTTATCTGCTGTAGTGCGGTTCTAGAATTAATTTTGAAAAAAAAAACAAATTGTTCGGCACTGGTCCGTGATTCCCCAAGATCTGTGGTAATTCTTAAAGAAATCATAAAAAAAATATAGTCAAATAATGATGATGAACATATGAAGAAAAGCTATTTTGTTAGTGAAATAATTTAATTTAAGATAAAGAAGTTATCATTATTATTTGTTAAAAACGAACACAAGTTGAGCTATAACATCAAAGTGAAATTTACAAAAATAAAAGAAATAAAAAACAAACCACATACTACATTGACTAACATAGATTTAAGACCTTAGCGTGTAAAATTATGTGTATTCTTACAAATAAACTATTGAATCTTGAATCTGCTCTGCCAATGTATCACTTTGTCCCAGGACTTCGGGAGACACTTGCCTGACAATAAAGATAGCGCTGTTTGCTAATTAAAAATAATAGTTCACCTATTGTCCTTTCGATTAAACTTAGATAGAACACTCACAATAGAAATTTCTTAGATAAAACAAGTGGTTCTGGGAGCAATAGGTATGTTAATTTACGACGTAGTAAAATAGCAAACATGGCTATACACAAAAATATCAATTTTTACCTAGCATACAAGCAAACTTAAAAATTATAATGTATTTATTTCAGGCTACATGGGAAATGAATAATAAAATGATATCTATACAATAAGCCCATAGAACCTTATAAGTAGACTAATATAATATTTTTCAACACACTTGCTCATAAAGTGGCTCTAATTTCACCGCAATTAGGCACATAATGACACCTATAATCAAACTGTGACTTTTTCATTGCTATAACTCACAAGTGAGTTATAGAGTTTTTTTTTATATCAAACTGTGACTTTTTCATTGCTATAACTCACAAGTGAGTTATAGAGTTTTTTTTTATTTATTGGTTAAGTTGCTTTCCTCATTCAAATCCATTCCGTTGCAATCCCCATTTTGTACGTTGCTAAAACGCTAGCCGCGGAAAGCAAAAAAAAAAAGAAACCTCATTCTTTTAGTCTATGGCCGATCGCCATTGTTAGATGCGCATAGGAAAACTGATTAATTTTTCCCGCCATAGGGATAAATTTTTCACAACTCGTTTTCACTGTTAAAATTATAGTTATTTTCTTCACAAGTGTGTTGAAAAACGTCGTATGATACACGTGTGTATTAATGATTACCGTCCTCGGCTCTCTTAAGACCCTCGCCTGACGGCTCGGGTCTCAATGGCGCCTCTGACGTAATCACTAACTTTACACACTTGTACCATAATGTACTATTACTTAATACTAACACTTTACATCTTTTGGGAGATTAAGAAGAGACAAAGGTTGTATCAAATAAAAGCTATTAAAAAGGATATTTATAAAATCTATTTGAATGTGGTTTTAAAACATTCGCAATGTCAATGTTTATTCAGCGACCCGTCTCTATACATTGTTACATTCCAACACAGACAAACAGAGGCAACTAATTCAAACACGTTAATGACAGCTGTCAATCCAATTGAATCGAGTGTATGTTTGTTTGCAGACATCACTAATTTGCTAAGAGCTCAACCAGTCGACAATCGATATCGGCCGTCACTATAGGCGTCATTGATCGCAAAAATGGGTAAAAGTGGCGTGCGTAATTTGATAAGTTTGATGACAGTCGATTTGATGGGTTTATTAACTCTTAAAGGTAGGGTACATAAAAATCAAATTACCAATCTTAGATTAGAATGGGACCAAGGCTGGCACTGTAGTTCCTGATACCCGCAACACAGCGAATCCTAGTGTGGGATTAGGGCTACGTATGTGACTGTTGGGTGTTATTTTAACCTGAGTAAATCTAGTACCTATACCCTGATTTTTTATTTCAGACAATTTTTGTAAACAAACATAATGTCAAGATATGCCACTGTGAGTATAAGGTGTCATGATTGTGTACTGGTGTAGCATACGTATAAATTCACATATGACACACATACATGACACTTATACACACAGTGACATTTCTTTGTTTACAAAAATTGTCTAAAATTAAAAATTAGGGTATAGTACTTACAAAGTTGAAAATAATAATAGACACATGAATTATTGTGGTATTAGAATTCCCGATGGCAAACTCTTTTTCAAATCTTATTAGTAGGTACCTTCCTACATAAAAACAGTAATTTTTTCTATTAAAAAAACTTAATTTTGTTTTAGCTATTTTTGTTTTATTATTGTGATTAAATTGAAAAGATAACTCATTCGCGCGCACTAACACAAGAAGATCTAACTAGCAAAAAAAATGTAGATATGAAGATTTTTGATACGCTAGGTCTGAGATCATTCTAGATCATTATAAATCTAAGAAGATTTGCATAAAATGATAGGATATTCAACTTGAGGTCAAGATGAGATGGTCATTAAAACAAAAATCACGTATCGCAGACGTCTAGGGATATTTATCACAACTAAATTGGCATGCTTCTCATAATATGAAAGTGAACTCATAATACTCATACAACTAGCTTGAAATAGTGAAGTAGCCTGACCCATTCCAAATTCCAGATAGCCATTAAATAGCCGTGATGATTTTATTATGTTACTTACGACGCTCGGCCCTCGTTCTTTGACTTGCAATAGTCTTGATGTATTAAATAACAAATTGATAGTATATTTACCAATGTGTTAATAATTTCTGGAATGTATTGCGATACTTTGATTAAATAAAGTGATAGGTTTATTGGTCGCTTTATCATAAAATGCTTAAGAATAATAGCACAAAACAAAACGAAAATCCGAGGCCGCTCGCTCCTTTTTATCTAAAACTACAGAGACAAAAATTAAACACGGAATATAGGGAATTACTCATAGTTTATAGGAAAACCTAAACGTAATCGGGGGCAAATTATAAAATAAAAAAAACTTTTGTCTAACTAGTCACTGGAAAAAGTTTTTTTTTACTTGATCATCTTTTAAAGCGAAAATGCGTTTAAAATGTGTTGCTTAATTTCACCGAAGACTAATAAGTTGAATTAGTCTAGTTAAGTCCTAGTGCTAACAATATGGTACTTGCACGGAACTCTCTCCACGCGAGTCCGACTCGCACTTGACCATTATTTTTTTCTTTTGTAATGTTGGAGTGATTCATCTCCGCATTCTCCGCTGATTCAGCTGTTGAAGTGGTTCACTTTCCTATCCTCATTTACTAAACCAAAAAGGTTAAAAGTTTCCCCAGAATCAGTCGCAGTTCTCATAACGCCTAATTAGGATGTGGAATTATCGATACTCGACTCTCGCCACTCGAATGGTGCATCATTAACCGCTCGATTATATTACTCGATTATAAGCAGTTTGTATTCAGAATCGATAGTGCCGAGGTACCTATATTGAGCTATTGTACTATAAACAATCACGGCCTTGGGTTGGCAGAACTGAATTTAAAACAGATATAGTTCGCTCTGCTTCTATCTTGATTGACACTTCCACAAATTAACTCATTGGTGGCAGAAAGTGTCGACATAAATCTCCATAAAATAACTCGCGTTATCTTCATTATAATAGGATTCATGAATAAATCAATAAATGTAGCATGCCATGGGCGTAGCCAGGGGTTTTTGGGGTTCAAAACCCCCTGCCCCTGAAATATTCAAAATGTTGACAAAATCTGATACTTTTTGAAGAAACACCAGTGTATATGTTTTTTTTTCACATGAATATTAAGATTTAGATCTAGATTTAGTAGATATACTACAATTTAGGCTCCCTCTTTAACGCACGCGATAACCCGCGCGCCATCTCGCTCGCGCGTGGGACATAAAACTACAAAAATGTAGTTTTATGTTTATTAAAAAAATATAAAATTTTCATATTCCAAAATATTTAACTCGTAGAACCCGTAGGTACTGAGTTCTAGTTCGTTTTTGTTAGGCAAAATCACATATTACGCCTTCTTAATGTCATTTCGTGTACATTTTTGTTGTTTTATTTTTTTGAAACCGGGGGGGGGGGTTACCCCCCCCCCCGAAACCCCGAAACTAAATCCTGGCTACGCCCGTGTAGCATGCACTAGTTACTTTATTCCGAATGACGGAGTCTGAGTGAGGACAGGAGTCAGATGATTAGGTACTTACTTGATGATTCATTTTGTTCCGGGTCTGGGTGTTGTGGTACTCCTGAGGGTAGTTCCTGATACCCACGACACAGGGAATCCTATAGACCCATATTTACTAGTGGTTCGCCCCGAACTGAGACCTCGCGATAACACCTTTATCAGCCCGACTACTTAACTAAGTAATTTCCATATTTATATTATTATTTTTGAAAATTTTCACCTCGAGGTCTACCAGTACAGTACAGGATCTACCAGTAACAACTCTAATTTCCTACACATCATCGAAATAACCTTTGAATAGGGCTAAGCAACGGGGCGTAATACTACATACTATATCAAGTACCTGACGAATTAATTGATAACGTCCTTTTGTCAAAACCATAGAACTCCAGCGTCATTCAAATTCCTAGAAATGAGAGGTCAACAATGGATGTTATATTGGTTTTTGTTTTATGGAGTACAAGTTTCTAAATTCTTCAGTTTCAGACTTTTCCCTGTAGTTGTGACACAAAAGCCACAAGCATACCAAATTTCAGCATTGTGGGATTGCTGGAAGTACCCTAGAATTTTTGATTTTTACGTTTTTTATTTTCCCTAATATCTCAAAAACTGCTAAGGCTAAATACTTATTAAAAACAGTTTTCAAATGTCCAACCAAATCGCTTTCATTAGACACCCCACTTGATCTGACTGTCTTACTTTTATTTTTTTTACCCCCTCTTGGACCCCAATATCTCAGCAACCCCCTGACCGATATAGCTCATAACCTTACCTACAAATTGTACCAATACTATCTACCCCCATACCAAATTTCAAGATCGGATTAACGGTTTGGAAGTTTTCATCGGACAAACATACATACATACATACACACATACATACAAATGCCGATTCTTCCAACTTGACTCAGAGAACTCGCTTCGCTCGTTCAATAAATCGAACTTGACTCTGAGAACGATCGTGACCGTGTTCCAATCTCAAAATTCCCGTGACAAAAATGAAATTTTTGATGTTCTTAGGATCGTTCAGCTTGTACTAATATTTATTCTGTGGTTGAGTTTTGTCTTTTAATTTAAAACGGGCCCTAGTGTGGGATCTTAAAAATTATCTCCATTTCCGTAAAGGTCTCCTAACCAAACTAAACTCTTTGGCTTCAATAGAGTTTGTATTTGTAGTAAAGTAAATAAACCATCTCGTTAAACTACACTCCAAATATCGTGAGGTAAGTACAAAAATACTATAGAATACGCTTTAGAGAGTGCATACCAAACCTTTCTCATCAAAAACCAACGACGCGTTAACTGGGGATAGTCATAATCATCTAACGGATGTAGGCGATGTACCTAGTGGTGTTAATTGTAACTTGGTAACTAAGCCAGTGGAAGAAATGTACAAATTTATGCCTCCCATACGCCAAGCGTGATCCATAGTCATGTAAACTCGAATGCTTTCACCAGCTTACTGCGTGACGTGATTATTCAGCATATTTTACAGTTACCTACCTACTTTAACTTCTGTTCAAGATTCAGGAATTAATTGATGACCTCTGTGGCGTGGCGGGCGAAGGTTAGCCTGCGACGCAGGAGGTTGCGAGTTCGATTCCCGCCTCGGAACAAATATTTGTACGATCTGCAGATATTTGTTCAGGGTGTTCTGGGTATTTTTCTATGTATAATAAAAAATATCTATTAATGTATTGTATTAAGTATATCAGTTATATCTAGTATCCATAACACAAGCTCTGCTTAGCTTAGGGGCTAGATAATGTTGTGTGTAATGTTGTTCAACATTTGACTAGGCCAGCGTTTAATTAAACTTAATAATTAACTAAACGAATTAATTAAAATTCAACATTTAATTTTAACTTTTGATTTATACACCCAACAGAATGAAGAGTGGAGGAAGGCCCTCCACTCCATGAACTAAAGATATTATAAATTTCGCAGGAAGTCGATGGATGGAGGCGGCTCAAGACCGTTCGTCGTGGCATTCTAAGAGAAAGGCCTATGTCCAGCAGTGGACTTCTACAGGCTGATAATGATGATACATCCAACAGTCACATGTGTAGTCTTGATCCCACACTAGGATTGCCTGTGTCGTGGGTATCAGGAACTAAGAGTACCATGGTACCATAACACCCAGACCTGGAACAAAAATTTACAGATCATACAAACATTTGTCCCGCAACGGGAATCGAACCCGCAACCTCTTGCACCTCAACCGGCTACTCCACCCGCCGCACGTCGCGCCTCAGACTATAATAATATAACTTAGCCCTCAAGTTTAGGGAAGGGACTGTAGTTTTGAAATATCGATAGAAAACGAAATGATGTAAATAGGTATGAGGTAGAAAAACTGACAATAATTTTCTTTGTTGTCTCATCTGGCCGTCATTACGAGTATGCATCAGTTACACAAGACACAATTTATTATATCACAGTAATGATGAATGTTTTTTCTGCAACAGGAAATGCACTTCATCAACCCATAAATCATAAAAGGATAAACAAATTATTAACGAACAGACATAATGTGTTTTCTTTTTCTTATTTCGTGAAATCGTCGCATTGCTGTTATTCAGTTCTTATTTCGTTACCCTTTCAGTAGAGTTTTGAAATCTATCTTTAACAGTCGCAAGAACTTTGACTTTATTTTTGTTCCGGTTTTAGCGAATTTAGCAATGCAAATTAGGCTTTGTGTTCTCGAAAACACCATACCTAACATACTTGACAATTGAAATTTTTGTTTTCATGCCTGTAAGATACTTTGCACGAGCCAAGACTCCAAATTAGGAAGACCACCTTGACATTTCCACATAAGACAATGTACTTGGCCTAAACAAAAGATAATAACTGCGTTTATTTTTGTAATATGACTAACCCCACGCGCTCACTAGGTCTTCAAGCTGCTTCAAATAAAAATGTAATCCTTTTTTCTTTTTGTTGCAGATATCTTCATGCGGTGACATCCGAGAAACAAAAGAAACATTTGAGACTCGGAGAAAATGACGAAGCAAAGTTCCGAATTTAAAATCAGTGATATTTTAGTGAATTGCTAGTGATAACGGATACCTACCAAAATGAATGACAATTGGTCCTTGTATGAAAACGTTTCAAAAATGGAAGTGCAAAATGCGACCTTTTATCCGACGGAAGCGACAATACTGGCAGCAGTATGCGCCTGTATCTTTAGTTTCGTCGGTGTAGTAGGTAAGTTTACCTTTTATAAACTGAATACGAATTTATATCATGTTTACAGAATCGATATTAACGTTGATCCACTAACGGCACATGCCATTAACTATTCGAGGAAGGCGTTGAAGCGCAGTATGTTTATTGGATGTCATATTGTATAAACAAAGTGTCATAATGTAATAAACATCACATTCTCTGAAGTTTCATTACGTATCGGTCATCGATACCATCGCATTGACAAAGACTTTCCATAGGCATTTATAATCAACTAGCTGCACCCTGCGGTCTCAGCCGCGTGATCAATGGTGAAAATTGATGATGATTATGATGAAAGGTAGCTTATGTGTTAATCCAGGGTATAAGGTATTTCCATTCCGAATTTCACCCAAGTCCGTACATGCGTTTAAGCTTGAAGAGGTAACAAACGTACCCACAAACTTTCGCATTATATTATATTTGTGAGATGAGATTAGTGAGATATTAGTGAAATGAGATGAGATTTATTATGATGCATATCGGGTGAATTCGTTGTTTAAGTCGTTATATGAAGTTCGTAGATAGAACTTAACTCAAGCTTAGATTTTTTGACAGATTTCAATGAAAAAATGTTAGCAAATGGGCTTTTCTTTCTGATACGCGAAACAGTTTTTTCTTGAGTATCGAATCTCGATTCTAGATTCACGCTTGAGCATAGTTCTTTTATGGACCTTAGGCAGTTTGTAGGTATTTGTGGCCTAATTGTCAGATAATTGAGTGTTCATAGGTACTTCTCAGTTTATTAGGAATTGTATCTTTGTGAAATAGAGCCCAAATCTTACAGGCAGGACTTTTTTTAATTGAACTCGATCGTAGATAGAACTTGATACCTAGTCTCCGAATAAGATTTTATGCCCAATATATTTTAATTTTTATGGGTGCAAGTTAAGAGACGACATGTAAAGAAAACATTTTTTTAAAGATGGATTTGCTTAAGCTCACCAACTAGAACTTACTTGATTACTTATATCTTTTCATTTTTATTGAATTCTCTAATCACCCTGACTTTGGTTTTACTATTCAAACACAGCTTGTATAGTTTCCATAAGCCCAAGCGCTATCACTAAAAAGCGTTCAATAATCGGTCACTTTACACGAACGCAACATAAAACGCTAAGTGCCAGTCGTAATCGGACTTCAAACGGTTTGTTACCAACTATTCGATAGTCGATACACAGCACAACGGGGCTCATACTCTAACAGCTGTGTAAACAAACAAGCCGTGCCCATCAATATCTAGCCTGCGTTCGACGGTTGAATATTTTTAAGAACAACATTTGGCACCATTTTTAGATTTATCGATAGTTCATGTTTACCGTAATTTATGTTGCTCACCTCTAATTGTGTCCACTGTGTGTACCAACCTAATAACATTTCATTTTCTTCTAGAAGTGTCTCAACTCTCTTGATGAACTATGATTATATAATGACATCATTATTATAATTTTTATTAGTCTAAATAATTGTTTTTGTTTCCAGTAATGCACCTACATAGTGTTATAATTTTAAAGAATTTATCAAAAAATAAATATCTCAATTTTTTTTTTGTAAAAATTGTTAAATTATTACATATTATTGTTACTTATATTTTTTTTGAATTGGTTTTTATATGTAATAACTTATTTCCGCATGCAATGTATTTTGTGTTTGGAACAAATAAATGAACCAAGAACATTCAAATAACTTACTAGGCACTTAGTTTAGATAGATAATCCCTACCGGCCTATCATCATCATCATCATCAGATGCCGTTAGACGTCCACTGCTGGTCTCCTCCATAAAATGCAATGGGGAGATTCGCCATAATCACCACGCTTGGCAGGAGGATTGATGATCGCAGTATTAGTGTTGATTACTCAGGTGGATGATGCTGCCCATCCCCTGGTATCCTTAAGTCGTCTTTTACGATATCATCGGGCTTGCCGGTCGGAGGGGTCTGCCTCGGGCATGCAGGCCTTTACCTATCTACACTCATTTGCTGGCAGGTTTTTATCTAACAAACGAAAATTCTAGATTGGTAGGTAAGTAGTAGATATTGTAAGTAAGTAGAGGAAATGTTAGTAGATGAGTCAGCCCTCTAAAATAAAGTCTGCATAATCCAAATAGGGTTCTATTCGGGTTTTTGGGATACTTAATTCAAAAACCCGAATGCCGGTTTTACCGAAAGGTTGGATTTTCGAAATGAACATACCTTTATTAGGTCGAGATGAGTGGGAATCCAAATTACACCCACTATATGTACCTATTTGTATTTATTTATTGCTCACATGTACGTACAATATTGTTAGTAATAGGTCTTATTTCTACTGTTAGTCAGGTAGGCACATGAACCCCAATAAGTCGCTGCAATTTGGAGTCAAGACATCAATCAAATTATTACCATCACAATACTTAAGTTAGTTTATTAAAATACAAGTCAAAGCAATTTAAAACAATGTCATAATTACACAAGAGTCAAAATAAGATGTAAGTCTTTAATATCAGAGGCCCAATTCTCTAAATTATTTTTAAAACTACACTGAAAGTTAACCGAATCGAGACTGAATTATGAATTGACAGAAAGTTGGTATTCTGCTCCCTTATAAATAACAATTTAGTCCACTTTCAATTCACGGTGACTACCATTAGAGTAGGATAGTTATATATATAATCGCAAAGAGTTAAGAGAGACTCCATCTACAATGCTAAAATTTTCGAAATAACTTTGAATCGTTCAAGTTTCGGTCACATTTCGATATAATCACATTACAGTGTTGTATTTTATGTTTAGAGAATACCATTTCTGACATTTAAGACATCGACACAAGATCGAAACATGATCCGAACTCTATTTTAATTATTTTTAAATTAGTGAATTGGGCCTCAGGCTTCGAGCAACACGGACTTCCACACGGGCCGGAACGGAGTAGCCTTAGCGATATATTACCATTCAAATAGTTCTGTCATTTTTTGCGGGGGGAAATGTGCACACAAGCGCAATTCCGCATATACACATCCAAATACAACATTGTAATGACGACACTCACACTAACAAACCTTGCACAGAATAACAACTAGTATTATTGAACGCATATGCCTACTTTCGCTTGTAGTTTGACAGAGAGGAACGCTGCGAATGGCTACTCCCTTCAGTCAAGTCAGTCGAAGATATCAGGCATACAATTCAATAACATGTCAAAATTAAAAGAACCTATCATCTTTGGCAACTGGTTGCAAGAAGATAAATTCCTCTTACGTACCTAATCACACTTCATGAATTTTTAGTTATCAACTGGTTGTGAAACAGGGACAGAATATATTTGGCAACTGCGGTAACTCACCTTCGTCATCAGTCAAAAGATTAATTTCGGCTTGTTTTAATTTGAACAATTTTGTTTTCAACAAAAAACTATAACGTATGCCTAACTACTTTCCAACCTATATACAGTCATTGCTTTCAACAATCCTAATTAATTCAACTCAATATTAATTTCTCGACACCATGAGAGATCCCTTACATGAGAGACGCAGTTAAACCCATAATAAAACCAGGGCTGTTGCCCTTCGAATAAAAGGGCCATTGAGAGTTCGTGACTCAACTCTCCTTGAAGAGATTTAAAATTAATCTTGAATGTGTATCATACGATTTTTAGAAATTAGATGAATCGTTTCTTTTTCCGGCCTAAGAATGGACCCCTCCGTCTCCTCCCGTGGATATCGTAAAAGCCGACTAAGGGCTCACCAGGGGATGGGCAGCATCATCCACCTGAGTTTGACGACCTCTGTGGTGCGGTGGGTGATGGTTCGCCTGCGACGCAGAAGGTTGCGGGTTCGATCCCCGCCTTGGAACAAATGTACGATCTGCAGATAATTGTTCCGGGTGTTCTGGGTATTTTCTATGTATAAGAAAAATAATGTATTGTGTATTATGTATACGTATATCAGTTATCTAGTACTACCCATAACACAAGCTCTGCTTAGCTTGGGGCTAGATAATGTTGTGTGAAATGTCCAGTATTATTTATTTATTTATTTTTATTTATTATTCAACCAATACTGCGATCACCAATTCGCCTGCCAAGCGTGGTGATGGTGATTACGGCAAAGCCCAGTGGACGTCATCGGCTGTTGATTTGACAGACGGATTGACGAATTGATTAGGGTTTCGTTGACCCATTTAGCTACATATCCCCAAAAATTACCAAATTCATTCGCATTTTACTAATAGGTACCTACGTCAAACAACACAAACTGTCCCACAACACCGATAAAAATTCTTTTAACACACACACTTTCAAATTATACCGACATTTCCCCTCCCTACCACTTTATCGTGAACAAAAGCAATTAGTCGAATTAGGGATGTCCTTGCGCCACCGTAGAATATGCAAGGTGCAGATAGAGGCGACTCCTTCAAACAACAACATTCACTTGTTTGTCTGTTTGCCTACGATAGTGGTGCGGCGTTAAACAATGGGTTTTCTGTGTTAATTAGTGCATTGACTTATACTTACTGCGAATGTGTGGTCAATCAAGCTGAAATAATGTAGTATCATAATTATAATTTGTTTTAAAGTTTTTTGTTTGTGTTTTGTTTTAATTAAAATTAATTTAAAACAAAACACTAATTAAAGAAAAAGAAACTCTTTCTTTGAAGAGAAAGTACAAGAATTGTTTTTTTTATAAACTATTATTTTATAGAACAAAAAAAATATATTTCATGTATTTTAATTTTATTATCAATATTTATAATATTTTTAAATCATACCTTAAAGTCTCTTATGTCTCTTTTAAAGTCTCTATCTTCTACCTTGTAGAGGTTGCGCAGTTTAATAAAATATGTCACGTCAATAGTATTACGTGACTTGAAATTTAAATGTTATGAAACTTAAATCTAATTGATACGAACAAATAATTATATATAAGCTCTGCTTAGCTTAGGGCTAGATAATGTTGTGTGAAATGTCCAGCATTTATTATTTATTTTATTACAAAATGGTTGATTATGTACCTACCTACATACTGGAAGGTAGCGATTCTGTGCAGTATAATCTAAATTTAGAGTGCGTTTAATATCGCGTGCCCTTTCTAATATACAAATAAAAGGGACCGCTATAATTATTAGCGCAGTTTAAATTTTAGAAAATGATGCACAGAATCGCTACCAATTAATTATATAGTCAATTTTATAGTGAAAGTGAGAAAAGTTCGTCATTGCCACAAGCAAGCTTAGTACATTGCAAATTAAATCAGTAAAATCCTTATTGTCAACAATCCGCACACGGGCGCTACAATAATAGCGTGCGCAAATCAATCAAACTGTCAATCTATCGATGCCAACCGCTGCCGGCCGACCCTAGGGGCTGTAATTATAGTATAAACACAATATGGCAGAAAATAAATAAAATACATTTTTGTTTGATTTTGAAGAGACCATCTAGCTAATATTGACTAAAGTTTTGAGTTTCTTAAACATTTTTAGTGTTTATGGAAATTATTTATGTTTGTACTAAAGTACTACGTAATCATCTCACAAGATAGTTTATTACCAGTTTTGTTCTTGTAGGTAGCTAGACCCGAGTGAATGTAGAAATATGTGTGAAAGTCTCGTTAAAAACACATTAAAAATACTTACCTACCTAATACAAATGTAAAAATCTTAGTACAGTACAGTTACATGATTGTATCAGAGGATTAATAAAAAGCTTTTCTAAAATTATCTCTAATAAAAATTTGAGTCGAGTTTATTTTCGTAGATAATTGGGAGAAATCGAAATTTACGAGCTGAGAGTAACACAATCATTTCATTCATATATGTTTTACCTTCAACAAAGCTGGGTTTAAAATAATTTTGTTTTTATTACCTACCTATTACTAGGTACTCGTAGTTTTTTTATGCCAGACATTTGTAACCCGAACCACAGAATAAAGACAGTACAGAAGGCTCACTTCATACAAATAGCTACTTTTGCTGGGACGCAACAAAGTGCAATTCAGCTCGCATAAGCGCTTAGTGCCTATCGCGATATTCACCTAAAGAACGAAAGGAGCAATAAATAGGTAAGTATCGCAATAGATAGGTTATTACATCCGGGATAATGAACTTCAGCAAAAATCAGATAGGTATAATAGAAGCTGATCAATTTTTACACATTCAACCTCTTGGCTCCTGACTTGGAGAAGCCACAGTTGAAGCGGAGCTTATAGGCAGTAGTGACAATGCTGAAATATAAATTGACGATACGACCAATGAATACTACCGACCTGTCCAAAACTACATTCGTTCATGAATGAAGCCTAAAAATAATGTTATAAGAAAAACATTAAATGGCTTAGGTTGTGACTTTTGTCTTACAGAAATATCGCGGTGACGTCATTTTAGTATACCTATACGGTAAAATTGACATCCGAAGTTATTCTGTGTTGATCTCACACAACAAGCATACAACACGCTGCTGTTAAAATCTTAAAAGACAAGAAAATATTGACTCTTGCTGTGCTGGTAATATTTGTATTAAATGATGGATTTTAAATTATAAAATAAACATGAGATTGATGGAGTCATCTTAGCAAATACCACTCCTTCAATAACTGATAATGAAAATAGGACAACGCCCGACTGAGTCCAAACAAATTAAATATTAATAACCTTAACTCTTGTTAAACGATATCAGTTGTGTGCAAACACTGTTTATCGCGTGGTGTGCTTACATTTACCTTTATTTTTGGTAATCCTAACTCTATTTTATCGAAATCAATGACTCCTACTTTTATCAATAGCTTAGATACGCAAGTTCTAAAATATTATCGCCATTTCATAGAAAAGTTTTTTTTTATTGTATGAGTAAGTGCCGTGGTGTATCCAGCCTAAGAATAGATCCCTCCATCTCCCGTAGATGTCGTAAAAGCCGACTAAGGGATTACACCAGGAGATGGGCAGCAGTATCCACCTAAGTACTCAACATAGCGATCACCAATCCCCCTGCCAAGCGTGGTGATTATAGCAAATCCTCCCATTGTATTTTATGGAGGGGGCTTCGTCCAGCAGTGGACATCTAAAGGCTGCTGATAATGATGATGATGATACGAGTTAATGACCGAACTGGCATGTGGCCCAACTGACGTTAAGCGGTAACCCCAGCCCACTATAAATGCAATACTTACCTCTTAGGTCACTTCTTACCCATGGCACCTAGGACGCGCGCGTCCCACTTGGCACTGCATTGCGCCCGTCATCCTGAGACACAAAGATAAAAGTAACTGCCTGTAATTTCACCGGCACTCAAAAACCGGAACATAGCAATGCGAGCACTACAGTAGTACCACCAAGCAGTAACTGCTTGGTGGCAGAAATAGTAGTAGGTAGGTACTTCCCCGGACGAACTCTTTCCAAGGAGCTCTATACTACTAGCAGACTTTCAGGGTTAGGTGCTTTCGTACACCTCTCATAGGTGGTTCGTAATCTTGTGTTGTGTTTTTGTATAATCTTGTGTTGTGTTTTAAATGGGTGAAATAAAAAAAAATTCTTTCTTTCTTTCTTTCTTTACACCCATTTCATTTATCTTTCATCCTATTCCCATATTTCTTAGAAATATCCTACGGTTTATAAGCTTGAAAAGATATACAACTTATACAAGTTGTATATCTATATACTATACGTCCCAAAGTCTTCGGATACAATACAACGCTTTTCCTTCGTCTAAAACAGGTAAATCGTCGTGCTTCGATTGCCATTCAATTGAATTAAGTCTGTTTATGATCAGGGTTCCCGGGATTGCTGTTCGATATAGTCTGCTTGTTGAAAAGAAACTCGATATGGCTAACATTGGTTTTAATCCTAGGTATTTGTTTAGTTTCCAGAACTAGCCAACACGTAGCATTGCTTGGATTGACTGATTTGTAATCAAAATTGTTTGATCCCAAAATATTTTGTGTGTTTAGGTACTTACCTTATCTAAATAGGAAAATTATGTCAAGTGCAATAGGAATAACGAATCTCAAGATACAAACTTCAAATTAAGTATCTTCCGAGAAGTCTGGGTCATACATCATATCCCGAGACGTTTGGTTTGATTGACAGTTGCTCGATAGACCTAATTATGTTAATTATTAGTCTGTTAACTTACTACATTGTGTAGATAGTATGACATAAATTACCAAATCTAACCATAGTTGGGGTTCTTGGGATAGATACTAGTCCAATAACTTTTCTCTTAAGGTGGATGGTGTCGCATGTGGCGCGAAATTCAAATTTTACTGTGTTTTTGCTCGTCACAGCTCATCAAAACTTTTTGAAATAGCGAAAACAGGTTTTTCGAAAACTAGTAGACCCAACACACATGTTTTAATTGATACTATTTCATAAATATCATTAGTTAAGCTACGGATACCCCTAAATAAAAAAAACACTGTAAAAATCATTGAACAATATTCGTAGCTAAAATAATTATCTTTTAGAGATACTATGTGTGTTAGGTTTCGTAGTTTTCGCAAAATCAGAATTCGCTAGCACAAGAAGTGTTTATGAGCTGTGATGAGCAAAAAACACAAATAAATCTGAATTTCACGCCACATGCGAGACGATTCACCTTAAATAAATAATAGTGTAACGTCACTACTGCGACACCATGCCATTGCAATCACCCACCATAGTTTTTTTTTTTTTTTTTAATTTCCCTATAATAGGAGGTTACCGGTAGGCCGCTTACACCCTTTCCTACGCGCCCGAAGGTTGCTTTTATTTTGGGTATTATTTCATATATTTCCATGAAATTTTATACATAATTATGATCAGTACATTAATAAACGAGAGTTGCGTCTGTTTTTTTAAATCTGTGATTTTTTTAAAGAATCTAACGCACCACGCGTACTAGCTACCGGTGACCTCCTCTTAAATGTGCAATTTGATAACCATTTCCACTTTTTCCAGGAAACCTAGTCACGACAGTCGCACTCCTCATGCACCCGAAACTTCGGACTCACGTGACGACTATGTTTGTGTTGTCCCTCTGCGTTTCGGACCTCCTCTTCTGCTCCATCAACCTGCCTCTGACTGCCAACCGGTACATCCAACAGCACTGGGGCTTAGGACCTCAGCTGTGCCAAATGTTCGCCTTCGTGTTCTATGGAAATGAAGCGGTGTCGCTTCTATCTATGGTCGCCATCACAATCAACAGGTGAGAAACTTTCGCGGGTGTGAAACAAATGTGCTTTCGCGTAGGTATATGTATTTGTATTTGTGTTGCATGGCACCTACTCTTAGTTCCTCGATACCCACGGCACAGGGAATCCTAGGGTGGGGTCAGGACTAGTATGTGACTGATGGGTGTTACGTTCTTGACCTTAATATTCATCCTTCTAAGTTTCAAAAGATTTGGACAACGCTAAGGCTGCCAAAATGATTTCCATTGTTGCGTTCCCCATTGCCATTTGCTACTGTAATTGGAGAGTTGATTCTTCATTAATGCTCAACTAAAGTGCTCTTCTACACGAGCGGCACGATCGATGTCAACGGCATAGGCAACTACACCCGTCGGCGGCAGCCGTCGACACGCCGGCAGCCGTTGACAGCTGCTGCAACAACTGCAAGCGGCGCTATAGGTCGACGGCTGCCGCCGACGGGTGTAGTTGCCTATGCCGTTGACATCGATCGTGCCGCTCGTGTATTGACATCCTACCGCTTGTGTATATAAAGCCTTTATAAAAACTTTTCTATCGACGTACACTAAAAAAAGTCGTTTTGGCAATAATGACGAAGTTAAATTTTTTAACATTCTTACATTTATACAATTTTTCAAACGTTTCACACACTGTAGCTATAGTTTCCGGAGGATGTTTTTCTCACTGTATTATTGTGAGTGTAAATCAAAAAGACAAGGCCACTATAGACTCGTGCTCTTCTATAGGTGGATAAAGATGTCTGAAAGCGTCATGAGTTAAAAACTTTTTGTTTTACTGCTTCACACCTCGACAAATAAATCAACGATGGCGTTTATAATCTCGTCGCTACTTGCCACGAATGTGCTTTTTACGACATGGGCACTGGGCAGGTGAAAAAGAAAATATTTTCAAATGTTGTTAGTTAACTAAGTACCTACGTCTACATGTTCTGTGCCTTGTATTAGGGGCCGTCCATTAATCACGTGATGTTTTTTTTTAGCATTTTTTAACCGAATAATAGATAATAATAATAATTTTTAGCATGTTAAAAAATTAAACAACTGTTCTTAAACCTCACCATACGTGGTGAGGTTTAAAACTACAAAAATCACGTGTATTTATTAAATGAATTATTAATTAGTGTGACTTCGTTCGTTGCCTGGCAACGGCGGGTTAAGGTCACACTACACGCCGCTTTTCGGTATAGAAACCGCGCAGTCGGCGAAAAAATAAATACACGTGATATCTTACAACAACCCCCCCTCTCCCATTTTGATATTTTGTGATTTTTTCTAAATCCCCTCCCCCCTGCGCTTTCAAGCCGCACATGGTTAATGAACGGTCAATATTCAAGTTCCGCATCCTCGCATCGTAGTTTTCACAAAACTTTGACCTTGTACGAAAAGGCCGAGTTCGACATAGGTAGATAGAAAATGCTTCATTGAATTATTAAAATACTGCAGGACAGATCTTAAATTAAAATTGTTCTGGGACCAATTCTCAGATTTCGAGTAATTACCTACTTAGGTATACCTATTAAGATTCTTAATAGGTACCTAAGTAATTACTTAAGTAAGTAAGTAAGTGCTCGAAATATTTCAAATAAGTACCTTGCGTAAAAGACCTATACTTATCTACTTTTTGGAGATGTCTCATCTTTCCTTTTCTCTTTCTCTTAATCTATGTCCTGCTAATGCAACTCGTAAATTAGATCCATCCAAAACGCTGCATCTTTTAGTTTCTACATAAATTTTTTGTAGTTGTTTTTTGTTTTCATTGTACCAAACAAAATGTTTGTTGTGTTTAGTTGTAAGTAGGTGTAAAAGAACGATTTCGTCATACTTGTCACTGGTTAATTTTTGGTCACCCTGCAAAGGGATAGTTACCGGTGAGCGCTTACGGCATTTTGTACGCGAACTAAGATTGGTTCTATTTTGGCTATTACTTCATTAAACTCCATGTTTTGTACAAATGATCAGCCGGGTGATTACGTAACCATGTTGCTACAGGTTTCAATCGATTTCAATGCTGTTTCTATTCGAAATGACGGTCTTGCGACTACAACATTTACGCATTTCGCTTACAAAGGTATCTTAGATTTGGTCTGCGTAAATTAGGTAATCGCTATGGGTGTGTTAGGTGTATTAGGTTTTCGTATAAACGTTATTTCAAATAGAAACAACATTGAAATCGATTGAAATCATTAGCAACAGAATTACGTAATCACCCGCCTGTACTTACACTAATATCTAGAACAGTGGAGCGTCAGTATTTAAAAAAATTGTTTTTTTTTTTATGATTTGGTAACATATAATTTTATAAGAAACTAACGCACCACGGGTCTAGATATTAGTGTACTGATTATGTGTACAAAGTTTCATGGACTTTGATGAAGTAATAGCCAAAATAGAGGCAAACTTTGTTCGCGTGCAAAACCGGTAACCTATAGAAATAAGGATTTGTCATGGAGATTGATTTCTTTGTAGCAATATTATGAACGTAATAACCCTTGTTCTATTTTCAAAACTTATCGCATTTACGGAGGAATCTACCTAGTAAAACAAGAGTGATGATTAAAAAATGTCATGTCTTATGAAAAAATTGGGACCAATCTGGAATCTTCGTTTCAAATAAACAAAAATACAACCGAATTAAGAAACTCCGCCTTTTTTGAAGTTAAAAATAATTTTCCAAATCGGTTTATAAACGACGGAGATTGAGGTAACAAACATAAAATAATACAACCGAATTGAGAACCTACTCCTTTTTTGAAGCTGGTTAACAAAAAGGCTAAATTCCCCTTTACAAGCATAGGCATACAAATTTACTAGGTTAGTTCGTTGACCTCCTGATTAAATCAGTCTATCCATGGTAGAGTCCCATTAATATTTATGCTCCGTAACCAAATGTTCTCGTAGGTACCTACCTACATAACCTACTTAGGGACCGTCCATTATTCATGTGAGGTTTGAAAGAGGGGGGTTTAGAAAAAATCACGAAATATCACAAGGGTGGGAGGGGGTTTGTTGTTAGATATCACGTGTATTTATTTTTTCGTCAAACGCGTGATTTCTAAAACGAAAAGGCCAGGCAACGAACGAAGTCACACTAATTAATAATTAATTTTAAAAATACACGCGATTTTGGTTGTTGGAGGGGGGGTAGTCTTAAACCTCACCAAGTATCACCAAGGAGGAGGGGGTGTTAAAAAATGCTTCAAAAAACATCACGTGATTAATGGACGGCCCCTTACTGGTCCATAATTGACCAGCCAGCTATCTAAAGAGTTTCACTTGTTTACCTTATTCATCATTATCAGCTGGTAGAGGTCCACATCTCCAATAGAATACAATGGGTGGGTTTACCATAATCACCACGCTTGGCAGGCGGATTAGTGATCGCAGTATTAGTGTTGAGTACTCAGGTGGATGCTTGCCCATCCAACCCACACACACTGGGATACACTAGTGTAATCCTGTTGGCTTTAAAGAGAGAAACTCTCTCCATAGCCCGCTGTGCGACTTTGAGCTTGTGCCAATAGTTAGCGACCACGGGTCTCCATGCCTTAAATCATTATTCTGACAAATTATACTAATTTTTTAATTGACAGAACTCCTCCGAAGTGCTGGCATGATTTAGTATGCCCGTATGTATCATGATGGTGATGGCCACAATTTAATTTACACACGGCCCCATTGTGTCTTAATTGCTTGGTGTAACAACATACAAGGAAGTATTTGATAAAAACAATGTTTTTATCAAAGGAAGTGATCTTATATTATTTCATTGTAAAGTAGGTAGGTACCTACCTAAAATATTAAATTGAATTTTAGTTCTGACTATTTACTTACTTCTTAGCTAGGTATACTTAATTAAATATAGGTAAAGTTTATAATAAATTAATATTGTTAATTTATTTAACTATAAAATCATTACTTACTAATAATAATGATACATTTAATGTGTGCCGTGGTGTGTCCATCCAGCCTAAGAATAGACCCCTCCTTCTCCCACGGATGTAGTAAAAGCCTAACTAAGGGATCACACCAGAGGATCCCCTGAAACTACGATCACCAATCCGCCTGCAAGCGGAAAATCCCCCCGTTGATTCAATGAGGGAGGCCTCGTGATATTTATGAGTATTCAAAATATTGTTTTTTTTTAATATTTTTACTAGACTTATACTAAGGTCTAGAATTTAATTGAGAGGGCGCTTACGTCTTTTTGCACGCGAACGAAGTTTCCTTCTGATTTGGCTATTACCTACTTCTTCAAACTCCATGAAACTTTGTACACAAGATCAGAGGCCCAATTCTCTAAATTGTTTTAAAACTAATCGAGACTGAATTATGAATTGACAGAAAGTTGGTATTCTGCTCCCTTATAAACAACAATTTAGTCTACTTTCAATTCACGGTGACTACCAATAGAGTATAATCGCAAATAATAAAGAGAGACTCCACCTACAATGCTAAAATTATCGAAAAAACTTTGAATCGTTCAAGTTTCGGTCACATTTCGATATAATCACATTACAGTGTTGTATTTTATGTTTAGAGAATTCCATTTCTGACATTTAAGACATCGACACAAGATCGAAACATGATCCGAACTCTATTTTAACTATTTTTAAGTTAATGAATTGGGTCTCAGTACCTAAGTACCCACACTGATATCTAGATCCGTGATGCGTTAGTTTCTTATAAAACTGTATGGTTGGTTATCAAGTCATTAATTTAAAAAAAAACTATTTTATTAAAAACTGTCTCACCATGGTTCTAGATATTAGTGTACTGATCATGTGTACAAAATGAAATGAAATAATAGCCAAAATAGAAGGAAGCGTACAAAAGGGCATGAGTGCCTGCCTACACCCTAGGATTGTAGGTGTCAAGTAAATTACGGCCCTTTGTAACTGATTAATTTGTTACCCTTTTACAAAATCGTGTCAAAATTTGCATACAATTTAATTTCTTCCATTCAAATTTGAATTTCAAATTACAATTAATTGGCATTGAGAGTCATGGTAGAAAGTGTGTTGATACGTTAATTCTCTACATTTCTCTCAAATTTCTACAGTTTATAAGTAATTTGTGTTTGCTGGATCGTGTCTTGTTTGACTAGTTACTGAATCGGAGAGTTCTTTCACGTTCCATCTGTGTATGTGATTAGCTTAGTGAAGCGTGGGTGAATGATTGAATGATTTCCAATAATTTCAATAACAGCTTTTGCACAAACCCCGCCGTGTCTTAGAACGACATGGCCTACCCCTAATACCTACTAGTACGTGGTACCTACTAATACCTAACTAATGAATGCACCTAACCTATTTTAGGTTGCTCGCTATTTTTAACCGACTTCCCAAAAAAGGAGGAGGTTCTCAATTCGGTCGTTTTTCGTTTTTCTTTTTTCGTTTTTTTTTAATGTTACCGCATATTATCTCCGGCGTTTATGAACCGATTTGGAAAATTCTTTTTTTATTTGAATAGATAAGAATACTTCCAGATTGGTCCCATTTTTTTTAGAATCCAGTTCTGATGATGGGTTCCATGCGGAATTGAGGGAACTCCTCAAATATTGTAGGCATACATATGGCGATTTTGATATTTTCAGCAACAAACCAAGCATTTGCATTCAAAAAGTATCATAATCCTTTCACCACTATGGTTCTTTCATAATTTTTTTTTCATCCAAATATTTAGTCGAATACAATGGCGGAAGTCGGTTTTTTAAATGAAAAGTTATGTACTTACTTACTAATCAGCTCTTTATATGACAAGCAGTTAACCCTGAATCTATAATTTATTACTTGCCAAGTTGTACCTATAAAAAAAACATGAAAGTATTTCAGTCTTCTGAATAATTACCATTTGTAACCCAGTCAAGTCACCAATATACATTTAGATATTCCTCTACATGAAAATAGTTCTTAGTACAGCTCATATTGACCAACAGTCACCAATAAAAGGGCTTGAGCACAAAAATAAACCCATTGAAAGAACGGGTCAGTAGCCGATGCTTATAAAGAAGTCACTGTTACGCTGAATCATGGCCTGCTTACGCTTCATGGTAGTTTTTAATCATTATAGTAAAGGGTTAAATGCAACTAAATACTTGCTTGACTATACAGTGCGTGGTATCACAAAATATATAGCTACAGAAGTCCAGCTCAGTGCAACAGGCGAACAGTATAACAGGCGCACATAAACATAGACACGTAGAATTTGTCGTGCGTTACTATGCGTGCACATCGTCTATGTGTGCATGCGCCTGTTATCGCTTGTTGTACTGAGCTTGCCTTCTGTACCTGTGTGTTTTGTGGTGGTACCCTGGATTCATTGTGAAAGGCTCCTTTTAGCCATTAGCGTAATCACAAAGGTTGCTCACTGCGTTTCAAAGTCGAAGGCAAAGAAAAACTAAGACAACGACATAGCCCGAATGTTTTGATTATAGATTGAGTTTGGGAAAAAAAGTTTCAAGAGATTTGGGTGTTACTCGTTGAGAATCCTCCAAACTAAAGCATCATCATCATCACCAGCCTGTTTACGTCTGGTTTAAGCCTCCCCCATCGTATAAAATGGGGGGGATTTGCCATAAAAAAACCAAGTGTAAACCTATGCGTTCCAAAGGAAAATTTAAATTTAATTGAATCACCACGCTTGGCAGGCGGATTGGTGATCGAAGTTTGCTGTAGACGCTGCTGCCCATTCCCTTGTGTGATCCCTTAGGACAGGGGTTCCCAAACTTATGTAGTCTACTGCCCACTTTGAGAATAAATAATTTTTTAGCGCCTCCATTTTTCATATATGAACTACACGGAGAGAAATATCGATCCGAGTTAGTTTTAGCAATCTCTTAATCAATATCAGTTGTAGTCGAGAGTCGAGAGCTAAGTCGGTGTCTAAGAGTCCTCCTAGCTAGATGAAATTACAAATCGCCCCCTAAGCCTCTACAAGTCTACACAACGCCCCCATTTTTTTCTGGGTCTCTTACTGCCACCCTTTAGGCCTGCAGGGCCCACAAGGGGGCGTTATCGCCCACTTTGGGTAAGGCTGCCTTAGGAGAAGAAAGGGTCTATTCTTAGGCCAGACTCCGGACGCACCACGGCCAAGCATCAGATAACATTATTTTCCAAACAGACGTTTTCACAACAGCATCTGTTATTAATTGATGTTGTTATCATAATAAGCTCGGTATAAACAAACTACGGAGCCTTGTTATCTAATCCTGCTTGCTTTCCCACGCGAGATAAGGGGAGTGCTTTCCACCCACTCGAATCAAGTCACTTGATGAAAGCCATGCGAATAGTTAATGATTGCTTGGAGACTTTGCCATGAGAAATCTTTTCAAGTGGAATCTCAGCGTCAAGAGAATAACAACCCAACAGTCACATAGTCCTTGATCTCACACTATAGGATTCCCTGTGTAGTGGGTATCTGAGGCCTAATTCTCTAACTTAAAAATAGTTAAAATAGAGTTCGGATCATGTTTCGATCTTGTGTCGATGTCTTAAATGTGAGAAATGGTATTCTCTAAACATAAAATACAACACTGTAATGTGATTATATCGAAATGTGACCGAAACTTGAACGATTCAAAGTTTTTTTGATAATTTTAGCATTGTAGATGGAGTCTCTCCTTACTCTTTGCAATTATATATATAACTATCCCACTCTAATGGTAGCACCGTGAATTGAAAGAAGACTTAATTGTTATTTATAAGGGAGCAGAATACCAACTTTCTGTCAATCCATAATTCAGTCTCGATTACTTTCAGTGTAATTTTGAAATAATTTAGAGAATTGGGCCTCAGAATGCTTGTTCGACTGTTCTATTGACATGGTGTATGTATGCTTGTGTCCACTGTATCTGCGCCCTAATTACAGTAGCAATAGAGATGGCAATGGCGAACGCAGCAATAGGGATCATTTTGGCAGCCTTAGCGCTATCTAAATCTTATGAAACTTGAATAGGGGAAACTTCTTGATCTAAATATTCCTAATTTCAAGTTTCAAAAGATTTGGACAGCGCTAAGGCTGCCAAAATGATCGCCATTGCCATTTACTACTGTATTTGGGGGGCTGTTTCATAGAGGTGCAAAGCTAACCCTTCACCATACTACTATTGAGATATCCACGGCTAACCTATTTTCCATCATTAAAAACACGTTAATAAATAAAAACGTCAAAAAAAACAATGAAAAGCACATGAGAAATATCGGCCCCACGCCACGGGTCGATCAGTTGACCGGGAGCGTTGAACTCGCGCGGCCGGAATAAATGCGTACATTGCTGGCTTCCAAATACGATACGAAACGAAAAAAAAAGTTTTCTCCGGTAAGAATCACCTCTCAGGCGAAAGCTATTTTATATAGCTATGATATAGGTAGCTTTACCGGTACCTTCAGTATTCGGGAGCTGTCTTTTTACACCCCGTATAGATTGGCAGACCTCCGCATAGACGCGCAGGGGTATGCGGATGACCTTGTGATAGTCGTGCGGGGGTTCTGCCAATCTACCATCTCTAGCATTATGCAGAAAGCTCTTAATACTGTCAGTGACTGGTGTGGTAACAGTGACCTCTCAGTCAACGCTGACAAAACAGTGATTGTGCCTTTTACTAATAAGCGTAGGCTGGATAGGCTTGTAAATCCAAAGCTTAACGGTAAAATAATCACCTTTTCCACGGAAGTAAAATACTTGGGCGTCACAATCGACCAAAAACTTACGTGGAATGCGCACTTAGTCAACGTTTTACAAAAGGCTAAGATGGCCCTGGGGGCTAGCAGCCGACTGATGGGTAACAACTGGGGTGTTAACCCCAGGATTGCCCTTTGGCTGTACACTGCCATTGTAAGGCCGATAATTAAATTCGCCTCCATGATATGGTACGACAAAGCCTTTCAGTCGACCGCCATTTCGAAGCTAGGCAGTATACAGAGGAGACTCAATTCTGGAATCACCAACATTGAGCATGACATCTGATGTCATGCTTTCAAGACATGTATTTGAAAAACAATACACCGTGGAAATGCCCTCTAGAGAAGACTGGTTGAACAACCAGTTACTCAATGAGACTGCGTGCCTAATTTGGTACACGGATGGCTCCAAAATGGGAATGGATGTAGGCTGTGGGGTTTATGGAGAGCGACCTAAGTTCAATAGGAGTATAAACTTGGGTAAGCACGCCTCTATCTTCCAAGCTGAGATCTTTGCCATTCTAGAATGTGCGGAAGTGAACCTACAAAAGCGCTACACCAACCACACAATATACATCAACTCCGACAGTCAGGCGGCCCTTCTGGCACTGGATTCGAAGGTTATCACGTCCGGTCTAGTTGAGGACTGTCTGTCACGTTTGAACTCTCTGGGCCTTAGGAACAGAGTTGTTTTAAGATGGGTTCCGGGTCACGCGGGCATACACGGTAACGAATGTGCTGATGCACTTGCGCGTGCTGGGGCTAGTAGCCCACAGATGGGCCCTGAGCCTTTCTGTGGTATACCAAAAAGCCTGGCTCAAAGAACCCTTACGAACTCCTGTTTCGAAGAGTCAATCAAGCTCTGGTTTGAGACCTCGGGCTTGAACCATTCCAAAGCCCTTATCAAACCCTTCGATAAGCGGAACACCAACCTAATGTTGGCGCTGAATAGAAGCAACCTTCGCATTATGGTCAGAGCCCTGACTGGACACTGTCGCCTTAACAAGCACATGTTCAAGTTAAGGCTATGTGATACGCAATCCTGCAGACTCTGTGAAGAGGCGGATGAATCGCCCCTTCATCTGCTAGGAGAGTGCGGGCCATTAATGCACAAACGCAGCATTTATCTGGGCAAACACTTTCTCAGCCCGGATGAGCTAATGGAAATTACCCCTAAGAAAATCCTACGGTTCCTAACAGCTGTAGGGTTTAGCGGTGAACTGTGAACGCCCTTTCTAGGGGCGATATGTAACAAGTGGCGATCACAATAGGTCTGTATGGCCGCAGTGATATTAAAGCCGCAAAAGATAAATAAAAAATAAATAAAAAAAAAGGGGGCTGTTTATCCTACTATTTGTAGCCCCAAGATGTAGCCCGAAACTTGAAATATTTGGAAGAATGAGGTCCACGGATTGTAGAAACTCTCTTGTCCAACCCATCAAATCAAAGAGTGTTTCTCGTGATGGCTCATTAAATTCTTAGCACTATTCCTTCACTCAAGCCTTCGTTCAAGGCCCTGAGAGAATCGTTATTCGTTGTTGTGTTGACGTTTGAACACATATTGGCTAAATTTGACGTTTTAACTGAGAAAAAACTTAGGAAGTAGAGTCTGTTCAGAAAGAGACCAGTCGTGGTATTTGAGGTCGCAGCTGTGCTTTTTGTTACACTAACAACACAATAACGGGTGTGTCACTAAAAAAACGTAAGTTCACTCAATACCTTCTTGTTTGTATGCCTGAGGTACTGTGAAGAGGACGAATGAATGGTAATTAATGTAGGTTATTTGACTTTAATTGTATATTGTGTTTTTTATTTTATTTTTGCATTAATTAATTGCTATGTGTAATTTGACATGTTTTAAAAATTTGGATAATTTGACCTATATATATTTAAATATTTATGCTTCTATTAAGAAGCATAAATATTTAAATATATAGGTCAGATATTAATCTTGACTTGCTATAGGTAGGTAGTTAGGTATATATTTGTTTTTTGTAAAAAGTATTTTGTATGTTTTTTAATAATGATAATAATTTTTGTAATGAATGTTAATTAGTGTAATTGGCTTAGGCCGTTCTAATTATTTAATTAAATAAATAAATAAATACCAAACAATACGATATGACAGATGAGTTTGACATTTTCCAGATGGGTCGCCATGTCAAATCGCAACGTTAACTCCCATTTTAACCACGACGGCTCTCTTTCTGAACAGGCTCTACCACCGTTAAGCTTATCATTTGTCATCGGCTGCAAGATCTCAGTTCCCATAGAATGTCATGATGAACAGCCTTGAGCCGCCTGCATCCACTGTCTTCCCTTGACCTTTACAATTAGTTGAGCTGTCGTCAGATCTTGTAGATCTAAGAAATGTCTTTTGAGAAAATATCTCGACTAGGTCATAAAATAACCTTTAAACTAGACATTGCCAATTCAGTTTACTCTAACCGACATCTGTGTTAAGTCTTTAATACCTCGTTGCTCGCCGTTTCGCTGTAAACTGACATTTGATTAATTAATTGTATTCACAAATAGTTTATTTGGAACGCAAGAAAAATCAAACGGCTGTGATTGCTGCGCAAAACACAACTGTTTTGTCTGTGTTTATTAGATTATTAGCATTTGCTCGCGGCTCCGGCTGCGTGGAGCCGCTATTATAAATTATAGCCTATATGTTACTCTGATGTTAAGCTATAATTATGTAAAGTTTCATCAAAATCCGTTCAGTAGTTTTTGCGTTAAAGAGTAACAAACAAACATCCACCCAACCTCACAAACTTAGTCTCAACCTATTATAAAACAATATTATAAATGCGAAAGTTTGTTTGGATGGATGGATGGATGTTTGTTAGTCTTTCTTATAAATTATTATACCTATAAGTAGTATTTGTAATCTTTTTGTAATGATTTGTTTCAGATACACGCTGATAGCGTATTACGACATGTACTCTCAGATCTACACCACCACCAAGATATGGGTGCAGCTGCTCATGATATGGCTCGTCTCCTTCGGGCTTATGGTGAGTGAAACATTCACCCCCGTAATCATAATAATTTTTGAAACCTATTTTGGTTAAAATAGCTGTTGTTTCCTTCTCTCTGATGTAAAATTACATACGTTAAAACAAGACAAAATCTATTTTAGCTATCAAAGGTTTAATGATTATGAATAAGAGAACACTGACCAGTATTCACCAACTATACATTACCTACTAGTTACACTAAGGGTATGTTATTTACTGACGCCCTAGTACTAAAATACAGTAGTTTTAACCCGCTGACGCTGCTGTCTGAGTAGTAATCTGAGTTTTAAACAAGCGTATAAGTGTAGTGTAACACGGGTTTTTGTATGAAAAATGAGGTTCACAAAATGTACGCTAGGGGCGCTCATCGCTGTCTCTATAAAGAATCCGTGTTACACTACACCAATCCATCCATCTATAGAAATAGATCTCTGGAATCGGACTAATGTCCGATTTCGGAGATTCATTGTCAAATTCCCATAATTGGGAATTGGGCAATGAGAATTTGACATTTCTAGAATTTGGCAAAATCGGAATTGGACATTCTGAGAATTGGGCAAAATAGCCATTGGGCATTTAGGAAATTGGGCCTAATGGGAAATAGAGAAAGTATTTCGAGATTTGGCCAAATGTGAACTTGAACATTTTTATTTTTTACTTATCTCACCCTCCCTACACTAAGATTCCCTGTGTCGTGGGTATCAGGAGCTACGAGTACCATGGTACCATAACACCTACACCCGGAACGAATATTTGCAAATCACACAAACATTTGTCCCGCAACGGGAATCGAACCCGCAACCTCTCGCATCACAGCCGGCTACTCGCCCGCCGCGCCACAGAGGTCGTCCAACATTTCCAACATTTTGAAACCATTGGACATCCTGAACCGAGACGATGATGTTGATGATGGTCGAGTGCTCGTCACGCCCTCTCTCCCCTACTCAAAGTCAAAGTCAAAGTCAAAAGAATTTTATTTATTGAAATCACAAGGATCATTTTGAATCGTCTTATAAACTAAAATTACTCCTATAATAGGAAGTTTTCTGACAGATAAAAAATAGTTCTAAATCCATGCATAGATGGCGCAATCCAGATATGGCTGTCTAAATTTTGTCGGTCAGCCCCCCAACTGTCAGTGTCACTGACTTCACTCGCTCATGCTGTTCGTTGGTGAAGTAAAGTATCTACGAAAAGCAAAATCTTCAGAAGACACAACCATGTCAAGTCACCGCCATCTATCGGAATTTTAAAAACTATTTTTTCTTTTTTATTGCCTCCCTGGAAACTTCCCATTACTAAAGGCTAATTCTAATTCATCTCACACATAACTACGTTGTTTTATTCATAAGTTTAGTGTGTTCCTTTAATGGACCCCTACAATAAAATCAATTATTGTTTGACGACCAAAATAAAATAAATTTAATAGGCGATTACTACAATGTATCGTTAAATGTAATGTTGCGTATTAATAGCCCAACTCTCAAGATTTTAAAGGTTTTTCTGATGCTTAGTAGGTAAGAGTTTATAATAGTAAGAAAGCTTATAATACCTATATAGTTATCTCAAAAGTTTTTGAAAAGATCCTCAATAGTAGACTGAAAACGTTTATCAACGAAAACAAAATCTTATCAAATAATCAATACGGTTTCAGGGCTGGAAAGTCAACAGAGGATGCTGTCTTAGAGTTGACTGACTCTGTAGTAAAAAAAATTGATAAAAAACGAAAAACTGATGGTATTTTTCTAGACCTCTCTAAGGCTTTTGACACTGTCTCGGTACCCATCTTACTCCGGAAACTAGAACAAATTGGCATCAGAGGCGTTGCCCTTGATATCTTTCGAAGCTACCTCACTAACCGTAGTCAATGTGTTATGATGGATGGTATCAAGAGTAGAGAAGAATTTGTATGTTTTGGCGTCCCACAGGGTAGCGTTCTCGGACCTACCCTGTTCCTAATTTATATTAACGAACTATGTAACTTCTCTCTACCAAATTGCAAAGTAATATCATATGCTGATGACAGAGCTCTCCTCGTTCACGGTCGGAGCTGGCAAGAGGTTCGAGTAAATTCAAAAAATGCCCTTAAATCTGTTATGAGTTGGCTACGTACTAATCTTCTCACACTCAATGTCTCTAAAACAAAATATTTAACCTTTTCCCCCAATATTGCCTCCATGCCCTCTTCAGATTTTTCTATCTGCGCACATATCTGTCCTAGAGATGCTGATCCAATTTCCTGCAACTGCACTTTCATTGAACGCACATCTTGTTTAAAATACCTTGGAGTTATGGTTGATAGTGCTTTGTCTTGGAAACCCCATATTGAATCTCTAGTTTCTCGCGTAAGAAAACTGATGTTTGTTTTCAAAAACCTAAGAACTATCGTAGATTTCCAATGCCTTAAGACTGTTTACTACGCTTTGGCGCAGTCTATTTTATCGTACTGCATCATCTCCTGGGGCAGCGCCGGCAAAACCTTAATGCTCAGAATGGAGAGGGCCCAGAGGGGCGTACTTAAAGTCATGACTAAAAAACCCATTTACTTCTCAACTACTGATCTTTATTCGCTCTGCAAAGTACCAACTGTCCGTCAACTGTTTATTCTGCAGTCTGTACTTCGTAAACACTCCCAATTGTTCTTTGACCCTGATCTTATTAAGTCTAAGCGAAGATCTGATAAGGTTTGTAATATCGAACCCCATCGTACGGTAGTAGCTAGTCGCCACTTCTATTTCATAAGCTCCACTCTATATAACAGAATAAACAAGCAATTAAACGTTTATCCTCTGACTGTTTACAAATGCAAGATGAAATGTCTCGAATGGCTGCAATCTTTGTCCTATGAAGAAACAGAAAACCTTCTAGACGTTTCTAAATAGCTCATACACACTCACACACACACACACACACACACACACTAATCACACACACACAAACACATCTGCACCTTTTAATTTTTGTCTCAATCTCAGTGGTTGCTTAGTTTTAATTTTTGTATCTTTTAGTAGGTAACTATATTACTATTATTTTTTTTTCTAAAATTTTACTGTAACTCAAATTTTACTGTAAATTTGGAACTCTTTTTATCTTCACGCGGAGGAGGGCGTTGATATCTGCGACACAGTTTACACTACTGCAGGTATCATCGTTTTCATTTTTGTACTGTACTATATGTTTATTGTTCCAATAAAGATTTTTATTTATTATTATTATTATTTATTATTACCTAGTACACGCACTTAGCTAACTTAGTTAATTTTATTATTTTATTTTATTTTACAGTTTTAGGAAAACTTACAGCTAAGTGTTGATGAAAACAAAGGCTAATTAAAAGTTTCCAGTTATTTAATTATCCCAATAACACACTTTGTTGCCCGTGGTACTACCAGGACTACTACCAGTAGTAACACGGGTAAAAAAACCCCGTAGAACTACCAAGCGATCCAGTAGTACCACGGGAACCTAAGTCAAATGACCAAACCTCTCCCTGTCATCATCATGATTATCATAAGCCTGTAGTAGTCCACTGCTGGACAAAGGCCCTAGAATGCCACGACGAACGGTCTTGAGCCGCCTCCATCCACCGATTTCCTGCGACGTTTACAGTATCTTCAGTCCATCGAGTGGAGGGCTTAGCCTACCTAACCTAACTCCCGTAAAAATATTTCCATAGAGCATGACCAACATAATTTGACCTCCGCACATAGAGGATGTTCCCTAATTCGGGACAATTAAACACGTATTATAAACATGGAAGTGCAATGAACTAATTCCCACTGCGTGTACACTCGGCGGCAAAAGTTTGTCTATCTTTTTAATTTTGTAATACTCAATCAATAGGAATTTTATTAAAATTATTGTAAACAGTAACCCTTTTATTCATAATCAATTTTTAATCCAATTAAAAATTAATTAGTAATATTATTTTTTTAAGCTAGAATAGCTTTTGTCTTGTTTTGTCGTGTGTCATTTTACATCAAGAGAGAACAAAACAAAAGCTATTTTAACTTAAATAGGTTTAAAAAATTATTATGAATTTAGTTAGTACTTATTTAGAGTTGTAAGTGTACTAATACTGACGACATAATTGATCCCCATTTCGCGTAATTATAGAACGTTCAAAAAAATCACAATCAATCTTTCTTTTAAGGCATGGTATGTGATCCTAAAATCCAAGAACCAACCCCGCAACCTGAGCACTATTTTCGCATCAAATTAGCTTGCCGCAAAAGGGTACCTGTGTGTCAATATTTAAGATTTAAACCTCTTGGTGAAATAAGGCATAGCTTGACTTGTAGATTATTGGGGTTATTCAAACGTTCAAACCTACACAACATAACAACCAACAGTCACAAACGTAGTAATGATCCCACACTAGAATTCCCTGTCGCGGGTATCAGGAACTACGAGTACCATGGTACCATAACATCCAGACCCGGAACAAATATTTGCAGATCATGCAAAAATTTGTCCCGCAGCGGGAATCGAACCCGCAACCTCTCGCATCTCAGCCGGCTACTCACCCGCCACGACACGGAGGTCGTCAAATAGCATAGCTTGACTTGTAGATTATTGGGGTTATTCAAACGATCAAACTTCAAACCTGTCTGGCTTTCGCCGCTGACTGTACCTACATTAGCTTCCTAAAAGCGTTTATTTATCTAAAACCTACAGTTTGAGCTCTTTTATGAATGAGAGGCGTTATGATATTTTTCCATGAAATTGTGCTGGTTTCCTGTGTATAATAGTTGTAATATATTATTTTATAGGTACAGACGGCTACAGTTGGTTACCCCCCAGTGTGTTAAAGATTTAAGTAGAAACGAATTGATTAATTGTCCCAGTAATACAGGGGAGCGTAGTGTCTTGCATATGTAAAACTTTAATGAATGTGGAATTGATTGAAATAAATTAAGTACTTAAGTATTTAATTATCAATAAAATACCTCTTATCATGCTTACGACTTCAGAACTTGAACGAAATTAGACGAACAATTTGCGGAATTACACTTAACTATCGGGTAATTACGTCACAGCCCACTTTAAAAAAATCTTTATTGCTACGTTTCCAAGGTCAAAGTTTAAGTTAAGGTTTTCATTTAAAAATCCTTTTGCTCATATGCAACTCAACTAAGATTAAGGTGACTTTGGTACATAATACTTGGTCTTGTAAATAACGCATATACGAAGAAAAACACGTTCTAAGTTAGGTGTATGGTATTACCCTCCGCTCCTCATCATGAAGATTTTGTTTTCTAGTCTTAAAGATTGACAGCTAACATAACATAACACCCAACAGTCACATACGTAGTCATGATCCCACACTAGGATTCCATAAGTCGTGGATATCACAAACTACGAGTATCATGGTACGATAACACCGAAACCCGGAACAAATATTTGCAGATCATACAAACATTTGTCCCGCAGCGGGAATCGAACCCCGCATCTCATGACGACCTTAAATGATGAATGATGGATGAAAAAGAAGATGTGGGTACATTATTTTATTCTTTGTAATTCAGGTACCGCCACTCCTCGGCGTTTGGGGTCAGTTGGGCTTAGATGAGAATACATTCTCCTGCACGATCCTGCCCAAAGACGGCAAGTCACCAAAGAAGTATCTGTTCGTGTTCGGATTTGCACTGCCTTGCGTGGTCATTATCGTATCCTACTCTTGCATCTATTGGAAGGTGCGGGAGAGCAAACGGAAACTGGAGGGACGCAGGTGTGTATGCGGGTGTGTACGGCTTGCTAGTTATTGTGCCTAACTTTATAGCTTGAGTGTGTGTCGTTTTATAGAATATTTATACACGATTTTTTTTTATGTTTTGTTTATAGAATTTTTATATTTTTATATGTTTTTTTATTACAGTAGCAAATTGCAATGTGGAACGCAACAATGGGGATCATTTAAATTTTATGAAACTTGAATAGAGGAAACTTCTTGGCCTAATTCCGTCATCCGATCCGAAACAATTATACCACGAAGAAAAATTATTCCTGTTGGTCAAATTAGTTTGACTACTCAGTTGGATCACGAGGAGGAACCGAATATTCCTCCTTTGGAAAGCGCTAAGGCTGCCAAAATTATCTCCATTGTTGCGTTCCCCATTACCATTTGCTACTGTAATTGCCCCCAATTACAGTTACTTGGACTTGGACCAGGACTTGTTAGGCAATTTTTGTTGGTAAGTATAAGATTTGTCCTGGCTGCTGGCTTATTTAGGAGTCAAAAATCAAATTAAAAGAATTGTATTTATTGAAATCACAAGGATCATTTTGAATCGTCTTATAAACTACTAGTGGTTCGCCCCGAACGGAGACCTCGCGATAACACCTTTATCAGCCCGACTACTTAACCAAGTAATTTCCATTTTTCTGTTATTATTTTTGAAAATTTTCACTTCGAGGTCTGTACAGTGTACCAGTACAGTACAGGATCTATCAGTAACAACTCTAATTTCCTACACATCATCGAAATAACCTTTGAATAGGGCTAAGCAACGGGGCGTAATACTACATACCTGTTAGTACCTATATCAAGTACCTGGCGAATTAATTGATAACGTCCTTTTGGCGAAAACCATAGAACTCCAGCGTCATTCAAATTCCTAGAAATGGGAGGTCAACAATGGATGATATATTGGTTTCAGTTTTATGGAGTACAAGTTTCTAAATTCTTCAGTTTCAGACTTTTCCCTGTAGTTGTGACACAAAAGCCACAAGCATACCAAATTTCAGCATTGTGGGATTGCTGGAAGTACCCTAGAATTTTTGATTTTTACTTTTTTTATTTTCCCTAATATCTCAAAAACTACTAAAGCTAAATACTTATTAAAAACAGTTTTGAAATGTCCAACCTAAGCGCTTTCATTAAACACCCCACTTGATCTGACTGTCTCACTTTTATTTTTTTTACCCCCTCTTGGACCCCAATATCTCAGCAACCCCCTGACCGATATAGCTCATAACCTTACCTACAAATTGTACCAATACTATCTACCCCCATACCAAATTTCATGAAGATCGGATTAACGGTTTGGAAGTTTTCATCGGACAAACATACATACATACATACAAACGCCGATTCTTCCAACTTGACTCAGAGAACTCGCTTCGCTCGTTCAAAAATTACTTCTGTTCCAACCTAGGTACCTGGGTCCTAGCGGACTTTATTATGATTTGTTTTGTTCGGATGATATACATAACGAAGGTGTGATGAATCTACGTTTTCCATTTTCAAAGACAACAACAAATGCCAAAGTTACGCAAACCGTAGCAAGAAACCTAATTCATACTCATTAGTATTCCTAAACATTGTCGATGCCGTGTGATATTTCTATGTGCTTTGCCAACTCGCGTGACTAACGTTGTTTAGCTTTGCTTGTTCTTAAGTGTGACTTAGGTTGCGTCATTGTTTAGTAACCTAGCGAAGATTAGTAGAAGGTTGCTTGTAGCTAAACTAGTAAGCACAAAAGGAGCAGATAATCTTTTTCGATCGTGTGTACCTAAAAAAACGAGAAAAAAGTGTAAGCGGCGCGCTCTGAGGTTTCCAATCTGTTATCCGTACTTATTTGTGTATTTCGAAATAGTCAGAACCCTTTTCTAGTTTCACCTTTTCGAGTTTCAGCCAGTTTTTCCTAGAAACTTAACTATCCCATTTTAGGGGTATAAAGTCGAAATTCCTCAATTTTAAACATTTTCTTTGTGTCACAAAGCCTCCTGAACATTTCATAATTATGACTAGAAGTACCTCAGATGTTTTTCATTTTACATTTCCATTTAATGCAAGTTAGAAGTTTTTTTTTCGGCTCTCCAAGATTATAGATACTTTATATTTGGTATAAATTTCAAACTGATACCTTCTAGCTGCTCCTGAGAAACCATTTTTCTCAGGAACAGCTTGAAGGTTCTTACAGTCAGACATACGGACAACAAAGTGATCCTTTTTAGGGTCCCCTTTTTACGTTTTGAGGTACGCAACCCTTAAAAGTAACTGCCCAAACCCCAGTTCTTAAAATTCACAAGACTGAAGTCCCGATTACGCTTTGGTCAACCAACCATCAATGGTAGAAGCAATAAAATGATTGCTGTACTCTTGTTTACAGCAAGCTAAGCGGCCAAACAGCAAAAGAAAAAGAAGAAGACTCCCGGCTCACGACCCTAATGCTGACAATCTTCCTGTGCTTCCTGGCGTGCTTCCTGCCTCTGATGATCATGAACGTGGCTGATGACGGCATTACCTACCCCTGGCTGCACGTCATTGCCTCCATCCTCGCCTGGGCGTCTTCCGTCATTAACCCGCTTATATACGCGGCCACAAATAGACAGTACAGAGCTGCTTACGGAAACTTACTCAAGTTCTGCAAGAATAACCCTGTGACGCGTCGAACTACCTGGGGCAGTCGGACAGTGGGACAGTCGTCCAACTCACCGAATTACGGAGAGAAACGATGCCCTAAAGAACGACCGACAAATTTATGAGTAGATCGTTGATCGCACTCAGAATCCTCAAGGAACCATGAGCCAATCCAAGCCAAGAATTCAAGAGGCATGGCTTATATCAATCATTAATATCATACGATTTACATCCTTCGTTTTAATACAGTTTAAACCAAACCGTAGAATAGATATCTAATAACAGACTCTTACATATTTACTAGATATGCCAAAACCCAAATTTAAAATATGCTCCGACTCCTTTAAAAAGGGCTTGGGTAAATTCACCATCTTACACAATTAGATTTTCTTCCATCGATGGTGTTGTTGATGGTGGATATCAAATATTTAATCTATGTAGGTAGGAATTAGGTATGTTAATTGTTGTTTAATTTTTAGAAAATTAAAATCTGAAATGATGTTGCCTGTGCTATGTTGAATTAGCTGGTCTGGTCTTACTACCAGCAACCGAAGAATAACAAAGAAACTAGAGGAAATTTTAATTGTTGTATTTATCTGTTTCTCCCCAAACTTTGATTTTGACCAACATTGGAAGGATTTATAGAAATTATTAAGTATACGGGAATCAATGTTTCACGTATTTTACTTGTAAATAGTCTAGATTATAAGAATTATTTAAGATTTTGATTTAAATATTAGTAGATGGTACATACCTAAATAATGTTCTACCATTCACAACTGAACCAAAGCTAAATCACTATTTACTGTAAAAATATAATAATTTATTGTAATATATTTAATGTTGCGCTCATAACTCATCTACCAAAACTTACCGACATGAGTTTTTGCACTTTTTTTATGAAGATTTGTATCAATTTTGCATTCCAAAAGTTACTTGAAAAATGGTTACCTACTTCCCACTTTCTTATTTTTGAGTAGGATGTTAGAAACCGTACAGTTTCCAAAACCTGCTGTGTAACTATAAAATCCATGCATTTACTTTGACAATAGCGATTAAGTCTTAGATAGTATATAAGTAGGCCCAAATTTACAAACAAATAAAGGGGCGTTTACCATACTTAACCATTAGTCAAGGTGACAGCAAATCTTTGATAATACCAGTCAAAAAGAATTGGTTAGACAGTTGTTTTAACCGCCTGTTTATTTGTTGGTGAAATCACCCCTTAAGGTAGGTTAACCTAACCTACCCCAAATCGGGGTAAATTAGGTACTACTTACGGCACTCATGTCATTACAGTACACAGTGTCTATAGACCATTAATTTATGTTATGTATTATGTAATAGGTGCATAAGAAAATTAGTTAATAAATAAAGACTGAAGCGAAAAAGTCAATTAGAATTTAATTTACTTGCTATAAAAAGTATAACGTGTAAGTAACAATCTGTCTACATCTAATACAAATGTAATCTACCTACCTTGTTTGCTTATTCATCCAGTGAATTAAAAAATATGATATTAATAATAATTAAACTTAGTTAATAGTATATTGTTATGCAAGGGGTGTAAGCGAGCAATTACACTAAGAGCTATACGCTAAAGAGTTCGTGGGTGTATTTGATTGCTTACACCGAGAATAACAACTTTTCATCACGAATGCAAGGAAAATCAAAAAGTTTTACAGAATTTTCAAAACATTTTGTTGCTAAAAAGTAAATTTGAGTTCCCGGTTTCCAGTATTGTTTTATTTATTTTTTTACAACCAGGTGGCCAGTTCCTTTTTTAAATAGAAATAAGGATTTGTCATGGGCATTGTATTTCCCTTAAGATTTATATAAGCATAAATAATTTATGCTACAGTGACATCTTAAATTTGAAAATGGAACGAGGCTCATTATGTTCATAATTCATTTCCATTTTCAAAACTTACGGTTTTACCATTTTATAATTGACTATGACCTACATTCAGTGATGAAAAAGTAATAACTAGGGTTAATACGGACCATTCGATTTACTTAGAATTTCCAAGGTACCTAAACTATAAGTACTATATTTATATTTACCTAAATTACTTATAAACCTATTTTTTTATAGACACCTACCAAGAACATCCTTTGATTCATAGATTTGAACTTGCTATGCTCAGATATATGGGCACATCCTACTAGGAGTAGGGGATTGTCAGTAAAAGGTGTCCCAGAACATGTATGCAATCGCAGGGGGTGATCCTAACCACGAAAATGAACAACTTTTCCTGAAATATTTCATATTCCAATATAAAATAATAATCAAAACAAAAAAATCTTCAATCAATCTTAACTGAATCAGCTGTTTCTTAGATTTTGTAGACTAGTCTGAGACTTCAAAGATTGGTACCCAAAACAACCGATTAAATGTTTTTACCAAAAACAGCTGATCTTTATGTAAGTACCAAAAAAAACGAAGAAATCTGCCAATTTTCCAGAAGTAAAAGAACAAAAGTTGTTGCCTTTTATATGTAGAATAACCCCTTCCGGGATTGCATACATTCATTTATTCTGGTACGCCCTTTACTAAATGTAGGTAATTGCCAAACTGGGGGTAGGTAGTAGTTTTATTTCCTTGAAGTTGAATTCGATCAAAATCTTACATTACCTCCATGCATTACCTACATTATTGTACCTTTGTAAGTAAGCGTTACAAAATAATTACCTACCTAAATTAATGTTATAACTAACTATCAAGTAGGTACCTATGTTTAGAACGGTGTAATTTATTTATTCAAATCATTAGTAGGTACACATATTATTCGAACCAAAGGAAAATAAAAAATTACTTGAATAGGAATTTTATTATTTTTTGTTTTTTGCATGCATTTTTAATTTTTTGTGTTTTTTTCCTTAAACCTAATATTGAATGAGAAACTGAAAAGGAAGGTCTGCATTGCATTCTTAGCTTAGGTTGCAGTAGAGCCATCTATTAGGAAGTGATTTTATTAAACTTGCACATTGTGGTTTTACTTGCAAACTACTCGAAGAAAGATGGCGTTGCTGTACTTCCGTTAAAGTCCATAGACAATAGTGCTCTACCCACTAAACTAATGGTCCTCTGGTGATCCTTGGTACAGTCACAGAATAAATATTAGTACAGGTACAGTGGTCAGTGTGGATCATGAAGGTAGTCTGTGGTTACTTGAATGAACCAAAGTTTTTTTCTGCTGTGGCAATAGAACTCTTGATTAATTTTATTCTATGTCTATGGTCAGAACAGACCGACAGCGACAGGTTTCGTTTTAGATTTTCCTAGAAATAAAATCGCTGAAAGATGGCGAAAAGGATCTCGCAGAGCTCTGTAAACTGGGCCTCCTTGGCCGAGCGAGTCCCTGCGGAACAGAGGGTCAACCTCGCGGGCTTCAAAATTAAGTCAGACTCGTACCTCCGCAGGTTAGTTTTGACATGATCGATTTGGTTACATAACTATTTTGTGGAGGATTCTGGTTATTACCGTCCTGTTTTCAGAGTTCTAGCTAACCCACCTGAGACGCCGAAGATTAACTGGGCGCAGTACAAGAACACGATTCCCGTGGCTGGCATGGTGGATAACTTCCAGAAGAAGTTCGAGGCTCTATCCATCCCCTACCCGGCCGACACCCTGTCTGCAAAGGTGGACGCACAATGGGCTGAAGTCAAAAAGTCCATAGAGGCTTTTGTCAACGAATCAAATGCTAACATTGCTACGTAAGTTAACTGAATTGTTTCTATATGAACAAATATAATCATCCTATTAGAACCCAGTTAACACACTTGTAAACTCAGTATAATTTTGATTTGTCTGAAATTGCTGCTGTTCCATCAGTGAAATCGTTGAAAACATGCTCTAAAGAAAATTGTGTTCCAAAAAACACTTCTAATTTGTCCACACTGGGGGGATGAAGGATGGTTTTTTCCGCTATTTTTGTTTGTTTTTAATTATTCATAGGGAGATGGTGTATCTTTCACCATACTGAAACACCATCAAAACTCACTGTCTAACATTTCACCTCCTCAGGTACCAGAAGCAAATTGCTGAGACTAAGGCTCTCCTGCCGTTCGACCAGATGACAATGGAAGATGTCCGCGACTCATACCCAGATCTGGCTCTTGACCCCCTGAACAAGCCAACCTTCTGGCCCCACACTCCTGATGAGCAGGACGGTTATGTTGACCCTGAGAAGCAGGCTCAACCTGCCCACTAAAACTTTAAATGAGTTTGGCAATTGTAATACCTGATTTCATGAACATCATTTGGCTATTTGGGATGATAGCCGAAGTTTAAGTGCATAGCAAAATGAAGTCTGTGCTGTATAATTTATGTAGGAATAAAATCATATTTACCTATAGCTTGTTTTACTGGAAAATAATAGTCATTAAATGTGTACCTAGGGCCCCATTGGTTAAGATCTAATTCACCAAAGGCGCAGTATAAACTTCCAAGTTAATTCTGCTAGTTCAAACACAATTGTTGCAATTGGGCCTAGGATCTAGGTATGGTAAGAATCAACCTAACACCACAGAAATGATTTCTAGTGGAATAACAAACACTGAAGAGTAGAAACTAAATGAACCTTAGTGATAGTCTAGCCTGCAAAGTGAATTGACACGAAACTATGTGTAAGTAGTATTTTAATTACGGCTCTGAGCTAGTGTAAACGGCAGTATTGATAAAGACTTGAAAATACGGGTCCGCAATAACCCGTATTTTCAAGTCTTCCTTACCGACTGGCTTGCGGCAAGCCCCGCAAGCCAGGCCCGTGGGAGTCCGCGCAGGCTAGGGTCTGGCTGGCAAACGCCACCTCGACTAGATGGCCAGTACTAACTAATGTTGGATTATTGTGTTTCTTTGGAAATACAGCATGGCAAAAGAGGGGGTAATAATTAAAATAACTTTTCAATTTAATTATTTATTTATTAATTGCACTTTTTACAGTGTTACATGACATACTCTCATGTTAGGTACCACAGGTGGAGAGGAATGTTGCAACTGTCTTGTCTAATCATTGAAGTTGCATCATTTATAGTACAGAACAGGACTACAAATGGAGCAAAAACATTCAACATTATGAAAATATACCAGTTTAATTTACTCTATTTCAATAACTTGCATAATTCAGCTAAATCTTCTAAAATTGATATTATTTTGTCTAATTGAGACAAAGAGGATTATCATTTGATACTTTTATGCATCCAAACAATTGTTTTTTGTAACATTATTTTTTTAGAAATCCATTTCCACAAACGGAGTCAGTTACAGCAAAATATAAAAACAATTATTACTGTTAGATACATCTTTCCAACATTTAAATCAATTTAGAAGCAAATGTGTGCCTAGGTATATAAAAACACAGATCCTCTTAGCTTACCCAAAAAGCTTAAAATTAATATGTACCAACCAACGCCTACAGTAGAATACCGAGACTGTAGTACAGTAACATCACGTTAACAAATCACTTTTTATATTATAATATTAATCGGGTTTTATGGAAAATTGTGTAAGTGTTTTTTTTTATCTATTATCGAATCACAAAAATTCTGTTCTACTTAATTTCTTGATAAATTGATCTTGTCAAGTGATTTGCTGAAGTGACGTGTAGAATCGTGAATAATCGGACAGATGTGTAAAATGAAACGATCTTCAAAATTAGCATCACGTCTAGTGCGATTATTTTAATTGAGCACAGCCCGCTCTGCTTTGGTTGATACTGGCCCCAAAAGGCTTAAACTGGCTAGGCACTGTACCACTGATTGGCCTCTTTCAGAATTCTGCCAATAGTCCTACGACGAATGGTTAGTAACGGCATTCTGCAATTCGGCCAAAAGTCAGTACACCTAACTCTTCATAAACCTATAAATTTTTACTAGACTTTAATTAGGGGGTGGTGGTGGCTGCGCGAACATGTTGTAGTAGCTGGTCGGTGGAGGAGTTGGGAAGCCCTGTGGTTGGCTCTGGCTCTGAAATAAAAAAAACACGATTATTTAAAATAAAATAAGAAAACTGTCCGCGTCTTTTTAGAAGCGGTACACACCGAGGCAACGTGACGCAGATGGTGACGATAACAGAGGCAATTTTAAAGGGAAAAGCGACCGTGCCACCTCTGCTGTGTGAACCGCGCCTTAAGCCAGTAATACCGATATCCACTAAAGTAGCAGTAAATGTAAAATCAAATAAGATTAAAATGACAAATTAACATCGCGACATCTACAAACATCTTTATTTGGTGGTTTAGTTTAGCTACACGGAACACACTTGTAGATCATACATACTTACCATGATTTTGAGTGGAACCCTAAGTGTACTCCCGTCAATATTGGTTCCGTAGCTTTTGATGCGTGCACAAACAGACAAATACCAAAATAATGGATGTGATCAGTGATTTCAAAATCAAATAGCATTTCATTACTTATTTGCAAAAATCGTCTTTAGAGGTAGCATTCGAATCTTGGCAGTAGCAACCCTCTAGTCGCTGCCTCGGTACGAGCAGGCCACGGTCCTAGCAGCTGAAAGTTTGCATACAAATCCCTATGAAGCGGTGCGCCGCGATTACGGCCATTGTCGCGTCGCGACTATCAAGATCCGAATGTTACCATAAGAGTTTGTAAATAGTTTGTGCAAACAATGACGATCATGGTAGCAAAACAAAAGCTAGCAAGGGGAGGGTGGCTCGTATCAATATGGACCCAGATATGATGTGGTATACCTCATTTGAAGGTTTTTTACAAACATTAAATTTTACAAGAAATGCAAAATGAATTGATCCTTACATCAAGAATGCGAGGAACTAAAAACTGACAGACTTTTTTACCAATGATGATATTTGCGTATTTAACTTTTTTTTTACGCAACTGTTATGGCCATTTCTTTGGCTTTTTTTTTCGATGTTTTAATCCAGTAGGATTAAAATAACAAGAAAAAAATGTTACTCAACATCTCATACAAACTTTCGCATTAATAATATTAGTGAGGACGCATGTTTGTTACTCTTTCACGCAAAAACTACTGAACTGATTTTGCTGATACTTTACAGTATTATAGCCATCAGAATAACATATATAGGCTATAATTTATAATATAGGTACCACTCGGGCGGAGCCGCGAGCAAATGCTAGTAAACAATAATAACGAACGAGGTATCATATGAAGCGTTTTGACGTTCCGCGTGTCATATGCTATAATGACGTCACACTAAATTGAATATGGCGGAAATAAAAACAAATTGGAAAGAAATCAATGAATCAACACTACGCGGACGTATTTCAGACGATTTGTTAGCTGTTCGTCCTACATGCAGTTAGTCCAAGTCGCGGTTTGTCCAGTAAGCGTATGGTCCAATACGCAGTTAGTCCTAAAATCTGGACGAACTGCAAATTACTTGGTAGCAGTTGGTCCAAGTCGGAGTTCGTCATATTTGCAGTTTGACATACCGGCAGCCCGCCCGAAGCCCAGTCCGTCTCATACGCAACTCATCCTACTTCCTTCCTATCCTACTAATATTATAAACGCGAAAGTTTGTGTTTGTTACTCTTTCACGTAAAAACTACTGAATGGATTTGAGTGACATTTGGAATGGAGATACTTTACGCCCTGGATTAACACATAGGCTACTTTTCATCATCATCATCAATTTTCATTTTTTTTTTCTCTCTTGCTGGCTATAAATGTTATATCCATTTTGTGAACATTAAGTTTTTTAGCAATATTACTAACTATTACTAATTGTTTGTGTCTCTGACCTCTGACAGATTGTAAATGTAACATTATGACGTATTGTTTTATAAGTGGCCAGGGATTATATTGACATCTACTTACGTATAGAAAACCTCTTTAATTGTTTCTACGATACCATATCATTGAATAAATATTAGTACAAATATGTAATATATACTTATTATTGTGTGTACTTACCTCAAAGAGTAGTGTAATATACTATTTTAATTGACGAATGGCGAATCACCTATATAGGTATCTACATATAGGACGAGTTGCGTGTGAGACGGACTGGGCTTCGGGTGGGCTGCCGGTATGTCAAACTGCAAATATGACGAACTCCGACTTGGACCAACTGCTACCAAGTAATTTGCAGTTCGTCCAGATTTTAGGACTAACTGCGTATTGGACCAAACGCTTACTGGACAAACCGCGACTTGGACTAACTGCATGTAGGACGAACAGCTAACAAATCTTTCAGACCACGACAGTAACTAAAGAATCCTTCAAATGAGATGTATCACCTCTGTTCTCAGGAAGCAAGTTGGGACAGTCGCCCATTTATTTCTACCGCTACGTACCGCTAGTTAAGCAATAATCATGGTGTTACCTGGTACCCGCCGCCGAAGCCCCCGACACCGGCGCCGCGTCCGCGCACGGCCCCGCCCCCGCGCCCTCGGAAGCCGTTGCTATCGCCCCCCCATGAGCCACCACCGCCCGCGTCGCGCCCGAACCCGCGATCTCCGAACCCGCCGCCGCCGGATTCAGCGTTGTCCCAGCGAGAACCTGAAATGTTCAATGCGTTAAAGAAAGAAAGAAAGCAAAAGCATTTATTTGTGCCAAAAATTCAAGAATGACTCGGGAAAAAGACACACATACAAACAGAGATTAACTAAGATACCATATAGTCTAAAAACTGGATGAGTTTCAGTGAGTTTTTTTTACTATAAATTTCGCGTTAGAAATGGAAACGTTTCATAAACTTCCCACTAGGGGAGCTGCAGGTGTAAAAAGGCCACTATATGAATCATAATACGATTCATATAAAAGAATTGCTAAGGATCTGCTGAGAATTCGGAATAGTAGATTGTATCATAAGGGAGCAAAATAATATTTTTACGGCGAGGGCGCTTTTTTGAATCCAGAGCGAAGTGAGGGATGCTTTAGTAGAATCCCGAACGTAGCGAGGGATTCAAAGTACGTCGCCCGAGCCAAAAATATATTTTGCGCCCGAGTGTTACACTCTACTTTTCATCACCCACTATGAGAAAATAAAAGGCACCTCATATTTTATTGAACGAGCGAAGCGAGTTCTCCGAGTCAAGTTGGAAGAATCGGCGTTTGTATGTATGTATGTTTGTCCGATGAAAACTTCCTAGCCGTTAATTCGATCTTCATGAAATTTAGTATAGGGGTAGATAGTATTGGTACAATTTGTAGGTAAGGTTATGAGCTATATCGGTTAGGGTAAAAAAAATAAAAGTGAGACAGTCAGATCAAGTGGGATGTCTAATGAAAGCGCTTTAGTTGGACATTTCAAAACTGTTTTTAATAAGTATTTAGACAATATAGTTTTTGAGATATTAGGGAAAAACCAAAACGTAAAAAACGAAAATTCTAGGGTACTTCCAGCAATCCCACAATGCAGAAATTTGGTACGCTGGTAGCTTTTGTGACACAAATACAGGAAAAAGTCAGAAATTGAAGAATTTAGAAACTTGTACTCCATAAAACAATATAAAATCCATTGTTGGCTCCCATTTCTAGGAATTTGAATGATGTTGGAGTTCTATGTTTCGTCAAAAGGATGTTATCAATTGATTCGTCAGGTACTTGATATACTTACAGGTATGTAGTATTACGCCCGTTGCTCAGTCCTATTTAAAGGTTATTTCGATGATGTGTAGGAAATTACCTCGAGGTGATTTAAAAAAAAATTAATAATGGAAAATATGTTATGACTTCGTAGGTACTTAAATAGTCGGGCTGATTATGGTGTCATCGCGAGGTCTCATTTCGGGACGAACCACTAGTTTCAAAACAAAACGATGAATTTCTAACAATCCGTGAAATTTTATGAAAACGCGTTTTTCATTTGTTTTTTTTATTCAGCCGGCGCGGGGCGCGACTGTGGGCGGTCGTATACCAGCCAGTATTTATTCAAACAATATTTTTGTTCAAACACTTAAGATGTTCCAAATTCAAAAAGTGCGCCGCAAAGTTCATTGCGGCGCACTTATTTGGGTTCGATATGTTCGAAATTCAAAAAGTGCGCGGCAAAGATAATTGCGGCCCACTTATAGAAGTTTCATAAAGAAAACACCACCTTTGGGTACACTTAAAGGCGAACCAAGTCGTCCTTTTCGAATAGATGGGATGAAAAATAAATTGCTACCAGCATGTCTAAAAAGGCCACTTTTTATATTATGAATCATATTACGATTTATATAAAGGAATTACTAAGAATCTGCTGAGAATTTGGAAAATGAATTGCTACCAGATAAATTGCTCAATGTGACAAATTCATCTGGCAGTAATTCCTTTTCCGAATTCTCAGCAGATCCTTAGCAATTCCTTTATATGAATTGTCGTATTATGATTCATATAAAGTGGCTTTTTTAGACCTCCTATTCACATCTTGATAGCAAGTAGCCCCTCCATAGACCAAGACACATACCCGACAACAACAAGAACAATCTATCTGTCTATGTATGTACAAGATACATAGAAGACATATTTTTGACGTGTTAACGTCTTATAAATCGATGGAGCCGGCTGCACGCTCGAAAAAACATGACTAATGCGTCGTTACCTCGTCATGCGTCACCTCGCAAAACGCATGCGCTTTGCGCATGCGCTATATATGCTATATATATATATATGCGCATGCGATATATATATATATATATATATATATATATAGCATATATACGCATATCGCATGCGATATATATATATTGCGCATGCGCGTGCGCATAGCGCATGCGATATATATATATGCGCATGCGCGTAGCGCATGCGCTATATATGCTATATATATAACGTATATATATATATCTAACGCCGCATGCGCGCGAGCGCGGAACGAGCGACAAAGAAGCACAATAACGACGTTGACACGTTGAACTATCGTCAGTAAACCGACTTTACAGACAACCGTTTTTTTGGTAGTAGTAGAACTTCTTGTGAAAGAGTTCGTCCGGGAAAGTACTACCACCGTATTTTTTTCTGCACCCAAGCAGCACTGCTCGCATTGCTGTGTTTCGGTTTGAAGGGTACGAGTGCCGATGAAATTACAGGCACATGAGACTTTTCATCTTTATGTCTTAAAGTCGACAACGCGCGTGTGATGCTTTTGGTGTTGCAGGCGTCCATAGGCTTCTGTAACTACTATGCATCAGGTGGGCCGTATGCTTGTTTGATATTTTTTTAATAAATAGTATAAAAAAACTGCCAATGGTCCAAGCCATACCTAAGTGGTGCCCTTGCGCACGTTGCCCAATCTAACTTTTAACCGGTTGAGCGCCTTCTGAACTTGCTATAAGCTCGGTAAAGCAGTATCGACTATAAGAGGTCATCGAAAAAAACTGATAGCATGTCCTTTCTGATGTGAATGGAATGATCTGCCACCATCTTGTCTTACCTCTGTCTCCACCGCCTCCTGTCCTCGGTCCACCGCGGCCGCGCCCCCCGCCACCGTCACGCCCCCCGCGGCCACCACTGCGCCCCCCGGACCCCTGGTTGTCGTCACGCCCGAAGCGACCTCGACCTGAATAAAATACATAAAACATCTTTAAAAAATACTGCTATAAAAGACGATAAAGTCAATGCCTAAGAGGTTGGATGTTGATAAGAAAGTGATATAACCAAGACAAGTGATATAACAAGGGTGCAATTTTTGAATGACTAAACGCCAGTAAAAGTGACGTTAACCCCCGATTTCCAAATTTCTGTATATTGAAACTCATTGATGACTAATATTCTTATACCTATGGTATCAATGCAAGTGCCTCCTCCAGTACATCTGCTGAAAAACCGTAATTTGTGGCCTTTTTGATGATATTTAGTCACTCGGTGACATTTAAAAATTGCACCCTGGAGATAAAATATATCACAAAATGACACACCATATTTAGATTTGAATCCCATTCCACACTGCGCAAGCTCCAGTAACTTGGGGTTCACCACTTGATTTGCCTCTTGCAACACCGACATAAGATCTCTTGCCTGAAAATTATAACTTATTTAACAAAAAACATACATACACCAGTAAAGATATTCTAAATACTGTCTAAAAGTGTTAAAATTTAAAGCCTGAATTAAACATGACATGATATTAAATGATCAGAAAATTGTATACCAATTATGCTCAAAACATTATGAAGAAATCATTAATGCCTTGGAGCAAAAAATTCTAAGCTTTTAGTAATTGTTGATGGAATCCACAATGGTTGCAAAAACATATTGATATGATGTTCATACCTTAGCAGAATTATTAGGCGTGAATAGAGTGTAAGCCGTTCCGGTATTCTGCGAACGCCCAGTTCTTCCAATCCGGTGCACATAGTCCTCCGAATTATTCGGGTAGTCGTAGTTTATCACAAACTTCACGTCTTCCACATCTGCGCGCGAAATCACACGTATTATTTCCAACACAAGACACATATGATACAATCAAAACTGTTACAGAAAAAGCAAAATATATGCACATTTAATTTGTTTGAGAGAAATGTTTCTTCAATAGTAGTGGTCCCAACTGCCTACCTTGAGGAACATCGAAATAAATTTTAATAATTTTATGTAATATCCACAATAAAAAAAAACATTTTATATTAGTAAGCCACTAAAAGTATCAATAATACATGTCATAAAAATGTAGTACACAAAAAAATAAAAAAAATCTTACGACGTACACAATCAAAGGCCTTAGGTAAGTTCGAGTATAACATTTCTCTCAATATCAAAATGATTAATATTTACCTTTTCAAACATCTGGCTCGAAGGATCAGCTGGAAATAACTGTATTATGCCCGTCAGTGGTGCCGGAGTGTTGTAGGCCAAGAGTCGGTGTGCTGACTTTATTCATATCGTACTTAGTACGCCTTCCGTACCATTTGGTTTACAATATACGTTGTCAGGTTGCGTAGGGCAGGCCCTTTTAGCATTTCGTTTAAATCTCTCATGACGGTTAACCAAGCATGTATTGCTCTTAGTTGAAATTTCATGGTCTTACTGAATTATTGAATAGTGTGGATAGTCTAGTGATATAGAAAACCCCCTTTAAGAAATAATCACAATAATGTTAGGTATCCGAAAAACGTGTACATGTGAGTCTCAAGTACCCAATTTAAAAATGGCATCCACACTATAATTTTGAGGCAGCATGCTACTTAAAACAGTGTGCGCTGACAGTTCAAACCGTCTGTACGATTCAATACTGAGAATCTTCGTCAAAATTCGAAGTCAGCAACACACCGATAGTCTAGCCTTTGTCTCGGGACGCATGCGCCTCTGAAACGAAAAATAACATTCGAGAATAATGCCGAGTCAGTCATGGAAATTTATTTCTTACGTCGGGCTAAGATCTTCTGTGATAGATTTTCACAATATCTCTACATAAACATTACTTTTATTCACAACAATTTTTATCTTTACTATTGATTTGAATTTGTGAATATCTACCATCAGAATTACATTCATCATGGCCCGATAATGTCTAAATGGTATAATCGATCCATTGCTCTCAAATCAATTCAATGTCACATGGTGACCCGCGTTCCAATATTCACTGGTTCCCAGTGCAAATACAAGGCTTCCATCAGAGAAATCATCAAAGACACCTTCATAATTCCTAAGATTTTATTGTCGAATTCTCTTCCCTTTGTGTGTATAGAATCGTGAATACTGGAACCATTATGAAGAGGCTGTATCAAAACAACTATTTCTTCTTTAATAGCAATGGCATCAATACCTCCCGTACGCTCCTGACAGCTCTTAGACCTTTGACACCCCGGTGTAACAGTGCGAGGTCATTTAGCATCTTAAACCACAACCTAGGTAAAGAACCTCGCAACTGTCAACTCAATCTTCTGTTTGATGCCTTCAAGTTTATTGGCGGGACTCTATTCACCACCATAAATTCAGTGTTGATTGCATTTGGTGGCTCAAACATAAGATAGTCTACTTCTGGGCAACTTACAGCTTTATACAAAGTTATACAATATTCCCATTTACCATCCATACAGCATTTTCTGCTTTTAATGTTGTCTGATTACTATTTCCATTATCTTTTTCTAGCGTAATTAGTTTTTGAATGAATAAGACGATTCAAAATGATCCTTGTGATTTCAATGAATAAAGTTATTTTTGACTTTGACTTTGTTCAAAAATCATCTTTTATTTTCAGACCTATTTTACGAGTACCATTTTAATCTCGCTCACTTCATCTGGATAATATTCAGAGTGGAAGTTCATTTTAATGAAAAATCATAACTTCTTTTTAACATTTCTAAGTAACTAGTCAGACTTCACTTCTTGACCCATTTGCCCAGTAATCCTGAAAATTCCTTACCCAGCCCTCTAGCGGCCACATCCGTAGCAACCAGTATACCGCCGTTGGACCTTCTGAACTGTGTAAGCACGTAGTCACGGTCTTGCTGATTTTTGTCGCCGTGGATAGCGAGCGCTCGCCAGCCAGCGCGGTTTATAGACTTTGTTATTTCGTCTACCTATGGAATTAAACAAGCAAGTCATATCTTGACGGCCATGATTGACAGGGATTGGTTTGATTAGACCCTTGAATATCCAAAACAATGAGACTATCAAGGACCATGGCCACGACAATCCCAGATTGGAGACAGTTGGAAGATCATAATATCAAATATCATGATGTGGGTACTTAGGTATCAAGTCTGTTGTTTGAAACCAAGCAATCCATGAATTTATATTGGTGGTTATTGTTTGTATCGCTTCGGCGAGCGCCAATGCTTGGTGTAGTAGGCCCGAGCCCACAAGTTGATCAGAATTGAATTGAGCATAATGTTATGGGATACTTTAGTATAATTAATTGATTCAAGCGTGAATATTGTATATAGACAAATAAATCTATAGTAACAATTCCGCTCCTCTCCAAGGAAAACTCTGAAAGATTTCGATACGTGTTTAGCCTCCCAACGAAGCATCCTCAGGAAACAATTGACTAACTGCGCGCTAGAACAATAGAAAAAAACAACACTGCAAAAACTCCGCAGCCATGTTCCTTCGCCGAACGCCGAACTGAAAGAGAGAGTCCTCATTGGAGAGGAGCGGAATAGTTACTATATATTTGTTTATCTATTCAATATTATACTTTAGTCTCTCAAAATTCAGGACACAGCTTGAGCCACATACCTTGCGCTTTGTCTCAGCAAAGATGATGGTCTTTGTTTCCTCCTCTGACGATATCTCTGTCAATAATGTGATGAGCTTATCATTCTTCTCCCATTCCTCACAGATATCCACAATCTGCAGAATGTTGTGATTGGCCGACAGTGAGAGGGATCCGATGTTGATCTGAATGTAGTCGTTCAGGAACTCCTCGGCTAGATTCTGGACTTCTTTTGGCCAGGTCGCTGACCACATGAGAACCTGTATACCAAATTATTTTTCTTGTCTATGAATCATAGTAATGACATCATGTAACAAGGATAAGTATGTGATCTTTTAATATAGATGACCCATTAACCTATCCTTGTTTAGATTAAATTAATATATACATAAACCCCATAACATAACGCCCAACAGTCACATACAGTCCTGAGCCCAGGGATCTATGAGTACCGAGTACCGTGGTACAAACACACATTAAGTATTAAAATGCGACCTAAACCTTAATGAATAGTTTTTTTTTATAAACCTGTTGTCCGCTCACGCTTAATGGACCATCCATAGAGTTCGAATGCGGAAAAGGGAGTTCTTCAACATTAACCTGTCGTCCGCTTCGAAACCGCTGATTGCGCCAATGCTTCAGTATTTAAACTAGGTTCCGATCGAAAAGACAGTGGATAACAGTAATAGTATTAGCAGAGTAACCGGGTGGTAGTGAGAAAGCAATGGCGGCGGTGAGCTCACCACTGGTCACGTCTACATTCCTGTGATTGTGCGATAGCAGCCTTGCTAACCCCTTAAAGGAAAAAGGCGTGCGTCTGTATGTATGTAACTAATAGTGATCAACAGGAGAGGAGTCTTCTATTTCAGAAATAGCATACAGGCCATCAATATGCCGTGGTGTGTCCAGCCTACGAATGGACCCCTCCTCCTCCTGTGGATGTAGTAAAAGCCTTACTAAGGGATTACCCCAGGGGATGAGCAGCAGCATCTACCTGAGTACTTAAAACCAAACTGCGATCACCAATCCTCCTGCCAAGTGTGGTGTTTATACCAAATCTCCCCATTGTATTCAATGGGGGAGGCTTCGTCCAGCAGTGGACGTAAACAGGATGGTGATGATGATGATACAGGCCATCAAATACAATGTGAGCGTCATACTAATATTACCTGTCTGTCTGGTCGAATCTGCTCGATGATCTTGCGAATCTGTGGCTCGAAACCCATATCTAACATTCTGTCTGCTTCATCCAACACAAGGTAAGTGCATCGGCGTAAGTTTGTGGTATCTAGTGGACAAGGGTATTTCAATGAATATTACTCCTAACCATAGATTACATATTTTATATCCAATTAATTAATATGACGTGCTAGAGGAAGGCCCTCTACTCAATGGACTAAAGACATTATAAACATACGAAGTCGGTGGGTGGAGGCGGCTCAACACCGTTGGTCGTGGCATTCTAAGGGCGAGCCCTATGTACAGCAGTGGACTTCTACAGGCTGATGATGATGATGAATTAAATCCCTCAGTTCTCAAAAAATCAGCACATATTGGTTTGAGTCTCACCTTTCTCCAAGAAGTCTATGAGTCGTCCTGGAGTGGCGATGACAATCTCAACACCTCTCTCGAGGCACCTGGCTTGTCCACCTTTAGGAGCTCCTCCAAACACACAAGTGTTGCGCACTGCTACACTCTGACCAAAGTCATTCGCCACCTGCAAAACAATAATGATGGGTAAAGACAGCTGTTGAATTTATGGTTCACAGGTTGCAACCAATAGTAAAAGTATACAAAATAATCCGTTTTTTTGTTGTGATGTGAAAGAACCAATTTGTTTAGATAGGAATTAGAATGAGTATCCAGATTTTTACGATTGTCAATAAAAATTGCCAGTTACAAGGTGCTACAGATACACAAATAAAAACTAAGAATTAGGCGATGAAGTAAAGCACAAAAACTAAGCTAAATAAACTAGTGCTAAAGGAAATAAACAACTATATGGTGCACAATATACAATGAAACAAAGGTTACGTTCAGAAACCTCCATCTAGCCCGGATAAATTTAGAATTTTGATGATTTACTGAACAAAAATACACAAAAGTCCAAAATGTACTAGGTTTTCGAACATAGCCTGCCTGTGAAAGCTAATTTCTACGTAATATTTGAATGTTTACTATGTTGTTGCCGTCATCCATTTCTGCAGCAACCCCGTTCATCGCAATCAACGTCTGGGGTAGCACAAGAGAAATATAAATTTACTTTTAGTATCAAATTAATAACTTAGAGGCACTGATGTCAGGCAGTCTTGTCGTTCCAATGGAAGCCTAATTTCAATCTTAGTATGTTATAGCCTATTGGAGAACAAAAGCAGGGATTACAATTTCATTCAACTGAGTATCAAACACTATAAAATAATAACCTGTTGTATCTGCTGAGCCAGCTCTCTTGTCGGTGCCAAGACCAGCACTATGGGCCCTTCATCTCTCAACAGTCTAGGCTGGTTGATAATGTGAACGATGGCCGGCAAAATGTATGCCAAGGTCTTTCCCGATCCAGTTTGAGCAATGCCCACCATGTCTCTACCAGATAACGCAATCGGCCAGCCCTGAGCTTGGATAGGCGTGGGATGAGGGAAGCCTTGTTTCAGAATCTCCTTCATAGCGTAGTCGGGGAATCCTCCCTCTTCAAAGTACATGCTAGGAGCTGGTACTTCGCGCCCATTCACCGTGATCTGGTTTTGGCTGCGATAGGCCTCGATCTCGGTGGGGCTGCGGTGGGCAGTATTGGGATGGGGGATGTAGAAGTTCTTCTCGAAAGGCGTCAGCGTGATGTCTCCCCAGCGGATCTTACGTAGGTTGCCGCCTGGTTGTTCGTTCTTAAAGTTGCTGCCGCGGAAGTCATCCCGACCACCTCCCCGGCCCCCGAAACCCCGCCCGCCTCCTCGGCCACCGTCCCTGCCGCCATCTCGTCCGCCGCCGCGACCACCGAATCTACTGCCACGGTCATCCGACCTATCTCCGCTCCTATCTCCCGATCGCCCACCTCTCGATCCTCCGCGACTGCCGCCCCGGCCACCACCGCGGCTTCCACCCCGCCCGCCGCCACGTCTATCGTCGTACCTGAATAAAACATGAATTAAAAACGGCGAAATCAAAAATAATAAGACGCAAATGAAGCGATGACTTACATGGCTTTTTACAAGGTAATTTCCCAACTTTGACTACAGTTAACCCTTAGGATAGGAAATTTATATAGAATTCACGGGATTTAGAAACTTAACGTAGATATTATTATAGTAAAAACCTAATTTTAGCGTCAAACAATCGAACTCAAAACGAAACCGGACGCCATTTTATTTTGAATGAATGAATTACGAATTTGATTGAATGAGAGAGAGCACTTTTTTTGAGGGAGGGAGGCAGGTGTATTGTTAATGGTTTTTGTGGGTGTATAGCAAAGAAAATAATGTGCTGTTTGCCCAAGGTATTTTCATGGTGTTTGCCATGTAGATCCATGGCAAACACCATGAAAATACCCAAATTCATAATGAGAGCTTTTCATCTTCGATTAAAAAGAAATAAAGTAGTTCAAATTGGTTCGATAGATGGCGCTGACTCAACTGTATCAATCAAGATTGTCTGTGGTGCACGCGCACAAAACTATTATTTTAAGTAGTCTGTGGCTATTAGTCATGATTTTCTGTTTGTGATTGCTTTTTGAGTGTGCGCTAGTGATTTCGTGGTGTTTTTAGAAGTAGGCAAAAATAAATAACACGAAATGAAAATTATTTCTACGTTGTCGATGTTGACATTTCACTTTATTTTGACACTTGACAGTTACGTTACATAGCAGCGTCATCTATTTTCAATGCTGAAAGCATGATTTGAAACGACCGTGAAAACCCCTCATTTACGTAAATTAAATAATTTATATTGTATTAGGTATATATACAATAATTTGGGTAATAAGTCCATGGTGTTTGCATGGACCCATGGCATGGCATGGACCTGCTGGTGTTTGCCACAACCACATTATTAATCATGGCTAGAGTAAGTACTACCTAAGTAGTTTAATGAAATATAACGTCACGTCTAGATTATCCTTCTGAGGATTATCCCGTTAAGAAATGAGTTGATTACTTCCGGAGCGGGAAATTTTAAATCATCTTAAGATTTTTTGAACACACCGCCCGTTCGTTTCAACAATTTCCGCAAAGTATATCGCGCTTTATTCAAATAATGTTTAGGGTCCGTAATCAACCAGCATTCATCGACATTTTGGAATGTCCTTGGAATTTAGGTTATTGATCAAACTTGCTCTAAATTCGACATCGTAGAAGCACGCACGCATTTCTTGCACTTCCTGACTTTACGGAAAGTTAAAATGGACGCATCAGTGCCTGTGTTTGAGAAACCTCACCCTCGGCCGTCTGTGCTAGACTGGACTAGGAACATCCAAAGACTTCAAAATGAAGCTAGACTCCGTCGGTTCGAGGGGTACGATCTCAGAAACAGAGCAAACCAGCTCAGGAACGAGACTTCGGTCACTACTCAATGGGATACTTACGTTAACAATGACTTGATGCGAGATAGGTAAGGTAAACTATACTTGGTAGGTACGTCATCGACAAGATGTCGATAAAATACTTTCTTAGAGCAACACCATCCACACACACCACAAACCTTTCTGCTGATGGGACTTCTCGCTCAACTACGAAATCCACGCGAGCATCTGTTTGGATATGGCCTTCGATTTGGGTGTAGATGTTCTTATTATACGTGCAAGACCGCGTTTGGCAAGCAGTTTGAATCAGGCAGCTGGTAGAAAAGTGGATGAATCGAGACAAACATCGGGGTTCATCATCACCAGCCTCCCCCTAAAATACAATGGGGGGAATAACCATAATCACCAGCTGCCAAGCTGGCGGATTGGTGGTCGCAGTATTCATGTTGAGCACCTACCTACTTAGGTGGATGCTATTGCCCATACCCTGATGTAAACCCTTAGTTGGCTTTTACGACATCCACGGGAGGAGATGGAGGAGTGGCCGGACGCACCACGACAGTCAGCAACATTGGGGTAAATGGCGCGAATTGGGAGAGCCTTTAAGTCCAAAGTGGACTTAGAGGCTGATAATGATAACAGCCTTCGTACTTTTAGATTTAAGGACATTCCACTATCTACACTTAGGTACCATGCCATTTATTATCTAGGATATTCGAAGTAGAAACATGGCGAGAGAAACAGCGTTACACGCGCGAATGCGTTCGTGACGAAACCAGACTGCTCCAAGAAGAGAAACACGCGACGGAACTCCACTTGGAAGCACTTCAGGTCCCTTTGATGGTTATCTCGCAATGTCTGTCCAATCGCGACCAGAGAGTGCCACCGGAGCTGACGAGGGACCAGCTGGGCGAGGAGTTGAAGAGGGTAAGACATCATCACCAATTCCAATCATCATAATATTATCAACACTGCTGGTAACGAGATGAGCACGCTACAGAACGCTTTGAGTCGCTAAAGGTTGACTGTTGTGATTTCGCACTATCTGGCAAATGGCGATCAGAGTGTTGCCAGAGTGCCGCCGGAGCTGATAAGGGAACAGCTGGGCGAGGAGTTGAAAAGGAGAGGCATCGTCAATTCTAAAAGCACGCTAAACTCAGTAGTTCTAGTAGCGAACCAGTGTGTTTAAAGGATTAAACACACTGTTAAACACAATGTGCGCATCACATATAACATACTCCTAATAAGCTCCCTTCATGCACATATTGCACACAGTGTCTATGAATTTTTGGTTTTAGGTTTTCTCACCAGTTTTCCTTTACCGTTTAATACCTTCCTGTGTTGCGCTATAGTGGCTCTGACTTCCGATCTTAAGGTTGGGTTGAAATCCCGGTAAAAAAAAAATATCTACATATGTGCGCAATATACCTAGTGCTCTCACTTCAAATTGAGAGACAGACATGTTCTAGTACCAATGCCAGACGCATAATCCTCAAATCAAATCAAAATAATTTTATTCATTGAAATCACAAGGATCATTTTGATTGTCTTATAAATTAATATTACCTACTCTTCCAATTAACGCGACCAAGCCTAAAAGAATCAGGCAACAAACAATGCTTGGCTTCCTTTGATGATCCCGTCTTATACCACTAGGTGGAAAGCGCCCTGTGTGGTGCCTCGGAGCAGGGAGAAGCATAGGTAGTAAATGAGAACTTAAAACCTTAGGAAGGTAGTCAAAAGTAAAAAACCACACAATACCCTTTTCCTTTCCTTTTCGTAACCAAAAGGAACCAGTGACACGACAAACGAACAAAAACAAAGCCTTCAAAACTTTTTAGGAGCTCCATATAACCGAGAACAGCAAACGCGTCCTCACAGACGTCAACCACATGGGTTGGGAGAAGCTGAAAGAGCTCAACAATGTGCACTGCCGCTTGGAACGAGAGATACAGAACAAAGATGACGCTCTGATGCTGGAGTATCATGTCCGGGATATTGATAGGAACAGCTCCGATATCTGTTACAAACTGGACCCCACAAGAGTTCCCGTGGAGTAAGTGATTTTGGATGGTCTTTTCAGTATTCGCGGCGCTGTTTTGGAAGCGAAGCGAGCCTCATAGCACACAAACACGCAATCACGCCTTCGACTAATTCTTGATAAGTTTCTGGCAGACTTGGCGAACATTAACAGAATCGTGATGTTTGGGAAGAACGGGGCTGTTGCTTAGAATTGAGATACAAACTGCTAGAAATAGAGTCAATCTTGCCTAAACTCTGTACCCAATTGTAGGTCAATGACAGAAGAAAGCTACGTGCACTGCATCGAAACTACCATCAAGATAGCGGAGCAGCTGATGGGCGAGTCTAAAGACCTGCGAGCGAACATGTTCAAGGCAAGGGAACGGGCCAGGAACCAGATGCATGCGCAGAGCCAGATGGTAATATTCTATTAATTTTATCTCCCGGGGCACAATTGGCCCTGGACGTAATCTCTTGTGGCCAATCTGGAAGTTGAGCAAGACTCGATTTCAAGTTGGCCACTGTAAACAGAATCTAGGCATGCATCAACAGATAAAGCAGTTGAAGTGGTCAATTAATTTTTTGTCATTGAATTATTGACACGAAAGAAGAATTAAAATCATAGGAATCTAGAAATTTTTGATCAATCTGTTTCTAAACTAATTGATCACCATATTGTCACAGGTGGAGATGGTCATGAGAAGACGGGTCTTCGACATACAGCGCGCGCGCAATGAGATGGAGTGGCAGAAACGTAAGGTAGGTCTCATGTTTAGGTATAATGCCCTCATTGGCATCTCGCGTTTAAGGTAACTCGATCATAAGGGGCAAGGGGGGGGCTAACCTAACCTAACCTCATTAGGGTGTGAAACGAGCGAAAGGAGCCAACCTATAGGTACCTGCTGATGTAACTGACGAGCAAAGCGATAGTAAGAGCAAAGCGATAGTAAATAGAATGGAAAATCGCGAAATTTACCTGGAATGTAGACTACATACAAAAAAATCACAGGTTCTAAATAATTCGCAAATATTTTAATTCAGCTAGAAGAAAACATGGTGAAAGTAGACCGGGAGATCGAGACGCTCCGAGCGGCCGTCGCAGACAAGATCAACCCAACTAAACTCGTCGAGACCAGACTCGAGACTCGGACGAGACGACCCGTGCTAGAACGAGTACAGGTACTCTTGTAGATCGAGAGATCGAGACGCTCTGAGCGGGCGTCCCCCTACTCTTGTATTAGGTTATTGAAAACTACCTTACCTACTAAACGCATAACTATTGGGTGCTCAGTCAGATCAGCCTCGATGTTTCGCTGGAGTTGTTCATGAGGTGTTACCAGAAAGCGTCGCGAGAGCCAGAGTCACTATCGAGGGTTAGTAATAGTATAAGTTTTTTTAACACCCCAAACAGTTTCTTGCGTACCCATTGTATCCCACAATAGAATTCCATGTGTCGTGTGTATGTGTGTGGAACTACGAGTACGATGGTACCACAACACGCAGACCAGGAACAAACATTTGTTCCGCAGCGTGAATAAAACCCGCACCTCTTGCGTCTCACGCCCTCCGCGCCACGGAGATCGTCAAATAGGTAGGTATGTCACACGATAATGCTCAGTTTGAATTCAAGTTTCGAAAAAACTTAAGACCTTAGACTTTGAAAAACATTTCGCTTCACAGGATAAGCCGATGCGTGGTTTGATTGAAGAGTTCGAGAGAGTCCACATGAGCTATGCCATGTTAGAGAAGAAACTGGAAGCCGCACTGTAAGTACCAAATATTATTATTTTTAGAGTTCCGTAACTCAAAAGGTATAGATACCAAAGGAACCATTAAAGGATCACTCTTGTGTACCTACGTCTGTCTGTCACAGACTATTTTTTCCCGAATCTACTGGATCAAAAAAGTTAAAATTTAGTAAATATAAGTACAAAGTTAGGTGACGTATAGCGTAAATAAACGAATTCTGATTTCGGGGGTTGATTTTGTGGGGCAGAGTAGAAAATTAATAAAAAAACCTTGTGCCAAATGCATTGTGACATATCAAATGAAAGGACTCGTTATGAGAAATACAATAAGTAAATACAATTTATTTTAATAAATTTAAAATCTATAGTTCAAACTTAGCTCTGAAACTACTGAGCTAAAAAACCCCAGTTTTACAGTCCCATTAGATGGCATTGTAACGCAGCTCAAGACAGCTCATCGTGGTATTGTAAGGGGAGGTCTATTACCAGCAGTGGAATTAGCTGATCATGATGGAGATGCTCTATGAACCAAGTTCACACGTTACAGAACTACGTACCACGGCATGTATAACCACCACCAGCGGCTAACCAAGGACCTCAACCAGAAGAACCAAGCTCTGGAGACGGACAGAAGACTCATTGAGATACGGAAACCGATACACGGCCCTAATGAAACACAATTTGAGAGGAACGTGGGGTATTGTCATATGGCTGATGAGCTGGTCACCGACTAAAGATATTGGCAAAATCTATCCGTAGTTTTCAAGCTTTAAGAATGCTTGAATGGTTATATTTGTTGTGAAACAACAAAAAGAGTTTTGGTCCAAGCACTCTCCCTGAGGTAATCCAACGTTCATTTCTGAAAGATCACTGATATATTCCACATAAAAACATTGTGGTTTTTTAAATATAAATCTAACCGTAGTTCTCAAGCTTTAAGAATGCTTGAATCAGGTTATATTCGTTGTGAAACAACAAAAAGAGTTTTGGCCCAAGCACACTCCCCTGAGGTAATCCAACGTTCATTTCTGAAAGATCAATGATAGATTCCACATAAAAACATTGTGGTTTTTTAAATATAAAGCTAACCGTAGTTCTCAAGCGTTAAGAATGCTTGAATCAGGTTATTCGTTGTGAAACAATAAAAAGAGTTTTGGCCCAAGCACACTCCCCTGAGGTAATCCAACGTTTATTTCTGAAAGATCACTGGTACATTCCATATAAAAACATTGTGGTTTTTTATATATTACACACTGAAAACGTTTAGAACTGGCCTTTAGGGCTCAAATTGATTCCACTAATCTAAAGAAATAATGTTGGCTAAGAAACAGAATCGAAAGTTTTGGCAAAATTTGACTTTGAGTGATATGTACTACCTACTTGATCTTCACGCTTAGCGGATTTAGATAAATTACATTCAAACTATTGAATAATTATGTGCAATTTGGAGCATTTGATGTATAGATGTTTTGTTAAAAAGCAGATTAACGCGATACAAGTTATTTACATAACCTTGACAAGCGTAACTGTATGTGTGTGATGCTTATCGTAATTAGATAAAACGTATTTCGTAGAAAAAGCACAAATCTTTAACATATAGCACAAAGTATAAACTTAGAGATAAGTATGTTACCATTAATATTGGTGTTCGTATTCCTAAGAAATTAACACTTGAATACAATGTGGTGTGAAGATAGTCACAAGTCGTCACCGTCTTGCAAATCTTTAGGAAGCTTCAACCTGAATACACATGCGCATATGTACTTGTAGCTGATTTCACATCCACAAAGATATATGGCGCATAATATAGATGTAACTACCAACTACGATAAAAACAGATTATTATACATAAACAAAACTTTATTTATTTAATAAAACAACATGTTATGTGCAAATATAAATGCATTAATATTTACTTAGAAATATAGTATTTATCTTATTAAAATGATAACAACAAACACTTTGTTTTGCATGATAACTTATGCAATTTAAAATGCATTCCTATCCAATGTGTATCTTGTAAAAATGCCTGTACTATATATACATACGTAATTTGTTAATTTGGTCACAGATAGTTTAAAAGCACTACAGTAAATTGTAACACTAATTATCTTCACAAAAAAAAAACTACCGATACATACAGAAAATAAATGCGATAATATTGAATAATACATTATTATGAATATACTCTTCTCTTTAGAGAAAGATATTGGAACTTGGTTTTTACATAGATTACATAATGTCAGTTGAAATCTCCATATAATACTTAAAATACCATCTAGCTTCCTAGTCCTAGCTGATAACTTTTAATAATATTAACATACATAATTCTCACAGCATTATTGTCACATGCATTTAGGAAAATACTTTTTATCCTTGTGAAGGGCGTATTCGAAGCGTACAAACAATCACGAAGGTTGAAACTACTAAGTGAATCCAACCATAAAACTTACACACCGCAGACGAACCGCGACGAAACAAAAATAAAAAACTGGTGAATCTACTTTTAGGGCACCGCTTTCGTGTCTTCGTCATATCAGTTGCAATAAAAACTGTTTTAATATAAATCAATATTTTAACTTAGTAAGATAATTTGTGACATGTCAGTGAATTCTCCTTTTAATTTGAAGGTTCAGGACTTTTTTGGTAACTCAGCAGAACAAAATCCTTATTCATACTTTTAATATTTGTCCAGGCCTAGGTGGCACAACAATATACCTACCTATATATAGTATAAATACGTAATATATATATATTATGTATATATTGTATTGTATATTATATACTATACACAATAAGTATATAAGGTGTCGTAACTATATACTAGGAGGAACCCTCAAAGTTCACCAAGTGGTTTCGAACTGCTATGGAATGCTGGTATAAGCTGTTTCTGCGTCACGGATAGCCACGGTATACCCAGCCACATTAATAAACCCCATAAATAAGGTTTTCCCAGGCACAGTTATAAACCCCATAAATAAGGTATTCCCAGGCACAGTATACCCCATAAGTAAGTTATTCCCAGGAATAGTAATAAACCCCATAAATAAGGTATTCCCAGACACAGTAACTACCCCATAAATAAGGTATTCCCAGACACAGTCACAGTAATAAACCCCATAAATAAGGTTTTCCCAGTCACCACAATAATCCCCATAAATAAGGTATTTCCAGGCAAAGTAAACCCAAAATTCAAGTATTCTTAGGCATAGTAAGTTCCATAAGACATTTCCATTAACACAATGCGCATCAAACAGCAACCGACTGAGGTCCGACTGCTTCAAATGCCTCATCCAACAAGTTTACAATCTGATGCATATGCTCATCGGTCAACTTCCTGCTAGCAGCCAACCGTATGGATGGCTCAGGGCAGTTGTTTTCATCATCTCGGAGGTAAGCCGCAGTGGTCATAGCAATTCCCTTCTCGATGCAGTATTTGGTGATGTTGAGTAGGTGAGTCTGTTTGAGCTGGTTGGTCAAGTCTCCGTTGACGTAGATGTGTTTGATGGGTGATAGCTCGTCACCTCGGAATGTGTAGTGTTTTAGTTTTGATAGGGCCCTGGAAATAAAGATAGATATTATATAGAAGATCGCTAAAAAGACACCTACATCTTATGGCTGATTTACTTGTAGCCAGTGGTAGGACAGTGATCAGCAGGCATTTAGTTGGTAGGCAAGCCTACCACTGACTACTGGCTACATGTAAACAGGCATTCGGGCATCATTTCATGCTAACTTGTTAATTTTAAAGGGTTATGAATTTACTTGCTATGAATGGAATTATTATTGACATCAGGATGTTGGGACCCATGAGCTAGGAATCTGGCTCCTACGCTATGTTTTTCTAGCCATTTTGTAGTCCCTGAAAACACTATTCCCTGAATTTGTAGTTTGGAAGTTATAAGCACTTTTCTTGGTCCGTACAACCAGGTATCAGGTTGTACGGACCACCTAGATCTCTGAAACTGAGGACCTGAGAGAATCCGTTCATAGCTAATGTTTTTGTAGTAGTTGAGATTAGGTACACAGCAAATTTTCACGCAAATCGGCTGAGTATTTTAAGAGAAAAGTTTGTCGGAAGCAATTTCACATCAGCAAGCGTCCATTCTAGAATTTTTGAGACAGGGTGACCATGTTTTCGAACAAAAATTGGCAATAAGTGGTCATCTTCATCATATCAGGCGGTAGATGTCTACTGCTGGACATAGGCCATAGACAAAGGCCTTTGTCTTTTGCCAAAAAACGTTGTTTTTCATTTGTGATTTAGTAACCATATAATTTTATAAGAAACTAACGCACCACGGGTCTAGATATTAGTGTACTGATCATGTGTACCAATTTTCATGGAGTTTAAAGAAAATATAGCTAAATTAGAAGTAAACTTTGTTTGCGTGTAAATGGGCGTAAGCGCCCTTTTGATAGCTACCGGTGACCTTCTCTTAAGTTGTCGGAATGCCTAGCCGTATAATAGGTACTTTTTTTTTATTATTATAATTTGAAAGGAAACAATTTACGTTATTTAATCAGTCATTTAATTAATTAATTAATTTATAAACACAAGCTAGTCAAACTTACTATCAGTCAACTCTCTAGAATTACAACTTAAATACTACTTACACATGCTGAGTTTTTTCCAAGGGCTATTGAGAAGAAATCCAGAGTAAACATTGTCTCATAAACCACAGGGTCGAATTAAAACATTTTCGAAAATTCTGTTGGTTGCCAGAGCCCGCAGTTTGCGGTGTTTTACTGCATTTATTGTTATTTTTCAAAAGCAGTCTCGTGGTCCCTCAGTCAATTTATCTAACTAATTCACTTAGGGGCGTCAATTTAGTATTTAGCTTCAATGGCTCTCGAAAACACTCATTAAAATATAAACATAAATGATGTATACTCTCTAGAATCACTGGCAGCTAATAAATAAATTCTGGGTTAGTATAAAATAAGGCCTTTTTAAACTTATACTTAATACAATATTTTTTCGTAGTTATTCATTGACTACCTAGTTAACCTTCCTTACTAAGCCACAAAATAAATGTTTATCTTATCTTCTTATAATTTTTTTGTTAGAATTAGACGGTATGTAACTAGATAAAGTCATCGTAATAATAAAAGGCCTCAAAATATGTAGCCTCTTCGTTTAATTTCAAAACAAAGATAATGTTCTTTGTAAATATAGTACATAACACACTAATAAATTGCTTATTTCTCGTTCAATGAAATAAGGCCACGAAAGATCAACCTTTTTTAAACTTACAGTTTAAAGAATGTTAATATGGAATTAATAGGTTCATTAATTAAACTAATTTATCTTCCTTTTTAAAACACAACATAAATGTTTATCTAATTTAATTATATTAAATTCAAATTTCTAATTGAATTATTCCATCTAGTCCTACTAGAAGTTCAATGATCTAACTATTTGGAAAAAAATATTCCAAACTGTCAGATTGACCAGTCGGACAATTTTGAATTTGGACTTTTCGCCCACTTTTGTTCCAGATAGATAAATGATTATCTAATTTTCTTTCTTGGAATTAGTCTGTAGTCTTGGATGTTTGGATTTCAAAACATTTTGTTTTACTACTGTACCTACTGTTTTACCTACTGTTCGTAGAACTTCTATTATTTATAAAGACATTTAAGTTTTTAATCGGTTGGTAATAATAATAATAATATTATGTAATGTGTTCGGTTTTATGACATTCGTGGGTTGAGACGGTGGGGTAAATTTTTTCGTTTATTCCACCCAGTCCTACTAGAAATTCAATGATTCATTTGGACATAAATATCAGAAACGCCACGGCACGGAATGCAAACTGGTTTGCCAGATGTAATGCATTTTTTGGGATAGTAGGTGTACATACTATATGTATATGTAGGTAATACGCTACATACTCATATAGTATGTACTCCATAGGTTTTATGACCACAAGTCAAACCGCACTCACTAGGGGCGCTGCAATAGATGATAGAATGCAAAACGACTAACTGATTGTAGTGCGCTTTGTATTATTTATCTAGATTGCGTAGGTAGTAAGAAGGTTACACGAGGTACAACCGGTGAGGTCTTCGGTGTGAACTGACGGTTTTGACCCGCCTCCGTCCACCTTCTTTGGGCCTATGTCCTGCAGTAGACATCTATCGCCTGATAATGATGAAAATTACCACTTATTGCCAATTTTTTTGTTTCACTAGTTTGACTAGCTTGTGTTAATAAATTAATTAATGAATTAAATGACTGATTACATAACGCAAATTGTTTCCTTTCAAATTTTAATAATTAAAAAAAAAGTACCTATTATACGGCTAGGCATTCCGACAACTTAAGAGAAGGTCACCGGTAGCTATCAAAAGGCCGCTTACGCCCATTTACACGCAAACAAAGTTTACTTCTAATTTAGCTATATTTTCTTTAAACTCCATGAAAATTGGTACACATGATCAGTACACTAATATCTAGACTCGTGGTGCGTTAGTTTCTTATAAAATTATATGGTTACTAAATCACAAATGAAAAACAACGTTTTTTGGCAATAGACAAAGGCCTTTTTCTATGGCCTATGTCCAGCAGTAGACATCTACCGCCTGATATGATGAAAATGACCACTTATTGCCAATTTTTGTTCGAAAACATGGTCACCCTGTCTCAAAAATTCTAGAATGGACGCTTGCTGATGTGAAATTGCTTCCGACAAACTTTTCTCTTAAAATACTCAGCCGATTTGCGTGAAAATTTGCTGTGCACCTAATCTCAACTACTACAAAAACATTAGCTATAAACGGATCCTCTCAGGTCTTCAGTTTCAGAGATCTAGGTGGTCCTTACAACCTGATGTTTTTTACATTAAACACCTATTTTCTCTTTAACTAGAGCTCTTACGAAAAAAATAAATCCATACAAATTCACTACAAAAATACTACAAAAACTTTTGCTTTTGACGGATTCTCTCAGGTCCTCAGTTTCAGAGATCTAGGTGGTCCGTACAACCTGATGTTTTTTACATTAAACACCTATTTTCTCTTTAACTATAGCTCTTACGAAAAAAATAAATCCATACAAATTCACTACAAAAATACTACAAAAACTTTTGCCTTTGACGGATTCTCTCAGGTCCTCAGTTTCAGAGATCTAGATGGTCCGTACAACCCGATACCTGGTTGTACGGACCAAGAAAAGTGCTTATAACTTCCAAACTATGGAACTACAAATTCAGGGAATAGTGTTTTCAGGGACTACAAAATGGCTAGAAAAACATAGCATAGGAGCCAGATTCCTAGCTCATGGGTCCCAACATCCTGATGTTAATGAATTATTAAATAAATAAATAATTTGTTCCGGTTCTGGGTGTTATGGTACCATGATACTCGTAATTCCTGATATACCCACGACACAGGGAATCCTAGTGTGGGATTAGGGCTACGTATGTGACTGTTGGGTTTAAACAAAAAAAAAAACATTACATTTTCCGTAAGTTGCATGATGCCTCTCATACAAGTGTATATTCTAAAGGAGAATGGAATAGAATGGCACGTGTATTCTCGATGGACTGCCGACATATTAAAGGTGGCAGAAAGTCGGTGGGTGGAAGCGGCTCAAGACCGTTCATCGTGTATTCTATGGGGGAGGCCTATGTCCAGCAGACAACTTATATAGGCTGATGATGAAGATGATATGCATTCCCACTGATAACATGTTCAACTAACTTGTTCAATTTGCCAGAGTTGTCGTTGAGTTCACGTATAATGTGCGGCGACTGTTCGATTATGTCGAGTGCCGAGATGGCGGCTTGCGTCAACATCGGCGGCAAAGACGCGCTGAAGCAGTAACCTGGAGACATACAGACATACATGACATGACAACATACAACAGACAGAGAGCATTGACGGTCTAGTGCAGAGGTTGACGAACTCTGTGGCGCGGCGGGCGAGTAGTCGGCAGAGATGCGAGAGGTTGCGGGGAGAGGTTGTATGATCAGCAAATATCTGTTCCGGATCTGGGTGTTATGGTACCATGGTACTCGTAGTTCCTGATACCCACGACACAGGGAATCCTAGCGTGGGAAAAGGACGACGCGTGACTGATAAAAAAAATAAAAAATAATTCCTCTCTGTATAAATCAATTATTTCAGCAATAACTTTCCTTTCCTCTGTAATTCACTCTACCATCTAGCACGCGTGCGTTTCCCGTATGCAATACTCTCCACCGTATACACGGTAAAAAAAAAAAATTGTCTCCGAACAAAAATATATACCTATATTAATACTAGTGGTTCGCCCCGAACTGAGACCTCGCGATAACACCTTTATCAGCCCGACTACTTAACTAAGTAATTTCCATATTTTCTATTATTATTTTTGAAATTTCTCGAGGTCTACCAGTACAGTACAGGATCTATCAGTAACTACTCTAATTTCCTACACATCATCGAAATAACCTTTGAATAGGGCTAAGCAACGGGGCGTTATAGTATAGTACATACTTGTTAGTACCTTTTGATAGAGGTACTAACAAGTATGTACCTGACGAATTATTTGATAACGTCCTTTTGACGAAATCCATAGAACTCCAACGTCATTCAAATTCCTAGAAATGGGAGGTCAACAATGGATGTTATATTGGTTTCTGTTTTATGGAGTAAAGTTTCTAAATTCTTCAATTTCAGACTTTTCCCTGTATTTGTGACACAAAAGCCATAAGCATACCAAATTTCAGCATTGTAGGATTGCTGGAAGTACCCTAGAATTTTTGATTTTTTCGTTTTTTATTTTCCCTAATATCTCGAAAACTACTAAGGCTAAATACTTATTAAAAACAGTTTTGAAATGTCCAACCAAAGCGCTTTCATTAGACACCCCACTTGATCTGACTGTCTCACTTTTTTTTTTTTTACCCCCTCTTGGACCCCCATATCTCAGCAACCCCCTGACCGATATAGCTCATAACCTTACCTACAAATTGTACCAATACTATCTACCCCCATACCAAATTTAAAGAAGATCGGATTAACGGTTTGGAAGTTTTCATCGGACAAACATACATACATACATAGATACAAATGCCGATTCTTCCAACTTGACTCAGAGAACTCGCTTCGCTCGTTCAATAATACCTAATATTACTATAATATTAACTATATTAATATAATATTATGTTTATTAATTATATCATTCAATTTGAATCCCTAAACACCCCTCCCCCCCCAGGCTACTTGGGCCCTGCCCTCACTTGGAGTTTCCAAGTAAGGGCAGGAGTACTTGGGAGTATCCACTAATGAATATAGTGAGCTTAATGAGCCTATGTATGCATTCCTTACCAAGTCCAGATAACCTCTGGTGTTCAATGATGAAGTGTGATCCGGCGCAGAATCCACCAACCGTCGCGAAGGAGTGCTCAAGCGAGCACATAATCAAGTCTATCTCCTCTCTAGGGATGTCCAGGAGTTCTGTGATGCCGCGTCCGTGCTTGCCGACTACCTACCACCGAATATGAAAACAGAAAAAATATTACAATGGTTTCTTAGTGGTGACTCTGCACCTGAAGACAGTGGTAGGAAGACCTGCCTTTCGGTGGACCAACGACATTTTGAAGGTAGCAGGAAGCCGGTTGATGGATCCGACTCAGGACCGATCGTCGTGTGATTTATGGGGGAGGCCTATGTCTAGCAGTGGAGGTCTATGATGATCTCGGATATTATATCAGAGATTATAATTATCTTGGACATCCTATGATGAAAACTCCCAAGGTTTTTTTATGTTACAACATATTGAGTGATAAAATACCATATGATGATAAGTACCTTCCTAATAGCCCCGGCCTTTATAATAATAGCAATAAGTGCTAGTTTTGAAACATGATTATAGATTCTTACCCCTATAGTCAAGCTTTCATCCAACATAACCCTGAGCTTGTACTGCCTCGCAAGCTTCACCAGCTGTTTCAGCGGGCACATTTCGCCTGTATTGTAGTATATCCCTTCAGCAATGATAAAAGCCCGTCTTTTCGGGTTTAACTCTTTCTTCTTGGCAGCTTCGGAAAGCTGGCGTTCAAGGTCTATCATGTCATTGTGTTTGTAGTAGCGGATGGTGGAACGAGAGGCTTGGATCCCCTTTTGGATCGCAAACCAGACATTTTCATCACTGAAAATGGTTAAAGATCAGTGCTTCTGCATGCAGAAATGTTCTAGCCAGCTATTATTTATAAAATTATATGAGAAGGACGCATTTATAATAATAATAAAAATAATTTATATCAAAAAGGTTTTTGTTGTACATGGCACTTAAAATTTATTTCCTCTATTATCTAGACCTTTAACCGCTAGCTAGACCATCACATACACATACACACACACATTGACAGGGACAATTGTCCCTGTCAATGTGTGTCCCTTTCCAACGATATGCTACATGGCAGAAATAATACATCAGGGGTCGACCTAAGAGATACTTTGTTGCTAGGGTCAAGATAATGAAAATACGTTTTTTTATGTTAAGTTGTTTTTATTAAATTAGAATTACAAACTTTGCTCGAATTGGCCGCCTCCACACCGTATGCATGCACGACACCTTTTTCTGATAGCTGAGGTTGTAGTTAAAAGTCGCATTTCCTCTTGCATTTTTACGAATGCGGTGTTTATTCGTTCCACTAAAATTTCTTTTCTGGGCACCTCTGTTGCATACACTAACTCTTTTGCACGTCCCCATACGTAGAAATCCAGGGGTGTCAGATCTGGGGACCGTGCTGGCCATGGAATGGGGCCAGCTCTACCAAACCACGAGTTTGGAAATGCATTGTCTAAATGCTCTCGTACCGTTCGTTGGTAATGTGCCGGACAGCCATCATTTTGAAATACAATTGGCACATCTTCTTCTAAAACTGGTAGTACCAGTTCAGGTAAATCATTTTGAAGAAACTCTAAATAATTGTTTCCATTGAGTCGTTCTGGCAAAAAATATGGGCCGACAAGATTTCGCCCAATAACACCAGCCCAAACATTAACGCTGAATTTTCGCTGAAAGGAAGTCTGCTTTTTTTTGCGCGGATTTTGGCCCCTTTTCTCCCAATGATGCAAATTGTGCAGATTTACTATGCCTTCATGGCTAAAATTTGACTCGTCGGTCCATAAAATTCGTTTCAAAAAGTCGCCATCTTCAACATCTGTATGCAATAAAAATCGGCAGAACTCTAACCGTCTTGCATTGTCACCCTCTTCGAGACCTGGAACAATGAATGAAATTCGTGAGTTTGTGGTAATAACTGCATAAACGCGATATTTCTTTCTTTTAATTCAGCTCACGCAAAGAACTTCTTCAGTTGTCCGAGAAACAGAGCAAGAAAGGAATTTAACGAAACAATTACAACAATAAAAAAAGAGTCAAAAGTGAACACATTTTATTAAGATTTGAAATCGGTTAAAATGTTTTAATGTCACATTTTAAATAAGTAGTAAGTACTGTAAGTTGTTACCTTGAACAGGAGTGTAATGAAATGCGTGCCTTCCATCTGCCCGAAGAACGGACCAGACTTTCCAAACTGATAAGTTAAGTCCGTCAGCAACAACTCGTATGCTTGTTGTAGGATCGTCATCAAAAGCTTGAAGGATTCTCTCATCAACTTCAACATTATGTTGCCTCACATTCACTCGGGGCTCCCGAAAGTTTAAGTTTCCGGTCTCCCTCAGACGTCGATAGGTAGTTGAGAAGGTCTCGTGGTGAGGTAACCGTCGATCAGGGTATCGTTCTTGATACACTCTTCGCGCTTCACGCGAATTGCAATCAGCTTTACCATACGCCAACATCATGTCAGCATGATGTTGGCGTATGGTAAAGCTGAACTTGGCCATTACTGAAGTTGGCCATTGTAACGAATACGCAAAGATAAACAACAAAAACGTAACAGTTCAACAACAGATTTAACAAAAAACAATAACAAGACTTTAATTTGACTACGATAGAACAACGGGAAACGTACGGGCACTTCGAATAGCAGAGTAATCTCGACTGATTCCCGGCACCTGCACCTGCACCAACTTTCAACTCGATAGACAAAGACAACAATAACTGTACGTAAGAGAAAGACTAACTTTTTACCTGCTACTTTGCGGATTGCCGCGTTGACTGGTTACATTGTTCAAACCAGTTACATTGTTAGAGTGCGTGTTCAGCCGAACCCTGGCAAACGAATCTTTTTTTGACCACCTTAAGAACGGTTTCTTTTGTCATGTAGCATATCGTTGGAAAGGGTAGTAAGTAAAGAACTTTTTAAAAGAAAGCTAAATTCAAAATGAATTTTAGTTTTTTTTTAAATGAATTTAGAAGTGGTCCCTTTTCATAACATTTACACCGATTTACCACTTTGAAAGCTCAGAAGTTTTTTTTTGGATATTAATTGTAACAAGTAATGATTTATTTAGAATAAAAAAACATTGTAGAATACAAGCATACTTGGTTTTGTGGTATTATAACCACAAACAAAAAAGTTAGGACGATTTCAAGGCAAGATTTCGGGTGGTTTTCAAAAAATTAAAAAAAAAACATATCTGGACTACCGTGAGACTTAGGATATTGGGTCTCACGGGGAAAAATAGCACATGACCCCCCCCACCCCCCAAAAAATCATGTCGGTCCATGTGCCAAACACCCTGTATATTACATAGATAGATATTTTTTATTATACATAGAAAATACCCAGAATACCCTGAACAAATATCTGCAGATTGTACAAATATTTGTTCCGAGGCGGGAATCGAACCTGCAACCTTCTGCGTCGCAGGCGAACCTTCGCCTGCCGCGCCACAGAGGTCGGTTTTATAATTAATCAATAGGTAAATATTTATAATTCATTAGAGAGAGCCAGAAAATATAACCAACCAGTGTAATTCGTCTAACCAGAGGGTGCACTACCTCAAAGATATTGTAAATAGCAGGTATTTTACATCCATGGTCTGCCTAGAAGTTGTATCCATCCAAGAACTCTTATTATCCAATGTAAATTAGTGAAGTTAAGCATTGGAGGTCAGAGGTTTGAGGCTGGCAGCAACTGGATTAGCAGAGCCGAAACAAGAGGTTGATGATGATTATAAGTGTGGTGCGGTAAACCAGTAGCTGGCTGGGATGCAAGAGGTGCTGGTTCAATTCCAACTGTGCAACAACATTGTCTACAGATTAACCTGTTTGTTTTTAAATCAAAAATCATTTTATCTTGTCTACCATGGTACTCTAAGTTTTGATACCCACTTGGGGAATCCTATTATGGGGTTGAGACTATGGATGCAACTCTTGGGTGTTATTTATTTAAGACATTGATGAGACAGAATATAACATACTCACGCAAAAATGATATCAGCACGCTTAGCATAAGATGGTATAGCACTGGCAATTGTCGAGAACCCAAACGAGTACACAATGGTGTCCTCCACCTCCAAGAAACTTGCCAGGCGTTCTTCTAAGATCAAATGCACGTCTATGGTCCCGAAAAACGCTCTTGGTCCACATGAGCCAACGCCATACTTATCCATAGATTCTAAGGCACTTTTCATAATTGATTCATCTTTATCCAGGGAAAGGAAGCTAGTAGCACCTACATTGAGGACTTTGTCATCAATCCTGCCCATCAGTGGGGTCTCTTCAACTTCCATATCTTGCTCCACCAGCGGTAAAGGATCCCAATCCACCAACTGACTGTTAGAACTCGAGACACATCTTCGAGACTTCTTCTTCGAATAAAAATAGTAGCTAGAGATGAACACCACTTGAAGAGCAACGACGAGCGACCACCAGCCCGCCTAAAAAACGATAAATTAAATAAAATCTGATCAGCAACGTGATAGGCGATGACTAATATTAAAAGACTTACCATATCGTAAATATCGACTAAAATCATTTTTACTCTAACGAAGGTAACGTTGTCTAGACCCTCTGTATTACAATTATAAAGTAATCTTGAGTTGAGAGCCTGACAGGACCAAAAATCCTATTTTAATTCAAAAATATAAGAAACGTAGTGATGTGATTCATAATGTGATTACATTTCTCTTGGAGCAAGGAACAAAATGGAGCGGCAGTAACATTTATTTTGTATGAAAATTGCCCACCATTAGCTTGCCATTCAACCATTCATTTAATACTCTGTGACCTTTGATTGCCTTCATTCAAAGTTTTGTTTACTTTTGTGTTTTCGTAAATTTTCACTATTTTATTAGGAAATACCTATATTTTTTACTACACAACTTGGATTTCACAATGCCTGAGTGTAATATTGTGCATTGTGGTACGAGGCAAAGCCAGTATCGGCCAGGGCCTGCAGTCTCGACATTGACAGCGATCCGATCGTAAACTACCGATCGATCATTATTAGCGAAAATATTCGCTTGCTGTACCGACGTTTTCGCAAAACGCAAGTCTCTACTACCAAGAAACCGTGCAAGATCGTAAATTGAGACGTCGCAAAGTTAACGAAAAACCGTATTCATAGTTCAGTATTTGACAGTATTTGAATGGAAACTTTCTTCTACGTTATGTAAGTAATTTTCTTATCTTTGATATACGTACAAAATATTTTGAAGTTATGAGAATAATTCATTTTATCTTTATTATTTTAAATGGACTTATGAGAAACATTAAATGAATAACCCTCATGGTGTCCACTCACATACGCTTCTTCATGCACCCTTGGTGCCAAAATCTTTACATGTGTGCAGTCTATGGCTCTGATCGTGTCTGGGAATGGTTGAGGTACATTTCTAAATTTTTGTTTAGCAGTTTGCCGCTCTATTTCAGTCATTGGAAATTTGATGTACTTAAGTACTTCCTTAACAGGGTTACTTGACAAATTACATGACTCACGGATTGTTTACTCATACTACCCCACAGAAGACCAACCTGACAGGTAGCTGATAGCATCCAGAGGCGTAAAATCGGAGTACCGTTAGCATCTACAAGAAGAAAACGGTGAAGTTAAAACAACTCGCAAATGTGCCACAATGATTCCCTACTGATAGGTAAGCTTCTGCTTACATCATCAGCGGTAGGTAATTTAATAAAATAAACAAGGCACACTTAAAATTCGATGGAAAGCCCTTAAGCCCTCGTCTTTGAAAGATGGCCGTAGTTCATCTACGAGCTGGGTTAACATCTCTTTTGTGATTCTGTGGTCTAAGAAACTCATCTTCTCCAAAAGAAGCGGATTTTGGCCGCAATAGCCATATTGCGACGGTTTCTCGCGATTTGCCGTCGCCTTACCATTTCGTAGCGATGTTCGAGGATGAACAAATCTAACGCTAAATATGCTTCCACCATTACTGCGTACACTGCACTAACAAACCACAGCCATTTTTACAATATTATTTTAATGTAGCGATCGCTACCACACTTAGCGGGCTGTCAAAATTGCTCGCAATCACATTGACAGAAATCGTAAAGTTGACGGTAGTTTTCGGTACTATTCCGATAAAAATCGATAGTTCCGATGGTAGAGACTATCAAAAATCGTTAAAATGTCTACGCAATCGCTATCAATGTCGAGACTACAGCCCCTGGGCTGACTTTACACAAGTGCTTCAACAGTTTTCATTGAAATTGTAGTTTTGCTTCATTATTTTGTTCTAAATGTATGTTTCGTTAGTGAGCTTTAGAGTAAACATAAGGACATTACACATTAGTGCCATTGTTGTGTAAAATATACAACTAGGGCTCGGTCGGGCAAATAGCCGACCCAGTCCGAGCCAAAAATCGAGCACGCCTTATTTATCAGAACAACCGCCCTGTGACATTTCTCTACAGAACCACAGACTAGTTAATATAATAAAACGTAGACAGAGAAACCAAGTCTACGTAATAAAACCTGGACGAATTATCACAATGGACGTAGTCATAAGACGTTGCCGCTCTTACATCTGTGTATCGTATTAGTGATCAGATATCTTTGTCCATCCCACGGAACCTTGCTACGAGTAAAAGAGAAAGTAGATATAAGTTTGGCAACGCCTTACTTCTTTGTAAATCGTGTCAGTTGAGAACCGACTAGTCGGTGTAAACATTGCGGTGAAGTTTGTAAAAATAGCAAAAAATCGTATGAAATTGCAGTGTTTCATCAAAATAAATTTGAAAAAGTGAAAATATGCCATGTTCTGCTGTGTGTTGTTCATCAAAAACAACAAAAGAAGGAGTAAAAGACCCGGGATTGACATTTCATACGTAAGTCTTGGTCAATATATTTAATCTTTTTACTTGCTAAAAGAGCAAGTTTTTTTAACCGGAAAAACTGTAGTAATTACTTTTTATTGGTACTTAGTCATATTTCCTGAGTGATAATCATGAAAGTTAAGTGTAAAAGCATTAATTATTGTAAAATAAAAGGCATTGTTTTAGGCATCTGTGCTAGTGATGTACTACACCAACCAATTTAGTTTTATCGATAATATTTTAGTTTCCGTTTTTGATGTACACACAACACATGCTTTGCGTATGTGTTTACTGCGGGACAAATGCTTGTAAGATCTGCAAATATTTGTTCCGGGTCTGGGTGTTATGGTACCATGGTACTCGTAGTTCCTGATACCCACGACAAGGGAATCCTAGTGTGGGATCATGACTACGTATGTGACTGTTGGGTGTTATGTTATGTTTGTTTCTTTGTTTAGGTCTTTAATCTTGAAACTGAAATTTGAAAGTTCCATCCACCCAACCGATTGAGCTGAAATTTTGCATTATCGTGTTCCATTGATAATACATACATGTAACAAATTAAAGAGTTGATATCTTATAACGCCTTTTTCATTAATTTCGCTATTATTCATCGATAGGTTAGTCAATGAAGTCACTTCTCTAGTCACTCACACTAATACAACTGCACACTGACAAAAAACGGACATGCTTTGAACCAAAATGCTCTGTCCATTGATAATTCGTCCAAGTAATAAAATAGCAAGACAAGATTAAACGAACGAACGACAACCTTGCTGTCGGTCGTATCATGTGTGGGTGTGTGGAAGAATCTTGGAGCAAGGAACAAAATGGAGCGGCAGTAACATTTGTTTTGTATGAAATTTGCCCACCATTAGCTTGCCATTCAACCATTCATTTAATACTCTGTGACCTTTGATTGCCTTCATTCAAAGTTTTGTTTACTTTTCGTGTTTTCGTAAATTTTCACAAATTTATTAGCAAATACCTATATTTTTTACTACACAAGTTGGATTTCACAATGCCGATGATTTACAATCATGTAATATTGTGCATTGTGGTACGAGGCAAAGCCAGTATCGGCCTGGGCTGACTTTACACAAGTGCTTCAACAGTTTTCATTGAAATTGTGGTTTTGCTTCATTATTTTGTTCTAAATGTATGTTTCGTTAGTGAGCTTTAGAGTAAACATAAGGACATTAGTGCCATTGTTGTGTAAAATATCATTATTTCATAGTAATTCATTTATTGCTTACAAGATTGTTTACAACTAGGGCTCGGTCGGGCAAATAGCCGACCCAGTTCGACCCAAAAATCGAGCACGCCTTATTTATCAGAACAACCACCCTGTGGGAAGAATGCTTGAAGAATGGGATGATATCGCCTCGCGGCGCGGCAAAGGGGTAAAAAAAAGAAAGAAAAGAAAAATAATGTGATGAATGAATGCAATGTATGTAGAAGTCTGCTGCCAAAGCTGCCATGTCAGTGTCACAGACAAACAACAGTGTACTATTGACTATCTGCTGTGGAAGTTGTATTTTTTGTAAAAAATATTCCAAAAATAGCAATGAATTTCAGTGGTACATTACGAATAAATAAGTTCGCCTGCTTCACATTAGTGTTCATTCTATTTCTCATAATATACTGGCGAACTGGTGCAGCGGAATTTCCATCAGATAAGAGTGATCTCGTGAACTTGAAGAGTTTGTTAAAAGCCGCTATTCAGGCGGCTGAGCGAGGCGGGAAGAAGGTAACAGAGGGTAAAAACCACGAGTTAAACGTGAAGAGTAAAGGGAAGACGCTAGAAGGTGCCAACGACCCTGTAACAGACGCTGACTATGCCTCGCACTGTGCTATGTACTACGCGTTGAAAAATACCTTTTCGAAACTGACGATTGTGTCTGAAGAGCATTCAAAGGATGACTCGAGCTGTGAGGATCAGCCAGTAATAGATGTCGAGGCTTCAATGCCAAATCATGAGAGTATCGATAGTATGTATGATGAACATGTTTATGCTAAGGATGTCACCATTTGGATTGATCCTTTGGATGCTACTATGGAATATACAGGTAACTATGTAACAACAAGAAATATATCTAGTCTAAGTTTGCCTGGAAGAAATCGCTTTTTGCTATAAGGCCACCCATTGTACTATTTTAATTGAGCCTAGTTTTATTATGTAATCCTGGTGCGAAATAGCATGAAAATCATGGAAATTTGTAACCAAAATCTATGCCAGGTATAGTTTGATCAATTCCAATAAGTTCAACCACTTGAACTTATAGTTTTTACCTGATTGCCCTAAAAAGGAGGGTTATGTTTATCAGCTTGTAATTGTTAAACCAAATTTCACATCCAAAACTGCTATAATTGCTATAAAATTAATTTAGCTCACAGAGTTTAAAGCGATAATAATATGATGTAATATAAAATGCCTAAACATTAATTAAAGTGTTCCTAAAAAACAGGTATTATTGACAAACAATATTCTCCATTCTAGAGGCACTGTACGAGTATGTGACTACTATGGTATGTGTGGCTATCAGGGGGGTACCAATTATTGGGGTCATCCACTACCCCTTCCCACCAAGGACCTTCTGGGGCTGGTACACCAAGAAGACTTCTGCTAACATACTGAACGTGGAATATGTGAGTATTTAGCAAACTATACTAGGTACTCTTCTATCAATGGTATCCTTAGGCTGGTTTTAGAGTCACGCTGACAGCTAAGCGCGTAGCTTGCCAGCGCTGAGGTTCAGCGCGCGAGACGTTTCAGTATCGTGCTGACCACTGCGGAGTACAGACGACGACGAGTAGTAGACGCTGACGGCGTCCGCTCGGCTCGACACGAGAACGCTCACTGAAGTGAAGGCAGAGGCGCGCGTGCGGCGGTCAGCGCCGACGGCTACGTGGCGCCGACGCGCAACGTGTTCGGCCGCTGACCTGTCAGCGCTGACCACCGCACGCGCTGATATTCTAAAACCTAGAAGTCCATACGTTTCGGCTGTCAGCGCCGACGGTCAGCGTGACTCTTAAACCAGCCTTAGAGCATTTGTTCTAAGCTGGTATCAGAATACTGAGAAACTTCCATAGAAGTATTAAATGAAAAATACTTCAGAAGTATTAATTTCCTTTGTAGAGTTCAGTGAAATAGGTAGAATATTTTCATTGCCCTAGCCCATTTGTAGCCAAACCACAATTGTCTATTTTGCCTTTATGATAATCCGCTGAGAAGGTAGATATTGGTAGCAATGCAACCTTTTTGCAAAAAGACTGAAATAAAAGAGACCACATCAATTTTAGCCCTACAACCCCTAAAATCAGTCATCTTCAGCAGCTTGTGTATGTCCACTGCTGGACGAGGCCTCCCCCTTTTAATACAACGGGGAGATTTGGCATAATCACCATAATCATAATAATTGAAATAAAAGTTATTTTGTTCCCTTTCAGAATGAAGAGAAGAAAGACCATCCTAAAGTGGTTGTGTCTCGATCTCACCCTGGCAAAGTAGCAGAACTCTCAAAGCAGGCCTTTGGCCCAAAATCCACTGTGACCACAGCGGCAGGCGCCGGTTACAAAGTCATGGGAGTCGTCAATGGTACCTATGATGTATACCTCCATGCTACAGCCATCAAGAAATGGGACTTGTGTGCAGGCAATGCGATCATTAAGACTGTAAACGGTAGAATGACTACAACTAAAGGGGAATATATTGATTTTTCTCCTGATGGGAATGTGAAAGTGACTGACGGTATCTTAGTGACGAGGTTTGATCATGATTATTACTTAAGTAAGATGCCAAAGGAAGTTAAACCTTGAGAAAGGTACTTAATATTTTTGGGGTAGTGCACTACTAAAGTATGTTATGAGAGGGCATGAAGTAACAAGCTTCATACTAATGTTACATGCAACATTTATCCTTATAGATACATAGTTATTTTAATAATGCTCTGTGTACAATGCTGTTTTTAGCATTGTGTACTTCATGCATGAAACTTAAATGGGCGGGTGGTAAATTAAAAGATAAAAATACCATTTGACGACCTCTGTGGCGCGGCGGGCGAAGGTTCGCCTGCGACGCAGGAGGTTGCGGGTTCGATTCCCGCCTCTGAACAAATATTTGTACAATCTGCAGATATTTGTTCAGGGTGTTCTGGGTATTTTTCTATGTATGATATATGTAATGTTATTGTATTAAGTATATCACTATCTAGTACTCATAACACAAGCTCTGCTTAGCTTGGGGCTAGATAATGTTGTGTGAAATGTCCAGCATTTATTTATTTATTTTATTTACTATTATAACCATAAATCAAGGTAATATTTGATGCAAGTACAATTTTATTGGTATGAGTTATTACATACATACATACATAAATACATGCCTTTTTCCCCAAAGGGGTAGGCAGAGCCAAGGGCCTCTTTTTCACTGTGGGTTGCACAATGGCAGGAATATAGGCGTGACGAGTAGTGAGCTCATCCCCAGTTGTTAAATATTTTATTTTGTTAATTTCATTTATGTTGTATGTTGTAAAATAATATTAATAATATTTTACAACATACAACATAGTAATAATAGTCATATTTATTGGAAATAATTTTGCAAGGTTGTGGATAGACAATGGTATAGGTAGGTTTTAAAAGGTTTGTTTAGTTGTTTATCTGGTTATAGTCCCAGATAAAACAAGCTACAACCAACCTACAAAAAAAATTGTACAGATAGACTGGTTTACTTGAAGTAAACTAAAGGCAAAGTAAATAAAAAAAATCCGGTCAAGTGCGAGTCGGACTCGCGTGGATAGGGTTCCGTACAAGTAATCACTAAAACAAATAAACTTCTCGGACTTACCCTAAAAACAAAATATTAGCATTATGTTTAATCATAATCATTTTTAAAATCTAGTTTAGTTCAAATAGCTTTTGTTTTCTCTCTGATGTGAAATGACATACGTCAAAACAAGACAAAAGCTATTTTATTTATCGAAGGTTTAAAAATTGATAATTTAAATTATGAATAAGAGGGAAATGTTGTGTGTTGTATACTTGTGTAGAATAGTAGGTAGGGTACTAGAGAACAATCCCGTGATTTCTAATCCCGCTCAATTTCTAGTCCCGTGAAAATTCGGGATTTTCATAGTGGATTTTTCATACAATGGACGCCAGCAATACTAACCAAATATAATAACAATAGTGGAATAGTAAATATATCGTTATATAAATATTAAATAGTACCTACATGGCAATAACTGTTAGGTTGTAAACGGTTCTAACGATTCTGTCGAAATTTACGCATTAGGAAGTTGGAGTATGTAAGTAACTAGGTCTCATCTGCAGGAAAATCCGATAACCTAAGGGCTAATTTCGATCGCCTAACTCTAGCTAGATCGCTACTCTTACACTAAACTATTTTGTTCTAATCACCTCTATTATTATGAATTACATTGTTTAAATACTGGGAACGGGATAGGCTTGGAAAATCCCGGTATGAAAGGCATCTTTGATAAAATTTATTTTTATCAAATGTCATAGAGCAAGAGCCCGTGAACCCCAGACCTTCGTTATTTTATAAAAGCTGAAAGTTTGTCAGCGCATGCTCCCAACACAGGTAAGAACGATGGACTATTATGAAGTTTGGGTTGCCGTGGCTTTGGCAGGTAAACGGTACTAAAGGTGTGTAAAGTACCGATCTAAATTCATCAAATAATAAAGTGTGATTTTTTGGTATTACCTTCAGAATATTATTAAAAATCACGTTATTGATTGCCAGACACTTAACATCGTGGCAACCCCTTGCCAGACACCCCTAATGTTCATGAAATTATAATTCTACTTATGTTATAGTATAAAAGCTGATTTTTATATATAATACTTAGGTAATAATTAGATGATGTTTCCTCATCAGCCAGACATTTTTGATAGTTCCAACCCCTTGCCAGACAATGATGTAGGGTCGCTGTAGGAGCGAGCGCGAGACAGTATATGTATGGTGGGTGCGAGTGAGATGCCAATGAAGATATTTTATTATTAAACTGAATCCTACAGTCAGTGTGATAGTATATTTTCGGACTTGCAATACTTTCCAATCTACTTAAAAACTCATTATACTCTTTTTGATTTTCAATGCTAGACATTATACGAGACTGAAATTGGTTTTTATCACCTTCATGGAGTGGAAGCATTTTTGATCTCACTTGTCTCTTTTTTTTATTGCAAAATAAACAATTTTTTTTACTTATATCAATACTGGTATCACTTTGAATCGAACTATTTACTTCTGTGGTTGCATTAGCATTTTCACTCACTTCTTCAAGTCCGCGAATGTCCACAGCTGCCTGGGAAGGTTGAAGTTCTGTTGATTGAGAAGCTGAAGGTGGGTGTGATACAGTTAACTCAGACAAATGCGATGAACCTGGTATTGAATCATCTGTTGATATATTTACGTCTTTAGATGTATTGGGGCGGACTGTAGGTCACGTAGACCCAGGTACTCGATGCTCGGTGCTACGGCGCTCGGTGCTCGGTGCTCGGTGCTGTAGCCCTGGGTACTAGGTAGACCTCAACGCTGGTGGATCCGAATGAAAGGCTTCCAATGAAACTTCCAAGACTGCTTGACTATTCTTTATTCTTCCAACTGGTTCCTTGAACAACTGATTCAACACTGAATGCCGGCACAGACACCGGCTCTATATTTATACAAATTTCCCTAAAATAATTCCTTACATGCCATTGGCTGACCAATAGAAAAGGCTTTTTATTAGCCAATCACAGCGCTCTAAATTTTCCTATACATTTACTTAGCTACCTCGGAGCGTTACCGTTGAGTGGTTTCCTCCGATCTCTCCCTTAGCGGGAGGTCGGGTAAGGTCCTTGAGTTGAACTCTTTACCCTAACTTCAACTCGCAGGGGCGGCTGCCCCTGGGTCTCTTGGTCTTGCCGCCGTTACCGTTGAGAGAGCGTGTACCTTACCTACTACGGAGCGTTACCGTTCAGAGAGCCTAAATCTTTTTCTATGTATTTTAGCACTGTTTTCTCTACAATTTTCTATTGTTTACCTACCTATCGTATTTTGAAGGTAAATGAGTTACACCCTAAGCTATATACATTCTTATATGCTAGGCCCTATACTAAAAAATCACTTTCCTTTATTTCCTAAACTTAATATTAATTTATATCGCTAGAACTTATTCACGTTGCTAACAAGATGGTTCTTTTTCTTGCTCTGTTTCAACAGTCTTTTTAGAATTTTTAGGTTCTGGGGTAAAATATTTTTTCATCAGTCCTGTGAATGATTTGTAACATTCCCTGTGATAACCACTCTCTGTATATTCACGTGGAAGAATGATGTTATTATATTTAAGGTAATGTTTTTTTCGCAATTTTAAAATTAATTCACATTTTTTCAATGTCTCGTCAGAAAATAATATTATTTTACCACTACTTTTCTTACAAATAACACAAATTAAAATATCACCCATGACTTAATTTTTTAAACAAAATCACTTTCATTTAAAAAATCACATAAACAAATTGTAAGCATATAATGTACGTATCATACACTAATAATATATTGAATATACTTTATAGTCTGTATATATTCGAAATATTTTATGTTGTTAATTTATAATAACTATTCAATTAATAATACTTGAAGATAGCATATAAGATTATTTTAGCTGATGTAAACATGTACTAAGTACTAAACAATACATGCGCAGTAGAAATAACAACTGCGCAGTGAGAGATCGCGATAGACCTATCTCGCCATCTCACTCGCACCCACCATACATATACTGTCTCGCGTTTGCTCCTACAGCGACCCTACATCATTGTCTGGCAAGGGGTTGGAACTATCAAAAATGTCTGGCTGATGAGGAAACATCATCTAATTATTACCTAAGTATTATATATAAAAATCAGCTTTTATACTATAACATAAGTAGAATTATAATTTCATGAACATTAGGGGTGTCTGGCAAGGGGTTGCCACGATGTTAAGTGTCTGGCAATCAATAACGTGATTTTTAATAATATTCTGAAGGTAATACCAAAAAATCACACTTTATTATTTGATGAATTTAGATCGGTATTTTACACACCTTTAGTACCGTTTACCTGCCAAAGCCACGGCAACCCAAACTTCATAATAGTCCATCGTTCTTACCTGTGTTGGGAGCATGCGCTGACAAACTTTCAGCTTTTATAAAATAACGAAGGTCTGGGGTTCACGGGCTCTTAGACTATCATGTTTTCTCACCCTGACAATTAATCGTTTAATCTTTCCTTAATGCACGTACAGTGTTTTATTATAAATTATATTTAGTTTGATATTTGAATGTTTGTTAAATTAGGGATTATGTGCCGTTTTATGATGAAGAATTCAAACACTTTTTTCTAAAAAATATATATATGCCTACTTATTTATTTAATCCTTCGAGCAACATGGACTGCCTGCCGCGAGCCGGAAATTTAATCGAAGTGTAAATACCCTCCTATCTATAAGTTTTGTATACATTTCTACCATCTTGCGGGAAGATCATTTATGCCTTTACGATAGAACTCTAGGAATCTGTTCTCTACTAAGTTTATGAAGGCATTTTGTACCGCTTCCTGAGAACAATTATTTTTTCCTTGCAGGAATTTGACCAAATTTCGAAAAAAAATTGTAATCTAGGCTAGGTCTGGCGAGTACGGAGTATGACGTATAGTTTCTAACTGCAGGCCTAGTAATGTTAAACGTTTTGTCATTTCAAAGTGGCCACTACGTTAAAACGGCAAATTCATACCCCTATTATGATTACCCTATTTTTACTTTAAGTAAATATTTATTTCGAATATTAGTTGTAAGAAAAGTATTTTTTGTGATCCTGTTTTGATGATTTAGATCAGCATATTTTTAAATGGATCTATTTTTGTATACCTACCTAAAAAATAATGGAATAACAGGACTTATGCAAAGATTTCTAACAAAAAATTGACTATGTGGTTTAAAAATAAAAACATCTCGTCTTTAAACTAATATATTTTTATTTTGATGATAATAATAAATTAAGCAGGTTGGTTTTATGTTATGGAATAATGCATTCATGAAATTAATCTATAAGTATTTTGGAACTAATAATATTCTAATACAGGAATGTTTCACTGCGAATAACTTTTGTCACAAACTTTTTCAAAATAGCACCCAAGATTGAAGAATAAGTACTTTAATTACAATATCAGAAAACACAGTAGCAAAGCTTGATTTCAAATAAAACTAAGATCTAATTTCCAAAACAATCCTATTTCATTTAATTACAGTATCATAAAAATTATCAAAATTGTACTTGTGAAAATATTTTATTGCATTTTTCTTACAATGACTTATTTATTTCGGGTTCAACAAGAAACCAGCCCATTCGAACGAAGTTACAATACTGTACAAAACTAGACCAATGACATTGTGCAAGTTTGCGTCACGTCATTTAAATCAAGCCCAAGAAACAGAGTAAAAAGACCAACGGTGAAAGAATCGGCATAGTGAAAGGATGAAGCGACCCACCAAAGCCGATATACAAAGTGATCACGCGCAAGTTAGGGTACCGCAATCGCTAATTAAAGTATGGAGATTATGTGGTTGACAAACGCGTCATTTTTTTTGCTTGCTATCGACTGCATGTGTATCGGCCCTGGTTACGGGTTCGTTCTGAATATTTATGTATGGGAATTGTTCGGACTATACCTACGTGGACCGGCGCCTGGCTATCTACATACATGATCGCACCCATACATATTGCATCTCGGAAGTGTGAACGTTGCAAATGTAGCCTGGCTTTACATGTCGTCCCGCGATGCTTCAGTGGACAGCGAGCCTAATTCTCATTTTCACAAACTTAATAACGCAACACCGAACACTTACGGGACACTTAATTTCTGTAAAATTTACGGTTTCTTTGAAAAAAGTGTCTCGTAAATGTTAGGTATCCCGTTATAAGTCGATGAAAATAAGGGCAACTTTCACAAAAAAAATACATACGACAAGCATCACAAACCGCAGCTCAATAAAATAACAATAAAAGTAAAAATTAAAAAATTATATACAACTAAATATTTGACTTGACATTTACATGAATAGACAAAGCTGTTACATACATTCACATTAAATTCTACTTACATTGATGTTCAATTTAGTTATGACAACATTTGAAGGAAGCAGCAAGGTGTATGAATTTATCTTAAATAGTGCAGTGGTCAAAAACAAATCGTGAATTTTGACTGTTCCCAGCAGAAGTCACTTTGCAACTAAAGTGAACAAATAGCTTACACTCAAAATAATCAATAACACCTTTACAATCAAAGTGCTTAAAAGCTACGCCTAAAGAAAAACAAGAAATATTCATTAACAAAAAAATCCCCGCGTCGCCGTTTGAAAAATGCACATTATTTGAATATCTCTTAAAACATATAGGACTCTTCCTACTCCTCTTATGGTTCCCTCCTCCTTCCTCTTATGGAAGGCGACTCGGGGATTACGCAAGGGGATGGGCAGCTGCATCCACCTGAGTACTTAAATGATTGTGTCATACAAAAAATACCAATTAGTCTGCACTATTTTGAGAACGAAATTTGCAAAATTTAGAGGTAACTTTGTGATTTTGATTAGTATATTTTTAATCTCATTATTATACTTTATTTACTCAGGTAAAAATCGAATCTTCGATTTGCATTTTGTTTTAGGTACATACTCAAAGTCCTGTGCAACCAGCGCGTCCAATACATGACATGATATTAGGAATAATGACGTTGAGTGTAAAGGTTCTTATGGTATTTGTAAGTTTGAAGCTGTATTTGGTCACTTGTGTTGTAGAGCTATTTCTGCTGGTACAGCCTGTACCTTAATTATTAATTTATTGACAAATTAAACAAACTAATCAGTCCCATATCTTCACATAGAAGAGTGAGCAGAATTCCTTCATATCAAAAACATGATGGAATGTACAATAATTTATATTTTAAAAACTTTGGTGTGAATAACAAGACCCAAGTTCACCAAATTATAAATGGGTGGTTACTGTAATCATTGCCCACCATAACATAACACCAAACAGTCACATACATTGTCCTGACCCACACTAGGATTCCCGGTGCCGTGGATATCAGGAACTACGAGTACCATGGTACCACAACGCACAGGCCCGGAACTAATATTTGTCAGTACATGCAAACATTTTTCCCGCATCGGAAATCGAACCAGCACCCAAGAGACCACTTATCATTTATTGATATATTCGTTACAGTTTCTCGTACTAACCTGTGATTTAAAGAGGTCCCTTAAAGTTAGGTATCGCTTGGTGAAGTCACATTCAATCATGTAAAGTAAATTTTGTAAGACCGGGTCTGCTGCGCTATTGGTGTTTTACAAACCATAACATGTTTTGCTAACATTTTTTGTTAGAAAATTTGGCGCAGCAGACCCGACTTAATGTATACAAATACACCTCACTGCTTGGCAAAATATGGGCAAAATACTCGAGTGTTGCCCACTACTAATCAAATCACTTCATTAATTTAGTGTTGCCAACCGCCCCACACACTATGTACACACGTATCGATAACACTTATCACATACTGAGATTTATCGTCCATGCTCGATATAGCTCGCGATTTTTTGTTACACAGAGTCATCTGAAACGGAAAAATGTAATATTTTAAAATTTTGTATAATCTCTAACCTACAATAAAGTTATAATCTAATGTATTAAATTTAGTGAAGGCAGATTATGGGCCACTTGGAAGACACTTGGTACAACTCGAAATTTTAATACTAGGTCTGTCAGCTTTGACACTATCTTGTATGAAAATGTAGAGGTCGACATATTATTAAAATCTAACAATCAGAGTAATGATCTTGCATGAAAATGTCGAATTCGACATTTAATATCTACAATTCGAGAATTGATCTTGAAAATAACGAATTCGACATTTAATATCTACAATCCGAGAATTGATCTTGTATGAAAATAACGAATTCGTATCTACAATCCGAGAATCGACTGCGCTAAGTATTTTGAATCCCGATACCACCCGTGCGAAGCTACGGGCATATGTAAGTGCTTACATAAAGATAGTTGTATGAATATTAATAAACTTATAACATTATCTACCAGAGATAGCCGAATCAATATTTCGGTGTTTTATCAGATAACTATACCGATACTGCTGTCTGATAGTCAGAGACTTTCACAATGAATTAAGAGGGCAATATACTACAATTTAGGCTCCCTCTTTAACGCACGGGATAACCCGCGCGCCATCTCGCTCGCGCTAGCGACTCGTGCACAAAAATGAAGTAATTTATTAATTATGGCGAAAATAAAGTGTTAATCAAAAAACTGATTTTAGCATAAGAATAAATAGTTATTACCTACTTGTTGTAGTAAAATTTATCTTAAAACACCGTAGAGTACCTGAGATTTCTTTCAAAACGTGTGCGAAACAAAGATTTTTCATTAAATAAAACTATCGAGGTTTTTTTACATTGTTTTCAACTTTACACAATAAATGCAAAAATATAAAATTTTCATATTCCAAAATATTCAACTCGTAGAACCCGTATACCGAGTTATAGATCGTTTTTGTTGGGCAAAATCACATATTACGCCTTTCTTAATCTACACTAATCAACCAAGACTCTACCATAGAATGCCATGACGAACGGTCTTGAGCCACCTCCATCCACAGACTTCCTGCTACCTTTAAAAATTACGTCCGTCCATAGATAGGAAGGTCTTCCTACAGTGCGTCGCCCGGTTAGTGATCCCATCTCGCATATTATGTCCCAGTCGGCTACACCGCCGCCGCGCTAGGAGGTCGTATCGAGGGAAATATTAATATTTTACCTGTGCCCGGGTAGTTCCCAAAATAAATGTGAAATTATAGTGCTTTGTTACTCACCACGTTGGAGAATAAAGGTTCTCGAGTGGCGACCCCAAACCGGAGGACGCGGTAGAGGAAGGCCCTGCACTCGATGGACTAAAATCATTATAAACGTCGCAGGAAATCGGTGGATGGAGGCGGCTCAAGACCGTTCGTAGTGCGTGGCATTCTAAGGGGGAGGCCTATGTCCAGTAGTGGACTTCTACAGGCTGATGATGATGGTGATTATGTTACTCACCGTGATACCACCATTTTGTTTTCTTAGGATTTTTGTTGCATGTTTTGACGTAGAACGAATTATCAGGTGGCCGCCTCTGAAACATGCGAAAAGTGCAATTAGATTTATTTATTAGTTCAAGAGAAGTTACTTTTTTTTAATGGCATCTGAGGATATACACTTTAGTGACTTAGAGCACGCATTAGTTAATCAACACCTAATGTCTCGTTTAAGCATTTTTTATGAGACGGACCGATAGCCTTTTAACTAGTATTGAAAATGAACTAAATCTATAAACATTAAATGTTCTTGCTTAAATGGAACTCAAATTGGGGCTTTTCAACTGCGATTATAAAAAAAAGTAGTTCAAATTGGTTCGATAGATGGCGGTGACTCAACTGTAGCTGACAAGATTGCCAAATGTATTATTCTGTGGTGTACGCGTACTAAGTTATTATCTAACTAATCTTTGGCTATTAGTCATGATATTCTGTTTGTGTCTGCTTCTTGAGAGTGCGTTAGTGATTTCGTGGTGTTTTTCTAAGTAAGCAAAAATAAATACCATGAATCGAAAATATTTGCACATTTAACTTTATTTTGACACTTGACAACTACGTAACAGAGCAGCGCCATCTATTTTCAACGCTGAAAGCATGATTTGAAACGCCCGTGAAAACCCCTCATTGGGTAGCTCTCCACCAACAGACAGTGCTCCACCGCACTGCGGTGGCAGCACTGTCTATGAAGATATTATTGTTCCGTGCGACACCATATAAATAACTTGTTGTTTTATAACTAGCATAGGCTAGTTATAAAACAACAAGCTTACTCTACCTTAGTGGGGGACAATGGCACTTCTTCTCCCAACGTCCCCCAGTAGGGCCAGATAGGTGGGGGACAACACATCGGGGGGGAACATTCGTTACTAATTACCAAGATATGAGAGAAGTGGGGTGAGTTCTTGTTTAATTTATTGAACTAGTACTTATATGGATCCCTAAGAGCTGATTCTGAGTTTTGAAAAGCAATTGACACAGGCGTATGGTGTAGTAATGCGCTCATCGGTGTCGCCATACAAAAATCCACACTACACTACAACAGACATCCGTGTCATTTCCTTGTCAAAACTCAGAATCAGCTCTCTGGGCCCAGTGGAAATTAAAGACGCCAAGGCATGGTGAGTTTTCCCTTTTGGGCAGGGTGAGAGATGGATTAATTTACAAAACTGAACTGAACACTAATGTCTATTTCACCCAGACCTACCTTCTCTTTACAGCTGCTGAGCATAGACACGATAGAGAGACACACAGACTGCACAGAGAGCGCGGGCGACCAGTCGTCTGTGAGGATGGACAGACAGATGTGTCCGTTCGAGTACACGTGCGGATGCACGGGGATGTTGCTGCCAATGAACGTTACCTGAAATAACACACGAAAATACTTGAGAAAGTTCCGAGTTTCACTACGTAATAGAATCCGTAACGGGAAGATCTGTAGAGGAACCAAGATCACCGACATAGCTCTCAGTATTAGCAAGTTGAAGTAGCAATAGGCGGTGCCATGCCGTGCCGTACCGTGTGCCGTGGTGTGCTGTGTCCGGCCTAAGAATAGATCCTCCGCTTCCTCCCGAGGATGTAGTAAAAACCAACTAAGAGATTATACTAGGGGATGGGCAGCAGCATCTACCCGAGTAGTTAACACCAAACTGCGATCACCAATCCGTTTACAAAGCGTGGTGATTATGAAAAATCCCCTTATTGCATTTTATGGGGGAGGCTTCGTCCAACAGTGGACGTATAACGGGCGATGACGACAATAGCTCGCAGATCCGACAACCGTTAGGGAATAAAGGTTCTCGAGTGGCGAATACGTTCCCGACGCCAGTGTGAGAAAGCTCCCCTTTCGAAGAACCAACCACATTTTAAAAGTAGCAGTAACTCGGTGTGGCATTCTATGGGGGAGGCCTATGTACAACTAGTGGACTTCTACAGGCTGATGATGAGAAACTACGAGTACACAACACAGACAAAGAACTAATATTTGCAAATCATACAAATATTTGTCCCGCAGCGGGAATCCGGCCGCCGCGCCACAGAGGTCGCCAATATACATCCACTTGATGAGGCCTCATTCATAGACTGCAATGGATGGATTTGCCATAATCACCACGCTTGACTGGCATTGGTGATTGCAGTATATGGATGCTGCTGCCTATCCCTCGGTATTCACATCCACGGGAAAATAGGAATAGGTCGGAGAGGCTATGCACGTGTGTTAAGCTTCACTTTGCAAGAAAATGTATGTGATCGTGTCCACTGCAACCCACGGACACGCTACGCATCAATTGATGTTATTGCTACATGCGTGGCTTGCTCGAAAACGCGCTTACATAGCTCAACGCTATCAAACGCCATGCACGCTGTGCATGCGGTACACGGCTACCTAGCGCTGTACATAGTCGTGGGATAGTATTCGTGTATAGTGTGTACTACAGTGGAAACGTAGACCCACGTTGTCGAACAAATAAATCGACGCAGCTAAAATGCGCCGCGTGCTCGTGCAGAGCATACGCCGCGGTGGGTCTGCGCCTTTAGGCCGGAGGCGGACACGCTACGGGTGAAGTGGGCATATAAAATCAATAAACCTATCTACTAACACCGACGACACGTTTGTTTATTTATAAACTATTTATGTTCTATTACTCATTTTGTTTAATACAGCATGAGTCGTTTATTGAAGACAACTTATTGCGTTCACACTTCTGGAGTAAGTCCAATAATGTACATTGCTAAGTCCCAAGACAATTGACAAGTTGTCAATTGATTGTATTTCGTAGGGTGCTTTTAGTCTAAATTTGCACGCCCCTAACGCTTTTATTTGGCACTTGACACAAGCTTGACGTTCGAAAATAGTCCTTGTTGTTTTGGATTAAGAAATATTTTATTTTGATGAAATGGAATAGCTCTACCCGCGTACATGTTCGACGAACTTTTCGGCTGAATTACACTTCAACTCTCTTTTAATTTTTTTCTAGTTAATTATTTCAAGAATCTAGAACAACACTCTGTACCTTGTTAGTCTTATCCGATTATATCTAAGCACAAAATTGTATGCAGATCTGACTCATAGTTTGTAAGTTAATGAGAAACTACGTTTTTTGTTTTTGTCCCTTTCAGGTTTCAAGAGAGGAATCTTGACTCCTTGAAGATTTTTCATCATGGACAAGACGAAAACTAAAAAAAAACGGGCTTTTGCGAGCGTGACCAGCACCCTGAGGGTCCCGAGAGCTGATTCTGAGTTTTGACAAGGAATTGACACGGACGTATGGTGTAGTGTAACACGGTTTTTATGTATCATGAGAGTGGGAGCATCATGGAATAAGCCCGCTCTTCGGTGTCGCCATACAAAATCCTTGTTACACAACACCATACGTCCGTGTCAATTGTGTGCTAAAATCTTAGAATCAGCTCTAAGATCCGTAAATTTTTTCGTTCCCTATTGCCATTTGCTACCACAATTAGGGGACAGGGGCAGGTGGGTATCATATCTATTTCCGTTCACGACGAACACACTATTATTCAGGATCAGCTTGCAGATTACTCTGTTGCATCAGTTTCAATGAGTTTAATTCGCGCTACAATATTAGTAGTAATTTATTATGAGTTAGCATAATTTAGTCAGAAAGATATCAGACTTCGTTCGACCTAGAAAAAGGAATTTGAACCGAAACGTAACAACAAATGTGTCATAAATGGCTGATAGTGAAGCTAGTGACACTATGCCCGAAGTTTTTTAGATAAGTATATTTATAAAGACGACTTAGCACCTTATCTCTATATGCAAACCTTCAAATTTTGATTCACAAAGTTCTGAAACCTAATTTTCGCTTAAATTTAGCTTTTCGTTAAAATTCAAAATTTCGGGTTTTGGCTACGTAGTTTCCCTTGGGGGAGACAAGGAGATTATGCTAGGGTGGTCTCGGCTCCCCCGGGCGCGGGGGCGGGAGAGACAAAATACTATACATTTTCTGTAATTTCGCTGCGGAGCCTTGGAAGGTTGTCTGTAGCGAGTTAGCGCCTGTTTTTGACTCCCATGCCATGACACAGAATATAATATGAATATAATATGGCCATCATTAGAACCTTCATACTTAGGTACTGGCCACTTATTAATAGAGTTTTCACCATTTTATTCAGTGGTAGGTTATGTATGCGTACAAAACTCATGGCTCCGTTTGAACAATCGATATACCTACCTACTGTTAATGGTCTTTGAGTTTGTATTGACGATACTGATGATAAATATTGACAGTACAAACGGAGCCAAGCACATTCACAACACGACCAGTTTTTTTCTATGGAGTAAATGCCAGAATTTTTTTGTGACCCACCTGATGTTATGCGTTTACCCCAGCCCATTGCAAATGCAATACCTCTTAGGTCACGTCCACCTAGGACGCACTCTACAGGCATTGCACTGCGCCCGTCATTCTGAGACAAAGATGAAAGTCTCATGTGCCTGTAATTTCACCGGCACCCATACCTTTCAAACCGAAACACAGCAATGCTACTGCTTCGTGGCAGAAATAGGTATAGTGGTAGTACTTCCCCGGACGAAGTTTATCACAAGAAGCGCTACTACTAAAGCTTGGTACTCATCTTCTTCATCAGCCGGTAGTCATCCACTGCTGGATGAGACCTCCCCATAATGAGGGGATTTGCCATATTCACCATGCTTGGCAGGCGAATTGGTGATTACAGTTTGGTGTGAAGTACTCAGGTAGCCGGGAGGATATTCAAAATGTTAGCAAATATAACTACTATAACTTTTCATTTAAAAAACCGACTTCCGCTATTGTATTCGACAAAATATTTGGATGAAAAAAAAGTGTGAAGTGGTGAAAGGATTATTCTACTTTTTGAATGCAAATGCTTGGTTTGTTGATGAAAATATCAAAATCGCCATATGTATGCCTACAATATTTGAGGAGTTCCCTCAATTCCTCATGGATTCTATCATCAGAACTGGACTCTGAAAAAAAATGGGACCAATCTGGAAGTATATCTATTCAAATAAAAAATGAATTTTCCAAATCGGTTCATAAACGCCGGAGATATACGGTAACAAACATAAAAAAAAAAAAAAAAACAACCGAATTGAGAACCTCCTCCATTTTTGGGAAGTCGGTTAAAAATAAAAAATAAATATTCCTTTCAGGGCGGCAGTTTTTTTTACATTAATATTAATGTAATTTTGTGTACATTTTTGTTTTTTTTTTTCTTAAACCCCCCGTAACTAACACCTGGCTAAGCTCTTGCTCAGGTGGATGCTGCCATCCCCTGGCGTAATTCCATAGTCACCTTTTACGGCATCCTCAGTTGAGGAGTCTTATTTTTAGGTCGAGACTAGAGTTGCCGCGAATAGTGTTTATAGCGAATAGTCGAATACCGATTAATCGCCATTCACTTTGGCGAATAGTCGAATAACTCGGCATTACTATTCGACAAAAAAAAACATTAAACACATTAAAAATATTTCTAATTTCTTCTAAGGTTGTGAGAAAAGAAAACAATAAAGTTAAAGAAATCTGTTTCATGTTATACATACCTACATTTAGACAATGAAAGTGAGCATGATTCGGAAACTCATAAACTATTTTGGGCATGTTTTGAAGAATCATCTATAGAGCAACCTACTGAAGAGCAACCCAAGAATGCCACTGCTGAAGAAATCGCCAACTACATCGCATTAGCAAAGGCTGACAGAAAAATAAACCCATATGAATGTGGGCTTTGAGTACCAATAAGAATAGATTTCCTATTTTAAGTAAGCTTGCTAAACGATACTTAATCACACCAGCAAGCTCTGTTTATTCAGAAAGACTATTTTCCGAGGCAGGTTTAATTTACGAGGAAAAACGAAACCGACTTGCTCCAGAACGTGCAGAAAAAATTGTTTTTTTACACCACAATCTGCCTCTGTTGGATTTTAAATATTAATTAAAAAGCCTTACTAATTTAATTTCATGAATATGATAGGCACAGGCACATATTACAGATAATAATTGATATTGTGTATTGTTTTATTAAGGAAAATAATTAAAAAAATGATTATTTTTAACTCATTAGTTCTTTTGTTCGTTAAAGTTTATTTTCGACGACTATTCGCCGAATGCCGAATAATACTAGCTATTATTCGGTATTCGACGAATATCAAAAAAATGACGAGTAATGCCGAATACCGAATAATAGCGAGTATTCGCGGCAACTCTAGTCGAGACTACCACGGCCCATCGGTACCTCATAGTGTACATAATATATGTAGTATAACATAAGTAGGAATAATGACACTACCTAAGATTAAAGGTATTGTACATCTGAACGATTATATGAATCTGAATTTGTCCGGCCAAACTGTTGCAACCTACAAATACTACTTAATTAACGCCTTTTTGAACACAGTTTTAACATTAAATATTTACTTTACTTTAGTGGCCTTGTGTGTGACCGATGTAAGTATTCAGTGTGCCTAGATTATCTTTTCATGCACACTTAAATTTTTTGGCTACATGCCTGTATCCCAGCGTTGATCCCACACCGTTTCAGTGAGTTTTTAGGATATAATTTGAGGTCTTACCTCAGGAGAATCGAATGGGTATTTGTTTGTGAATTTGAACTGCAGCACGAAACGCTCGCCTTCGTACAACGTGCCGGGGACTCCCTCCATGTGTACTGTCCATCTGTAACAACAAGGTAACAAGTTATCCTTGGAAAATAGTAATACCATGTTTTGTCTCTTTCCATCGAATTTGATAGATACTGCTTGTCAATAATAAAAAACTGTATTCATAATAATTTTTTAAACCTATTTTAGTTAAAATAGCTTTTGTCTTCTCTCTGAACATATATTATTTTAACTAAAATAGGTTTAAAAATGATTATGAATAAGGTGGTAAGTGTATATCTTACATTGTGTCCTCAATAAAGGTTATTATTATAAAGACAAAACACTTTGTAACAATTGCAATGTTAATCAAAGTTTTATAGTAACACTGTACATTTGTTACAAGATTAATGCATTTTTTTTATGCTACTTGGCAAGCAAAGAAGCATACGGCCCACCAGATGGAAAGCAGTTACCGTAGCCTATGAACGCCTGTAACACCAGAGGCATCACACGCGCGCTGCCGGCCCTGAGACATAAAGATGAAAAGTCTCATGTGCCTGTAATTTCACCGGCACCCGTACCCTTCAAACCGAAACACAGCAATGCGAACACTAATGCTTGGCGGCAGAAATAGGTACAGTGGTAGTACTTCCCCGGACGAACTTTTTCACAAGAAGTTCTACTACTAACAAAACCATAAGGTATTTTCACCATAAGGTCATCATGGTGAAAATGTGCGTGGCGTGGTGGGCGAGACGCGAGAGGTGCGGGTTCATGACCTGCAAATATTTGTACCGGCCCCCTAATTACAGTAGCAAATGGCAATGGGGAACACAACAATGGGGATAATTTTGGCAGCCTCAGCGCTATCTAAATCCTATGAAACTTGAATAGGGGAAACTTCTTGACCTAAATATTCCTCCTTCCAAGTTTCAAAAGATTTGGACAGCACTGCTGTACACACGGCAGGCTGCCAAAATGATACCCATTGTTGCGTTCCCCATTGTCATTTGCCACTGTAATTAGGAGGCGGGTCTGGGTGTTGTGGTACGAAGGTAGCTACGTACTCGTAGTTCCTGATACCCACGACACAGGGAATCCTAGCGGGGGGGTCAGGACATAGTATGTTAAGTAGTGTTAGTGTCTCGTAGGCAGGTCATATAAGCTAGATGCAAGCTATAGGCTTGCAGAACTGACAATCATTAGGGAATGAAGGTTCTCGAGTACAAACTGGACGACGCGGTAGAGGAAGGCCCTCCACTCAATGCACTAAAGACATCATAAACGTAGCAGGAAGTCTGTGGTTGGAGGCGGCTCTAGACCGTTCGTCGTGGCATTATAGAGTGGAGGCCTATGTCAGACTGATGATGATATTAGTTAAGGGAAGGTTACCGGTAGGGCGTTTACGTCCTTTTGTAAGCAAACGATGTTTGCTTCTATTTTGGCTATTATTTCATCAAACTCCATAAAATGTTGTACACAATGATCTGAGGCCCAATTCACTAAATAAAAAATAGTTAAAATAGAGTTTGGATCATGTTTCGATCTTGTGTCGATGTCTTAAATGTCAGAAATGGTATTCTCCTGACATAAAATACAACACTGTAAGGTGATTATATCGAAATGTGACCGAAACTTGAACGATTCAAAGTTTTTTCGTTACTTTTAGCATAAGTAGATGGAGTCTCGCTTTACTCTTTCCAATTTATATATAACTATCCTACTCTAATGGTGGTCACCATGAATTGAAAGTAGACAAAAATTTTATTTATGAGGGACTAGAAATTCAACTTTCAGTCAATTTACAATTCAGTCTCGATTCGGTCAACTTTCAGTGCAGTTTTAAAATAACTTAGAGAATTGGGCCTCTGTACACTAATATTATTTACCTGTGGTAAGTCAGTTTTTAACAAATTTGTTTTTTTTTATTTATGATTTGGTAACAATATCATTTTATAAGAAACTAACGCAACACATGTCTAGATATCAGTGTACTGATCATGTGTACAAAATTTCATAGAGTTTGAAGAACATATTATAGCCAAATTAGAACCAAACTTGGTTAGCTAGCAAAAGGGCGTAACACCCTTTTGCTAGCTACCGGTGACATTTCAATCTTTTGATTTGATTTGACATTCTCTTAATGATGTACCTATCTGGCTTGTGCAAAATACTACTATCGGTGGGTCTTTTTAGGTACCTATGTAGTACTTACATAGGTATCTAAAAAGACTGTATTGCTAGCATGCTTGAGCCCACTCCGCAAAAAGTTTGCTCCTACATTGGATATTGACTAATCAAATTCTTTTAAATTTTGTATGTATACACCAGACCAAGGCTAGACGTTAATAGGTACTTACCTACCTAGGTACCTATATTCGCCTGTTTTGTCTTTTCCTATTAATTATATATGTAAGTGCTTTGTTGCATAATCCCACCAAAGATTTGTATAGAAATATTATAAGCCGATGTCAGTTTGAAACTGAACAATTTAATGTAAAACTGACAAACCTAAGATCTAGATAATTAGTCTGCAGATTGTTTCTACAAAATGTAATTATTTGATTAGTTTAATATACAAAATAGGAGCAAACTTAGTTTGTAAGCAGCGAGCTAACAATACAGTCCAGTTAAATCATTAATGGCTTGAGCCAAAGGAAAAATAATCCAATGTCTAAATCAAACAATGACAAAAGTTTTTTTACATTTTATTACTATTTATCAAAATACAAAAGTTTAGAGGTGCTTACAGCTTATTGAACAATCACAAAAGAAAATATTCACTCTCCTACAATTATAAAACTAGTATTTGCCCAAGGCTTCGCCTGCTCGGATCCTAAGGTACTTGCACAGATTTATCAGACCATAAAACTTTCCTCACTAAATTACCTACAAAACAGTGAAAACTGCATTAGAATCTATTCATAACTACTGCATTTGAATATGTCTTTTGAACTTTAAGTGTAAACACAGACTGCCTTTTAGTAAAAACATATTGAATACATAATCGGGGACACTAGAACAGTGCTGCCATCATCCCAAAGTTAATATTTTTAAGGAGTTAGTCTGGCTGGGGTCATCTTGTCATCTTAGCAGGAGGAAAATGCACAATACACCCCAGTGTGGGATGAACTCAAGATCACTGAAGATCTTTTCTCACCAATATTGAATAAGAAAAAACACACAAAACACATACATACAAAATTAAAATAAAACAATCAACAGAAAAACAAAAAATTGGGTGTTGGACAAAATTAAAAATACCTGTATTAAGAGGGATGAAAAATTAATTGAACTAAAAAAGGATCATACAAATAAAATTTTAAAACTCGAATAACTACATAATAATTGTAACAAAGTTGTTGAAAGAACTAGAAATAAAAAAGGACATATTATAAGTATTAAATACTATGCAAGTAATGCAACTAATAAACGCAGAATATCCTTAGAATAGTTACACCATGTTTTGTCTCTTTCGATTAAATTTGAAACTGCTTATCAATGAACACTGTGAACTATTCAGAGGATAATGAGTTTGTTATAAAATGAAAATAGCTTAATTAAGCTCATTCAATGCAACAGCCAATATATCAGTAGTATCCATTTCTTCAGCCACAAAAAATTCAAAGATCGTTTTGATTAACTCAGTTGACTGGCAACTTGCCCAACCTTGTGTTTTAGTGAACATTTTACCCTGTCCATCTTTTATAAACTTTAATACAGATTCTTTCAAGGATTGCATCGAGTGCAGTTCAGCTAGTTGGATAGTGTCAATAGCATTATCAACAGACAACCTCTTCAGTATTACTTCTTCACAAAGACTCTTCAATCCCTCCAGATTATAATAGTCTGCTGCTGCCAACAACTTCTCTGGATGATCATCAACTTGTGGGGCTTTGTCGGTGTAAACAAACGTCAGCAAATCCCGTAGCACTTCAGTTTCCAATGTTGTTTCCACAAGATTTGTTAGGCTTTCTTTTGAATTATGTTCAAAATGGGCCTTCAATACCTTACTACGAATAGCTAATACAGTTTTATGTGATCTGAATTCAACACCTTCAGCAGACTTCATGGTGACATCAGAGTAGCTGTCATCAGTAAGAAGGTTTCCAAAGTCATCACATAATGTATTGTGGCAGACCTTCACATCTTGAGAAATATGGAATTCCCAAGAAATATAAAGGGAACTACCATAAAACGATTTCCTGGAGAAAGAGTCTACATCTTCCACAAGTGCACAACACTGCCATTCATTTGCTTTGATTTTGCGAAAGTCTCCAGTGAATTTTTCGGTGTCCATATTAACACTCAAATACCAATTGAGAAAAATTGAAGTAGTTGACAAGTAAAATACTTTCATCGAATGGTTAGTTCTACCATCAAAAAATAACTTCAGTTGGAATTCAGAGTCTGGTACTTTAACCACGGAATAACTAGAAGAACGAATTCCGCCAACAATGGCATCGGTTTTCATCATTTCCTTAAATTTCGGTACGGTCCACTTTACTTTGTATATAACTAATTGCTCCGTTCTAAGCTCAGTAGCTAACTCTACTGTATGCCGATTGGGGTTGTCTTCCATTGTTTTTTTTCAGAATTGTTTTATGATAAACTTCTATAACTGGAGCAAACTCGATGCTTTTTCACTGGTCTGATTGAAGAACTGTTTTACCATTTACGAATCACTTGAAATAGACAGAGATGTGTGAAAAGAACAACGCACGGAGGCACTGAGGCTAGGCTAGTTTATCAAACAAAATTAGTCAATTTACAATTTAGTCTCGATTCGGACAACTTTCAGTGTAGTTTTAAAATAATTAAGAGAATCGGATTGGGCCTCTGAGTCTGAAGTTAAGTTCCTAGATGCGCCATCCAACAAAGGTAAAGGAAAAAAGTTATGAAAAAAGCACCGCACGTTTTTCATGTAGAAATAATAATGTGACTTCTTGTTTCGTAGTGCCGGGGAAAACCCGCAGCCCGCAGTGTTGTGTTGCCAAGCTATACTTGCCATGCCTACACTGATTTTTCAAAAAAAGTTAATGATTCAATGAATGAGTAGTACAAAATGAGCTACACACTAACATTTAGTTTTCATTCAATATGACTTACGTGACGTGACTTATCTATATATAAAAAATATAGGTACGTATAAAACATATTTTCGGTAGTAAATCGTGAATTTGTAATGAAACATCAAAATCATAAAGCTATATAGTGATTATATGTAGGTAAAAGATAATAAACCACTTAGATAATTCCTTGGAGCAAGGAACAAACGTATTATCTGTGGTGTACGCGTACTAAGCTATTATCTAACTAATCTGTGGCTATTAGTCATGATATTCTGTTTGTGTCTGCTTCTTTTTATAAGTAAGCAAAAATAAATAGTATTTGGAAACGTCAATTTAATGTCGTACTATGTATATTCTGTGGTCAAGTGCCAAGTTAAAGTAAATCAGTGGAGGGGCCTATATATTACTACCTATTTATATCAATGGGAGGTTAGATGATCTTTTTGTTTGTTTGCTAGAACAGCGGAGATGGCTGGAAAATTGGCACACGTCTTACGTCGTCAATGAGGTCTGCGACCGGACTGAAGAAGGCAAGCGCACGCTCAGAGGGCCCAATTCTCTAATTTAAAAAACATTTAATATTATACAGGGTGTTTTTTGAAATGGGACAGTATGGGGATATCCGAATCCATAAGAGATACGGGAAAACTGTCTTTGGAACCATTTGCTCATTTCGTATGAAAACAATTTTGTCAGTTATTTTTTTGGTCAAGCGTGAGTTCTCCATAAAAATTAGTAGTTTTGATCAAAGGCCACTAGAGGTATTCTGAAACGTGTCCGTACCTGGAAACAGCAAGAGGGAGGCCATTTTGAAAATTTATTGCGATAGTTTTATTAACGTAGGTACCAGATTACTTACAAATTGTATGAGAAAACATTTTATTAAATTTGACTAACTTTTGCTGCTCAGATTTTTATCTTCCGATACAATGAAACAATTACATGAAACTGAGTCAATAAGCATAAAATTTTTTTTTGATCAAAACTACTCATTTTTATGGAGAACTCACGCTTGACCAAAAAAATAACTATGCCAAAATCATTTTCATACAAAGTGAGCAAATGGTTCCAAAGACAGTTTTCCCGTATCTCTTATGAATTCGGATATCCCCATACTGTCCCATTTAAAAAAAAACACCCTGTATATATTCTATATATATATTATAGTCTCAATATAATCTCGTGTCACTCGCACTGTCACGTATAGTAAATATTACTTAATTAATCTTCGCGTATACATGCGAAGATTAAGTAATAGTTACTACACGTGACAGTGCAGCTGAGACGAGATTTTATTGAGACTGGAATGTTTTGAAATTAGAGAATTGGGCCTCATTTCATTGTGTATAAAATATGGTAAAAAAATTACCTTTACGAGTTTTGTTAACCAATTTGTTAATCTTCTCGTCACACGAAAGCCTATAACTGAGACGAGATTTTATTGAGACTGGAATGTTTTGAAATTAGAGAATTGGGCCTCATTTCATTGTGTATAAAATATGGTAAAAAAATTACCTTTACGAGTTTTGTTAACCAATTTGTTAATCTTCTCGTCACACGAAAGCCTATAACTGAGACGAGATTTTATTGAGACTGGAATGTTTTGAAATTAGAGAATTGGGCCTCATTTCATTGTGTATAAAATATGGTAAAAAAATTACCTTTACGAGTTTTGTTAACCAATTTGTTAATCTTCTCGTCACACGAAAGCCTATAACTGAGACGAGATTTTATTGAGACTGGAATGTTTTGAAATTAGAGAATTGGGCCTCATTTCATTGTGTATAAAATATGGTAAAAAAATTACCTTTACGAGTTTTGTTAACCAATTTGTTAATCTTCTCGTCACACGAAAGCCTATGATCAGTGCGTGTTGCCAGTGATGACTTACGGCACTGAGACATGGCCGCTAACTAATGGCCGTACCTTAAGAGAATTTATTATTAGACGACCTCTGTGGCGCGGCGGGCGAAGGTTCGCCTGCGACGCAGGAGGTTGCGGGTTCGATCCCCGCCTCTGAACAAATAGTACAGTCAAATTAGGGGATTTTTTGCACAAGTGTGGAACTAATTAGATGTAGTCATGAAAACTTTTCTAATTGTTTTGTATGGCTTAAAAATCACCTCTAATAATAAGCATCAGTAATTTCACCTTCCGGAACAGGGTGAAATAGGGTGAAAACCATAAAAATATCCGTAACTTAATGGGGGAAATAGAAGTAGTCGGTGCAATTTGGCATAGACTTTGAACCGTTATGATCTACATTTGCACCAAGTATTTTTTAAATCCGACATACGGAACATACAAAAAAAAACATTTACAAAAATAACTTTTTGTGGTTATTACGGCTTCGGGAAAATTAACGTAGTCGGTGCAAATTGATAGACTTATCAGAAAAAATTTCGAAATACATTACCAGATTTGCACCATGGTGCGTCTCACGGAAGGCACTTTTCCATATTTTATTGTCGCTCTACTTCGGGGAAAATTAATGTAGTTCTGGAAATCGACTTAAACTTATTCATTTAATTAGTACTACATCCGCCGGAAGTTTTATACCGGTTTTTTTTTACGGAAGATGCATTTGTTCAACACTGTTCCCTACATGCACGTGGTTTTTATTAAAATCATAATGCACTAAGACAGTCTCTCTATACGTAATTTAACTTGCATCAAGTAATTTCTTTCTATTTTAAAATTTACGGCTTTTTTAAGTTTGTACCTAATATTTAAAAGCCTTCCGTAAGCGCCAGAAACGGTGCAAACCTAGGATAAGCTTCTTTTCGTGTCATCTAACGTTTCCATAAGAATCCACGACTACACGACTTAGGTCCACACTTTTTGCTAATTTGCCTGTACTAAAATGTTTGTGCGATCTGCAGATAATTGTTCCGGGTGTTCTGGGTATTTTCTTTGTATAATAAAAATATCTATCTATGTAATGTATTATATTACGTATATCAGTTATCTAGTTGCCATAACACAAGCTCTGCTTAGCTTGGGGCTAGATAATGTTGTGTGAAATGTCCAGCATTATTTATTTATTTATTATTCTCTAAGGGCCGTATAGATAAGCTCAAAGTCACGCAGCGGGATATGGAGAGAGCTATGCTAGGAGTTTCGCTACGTGATAGAATCCGAAATGAGGAAATCCATTCTAAGGGTCTATGTCCAGCAGTGGACTTCTACAGGCTGATGATGATGACGAGTTTTGTTAAATTTTGTTAATGAATTCACTAACCCAATTTATAATTAAATAATGTACCATATGTTTTAAAAATTATGTACTATGCAAGTAAGTCTACAGTTGGATTTCAATTTTTAAAAAGATCTCAATCTTTGTTTTTTTTTATAAAGTGAATTAATTCATATTGTTTACTGAATTTATGATTTCACTCGTTAAAAATACTAAGCTTAAGAATACCATATTCATTTTTTTCTTCTTGGAAACTATAGGAACTCTGATCAAAAACTTACAAATTCTAAAGCGCCATTTACCATTGTACTCTTTTAGAAGTTGTAATATTTGAATTGCCTAATTGAGCCTCTTAAATCAATTCATTTCTGAAGAGCAACTCTTCGTAAACGAATTTGCGTGCATTGATAAAAAAAAATACGAAACAAGAATAGCATAAAATTACACCAACAATAGAAAAGCCTAACCAAACTACCTAATACAGTGTCTTATTAAGTTTTAATTGCCTAATTGAGCCTCTTATAAAAAGAAAAAAAAAGGTCAATATGAAGAGTTTATATTGCATTGCATTATAAGCAACACTTAAAAAAATAATTTGCATTCATTGATAAAATAAATTACAAATACGAAACAAGAATAGCATAAAATTTGCACCAACAATAGAAAAGCTTAACCCAACTACATAATATAGTGTCTTAAATACATTTTAATTGCCTAATTGAGCCTCTTAATACAGGTCAATATGAAGAGTTGCTTATATTGCTGCGTGCATTGATAAAATAAATTATAATACAAAACAAGAATAGTAAAGAATTGCACCAACAATAGGAAAGCCTTACTCAACTACTAGTGCATTTTTCATTTATTTATTATTATTTATCTCTCTTATCACCACTGAATAATTATAAACAGTATACATAGCTTTTTATGTAATTTTTAGGGTTCCATAACCCAAGGTTACCAAAGGAACCACTATACTATATATAATTAATATTAATATAATTAATATTTGTTTGAATTGTTATTCTTATCTTTTGATTTCTGAACTTTATGCTTTGTGCTTGCTACTTTAAATAAGTTGTCATTTTATTTTTGCGCACGCTGTGATGCCCTATAATTACGGGAACACTATGAACTTTGACTACCTTGTTTTTATTTTTGGAATGTGAAGTGTGGACTTGTGTTGGGTGTCCTAATAAATAAATAAATAAATAATAAATAATAAATAAATAAATCACTAAGGTGTTGGTCACAGCCTAATTTTCTCCAAAAGAACTGAACCAAAAAAGCTGAAATTTGGTGCATAATATAGAGTCAGGTGTAAATCAACGAGTTCCGATTTCCGGGAGCAAACAAAAAATTCACTTGTGTCAAATGCGTTATGTGGCATAAAAAATAAAAGAGCTTGATAGGAGTTTTACTTTATAATTGTAAAATGCTTAGTATAATAATAAGATATTGTTTTACTGGTAACCTACTTGTACGAAATCCTCTCCACACGAGTCCAACTCGCACTTGACCGATTTTTTTACGAAATTCGCCCTCGATTTGCGCGTAATTGTTTGAAAAGTAAATATTTCAGATGCACAAGCCTCAAAGATGTTTCTGAAAAAAGGTTTTACTCACAAAGTCAAGTTTTGGCTAGCTTGGTCTCCGTCAACGGTGACTCCTGGGGGGGGCTCCCTCATCAGGGACATCAACTCCTTCTGCAGCCTCCTCTAGAACAACATTGTGATGCATATAACTGGTACAGAACATACTTTTTCACATTTTTAAAATGCTATTGCAGGACCATATTCGTAGCATTTATTTATTTATTTTTGTAGCTCCTGCTGATATACGACAAGGAAATAAACAAATTAATCTGTTAACCGAAACAGAACAAACTAAAGATAAAAATAAAAACCTATTGAATCTATCTGTCACATTGTTTCTTTAACCGCTTTGAGATAATTTTTACCTCAGACATATTGAAGCTTGTTTGGGCAGTTTGTATGCTTAGAATTAATTCTTGTACGTGCTGCAAAACGTATAATTTTAAGATTTATTCACTCACCTCAGACGGTGACACAGCCGCCATTTGTAATCCAATTAGACGTTTGCAGTGTGGCCGGCTGCTGGCAGTAAAACGTTAAAAGTTCCGAAGCCGAACCTAACAAGATACGAAATATGTTAAAAAGATCCGTTTCATAATTTATTTGATGATCAAATTCATCAAAACTTCGTACTTATTCACACATTTTATGGCGAAAAGGCTAAGGTGAATCTATAGTGTATTTGACTATATATTTTGACCCATGCGTCCTAACCGATAAGGTTTGCAGCCGAAAACCCTTTTGGTTATAAAATTTAGTTACTCTTGGTTATCTTTATTACATTATGTTTAGACGCAAACATTAGCCAAGGTTCACACCACGGTAGGTAGCTGTTGAAATCGTTTCTATAATACACGTTAGATGTTGTAATTTTCTATGGTGATCTTTGTTTGAGAATTATAATTATGTTAAAATAGTGAATAAGGCCGTGCGTGTATGTGGTCTATGAGAAATAATAAGAATTGGTAAAGAAGATAATTGTTATTCTTATATGAGCCATTTGTTTGCCTTGCATATAATGTAATTTTCAGGAGAGTTCTACTTGTGCATTGGAAATAATAAGGGGTAAATCACTTTTGCTTGTTTCGTAATGCATTCAAAATATCATCTTATGTTTGAATACATCAATGAATTGCAATGATTAGTTTGGCACAAAAGCATTTTTGTGTCAGCTGCACCCAGTATTAGTATACATACAAGGAGGCAGACCAAGGTTCTATAACTAGGTAGTTATTACAAACAATAGAAATAAATTATCTATTTTATTGTCTTTGAGTAAGTACGACGTAAGTTATACTTATTTTTTTATAACAGATAAGCCTTTTTGATGCTTTAATGGTTCCGCTGGTAAATTTTGAGGTACGGAACCCTAAAAAGATCCGTAAATCCGCAAAAGATCCAATGAAGCTCAAAAAAGTCCGAATTCGGACTTAAAGATCCGCACCAGCTACGCCGGACGTTGCTTGTTTGACTTTATTTAGTTCTAGCAAATCCAGATTTTTTGGTTGTATTATGCATTGAAAATCGAATTATAATAGCGACATTAATAAAGACTAAATTCGGCTAAACCAAACATTAACTTTAGTCGACTAAGGGTAGATTTGACCAAACTAGTATAAGTCTTACTCTGAGGTTAAAATCACTAATTACTCAAGAATAAGTCATCTTTGCGTTTTACCAAGTCTTATTCTAAGAATAACTAGTCTATCCGAGAATAAATAGTTATACCGCCAAAATTGAGGGATTAACCAGTTATCCGGGGAGTATTTTAATGGCGGTCGCTACATTTGCCAGATGTTTTGCCTTTCGCAAGTCAAGCATCCATCTGTCCGTATTTTGTCCTTCCCAGCCAGTGCAAGCAGTAATGTTTTTAGAAAGGAATTGTGTTTTTTTAGTGCTGTGTAGTTACATTTAAAATAATGGAGCGTCTAAGAACTATGGTCGAAGATTTTTCTCGGAAGCCAATCAGCCCCAGTATTGTCTAACAAACTTGTAGGTAATCGCTTTCAATTACGATTTCGCAGTACATTGCGCAGCATGCTTTAGCTTATTGTCACAAGCCGAAATATTCAAAACATAAAGCGCAATGTACTGTAAAATCGGAATCGAAACCCATTATCAGTCCGTTAGCCAATAAAGGAGCTGTTTGGGCTCCGTTTCCTTTTTTTCTTCAGTCATATTTAGACTCAATAATATAAAGCAATCACCACACAATTATTTAGAAAACACTTCGACAAGAAAAAAACACCACGCTATTGTCAAAACAGGACAAAACAATGAAAACTTGTTTGTTTGCATTTGAATGGCTTGTCGGCTTGTCTTGCCGGTCGGCACCCAAGGGGCTGACTGACTGATGAAGTTGACTGCCAGCACATAAGTTTTCGCTATTATAATGCGGCAACATTGAGTTGACGTACAATTTCGTTCTGTAGTCTGAACAACAACTGTATTTCGAATCTAGTGGGCTTACATATCTGTTCATTCATTCATTCTTACACCCTAGGATAACAATACCCAGTATTGTCTACTCGACGTTTAGGTTGGACAAATGCTAACGAAGTTATCCCAGAGTAAATCGCAAGAATAAAGTTATTCCGGGATAGTTACTCTGGTATTGGAAGGCTTTTGGTCAAATCCACCCTAAACATTAGTAGACTTAAGTCGAGCTTGGAGGATGCTTGTAATTATAAAAAAATATTCTCTGAGCTTGTAATATACAAGTTGAGCTATCTAAAAACTGTTGCAAACGATGTAAGGATAGCTCAATTGATCCACATCACTAGAATCACTACCAGACGGAAGTCTCCCCAAGACGCTGGCTGCATTGCCACTAGGGAATACGACATACGTTTCCTTACTAGCGAGTAGCGTTCGATCGCTCATCAGCTCAGCTGATGAGCGATCATGATCTCAGAGAGCGAGAATTTATTTCTCTAAGGGCAACTCTAAGTAGTATTTATTTTCTCTGGGCAACAGCAACATTGCTAGTCTGTGACTGCTTGCTAATCATGAAATTATAGGTAAAACCACGGTATTTAAACCGGTAAAACTTAACTTCATGTTGCTAGTTGCTACTCCTATCAAAGTCCTATCCTCAGAGGTCCTATCTCTATTGATTGATGTACTCTCCTGTAGTCTGTCCACAGACTAAGGAGAGTACTAAGTCCAGTGAGTGAGTGTATACTTATAAATCTGTGGAGTGAGTAATGTTGTTCTATGGTCTGCTGTGCTATTGATCTAAAGAAGTTGTATTTTTTAGTGTTTTGTGCAGTGTTGCCATTTGGCAACTTTGGTTGCCATTTTGGCAACATTTGACCCTTCGTGGCAACCAAATGGCAACCAAGCTCAAATGGCAACTTTTTGGCAAATTTTCGACTGGTCGCGCGATTATCAGTAAAAAATATCGAATATCTTTCGCAGATGAACTGAACGCATCGAATTGAACAAAATCAAAATCTTGAAAGCATTTTTATTCCCAAATGAAAACAATACAATAATTAGTAGGCAAAAGATCTATTTTGGTGAAGCTAGATATAAAAGTAATTTTATGAAAACTAAAACAAAAAAAAATACAACCGAATTGAGAACCTCCTCCTTTTTTGGGAAGTCTGTTAAAAATGGAAGAAAGTGTATGTCTGTGTGCAGTGCAGTGCAAAGAAAGTTCTTTTCGTGGTTTTCTAATCCTTTTGTTTTTAAATCTACTGGTAAGTTCTTTTTTATTGTTTTAATCGAAGAAGCTACCTATAGAACTGTCTATAGGTTCTTCGGTTAAAACAATAAAAAGAGAACTTAAGGCCCAGTAGGCCCGGGCCTAGATACTTGTGCTAATATTTATTCTGTGCTAGGGTGGCCAGATATTAAGGGCGGCAGATCGTGACAAAAAAAAATGATGATAGCAAGAAATAAATCATTTTCTAATCTTGCTACAAAAATTACAAAAACTTTGGCTGTTCACACTCCTTAAATACGAAATTTTTGCGGCTCGCTCTGCTCGCCAAATCGCCACTACCTTCGTTGTAACTCTTTTTCGGCAGTCTTGTTACCAAAATCACTAAAATATTGGCTGTTCAAACTTCTTAAATACGAAATTTTCGCGGCTCGCTCTGCTCGCCAAGTCGCCACTACCAAAATATACGCCGCAACCCCCCCCCCCCTCTTTTTGCAGTTTTTTTTCTAATGGCAACCTTTGTTCTCTGATGACAACATTTGAACCTACAAATGGCAACCTGGGCTGAGTAAGCTCTGGCAACACTGGTTTTGTGATATGTTGTTTAGATTGGTGCATTTCTATTTTTTTTTAGCTAAATATCGTACCAAATGGATTCTATTTAGTTAGTTAACAGGCTCATGTAAAGTAATTCCCATCGCTTTATTCAGAACATCAATTCTTTGGCCGGTTACAATGGTATCTTCACACAAAAAGTCTGCGGAGTGGATCATAGATCAGCTGAATGTGGAAAACGCTAAGCTAGTGGCATTCGTACTTGTGATTGGCTTTATTGGATACCATGGGATATTACACCTCCGATATGGTGAGTCACGCTGAAACAATAACATTGTTTGAAAAGAAGCCCCCGCTCGGCTCCAGCCAGAATACAATGGGCTCATATCCATTCCATTACTTAAATAAAAATAAATATGGAACAAAAGTCGGACTGTAAGCACACAAAATCTTGGCTTCCTAAGGCAGTTATCCCACCGCCGGCGACGAGCGATAAACGAGTAGAATTTGTACGTAGAACGAGTAGCCCAGCGATGAACTATAAAATATAATCTCTTATTTATTTACACGGGAGCGATTATCTTTTGTTCGTTTCTTGGGCGAGAAAATCGCCGATAGCTCATCGCTTACTCGCCGGCGGTGGGACCAGTGCCTTAACCTGACAAGAAAGTAACAAATCCAGTCAAAATGAAACGCGAGGACCTGTGTATGGTAGTGGGCATTATAAACAAGACACTGCAACCTAAACCATCACCTTTACAAGATTGGGGCCACTGGCAGCATGTTAAGTCATGGCTGCTTGCAGAAACTTACACTAGGTCAAACTTTGTTCACACTAGGTCTGTAAAGCCTGTGTAGGTGTAGGTCTCAACAACAGCCCAATTAAATCATTTTGGCATTGAAAATCTTACATAAATGCATGGTTTTCGTAGGTCCTGACTCATGCACCTGGCTGCTGTCTTCCGGCCGCTACAAAGGAGACCATGAGTGGCAGCCCTACGGATGCATGCTCCACAAATACTCGAAAACGTAGGTATTCCTTAGGCTTTAAACTTAAAAACCTGATACCGAATCAGTCACAGAAACTTTAATATTTTACCATATTTTGATAGTTTCTCATACTTATTCTTTCACAACACCTCAGTTATTTTAATTATTGTTGGTTTTTTCTGAAGCTGGCTAAATAACCAAGGTTGCAGTGTGCTAGTTTTTTGATTAAAATTAAGGTGGAACGTCTCGCATGTGGTGCAAAATTCAAGTTTTATTGTGTTTTTTGCTCATCACAGCTCATCAACACTTGTGATAGCTAAAACTGATTTTGCGAAAACTAAGAAATGTTTAGGAACCTCCCTTGCTAATTAAAAAACTGTTATGGCGAGGCTACTCTTCACTCTCCATGCATAGTGATTTTGAGCTAATGTGTGAGAATATTAATTGTAAGTAATTGTAATTACAAATGGTGCTGTGAATTTTTTCAGAGATGCCAGAAGATGTCTCCGGTATCTAGCGTTTTGGGACAAATACAACAGCTTCGCGTTTATTGGTGACTCTAGAGTGGAGCAACTGTATGAGTACTTCATAGGTAAGCCACTGAAAGCATCATATCAAGTCTTGGGGTACCCAAGTCTCCCCCCTGTTTACCGAAATGCAATAAAAATTAGTTTCTATGTTTTTAACAACAGGAATCTGGATTTATTATTATTATTATTATTATTTATTTATAGACGAGCAGCTTTCGCTGATGTGTCTACGTCAACAGTGTAAAAAATTTAGTTGAAATATTGTCTCTTAGGTTTGGTAAATTTTTTTGAGCACTGATTTATTTGTTCGAAGCCAGATGTCGAGTTTGTTTTTGAATGCATTGACGGAAGTGGCAGTAACAACGTCATCTGATAGCGCGTTCCAATTGTACACCACTCTATTGCTGAAGAAGTGATGGGCGGCAAGTGAGACGGCGGGGTCACGGTTTAACTTCAGCTGGTGGTGATTTAGAATTTATGGATTTGAATTTAATTATCAAAATTAATGTTAAATACATATCATCATCATCAGCTAATAAACAGCCTGTTTACATCCACTGCTGGACAAGGCCTCCCCCATTGAATACAATGGGGGGGATATGCCATAATCACCACGCGTGGCAGGCAGGTTGGTAATCACAGTTTGGTGTTAAGTACTCAGGTTGATGCTGCTGCCCAGCCCGTGGTGTAATCCCTAATTAAGGCTTTTACTACACCCATGGGAGGAGTGCGAGGGGTCTACACTTACACTACGGCACATATGCTGGACATAGGCCTCGACGAATGCCACAACAACTTGCCTTGAGCGGCATCCATCCACCGATTTCCTGCTTCCTTTAAGTTTCGTCGGTGCATCGAGGAGGGGGTTTTCCTACACTGCATCGTCCGGTTTGTCGGTTGTGAGCTATATGGCCGACCCATTGCCGCATCAACTTGCTAATTCTAGAGCTATGTCGTTGATCTTCTTTCTTCTACGGATCTCCTCGTTTTGGATTGTAAAATGTATTGAAACTCGGAGCATAGCTCTCTCCTTAGTCACAAAAATGACGTTATATTTCAGGGGTATTGAAAACACATCTGGACCTCGATTCATCGTACTCAACAGCAGCCCACCACATGCCCAATTATACCTATGTGGATCACAAGCTACGTCTCTCTGTCACTTTCATATGGAGCGAGGATGTCTCCAAGACTATGGTGGACCAGTTTAGGACATGGTAAGTACTATTGACGACCTCTGTGGCGCGGCGGGCGAGCAGCCGGCTGATATGCGAGATGTTGCGGGTTCGATTCCTGCTGCGGGACAAATGTTTCTATGATCTGCAAATATTTGTTCCAGGTCTGCTTGTTATAGTACCATGGTACTCATAGTTCTTGGTACCCACGACACAGGGAATCCTAGTGTGGGATCAGGACTATGTATCTGGTTATCGCAGTATTTTGAGTACTCAGGTGGATGCTGCTTCCCATCCCCTATAATCCCTTAGTCGGCTTTTATGATATCCACGGGAGGAGACGGAGGGGTCTATCTTCAGACCGGACAAACCGCGGCACACCATTTGGTTTTTATGCTTTACACAGTAAAACAATGTTCTTTTTTACAGGCAACGCTCCGATAAGCCACCTTCAGTAATTGTGGCCTCCACAGGCCTCCAACTGCTCAAAACGCGCAACACAACCGACCAAATTCTCGAAGAATACAAAAGGAACCTCACGCATTTAGTGCAAGCCATAGATTTGCTTGAGGCGAGGAACACCCAAGTGCTATGGAAGCTGATGGAGCCAGTTGACCAGTCCAAGCTAAGAGATGACTTCAAGAGAATCAGTAATAGTGATATTGATGCTTATAACAGAGCAGCTATTGAGGTAAGCTACATTTTTGTACATTTGGCGTTGCTAAACCGGCCATTCTTTTAATCTTACAGATCTCTCTCCATCCAAAGATTGGCTGGAAGAAGTCGCTTCTAAACGATAAGACCACCCATTGTACTTATAATTATAATGTTAAGTTTTGTTTATTTTTATAATCTTTAGGTGTACAATAAAGTATATTCTATTGTATTCTATATTAGTGGTAAGTGTCGATGTGGTCAAAGAGGGAAGCTGCTTGCCTAGAGTTGAGGAAGCCTAGCGAGGGATGTGTTCGTTAAGAACCAATAGAATCACTTCATTTACCTAGCCTCGCTCAGCGCAGCTCTGGTGGAAATGGCTTAGCGAGCGAGTTTTTTACACGTACAAAACAATCGAGGGATGTCTGCGAGGAATGTGCGCGAGGGATGTGTTGCGAGAGATGTGCGTGAGGGATGTGTTGCGAGAGATGTGCGCGAGGGATGTGTATCTATATATATATTGTGTATAGGAAATCTGAAAAGAGCCCGCTACATAATAATAATAATAATAATAAAGTTTTTTATTCAGACAACTACATAGTCCAATATTGTTAGTCAGCTTATGATTAAGGGTTAGTACTTAATAACTAATACAGATTTAGTCCTCTGTAACATATCCTCGCACCGCTCATCTACGCACCGTTTCACAGCGTCGTCGCTACGCATCTTCGCACCGCTCATCTACCTCGCACATCTTTGGTGGAAACGCGGCCTTAGTCGGCTGTTTCGACATCCACGGGAGAAGGAGGGGTATATTCTAGGCCGGACACACCACGGCCTCTTGTCTTACAACATACTAAATCATACTGTTCCGTAAAGACTGACGCCGTCAATGAGTTCCGCTCCTTATGGCAGTGCGTATAACACCATATCACATGGTTCACTCTCTATTTGTGCTGAAGACAGCCAGCAACAAAGTCCACTGTCCGTGGTCATGTCTTTAGCAGACGGTGATTAGGATCACATTGTCCAGTGATAATGACCACCTTCAATTGGGCTGTTAAGACCTGCACTGACGTCCCGCTGTGGAGTGTATTGTGCATTGTCCCCCTGTGCTAACCCTACCCCAGCAAGCCCAGCTCCTTAAAGTAACAGAGCAGGACTTTGGGTTGGTGGCAACACCGTTGAAGTGTCACTCAAAGTGATCACTTTGTTAGTAGTAGAAATTTCTACCGCCAAGCAGTAGTGCTCGCATTGCTATGTTTCGGTTTGCAGGGTACGGGTGCCGGTGAAATTACAGGCACATGAGACTTTTCATCTTTATGTCTCAGGGTCGCCAGCGCGCGTGTGGTGTTACAGGCGTCCATAGGCTACGGCAGCTACTTTCCATCAGGTGGGCCGTATGCTTGTTTGCTTGCCAATTAGTGTCCGAAGGCGTCGATGATGGAGAGCAGGATAGAAATGTGTCATCTTTAGGAAAGTAATCCTTATCTTCAAGATCCTGACGTACAGCGCGGCTAAGGTATGGTCTGCACCGCTGCTGATATCGTCTCACGGCACGGCGCCGGCGATTGGCGCGGGCATCAGCGCCGGCGTACGCCTCTCGCACACGACACTGCGACACTGCGCGCAGTCTCTCCTCAACATGTTCTGCAACGATCATATGAACTTCAACGACGGCACGTGCTGCGCCTCCCCAGAGCCAGCCACGAGGCTGACGGCCATCACCTTTGCGCTGTTCCTCATTTGGTGAGTCACATCAGCTTGGTATAGTTTGACGACCTCTGTGGCGCGGCGGGCGAGCAGCCGGCTGATATGCGAGAGGTTGCGGGTTCGATTCCTGCTGCGGGACATATTTTTGTATGATCTGCAAATATTTGTTCTGGGTCTGGGTGTTGTGGTACCATGGTACTCGTAGTTCCTGATACCGACTACACAGGGAGTCCTAGTGTGGGATCAAGACTACGTATGTGACTGTTGGGTGTTATGTTATGTTATTTAATAGTACAAAATCCGGCCAAAGAACTGCATTCATATTGATTTTGATGAGACATGGCTGAAAAGAAAGCTAGGACACCAGGGGATGGCCAGCAGAATCTACCTGAGTACTCAACATGAATACTGCGATCACCAATCCGCGTGCCAAGGGTGGGGATTATGGTAATTCCTCCCATTGTATGATGATGTTGATGATGAACCTACCATATAAATAACTAGCTGACCCAACCTCCTCGCACATCTAAGGCGAGAGCGCATGTTTGTAATTTCTCAACAAATCCTATTGTCTTCCAGCGCAGTCCTCGCCGTCATCCGTTCCATATGGCGCTGGTTGCAGAGCATCCAGCAACGGCTTGGGGGCTACACGCTCGTGAACTCCCCGCCGGTGGACTCCCGCCCCTCGCCCCTCGCCGCGCTCGCCAAGCTGGGGATGATCATGGCGTACTTCTACCTGTGCGACCGAACCAACTTCTTCATGAAGGAGAACAAATATTACTCTGAGTGGAGCTTCTGGCTGCCGGTTGGATACGTACTCGCTTTAGGACTGTTTTTTACGGATGATTCTAAGTCTAACAGGTGAGATAATCATGTAATTATTAGTCGAACAGGGAAGATAATCATGTAATTCTTGTATAACAGGTGAGATAATTATGTAATTCTAAGTCTAACACGCCAGATAATCATGTAATTCTATGTCTAACAGGTGAGATTATATATAATTTTAAGTCTAACAGGTGAGATAATCCCCTTTTGGTTGATTTACCATAAACAGCAATGTAATTCTTAGTCTAACAGGGAAGTTAATCATGTTATTCTAGTCTAACAGGTGAGATAATCATGTAGTTCTAAGTCTAACAGGGTAGATAATCATGTAATTCTATGTGTAACAGGTGAGATTATCATGTTATTTGTATAATATCCTCGACAAGTACAGTCGGCGTAGTTATAACACCATGAACAATTTCAGTTAGTAGTAGAAAGGCGAGTGAAACTGAATAAATTAAAATAAAATATTGCAGGATCCTGCACCGGGAACAGACCCTGGAGTGGAAGGGCTGGATGCAGCTGGTAGTGCTCGTATACCAGGTGACGGGCGCCAGCAAGGTCACGCCCATCTACATGCTGGTTCGGGCGCTCGTCTCCGCGTACCTGTTCCTCACGGGGTAAGCATGCTTCTAGCAGGATCCTGCACTGGAAACTGTCCCTGGAGTACAAGTGCTGGATGCAGCTGGTGGTACCCGTTTACCAGGTGACCAGAGCCAGCCAGGTTGCACGGGGTTCGATTGCTTCTAACAGGATCCTGCTCTGGGAACAGACCCTGGAGTGCAAGAGCTGGATGCAGCTGGTGGTACTCGTGTACCAGGTGATCAGAGCCAGCAAGGTTGCACAGGGTTCGATTGCTTCTATCAGGATCCTGCACTGGGAACAGACCCTGGAGTGGAAGTGCTTGATGCAGCTGGTGGTGCTTGTGTATGAGATGATGCGGTTTTTTTTGACTACTTGGCAAGCAAACAACCATACGGCCCACCTGATGGAAAGTAGTTACCGTAGCCTATGGACGCCTGCGAAACCAGAGGCATCACACGTGCGCTGCCGACCCTGGAGACATAAAGATGAAAAGTCTCATGTGCTTCACCGGCACCCGTACCCTTCAAACCGGAACACAGCAATGCGAGCACTACTGTTTACTAGCAGAAATAGGTACGGTGTTATTGCTTCCCCGGACGAACTCTTTCACAGAAGTTCTATTACATGTGTTATTTGTTGCAGGTTCGGCCACCTGTACTACATGTGGAAAACTGGCTGCGTGCGGATGGCGCGCTACTTTCGCGTGATGTTCCGTCTCAACTTCCTGACGTGCGTGCTCTGTCTCACCATGAACCGCCCCTACCAGTTCTACTCGTTCATACCGCTCGTGAGCTTCTGGTTCACGCTTGTGAGATCATTTCTTATCTCTCTCTATCTCTCACACACACACACACACACACACAAACACAGACACACACACACACACCCACACACACACACCCACACACACACACCCACACACACCCAGACACACACACACACTCATACTCATTTTTTCACTTATGCTCACTTTCATCAACTACTTATAGGGCCACTTTTAGCCGGCTGAGAAGGGAGATGTGTAGGATCGATTCCCGCTGTGGTACAAACGTTTGCATGATCTGCACATATTTGTTCCGGGTCTGTGTATTGTGGCCCCATGGTACTCAAGTACCATGGTTCCCTGTGTGTTACACGTGATACAGCGAGTCCTAGTGTGGAGTCTGGACTATGTATGTGGTGTTATTTATTGAATGAGCGAAGCGATATCTGTTACCCTGAGAAAAAATTAGACCAGTCAAGTTGGGTGTCATATGAAAGGGTTTTGTTTGGGTGTTTCAAAACTATTTTGGACTTTGTGGTGTTGAAGTATGAGCAGAATCATAAAAAAACCTCTAGAAAAACCTCTAAAACTTATTTTGTTTTATTATTAGTTATTTGACAGGTGTTAGTAACATTTGACAGATGTTCGTGATATTTGACAGATGTTCGTGATATTCGCGCTTCCCCCGCACATCACTCCGTCGTCGTCCCACACGACGGAGTCCAAACCGTATCAGTATCTGTACATCGCAATCAAGATTATAGGACTGTTATCCATCGTCACAGTGCTGTACATGAGCGAGGTAAAAACATTGATATACATAATTTATAAACTAGTATTTGCCCGCGACTCCGCCCGCGTGTGATTACGACCTCCGTGGCGCGGTGGGCGAGTAGCCGGCTGAGACGCAAGAGCTCGATTCCCGCTGTGACCCAAATGTTTGCATGATTTGCAAATATTTGTTCCGGGTCTGGGTGTTATGGTTCCATGGTACTCTTAGTTTCTGATACCCACGACACAGGAAATAAATAAATCTTAGTGTGGGACCAGGACTATATAATGTATGTGATTGTTGGGTGTTAAGTGCATCACACACGTAGCAGATGCGGTAATATTTTATATGCGTTTTAAAACTTATCGCATCTGAAGGTATCACACACGTAGCAGATACGATAATATATGAAAATGATACATTCACACGGAAACCTTCAAACTGTATTGTATTTCAATTTGTATACACAGATATCATCTGCCCATCTTTTGATATATGTCGGTGCCAACAGATGCTTGACGGTAAAATATAAGTGATCTGCTACGTGTGTGTTGCTCCTTGAGTTTAGTATAGAGAGCGAGAGAGATATTTAAGTTCACATTTTCAAGGCAGGTTTTAGTATATAACATTCTCTTGTACAATATAAGGTATTGCTAGTCTGCTTGTATGTTTATCTGTTTGCACATTTACTATTCGAGTTCTTTGGAACCGATTTTAATGCGGTTTTCACTGCCGTATAGGATATTTAATTATCGAGGAAGATTTCAGTGAATAAAACATCTGTGTAAGTGTACAAGTTCTACGCAGGTGGAGACGCGGGAAAGTGCCAGTCATATCCTACTTTATTGAAAACATACTACAATTTGTAACTTGGTCGATACAGTTTATTCGATGTAGAACTTTTTGTGAAAGAGTTCGTCCGGGGAAGTACTACCACCGTACCTATTTCTGCCGCCAAGCAGTAGTGCTTGCTATGCTGTTTTATTATTTGAAGCGTACCCTTCAAACCCTTTTTTTTATACTACTTGGAATGCAAACAAGCTTACGGCCCACCTGATGGAAAGCAGTTACCGTAGCCTATGGACGCCTGCAACACCAGAGACATCACACGCGCGCTGCCGACCCTAAAGCATGAAGATGAAAAGTCTCATGTGCCTATAATTTCACCGGCACCCGTACCCTTCAAACCGAAACACAGCATAGCAAGCACTACTGCTTGGCGGCAGAAATAGGTACGGTGGTAGTACTTCCCCGGACGAACTCTTTCACAAGAAGTTCTACTACTAACTGAAATAACCAAATAATTGCTGTTTCAGGTTTTCTTCCAAAAGATATTCGTGACGCGACCGTGGAAGGCGCTCTTTGTGAATTCTGACGATGATATACACCAGTGGTGGCTTCAGTGGAAGCAAGACAGGTAAACTAAATTCACACTTGTAGTTAATCCCCCGCACCATCACTTTTTGACGACCTCTGTGGCGCGGTGGGCGAAGGTTCGCCTGCGACGCAGGAAGTTGCGGGTTCGATTCCCGCCTCTGAACAAATATTTGTACGGTCTGCAGATAATTTTTAAGGATGTTCTGGGTATTTTTCTATGTATAATACAAAATATCTATCTATGTAATGTATTGTATTAAGTATATCAGTTATCTAGTACTCATAACACAAGCTCTGCTTAGCTTGGGGCTAGATAATGTTGTGTGAAATGTCCAGCATTTATTTATTATTTATTATAATTTCAGTCATTTATTTTCAAACACAGGCTTAACCTGGACCTTTATGAGGCATTACTGGGGCCGTATTAGCCAACAGTAAGAGGCCCTTTTACAATTAGGATATAAAAAACATTATTGTTATGGTGGATGGAAGACAGATGATTAAACTATTGTGGAAATGGATGAAAGTTGGTGCTATTGTAAGAAGAACATGCTAATTGAATGTTTATTGGGCTACTATAATATGAGAAACGGCACCTGCTAATTCTAAATTATAGCAAACGATTTAGGCGGGTGGTGACTTGCCGTTCACTAAACGGGCCCCCAATGAAGGCAGCGTAAGGGGCAACGATATTATTATTATTATTTTAATTAGCACATGACACAAGCTTGACATTTTAAAAACGTACCTTGTTCTTACGGATTATGGAATATTTTAGTTTGACGTAATCATAAAGTTGGGTACCCTTTGGTACCTTTTGATGTACGGAAGCCTAAAAACGTATGGGAAATGACTGATTTACCGTTTCAGATACTCAATGGCCTACGGTATAATCTTCGCACTGGCCTATCTACTCTCGCAACGCTACAGTTTACTGGACGACAACAACCACTCCAACCTATTTACGCCGGGTCTCTCGCTCACCGCCACGCTGCTAGCGTTCATTGGTATCGGATCATACGTAACATTCACATTTTTCTGCTCCAACACGTTTGACTGCAACGAAATACACAGCTACGTAGCTTTTATACCTATTCTAAGTTATATTCTACTGAGGAATGTGTCTGGGGTGTTAAGGATGAGACATTCGACTATGTTCGCGTGGTTTGGAGCGATCACTTTGGAGCTTTTCGCAAGTCAAAGTCATATTTGGCTAGCGGCGGATACACACGGCGTTTTAGTTCTAATACCAGGTGCCCCGGTGCTAAATCTAATTCTAACTTCGTATATATTTGTATGTACAGCACATGAGATACATAAACTGACGGGTATTATATTGCCGTATGCGGTTCCGGATGATTGGAAACTGTTGTTAAGGAATGTGGCGATATTTCTGGCGGTTTTGATCGCGATTGGCGTTTATGATGGTATGTTTTAATGGCTATCATCATCATCATCTTTATAATCATCATCATCATCACCACCACCACCATCATCATCATCATCGCCATCATCATCATCATCATCACCATCATCATCATCATCATCATCATCATCATCATCATCATCATCATCATCATCACCACCACCACCACCACCACCACCATCACCACCATCATCATCATCATCATCATCACCATCATCATCATCATCATCATCAGCAGTTGATGTCCACTGTTGGACGAGGCCTCCCTATAGAATGCAATGGGCGTATTTGGTCACCACGCTTAATGCGAAAAATATGTCAGTTTTTTTATAGAGACCTGTCAATTTTATATGCGTTTAAGTATTCCGTGAAGTATTGGTTGGTGAAAATGAACATTAATCACTTACCTGTAGGTGTCTATGTATATTTTGTATAGTTAGTAGGATAGCAATAATTAAGTGTACAATATGAGAAAATGATTTTTATGATTCAAATACTAGTTCAGCAGGCGATTCTAAAACGTCGGAAACGTTTCCGATCGGATTCGTTAGTTTTTCATTTCGATGTGGTAAGTAACTAAAACAATTTTCTAACGATTTTCTCTAGTAAAACACAGTTATACAGTGGTGGACACATAATTAGAGACACCCCCTAATTGATCACAATAAACATGATTTTGGCACTACCATTAGCCAAAGTAGGTATTAAATTTAATGTAATTGTTACTAAATCATACATGACGTTGTATTCTTAAAAATGGGGGACTAAAAAGTTGTGTTGCTTGGTATTTAGACACTGGTCACTATATCCGAATTTAATACACACTTTTTTAACGTACCTGTAGCTGGCCAGCTAATTAAAGACAGTGAACGCTGTGTTCTGAATTAAAAAAAAAGAAAAAGAACTACATTCGGTTTTTCATTGTTTTGCCGCGTATTTGCATGAAACGTCGACATTAATTATAACATTTTACTTTTTGTATTCAAATTAATACGTTTTATACCAATCGATATGGGAAAAACCAAGAGTTGCGATTCGTCCACTAGAAAGATAATCTAGAACTTTCATAGCAAAGGTTGGTCATACAGAAAAATCGCAAACCATTTGAGCTGTTCTAAGGACATGGTTATGAATGCTATAATGCATTTCAAGAAGTTCAATACGACCGAAAACGTTCCCAGAAAACCGAGACCTAGGAAAACAACTCCGCGGGAAGGCAAAAAGGATGGTGTTGTTGGCAAAAAAGGAACCGTTCAAAGGATCAGAACTGATACGCTCGGAAATATATGGGGCAGGAGGGTCGACGGGTGTGTCTGCAAGGACAATTAGACGGAGACTATGTGGGGCAAACTTGTACGGAAGAGTGTCTCGGAAGGTGCCACTTTTGAAAAAGCAAAATGTTAAGGCAAGGTTAGCGTTTGCTAAAAAATATGAACACTGGACTGAACGAGAGTGGAAAAATGTGCTTTTTTCGGATGAAACAACAATTAATATGATTAATTCTGACGGAAAACAATATGTTAGACGCCCCCCAAACAAAGAAATGTATTTATTTTATTTTTAAAGTTTTGGGAAAACTTACAGCTAGGTGGAATGGATCCGAAGTACACCAAGAAAGTAGTGAAACATGGAGGGGGAAATATCAAAGTGTGGGGCTGTTTTTCAGGACTTGGTGTTGGACCTGTCAGGAAGATAGAAGGCAATATGGATAAATACCAGTACAAAAATATTTTTGAAGAAACCATGCTGCTCTATGCTGTGCAAAATTTACCGGTCATTTGGACTTTTTAACAGGATAATGATCCGAAACACACCGCAAAAGTAGTTAAAGATTTCTTAAGGAACCAGTTTGTTACAGTTTTGGATTGGCCCCCGTCCAGTCTGGATTTAAATCCAATCGAAAACTTGTGGTACCAGGTGAAGAAGACAGTGGCGGCAAAGCGTACATCAAACGTCGATCAACTTTACACAGCTTTTACAGAAGCGTGGTAACAAATTCCGGTACAAGTTTGTACAAAATTGATCGCTTCCATGGCTAAGAGATGTCGTGCTGTTATTGCTGCAAAAGTACATGCGACCAAGTATTGATACGCATCGGAATGCTCTATAACAATGTGTTAGAAATCTTACGTACTAAGATAATTTCAATGATAAGTCATTTTTTTTTAATTTCTTGTTACGAAATGAAGTGTCTTTAATTATATGGCCAGATCTTACTAATCTTATTTTTTATTTACACTGCTTACATTTAAGTTTTACCGAATAAAAGGCAAGTTTTGTTGTAAATGTTTCGTTTAAACAATACACAAACCCAACACAAATAAAAATTAATTGTGCAGCAAGTTACAATGGCAGTCTGATAAAATATATACAGGAGGAATAGCTTAGTTATTTCAATATGCTTCCAGTGTCTTTAATTATGTGACCACCACTGTATACAATATTTATTGTTTTTTACTGTGTTTTACTAGAGAAAATTGTTTTAGTTACTTACCACATTGAAATGAAAAACTAACGTATCCGATCGGAAACGTTTCCGACGTTTTAGAATCTCCCTGCACGGCAGGTTTCGTGGTAAGATTTGAGATATGAGGGCATTTTCAAGCTGAGCTTAGTTGCTTAATTGTATGGGCGGATGGTATGATACATGTATTTGAAAAAACACCAAAAATTAGACACTTTAAATTTTTGATGTTATCAATTTTGATAAAACAACAAAATAAATGTATCATTGCATTAATTATCTTCTAGAAAGTGAAACTGCCGCCTCCCAGCCGTTCGTAAAAAAACTAAATCGCGATCGCAAAAAGTTTTATTTTGTATCTTCGTATGGTTAAACCATGTCTAATACGTGGGTAAGAGATATTTGTAATTTTTGCTGTCCTAAATATTCTAATCGAATCCGTACACTATGCGCCCCGCTAAGTTCGATGAACTTTGCGCAGAAGGATAGCCGTGATGTATGTGTGCGTGTGATAGCGCTAATAATTTTTAGACACGGCAATTATTTTTACTTACTACTATTAAAAGTATATTACGATAATACATTAAATAAGTGAACTTAATTGCATTCGATTGCATTTGGTTGAGTCTAGTCGTGTGTTTAATTATAATTTTTTGATTAAAAGATTTTATTAATATTTTATTATGTTCCAAGTGAACAAAAATAATATTAAGTATGTTCACTTGGAACTAATAATATATTTTTGGTAATGGTTAACTAAAACCAAATAATTCGGTTTAGGTCGGTAATTTTTTGTAAATTATAAAAATCTTGTAATCAAATAATTATAATTAACCATAATAATTAATTTTTAAGTATGTATTTATAGCTGTTCTGTTAGGTAGGATACTTCTTAAAGCTTTTTTTTTTAAAAATACGTAATTACGACAGAACATGTACGCAATACCGAGAGATTCTATTCACGAAATGGAACAACTTTTTCTGAGAAACAAATGTCTAGAACACCGGAAAAAATAGCTCGATTTCTTTTCGGGAAAAGTTGTTAATTTTCGTGGGTCATTCCAAACGTTCCTTTCGAGATCGCATACGTATTCTGGAAACTCCATTGTACATCAACTATTTAATGAGGGGTTTTCACGGGCGTTTCAAATCATGATTTCAACGTTGAAAATAGATGGCGCTGCTCTGTTACGTAGCTGTCAAGTGTCAAAATAATGTTAAATGTCAACACCAACAACGTGGATATATTTTCGTTTCGTGTTATTTATTTTTGCTTACTTATAAAAACACCACGAAATCACTAGCGCACTCTCAAGAAGCAGACACAAACAGAATATCATGACTAATAGCCACAGGTTATTTAGATAATAGCTTAGTACGCGTACACCACAGATAATACATTTGTCAATTTTGTCAGCTACAGTTGAGCCAGCGCCATCTATCGAACCAATTTGAACTACTATTTTTTTTATCAAAGTTGAAAAGCCCTCATTGTATAAGTGGCTCCACCTGGGGAGCGTTATTGTTTACCTAAGTGAACAGTGCCCTATTTTGTATAAGTATTTATTTTCCTAGTTATTAATATCGGTTAGGTGCCCTTACAAAGTTAGAATGTTTTTGTTTAAATTTAGACAAATTCATTTTTTAAATTAAATAATTTATAAATCCACTGTGATTTTGTACACTACTCCGGATTAAATTAACCAAAACCAGAAAATAACACCTATTTTAATTCGTATCTCTAGTCCTTGCATGTTGCAGACACCTACCAAAAATAGTATCTTTTAGTAGTGCCCATTTTCGACGAAAATTAACAATGAATTTTACAAGGTGACTACAATAAAACAAAGATTGGTTAACTTAATCGTAACTTTAATTTTACTGTAGGTACATACAAGCATATTCGAAGTACATACATTAAACATTGAAACTTAAACACAGAGTGTTGAGTGCACACAAGTCAAGCGTCAGTCTTTTAACAGTCAAATCACATAAAATTATTGCTGGGACTGTATCTAATAGGTAGTAAGCATAAATAGCTAACACTAAAACATAAATAAACATCAACAAGGGATTTTAAAAATAAATAAATATAACTTGAAGGCATTTCAAAGGCTTTGTCATAAAGAAGGGGGCGTGTTTTGAAAGGAAGAACTTGCGTGAACAAGGTTTCAGAAGATTGAATTAGATATCGAAACAAGAGCTATTTTATAGTGACTCGGGGTTATCTTAGATCGAGTAATTAGGTATCTACACAAATATTGCAGTAAACTATTCTATTGGTGCGTCGGTTAAATAAGTTAAATATTAGAAGGTAACAATAAATATCTTAATATAATAAGTGCATTATATTCATACACAAGTAGTTGTATATAAATAGTAAATGTGCATTTGTATACATATTTTTGGGCCTTTAATTTGTTTATATACTTACGATCAATAAATTGCTTAATATTTAAAACATTTACAAGTTCGTAACGTTTACAAGACCGCAAAAAGAACCGTTCTCTCTCTAACCCAGTATTTACATAAACAACATTATTTTTATTTATTTACAAAACAGCAAAAAGTGCGCAAAAAACGATTTCACAAAATATGCATTTGAGCAATACGTTTAAATATATTTGCAAAAAGCATTTAATTTAAGTAGAACTAATCTCTATCGCAAAACGAAAGTAAATTATTGAATCTATGTAACTATAGAAATACTTAGGTAATGAGTTAAATGTGTAAGTGCAGGTAAATACCTATCACCACATCAAAATAAAGATAAAAAAACGCGCTATCTATTTTGTTCTATTCTCGCTTAGACTAATTCTTACAGTAGTTCCAATTCTACAAAACAACTACAAATTATTTATTGCTCTAAGAAAGACTAGTTATTTACAATAAGCCACCGTTGTTAGAGACATCAAAAGAGAACTCAAGAAAATCATAAAGATTTTGTTCAAAACTTTTACTACTTCTACTACCTATTTCAAGACAAACATTCTACTAGTTTCGTGTTTCTTAGTCTAATATATCACATTATATTAGAATCTTGTATACTTATGTTAGTTCAAAAAAGGTCATTATTTAAAATGCCAATATTATTCATGAGTACTTCTGTAGATTAGGGCGGGTAGGCAATAAATTGAAAACTTGATAGTTCCTACTTGATAATCCTTTCATCTGTTTCCAGCAAAGTTATCGCGAAAACAGCACTTTAATCTGAATTGTCTTGTCCGGCGGCAGAGTTCAATGTCCTTGTTTCTTCACTTACTAAATTCCTATCGTAACGTCTTTGTCTCGTGATTTTGGGCCTTATTGAGCTGAGCAGAGGGGCTGATGTCGCGTGAGTCGGGAGTCGGCTGAGGTCTTTTCTTCCTTGGAGGAGGGGGGACGTCACGCTCGAAGACTCGTCTCCTTCGTCATCTGAAATCGCCGGATAGCTCTCTTTCATTTTCAAACTACGTTCTAAACGTCTGAGAAATCTGTAAGAAAATTTCAAATTAAAATCAGCAAGAAATTGGAAACAAACATGTTCATTTGGAAGGATCAGTTTACCTTATTTGGTTACTAATGGTCCGCAGTTTGTTGACTTTAGGCGGTTTTCTAGAATCTTCAGTCAGGTCCAGACTCGACGATATTTTGGATGACGTATCCTGATAAAAAGTAAAATACAAGTTTTAAAAGCTATGCTTTCAGATAATACCTTCCCTGTCTACATTCCAACTTTTCAAGAGAGTCATGCTTCTATATCCGTCCAATAGTAGTGAAAATGGTCTCGCCAAGAACTAAGCATTCGATGAAAACTACGTCACTCATACAGTAGTAACAATTCATGAATCCTAGACTTGATGAAAAATGAGATATATCCTGAATGCTATTTTGCTACTCGTAAACAGGTTCCTAAATCAAGGATCAACATGAATGTTTCTGTAACAGGTTTTGTCACATCAATGAAGTCAGGCAGTTGAACATACAGTCACCTCAGAGCTACGGCATTTTTGTCTTCTGAGCGGTTTCCTCAATCTCAACGGCTCACATTGCTGAAAATAATTAAATATTGCTAAGGCCTAACCTTTCAAAATACTTTAAATTAAATTAATTAATCAAACGTCATGAAAAACGAGCTGGTCAAAACTAGACATTTTGAAAAACAAACCAATTGATGAATGGTATACGACCAAAAAAATATAAGAACGAAAATAAGACAAATTAGAATTTGCTTCGAAAAAAAAACGATAACAAATTTGTTGTACAGATTCAGAAATCTGCCAAAAATGAAGTCCGGGTGGGTGAAGTGACAATATTAATTTACCTGCATATCCAAATCGGGCAGCCTTCCCAACTCTCTAGCCGAGGCGACGCTCGCCACACTGGCGTTCGACACGGAGTCCTCGGATGATGACGAAGACGCGGGCGCGGGGGCTTGCGAGCGCGAGCGCCGCCGCCCGCCCTTGCGACCGCGCCCGCTTGCGTCTCGAGGACCCGGCACCTGGGACGAAATAAGTTCACGTCACAAAAAATAGATAACCGTTGGTGTGTCTAAACGTGTTCTTGGGTGTAGAGAAATAGATGCGGCACAGCTAGAAAGAAGTTGAGATGAATCAACATGGAGTTCCGACAAAGGACTAGCTAGAGATCCGAGGGTAGAGATGGAATCAGCCAGGATGATTAGTGGTCAATTTGTAAATTGAACGAGCGAAGCAAGTTCTCTAATTAAACTTGGAAGAATCGGCGTTAAGTTTAGTGTGTAGGATCATTGTGTAGGAAATGATATGAGGTGAAAATTTTGTCTCCGCAAATGGTTTTAGAAGTCTGTTAGAAGGGTAAAGAAAGTAGGTAACCTACATCGCGTGTATTCGCGAGTTCTTAGTTCGGGGCGAACCACTAGTTAATTTGTTATTACGTTTGTCCGTTTCAGGAAGCACATAACTTTTAGTTTAGTCTTCCATTTCATGATTATCATCCACAGCCCATAATATCCCAATGCTGGATGTAAACCTTTCGTTGTGTACCTACGTCATTTTCCTCAGTCCTGTAAATCACGGATATATCTTCCACTTACCTCCAGCAAATTGTGCATCGAATGCGGCATATGCGGCAGCGTTGACTTCGTTGTTCCAGTCGGCTCATGAGACGTTGTTCTCGTGGTTCTTCTATCTCTTTTCCTACCACTTTTTTTCGGTACAATACTGCCTACTTTAAAACTATTGTCTTTCACACACTCAGAACTAGGAAAATCGTAAAGTCCGTCCGAGTCTGTAAAGGGGAGTTGTCTTCCATAGAATTGTGGCGAAAACCGCCCTAACCCAGTCTTATCGCTCAACGGACTCTCGCTTCTAGAACTGACTGGACTCAACTGGCTCCCTTCGGCGATTAACGTCGGAGGACGAAGACACGCCTTCTCGTCTAAACCTCTCTCTACGCTAACACACTTTACTATTGAACACTTAGTGACTCCGCTTGGGGATACTAAAACAGGGATATCTAACGTCTCCTTCAATGATATCTCCATTTCCTTAGCACTAGACGGTACATCATCTACTCTTTCGTCCGTCCCTATTCCTTCATCGTTTGATTCTAGGAGCGGGTCATCAGACAAAGTCTCAGAATCAGACCTTCCTCTCCGTCTTTCTTTCGAGTCGTCATTCGACGCAGCTGGGCTTGAATTTGTCTTCATCAACGGGCGTCGTCTTTGAAAACACGATGGTCCACCTCCAGAACCTGGGTCTTCCATTTCCGAAGGACACAATGGATTGCTCGATCCGCATCTTGAAGGTCCCGGACTGGCCATAGAACTATACCCAGACGAAGATAGGTTGGATTCGGACGGGGCGCGTTCGCCTCTAGCGGACATTGAGAAGGGACTTAGATAGCACATGTTTCCTGAAGGCGGAGGCGGTCGAGGCGACATCGGTTCATCTGACTCTTCAGTTTCATTATAGGTAACCGTTATCAGCGGTGGTGGGTGGAATTCCAAATGTGGTGGGGTCCGTCTCGGTGGAGGTGACCCTGGTGAAGGTCTTTCAATAGTCAGAACGGGGACGCGCAAGGACGGCGGTGCGGGGGAAGGGGAGGACATTTCTCGCTCCGAATCCTGGCTGTGCGTGACGCTCGGGCTTGGAGAGTCCGTTACTTGAGTGGATGGAGTTGGAGTATCGGTGCTGACGTTGAAGGGTTGCCGAAGCTGAAAAACAACATCCTTAGCTTGAATAGCTCCAGAGGCCATTTTGATTTTTTACATTTAAGGTTTAGTTGTCGACTATAATGACCATAAGTTGAGATAATTTTCTTTGATTTAACCTCCGATGTTTCTATCAACAAAACTAAAAGTTATCTTACCTTTAACTTCAATCCAGAAGGCCTCTCATGTTTTGACTCAAACTTGATCTCATCTAGTTCATCTTCACTGGGTGAGATGCACATAACCGCAGATTCTTCTGGATCCTGCTGTAAGGCCATAGCTCTCGGCAACCTAGGGGATGGAAGGGGTGTAGGTAAAGGCGTAGGCAGGGGAGTGGGAAGTGGGGTAGGGAGTTCACGGATTGGGGAGAGGCACTTGTTGATCCCACTTGGAACTTCAAGGAGGATTGATGGAGGATGGAGAAGGCTGCTGCCTGATGCTGACGATTTGTGTGCGCTCAGTGGGTCTAAGACCTGCAAAATGGAAAAAGTATGTTTTAGTAGTAGTAGGTTGAGTGGGACCGAATCGGTGTGTGGTCTTTTCGTAATCTTTTACGTTAGCTTTAGTATGTTAATTGTACGTATTTGTAATACCTACCTTGGTAAGCATATGATTGATTTTGTGTTTTTGTTTCCTGTGTCCCACCTACTATTATTCCTACCTTACTATTATTTCTATTTTGTTTGTTCTATTCGTTTATCATTTTTTAATGGTAAAAAAATATTTTATTAATTTAAAATTGTTTTACTTAAAATTTATGATTTTGTTTTTTTTGAACAAGTAAAACAAAGGCTGAAAGTGTAACTTAGTGGTAAAAGCGATGAACTCCTCACCTGAATCTCTATAGTGTTATAAGGCCTCATAACCGGCGAATCAGGTGCCAGTGAAGGGAATTGTGAAGAAGCCAACGATATATCATCAGCGTCTACCGTGTCATCTTGAGGAGACGATGCTGATGGAGTACTTGATATCGATACTCCGCCGGAAGACGCCCGGGAGACCATGGCAGCTGATGATGATGAGAAGTTCCGGAACATGGCCAGGATCGAGTCCGCGCTTGAGATCTTAGGCGTTCTGGTAGACGAGAATTTGAATGAATGTGAAATACATAAAAAAATCCCATGAGCTGAAAACACAGCCTAGTAACAAATCAGGCAACTTAGGAAAAATAAATTAAATTTTAGTTTCAATCAAGTAGATTTCACACCTTACAAATGAACTCAAACAAAAATAATAATATTGGTTTGAGTAGTTACAAAATACAAGTAGGTATAATCATCATCATCATCATCATCAGCCTGTAGAAGTCCACTGACTTCCTGTGATGTTTATAATGTCTTTAGTCCATCGAGTGGAGGGCCCTCCTCTACCGCGTCATCCGGTTTATGTTTATATTATTATGTTATATCAGTTTGTGTATATGTATATATTTATATGTTTAATACACCTATATGTAATAACGGACCCTCCATTGTCAGCTTTAATTTCACAGAATGATAACACAAACGAGAGAAAAAAAAAATAATAAAATTGTATCTGTTATTTTATTTATGTTTTTTTCACTTATTTGTGTTGAGTTACGATACTTGCCTAGAGTATTTTTTCAATGCAGCGTTCGCCAACGTCAAATCGAGGCTTGACATGGAATCGCTTCCCTGATTACTTGACGTACTATGTGGAGACCTGATCTCCACCCCTGGAGATGGAGGAGTGCTCGAAGCCTTTTCCCTCATCCCTCTATCTGCTATTACCGCCATCGGTATAGCTATAGTATTTACCATGTCCACGTCAGAGCTGGAACTAATTTCTGCTGACACTTTGTTTAGTAGTCTCGCAAAAGTGACTTTCTTTTCGAGCTTAGAATCTGAAATATGTCTCATAGATGGTGACGTTGACGGTGAAGAAGCCTCACTTGCGAACGAAGTCTCTTTGTTTTCTATTCCGTAATCGACGAACGCAGGAGCACTTTCTACTGTGCTTAGCGTCCGTTTCTCAGACATCTGTATGAGTTCTCCCATTGTTATCTTCTTCGAGTGATCGTTCGTCGCAGCAGGGCTTATCAGCTGTTGCAGAATTTGTTTTTTCTCAGCTGCGTTTTTCTTAGTTGGTGTTGAATTATTACGTTTTTTCCGCGGCGACGGAGTTCCTGCATCAAAACCTCGCAATGTACTTTACTATCGATTCCTTAGAGCATTCTATAAGCAACAACATCGAGTGTAAATAAAAAGCTACACATTTTAATTCCAAAACAGATATGAAATATCCTACAGCTTTAAGATGCTGTAGATTTATTTGATTAGTGCATCTAGGAAGCCAATTCTTTAGGATTTGTGCCATTATATTTTGACGTGCCAATTAGAACAGTAAAATTCTGTACTTAGTGTTTCCTGTGTAGATGTGTCATTATGTTTAAAATAAAAGAAATACCTACATCGAATGGTATAGTAGGTTGCACAAAATAAGTTTAATTATATAAATTCTCAGGCATAAGAGTTAACAAGTAAAGCTATACATTTAAAACTAAAAGCTGTAAGTATCGGTTTTAAAAACTAAGCATTGAACGACACTGTTATGCTTAATCGAAGTTGGTTCTTCGTTAATTTTGTTTTCTTTTCAGCTACATAGCCGATTTCACAAAACTGCAGCGCAGCAGAACAATGTCTGTAAAGCATACTACGGCAACATTCAAAAATCAGTAACCAAGCCTCTGCAATGTCAATACAGAAAACAAATTAGGTAAGAAACTCAATAAATTTTAATAAAAAAATTGAAAAGTCAAGAAAAAAGTATGGAGTATTGACAAAGCAAAGGCTCATTTAGTTGGACGATCTAAAAAGGTAGAAACGAAGGAAGGAGCGGCTAATAGATGCTTTGTGTTTGTGCGTGGTCAAGGGTGCACACATCGACAAGTTTGTAGTAACAGTCAAAACGAGGATAGCGAGACCGTAACGATGGTCGGGGTAACATTCCACAACGATTCATTCATAGCGGGGAACATCCAGTGCTGTTTGAGCTCCAGTACACCGCGCGCTCCGCAAAGATGTCCGATAATGTTTGCGATTTTGTAAATGTGCAAATTATATTCAAATAATGTTTTGCTATGTCGGGCCGTGTGTCTCTTAGCGTTAGTGTCATGTTTTTCATTTCGTGACTCTCCGTATAGTTGTGATATGCCAACTAATAGAAAGGAAGATAGCGCTAATAGACACAAGACAGAACATTTTAATTTTAAGAGTTTTACCGTGATCAATGCTTCTAGAGTTTTCTTTAGATAAAAGGACAAATCTATCAAAATGCAATGAAACTTAAATGTTCTATTCTACGAAAACATCTAGGGTGAAACTAAAACATCGTCTATATAAACATAATGTGGCTTTAGTAATGCTTCTAATTCCTAGTTGAAATTAGGGTTAAGCCCACTAATGTCAAAGTAAACAGTTAAATAGCTATTATTACTCGACTACAGCCAAGCAAAGGGAGCGGGACTAACGAGTCCTATTTAACAAGCCACTTTTGATAAAAATGGTAATGTGCTGAAACATCTAAGCTAAATCAAAAGACGTGAAATTCCTGTTTCACATTTGAAATTGTTATAGGAATGTATCTGAAAGTGAGAATGGTCCTACAGACGATGAAGAGATTTGTTAAATGAATATTATCTGGCCTACTGAAAGAAATCTAGATGAGATCAAACATTTCAGAGTTATTACAGCGTGAGGCGAATTGATTAAGTATTTATTAAGAGTCTACATTTTCTTCTAATCTTCTCTATTATGACAACTATTGGGCTAATGATCTAAGTGAGTGTTGACCGGGTTGTTTCGATCGCGTATCAGTGTGGAGCGCGCGGGCCCTTCGCCCTGCTCCAGTCCTTACGTCCGGGCAGCGGCTTTAACAGATCGTCCAAGCTAAAGGTGCGCGCGGCTCGCGGGTGCGCCGCTAGCCCCGACACCGACGGCTTGCGGATACCCAGCCGCGTGAGCAGCGTGCGGTGCGCTGGCGCCGGCTCGTGGCTCGTGGCGTGCGCGGCTGTGGACAAACGCGCAGGCCGCGCTGGCTCAGGGGGCGCCACCGTCACCGCGTGCTAGGAGCCCGCCGCACCCGTCTCGCTGCGAGGCACGGCCGCGTACCGGCCCTTGCGACTGCAGCCTCGCGTCGCTAGCCCCCACACATATAGGATTGCCAGATGTATCGCGCGCCGGGAACGGTGATATTCCGAATGAACGTGGATGAATCGAAGGCTATATTATAGCCATCTTTGAACAATTATAGATTCGAGAAGGTTGATACGATCGATACAATTTTATAGGTAGACCTATGTAATTGAAAATTACCCCTTTTCATGATAGCAGTGCAGGCAGATATTGTATGGCTTGTCTAATCTATGTTTCGGAGGTGTGTATGACTTATATAGGTATCTTTACCGTCGTAACTTGTTTTTTGAAAATTAATTCGAGAGTTGACTGAATATCTACCTGAGTGAGGATTTGTCTTCACAAGTGTAGCTTATTTTTTTTAAAGCGAAGCACATTTAGCATACATAAATGGTTAAGTACTGCTTTTACGTGAGTCCTTAGCTCCCGGAATATATTCTGGCAATCCTTTGGCCACTAAATCACAACCGATTTAACTTGGAGAAAATGAATGCAAGATTTAAAATAAATAAAAAAATGCTATATTTTGGCCAAGTTAAAAGAATCGTGTATCCTACGGACTCCAGAAACTCCCAACACACATCTCTAAGACAGCTAGATTCATGCAATAGTATGCATCAAGGCAGCAGTTTATATAGGTATAAACTGGAATGATCTCTAAGAATGCTCTAGTTTCTGGGCCCGCAAGTAGAACATTCAATAGACATAGTAAAGAGAGAAATTGAGAAATTACGCAAAACGTGTCCTTACCATCCCAGAGACAGTGCGGTTATTGAGGAAATATATAAGTATAGCAGATATAATGTTGTACTGTAGTAAGCTTAATTGTACTGTGAGTCACAAATTACTTTATTCCTCCCAAGAGATTACTATAAATACGGGAAAGAATCATCTAACTCGTATGAAATCATACGATTAAACAACACGAACACGAATCATACGAAAATCAGATGTCTGGATCTGTGTGGAATTGAAGAACTGTGATTTTGTGATAAGATAAAGTGTGGTTTAGATTACTTCTTTAGACACAAAACTTTAGCTGCCTCACAACATAATGATAATTGATTTAGATCATTCAGTGTCAAATGAAATGAATTTCAAAAAAAGGACCTAAAGAGTTGCCCTCCACACAGATAGTAAAGAAACTTACGTCTGGCGCAGCGGTCGGCCTCCTCGGCGAGGAGCTTCTCTATCTTCTCGGGGAAGTGGCGCTTGGCGCACCACACCAGCCCTATGGAGCCGAGGACCACAAACACAGCCAGCAGGCCCAGCCAGAAGGGCTCTTGGATCATTCGCTGACCGAGGCTTATTATATTAGGTGATGGGTTTGGGGCTTCGCATCTGTTTAAAGACAATAATTATTCGTTTACAAATCGGGGCATAGGTACAAACTAATAATTTTTACCGAGAATATAGGTCGATGGAAAATACCTCTGAAAATACGTGGAAGGTAGGAGGTCATCAAGGAGAAGCAAGTGTAAGAATTTAGAGATTACTAACGAAAAACAAGTGGAAAAACTTGTATATTACCAAGGAGAAGCAAGTGGATTAATTTGGAGATCATCAAGGAAAGCAAGTGGAAGAATTTGGAGATCACCAAGCAGTTAGAACAGCTAACCTGATAACCTGAATAAGATTATCGTGACTTTGCACAGGTACTTACTTTTTTCCATTGTGCTATAGAATTACCTTTTTCCAGTCCATGATGGATTACACTGACACAAAAATCCTCCAGCTGTCTCCAAACAGGCTCCTCTCGCGTTGCAAGGTCTCGAAGCGCAGGGTCTGACTCGTTCAGCGCATCGTTTGCCGCGATACCCGCGAGCGCATGCACAGAGGAACCCCTCGTCTCCTGAAGGGCCAGTGCTTGGAGCTGTTCTAGGGACCACGGTACAGTTGCCGAATGCGCATGGTGAGCGCTCACAAGCGGTTACGAGGCAGAATATCCCTGAGGAAAATAACGATAGTGAAAAAAGAATTAAGTAAGTGACACAAAGTACACACTAAAGTCACATTGATCTATCTACTCTAGAATTGGTTGTGAGGTGTCAATCAATACTTTCGATTGTCATATGTCATGGTTGGAAAATCATTATTGCGAGGATGATATCATGATTGTCAATAATAATAAAGGTTCATGCGTAATGACCCCGACCAAGACACAGTGTATAAACACCCCTCACTCGATGGACCGATGACATTGAAAGCAGGTCGCAGGATGTCGGTAGATGAAGGCGGCGATGATTCTAGTCTATATCCATTAGTGGAAGACTCCGGGATGATGATATCATGGTCACTTCTCACAATACTTTTACCAATCATACCATCAGCTTATCAGCCGGCGCGCGGCGGTTCCTTTATTACCTGTGTAATATCCTGAACATTGACAGAAGCTCTTGGTAGCATCAGTAGTGCACCTGCCTTCATGCAGACAGGGGTTGGGGTAGCAAGACTCTAGACTGGTTTCTTCCGAGAGCAGCAGGACCTTGCTATGGTATTCAGGATCTGAAACATTGCAGAGAAAGTTCTTGTTTTGTACACGACCACAAAGTTCTGGTACCTACTGGCAATTTGTCTTCAGCTTTGTTTTGTTGATCATTATTGACATTTATACATATCTTAGCTCCCAAGGCTTTCCATGAAGGATGACCACATAACTGTTTCTATATTCCGTGAGGATGACTAACACTTTTTCTCACCTTTGTTGACAATCAATGACACATCCATATCCACTCCCCTTTCCCCTGAATGCTGCGTCACCATCAGCGAGTGGAGATATGAGTTGATGACCAGAGGTGCGGTTGGGTCTAGTTTCCTCTTGCTCCTGTCGACCTCGCAGAGTGTCCATTCTGTGCCGTTGTGGTCGGTGTAGCTGTCTTTTACCTGAAAATATTCAAGAGCTTTGGTTTATTTTTTTGCCTCTTAATATTCTAACAGTTTAGTTAGTGGCTGGGTATGTTTGTATGTGTGATACATCAGGGCTCTAAAATTAATGAACCAAATTTGACAAATGAAATGTCGATCAATTCGCCTTTACCGTAATTAATGTCTTTAAATTTATTTATTTATCATAAAATTATAACATTGGTTGACATAGGTACTAGGCAAGTTAATAGTACAATTTAAATTGGGTACACAATAAAGTTCATCTAAATAATAGAATCAATACATAAATATTTTGAAATAGCATAAGGTTATGGTGATATGATTTAAGAATAGTGGCATTACTTGTACTATAGTGGAACGAAACATCAGAACATCCCAGTAATTTGGGGTTTTCTTTGAGTGCTCACCTCAATCCACCCTTCACCATCTCCACAAGGCCAGTCACTGCTTCTCTGCACCAATGTAGCTCTCAGCACAGCCAGCGTCAGCGTGTGATGATGAGGAGCCAGTAGGTGTATACGCATGGAAGCTCGAGAAGGGGGTCGTTGTGGCCAGTTGGGTGCCGCTACTCGACCCGAGCGCACGTCTCTCAACTCGACAACGTGTGACACGTTGAGGAAACTTACTGAAAACAGGTTTGGTTCATCTATTTTGTAAAAATCTATATTTTTATTTTATATAGTAATAAAATAAAAATATAGATTATAGTGATACGATGACTGATTATATAGACTTTGCAGCCAAATCTACAACTAATAATCTCCCTAACGAGTCCAAAGCTCCTTAATGGTAAATTTACTTACTGGTTTTGAAATGAGCGAGAAATCCTTTGCCAGTAATATTTTCTCCCGTCTTCAATCTCAGTCGCAGAATTTCAGATTGTGAAACAAACAGTCCATTGGTCAAGATATTTGGATTCGTAAAAGGTCGTATTGGTGAACTCTTTAGATCTACTTGCACTTCTAGAAAGGAATCTTCAGGGATTGATTCAGTGACGTTTATTGGCACCCCTTTTTCAAATACTCCATAACCAAAATCATAGTAGCTGATGTTGAGGAAAACCCGCTTTCCTGAAAATTACAATAAGTCACATTACTCACTCCATTTGCGACCAACGGCCACTTGTAATTGGCTGGTGGGCGTGTTGCTCTATGATTTTACTTATCCAATGTTCGCGTTGGAACATCAGGAGTAAATTCACCTAGTTTATAAAACTAAGAAATTATTCTTGTGATTTAAATGAATAATTCGGTTGACTTTGACTTTACTGAGAATTTATTTTTTCTTGGTTGCTTTTATAAGAATATGTACTTATTATAATATTTTTATAACCTGTTGGGGCCAAAATATCAATAGTGCAGTCCAGATTCGGTAACAGAAATTGTGGGAAATTCGGACTTCGGAGTACGCCTTCCTTCGAGGTAAAACTCTGTGATGGACATCCAGGGAGTTCTACGGCTCGCCACGTCACTGAAAACCCCGATCCTTGAATACTGTAACAGTAAAATGCCAAACATAGGCTGAAGTAACGAAAGTCTTATTGAAAAAATATCTGGAAATGGCAAAACACAATATTTCGCTGAATACTTATAATGCAGTATTTAAATCAAAGGATTAACATAATTGAGTTGTTTCAACAACTCAATATGTATACAAATATGTCTACAAGATGACATTACAGCACAAAAGTACCTAAAGGTGGCGCGCCGATTACAGTTAGAAGGTTAAAGATTTTTTATACTATGGGAAAGGTAACATAAAGAAATCTAACACCTACTACTTCATACTTACTTGTAATCAGAATAAAAGTGCAATATGGCTTTATTACTCGAGGCCACCCATTTCGTTTCGCCGACAGATCCGCAGTATCTAGATGATTTCATGTTCCTTACATCCCGGAGCTGTAAGCGACGTTACATTTAATAAACCACTCTAAGCAATCAGAAAACTCATTTTCTTTAAATGAATTAAGGTCAGAGATTTAAATAAGATACCACTTCGTTCACTTAGAGGATATGAAAAGGTCACGCGTAATTTGTAAATTCAAGTACCTAGTTGTGGACTTACCTCTACAAAATCATAAAGGCAGTCTTTCTGATATTCTAAATCGACAGTTTGGAAGATAAAAACTAGCCTCGTGCTACTTGGTCCCACGATATGCACCCAATAGTCGATGTCGTTATCATACATGCCCGGGTAGTTTGGGCTGGATAATATTCCTGAAAATACAATAACCAATAATATAACTAGCCTAATACTTAAAACTTAATTACCATCATCAGTCTATATAAGTCCACTGCTGGACATGCCTTCCCCATAGAATGCCACGACAAACGTTCTTGAGCGGCTTCCAACCACCTGGAAAATGTCCTTCCTCCTTCCTGCAACCTTTAAAATGTCTTTGGTCCATCGAGAGGGTATCTTACTGCACTGCGTCGAAATATTTTTCTGTGACCTCGTTGGGCGCCAATTTATTTTACCTGAAGATCCTTCAACGGTTCTGTTCTTAAAAACGTTTTCATGGCTTAGTCGTCGCTTGCAGACATAGCCTCCAGTTATGGTACATTTCTGTAAAGTCCAGTACAGGCCGCTTGGCTGCGACGGAACTGGAGATGACTTCCACTGAAAGTAAGATAGTGATAGAGGCATATTAGGATGAAAGAAAACAGATGCCTTAACGACAAAGTTACAGAAAAATATTCACCATCATCTTTTCTAGTAAGAGAGAGAGGAGCTCAACGCTGGGGCGCCATTGTTAATATATTTTTTAACGTTTTTAGACCTAAAATACCTGAACACCTAAACACGCGTCGTCCATCTCCTCAGTATCGTTGTACGGTGGCCAGCCCTGGTAAATAACAGCGCTTCCATCAATCCAGCTGAACTCTTCATTGCTTCTTTCGCTTATTGTCTTGGTGAGTTGCGCGCCAAGCCAGTAGACCGACCCAGCGCTGTAGTCGCTGCTTTGTCGTATGCCGGAGACGATAAAACGCTCTTCTTCTGCCGAGTGGACTGAGGATAGGTGCATGCTTAGGCCTTCGCAAACCTGAAATGTATCACAAGTTTTGTTTTCCCATGTATAACCTCTTCGATCTTTTTGGTTGAATTACGCTTAGTGTAATTAAGAACAGTTCGTACCTTTAAGTACCTAAGTCTTATTCGATTATATCTACAACATTTTATGAAAATGTTACATGTAGTTGTTAAATTAATGAGAAACTAAGTTATTTTTCCGCCTGGCTCTAGTTTCCATTTAAATTAAAAACTCCAAGTCACATCTTCATTAAAATTTCGCTCGAGACTTCGCTCGCTTCGCTAGCTCAGTCAGCAAGGTACGGAGTTTTCTATTTTTTTTGTTCACCTGAAATGAATTATTGGGAGTGGAAGCATGATTCAGCCGAAAAGTTTAAAGAGTGTGCGTATGTGTATGTGTGCGTGGGAAACTGGGAACCTCTTAAGGTTCCCAGTTTCCCACGCACATACCTAGACACAAACCTGGTTGTTTTTAGACTAAGGTCTAAAAACAACCAGGTATGTAAGTGATGCTCTCTCATCTTTTCCAAACCAATCATTAATTACCCGGGTAAGGTTGGTTATGTAAGGTAAGAGTTTTTCAATGTAATTCCTCGTCCCTTTTTACAAATAAATTGAACTACCTACTAAACTCAGAAATAGGCACCATTATCTAGAAAAGATTCCACTACAGCATTACAATCGCGATTTTCCAGATTAATACCCTTTTACCAGAAGCACTTACAAGCTGCCAAGAAAAATAACGAATAACTTAACTTCCGAGTACCTACCCAGAAAGAGGTATAGAACATTATTATAATATAAAGAAAACACCGAAATCCTTGAAAGACGAATAATTACTCGTTCTAAAGGATTACGGTTAAGCCGCGGCTTGATGTTCTCAGAAAATCATTATTTAACGAGCAAGAGTAGAACTTTTATACTGGAACTTTCTATCTTTAGCTTACTTGTTGTAAATCGAAGTTATGTATAAAGAGATAAATCAGGCGCTGTTGTTTTTGATTTTGAAAAAAGAATAGTAAGTATTTTTTTTCATTGATTTGAATGGTGGCTACACATATACAAAATTCGATTCGAAGTGAACCCAATACTACCTTTAGTTTAAATACCTATCTACTGAATTGAGGACAGGCATGTTGCATAGCTTCATGAAGTTAAATTAACAGAAGCTTAAACAATCGGTATCCGCTATGAAAATCAACAACTCAGCACAACGAAGTACACTTGTGTGTTTATCCAAATAGTCGGACCCTATCCGCCATGCATCCGGTAATATTGTTCCGACTGCTAGAATTCAGACCCGTCTCAAAGTATCGTTCGGTCGTTTTATTGTTTTTTTTCATAGTCACCCCTCGTATATCAGCTTCAGGTCTGGTGGCCCTGAAAAGGGTGACTGACGGCGAAAGAAACAAAATCGTGAAACGCAGAGGCTTCCATGCATGCACACTTCACAAGGAAAAAAAGTTTTCAAAATCTTGACTAGAGAGGATCAGGGTTTGTAATCCACCATACGAAACAAGCTGTTGCACGCCTTTTAATGAACAGTCTGAAAAGGCCGGAAAAAGACAAAAACTCTGCCATCTCCCAACTCTGCTTTAAAGTCAATAATCCAACATCGCCGCTGCCAGCGATTCTGTACAAAACTATTAAACTGTTGTGAATTTGTTTGCATTGCCAACAACAATCGGTTAATTTGCAAACTGCCTGCTCTTCCACAAATACAATATTGATATTTAATTAACTGGAAAAGTTCACGAGCAATTTGCATTCACGCAGACTCTATGAACCTTCTCCTCCTTCCTTCGTAGCTCGTTCTACTCAGCCACAATACAAGGAATGGTTGTGATATGGAGAAGACTCTTTACTTATTTACTTTACTAGCAGGGTCAGTCGATTTTGACTCCGAATATGTTGCTGTTATATAATGGTGATCTGTATAGGTAGTTAATAATACCTATTATGTTTACTCTCCATGGCTCTCTGTATAGTGACAGTTACACGGTTTGGGGACGAACTGAGTTTGTATAGAGATAGTATTTGAATACATTCTCCCATTTTGGCCCCTTTTAGCACGAAAGTCAACCGAGCAATATAATATAGACCTTTTTATGTATCATGGTCATTTAAGATTCACCGAGGTGTTTGATTACTGGAAACGAAGCACAAAACTGATGACTTGACTACATACTTAGTTTTAAAAAGTTCGCACTGAGTAATAGTTCTAGCACCTGTTCTAGCGCCAGCAACTCGCATTGCTGTGTTCCCGTTTGAAGGGCCAATGAACTTACTGATTTGATCTTTATATCAGGGTTGCGGGCCCCACATCAATAATACGTAGGGCGCGTCCTAGATGGTATTATTTTTGTAATGGGCACGAGTAAAAGCTTTAATTCGGGTGGGCCAACAGCCAGTTCCGTGATTTACATAAATTAAAAAAAAAAATTAGAGCACCTTTGTCCCGACGAATTTGATTACGAGCAATGGATACTATCTACTAACTGTTATAAAACGAACCTGTTTAGCAGTAGCCCAGGAAGCTCTCGGGTACCCAGAGAAGAGGTAGCAATGCCCGTTGAACAGAACCTGCTTCGCGTCCATGCATGATTGAGCTAAAACAAATCAATACAACCTTTGTAATATACATATGTGTAACAATTCGGGCTGTTTGTCCATTTAAAAATTATGATCGATGCCTACGATGCCTTCATCAACTCCATAATTTGAAAGCCAAGCAAATGCGCTCAGATAATAATAAAATTAAATAATAAATGTACGAGACCAAGAATACATTTCGGTCGGTGACCTAAACTCTGTTTTTTAACAATAGATTAATTGTAAATATCACATCACACATCAGCAGTCTTTAGACGTCCACTGTTGAACGGGGCCTCCCCCATAGAATGCAACAGGGGGGATTTGCCATAATCACCACGCTTGGCAGGCGGATTGGTAATCGCAGGTTGGTGTTAAGTACCCAGATAGATGGATTGTAAATATGTAGGTTTTTCTGCATAAGTTTCCTGTTTATGAATAAACACAATAGTACAATTGAAATACAAAGGACGTGGGTGGACGTTATACACTGTTTCAAACTCTGCGAATCCTTGGCATTCTATAAAGAGATTGAAAAAATACGTGTACCTAGGTACCTACTTACATAAACTATGTAATGTAGGTAGTTCAACATTTTTGCATTTACATTTATATGATAAAAGAATAAGATACGATATCGTGTTTGCAGGCATGAAATATGTATAAGCCCTTCGGGAACTTCCGTTGTGTTTCGGCTTAAACATAGGGTTGTCGACTGTTCAAAAAAGAAAAACATCACTATTCTTATCAGCTCAGGATGAGATACATTCGTTTTTAATCTTGTCGTCCTATAGCCACTTTGGGTTTTATGAAGGTCATAGAGACATGTAGGTCTTTAGATTGATCGAATTATAGATCATAATTCAAATGTGCTCAATAAGTCTTCCAGAATTTTGTTCAGTCTCTATTTCATCTGATACCATTTTCTCACTTCAATATTATTTCCATAGAATAGCTGAAAACCCTAGATATAAAGCAGAGCTTAATGGAACACACGGAAAAAAATGCCGAAATTGCGAAAATATGGTAGATTTGGCATCTGTCCGTCCGATGACGCGTGAAACCTGTAATCTTTCCTGTTTCCATGATACTTGCTAGATAAACAGGTGAACACTTATATATTTAAAAGGTAGGAAAGTTCAGGCTATTTAGAAGTACCGAACGAGCAATAAATTTAATAACAAGAGAGTATATTAGAACTCGTCAATTGATTTCTGTTATAATGTCTGTCTCTGCAAACTGGGCAAAGATCTCTCTCTTCTGCCGCGTATTTTGGTCTTTGGCCTCATATGACCAGCCCTCCTGGTACTCGCCCTATATAGTAATCTTCTATGACGCATCGCGTAACGTTAGTTCTCTTGCTGTCTGAAGGGATTCCGCAGGTTACTATCATTAGTTACCCACAGGGTGTTGCTCCGTGGATGTAGTAAAAGCCTTACTAGGATTATACCAGGGGGGCAGCAGCACACTGAAAAAAATAAGCAGTATACCCAATCGATTTTTCGGTAACCATTATTGCTTTGGGCAGTAAAAATGGAGCCAATGGACTTAACAATTAAATTTAACTGGGCGGAAAACAGTTAAGTTGTAACAGTAGATTTTACTGTGTCACTGTAACTGTTCACTGTAGTCAGAAAACGGTAATACGTATCGGAAACTGATTGTTACAGTGAATAGTAATGTTCAATCATTTCAAATAACTGTTATGCTTCTTACTGTTTCTGACCATTTGTTTGCACGTTTTGAGATCATTTATTATTAATTAAAAATCAGTTTTCTTTACCGTTTTTTTTTACTGTCCTCGTACATTTAAAATCCACGTTTTATTTTTTTCAGTGCATCCATCTGAGTATTTAACACCAAATTCTGCGATCATCAATCGCAAAATGGTTATGGCAAATCTCCCAATTGAACGCAAATGGAGCCCTCGTCCAGCAGTGGACGTAAACAGTTTGGTCATGATTAATGATTATTATGGATCCTCAAAAAATTATATGAAGTATTAAAAGTCAGCATTGTGAAAACAATGCATCCTATAACAACATATTTTAATTAAGTTTTCGCGCGCATTCCGGATAATGGCCAATAAGCCTGGAAGAATAAAGCGGGAAATATTAATTTAGCGGACTGAAAACGACCCGCGCCAACATTACCTCTGAAGTGCATTTACGTGAAACACGGCCTGCCTTGTTTTGATTTGTATTTGTATTTGTATTTGTATTTATTTATTGCTCACATGTACATACAATATAGTTAGTAATTGGTCTTATATTTACTGTTAGTCAGGTAGGTACATGAACCCCGTCAGGGCGCTGCAATTTGGAGTCAAGATCAAGAATAAAATTATAGGACAATACTTATGTTAATTATTAAAATACAAGTCAAAACAATTTAAAACAATGTCATAATCACATAAGAGTAGAAATAGGTAGGTTTATCAAATTTAATATCTCGCATGTCTACAATACAATAATATGTCAAAAACTAAAAGAAGGTATAGGCAAGTCAAATCAATAATATCTATGTCAGTTTGTAGCTTGGGCATACGACAAAACAATTAAATTAAATAGGTTAATGAGTAGGCTAGTCAAAAACAGGAATTAACTAACTAATTTTTACATCAGAACATATAATATAAACATCCTATAATTTGTCACTAATAAATTCATCCAGTGAGTAATAACATTTTCTCAAAAGCATGGATTTTAACTTATTATAGAATAACTGGTCCTTAATTTCTGTTTTTAATTCTTCTGGTATTTTATTGAAAATCTTAATGAGCCTAAAATTTGGACTTTTAGCCACTGTTTTTAAGTTAGTCATGGGTAACATCAATTTATTTCTTTTCCGCCTATTATAATTTTCATTCAGTTCTAAGTTCGATTTAAAATACTGTCTATGTTTCCTAACAAATGCAGCTGCTTGCAAGATATAGATACACGGAAGCGTAAGTATTTGTTTTTCAATAAAGTGTGGCTTACAGCTTACACGGTTCGGAATGTTTATGTTGATGCAGTTATTGTGACTAATTTACATCGAGTAGGTTACACCGGCGGCGTCACTCTACAGTATACATAATACAAAGTTATCTACCTACTTACTGATTAAAAACGTTTACCTTTTTAAACGCTTTAGGTAGAGCGCTTGGCTCTATGGAGGTGGATCAACACTCAGAATGATCAGCATGGCTTGAAAATTGAAAAAGTTGCTGAAAAATGCTAACATCTAGCTTAGCAGGACAGGACCGTATGGAACCCTCAAGACGCTAGTCTTACTCGCACTTTTACGTCTTTATTTAAACAGCGACGCTTAAGTTTGTGATAGAAACAAGCTGATATGACTCGTTCCGCTTTTTTCGAAAAGAGACGTCGTCTTATTTTATTAATTTCATTTTCTGGCGTTGTTTTGGTTTGTGTAATTTTGGTGGATTTTTAACTAATATATCAGTATTACCTTTTTTTAGTTAAAATAGCTTTTGTTTTGTTTTCTCTGATGTAAAATGACATACGGCAAAACAAGACAAAAGCTATTTTAGCTTTCAAAGGTTTACAAATTGATTATTTATAAGAGCATATACTGCGTGACTTTTCAAAGGGGTGGAAATTGTCCACTAAAGTTTTAGTAAACTGCCACCAGCACAAAAACGACTAAGTTTTTCCGACTAGCAAAGAGTGTAAAACGTTGCAAGTTGCAATTACTTTATTAAAATATCAGCAGTGTGCTAAAAAACAGCTTACTCGGTTTCCTAATTACAACGAGCGACAAACACACAAGTAACTTGTATTGTAGCTAATTTAATTAATTGGGATACGCGATGATACCCATATTCGGTTCACGTTACAATTATATCATTTGACCTCACAAGTAGTAACCGACATCACTTCCTTGAATACTAGAAATTAATGAACAAGCCGAGCGAAGCTTGGTGTCGCACGACAAAAAAAAAAGAATATCAAAAAATATAAAAACCAAACTGACTCGCCTGACTCTGGAGAATTTTAAATAAATATATAAAAACCCAGGCACGTTTCAGAAGTGCTGATTCCTTGCATTCTAAGCGACGTTGCTTTTGTTAATTTTTGGTTTTTAAAAGACAGGTATAAGGCGCACAATAGAAGAAGCTAAAGCTCAGTTAGATAATATCACAATGGGTGTTCCATAAGGAAGCATTCTCAATCCCTTGCTTTTTTTAGTTTACATATAGTCCAGTCAGTGAGGGGGTTTGACCCTGACAATAATTCCTCTGTCGCTGAAACTTTGCAGTGTGATAAAGTAAAGTTCATAAATTACGGTTGACAAGTTATCCATGATTTTTTTTATTTTTAAATGTTGTATTTCTACCTAAACATGAAAATCACTAATAACTTTTGGTGGAAAATTGCTCTGTCCAAAATTCCTTCGGTATATGTTAGTATACATTAATAAGTATACATATGTAACGGTATCCAGGAATATTTCGATTTCAGTGAGACAGAAATTTAAGAATATCTGTTTTTTTATCACAACTTTTTCAGGAAAATTGCTCCGTCAGTTTTAATTTTTTTGTACTTGTAAGGTTGTTTAAACTAATCGCCTTGCAGAGTTATCCAAAAGATTTGCCTTTTTGTTCATAGTTTTATGGATTTTTGGAAATAACTTACGGCGGAAAATTGCTCCGTCCATTTTTATTCATTTGTTAGTTACAGTATACTTTATTATAATAGAATTTTAAGTTATCCAATAAAATTTCGCCAAAACACATAAACACATTAACTTTTAAATATCAACATTTCATACTTAGACAATTTTCGTACCGCGCAGAGTTCTGTGGGCTCAGCACGAACAATTAATGTTACCGAGACGCAATCGAGACGATCTCAAACGTCAAATATTGGCCAAAGACACAGGAGTGACTTGAAATTTTCAATATTTGTGAGTAGATATTTGAAGTTTACTATCGTGTCTTCGTAACTTTAGATGTTCGTGTTTGGGCCTCTGATAATACAGCGGGGCACCGCACCACGCATGCGCTCCGCGCAAGGGCTGCCAGATATACCGCTTTTCCTTTTTTGACACAGCTTTTTTGCTTAGGGATCCGCATTCCGTTTTTGGTTATCGAGGTTCTGTTTTTTTGGATGATACTATGAGCAACTTTTTTATCACTTTTACACCGAAAAAAAACGCCTAAAAGTAGCTGTCCTTAAACTTATCTCCAAAATAACGTAAAAAAGATGTGGAAAAAATAAGAATATTGAGAACACGATGAAGAATTAAACGAAAGTTATCGCGAGTGTCTGTTAAAACAATCAAAACTATAACGCTATTGAAAATTCTCCCAGGGACACTCAACTCGTTTTTGAATAAAAAATTAAAATAAATTACTTACTGAAAATATATCAAAATCATGGAAAACTACCACATTCAAAACCGTCAGTCAGCACACCTACTCGAGTACTTACGACTCGCACTTGGCAAGCTTATTTTGTATGTAGTCGTACTTTTTTTTAATCTCGTTAGAAATCAATTGAAACATACTGGCCACCTAGAAGTCGTCATAAAAACAGCCAACGCATCGAAGAAGAAATGATCCACGTTACAAAATTTGACAGTTTAGGTAAGACCACAAAATATAGAAATAGACAGAAGGTCCGCTCCCACCGTCCTTGAAAATAATTACCTAAACTTGCCTGACTCACTAAGGTTGCTACTGTATTCATTCAGAATTTTGAAAAGGAGTAGATTATTAGGAGTTGGAACAAGTTACAAACAATCTCGTTTGGAAAGGTGAAGAACGTTTTCATTTGGTTGTATTTAAACAACCAAATACACTGCAAGCGTAATAATACCGCTACTCATTTTGTTAACAAGTGACAAATGCCTGCACTCGCTATTATAGTCGCGACTGAGCTCTGCTCGAGATTGCGTGAGAATACATGTAAACGTAAAGTCAATGTGTCCTTACCAGAAATGGCGCTATGTTCTGAGTGGACCCTCTGTAGCTGTTTGTTCACGACGACTCTGTCTCTCATTTTTTTTCGTCTGAGAAACTTTACGATTTTGCTTCGGCTTTCAACTTCTATGTGATGACGTTAGGTTCAATTTGGCTCTAACTTTTTTCATACAAATATTAAACTTACAAGCACTTAGAAGCCGAAAGAAACATTATTTATTATTATTTCGTTCTTGAGATATCGTGAGAGTCAGCAAGTAGGTGAGTGATATTTGCCTTATATATATATTGATTCTCATTGATCAAAGCTATTGTCTCAAGAAGTAGTAAAAGTAGCTCCCGGCGGCTGTGCGCGTAATGTTGATAGTCTAAAATGCGTATGCGACGCCGAAATTTTATTGGATACTTTAAAATGCTGTTGTATTTAAGTGTACTTTAACTAATAAATGAATAAAAAAGGACGGAGCAATTTTCCGCCGAAAGTTATTTCCAAAAAACCATAAAGCTATGAACGAAAAGGCAAATCTTTTAGATAACTCTGCAAGGCGATTCGTTTAAACAACCTTACGCGTACAAAAAAATAAAAACTGACTGAGCAATTTTCCTGAAAAAGTTGTGATAAAAAAACAGATATTCTTTAATTTCTGCCTCACCGAAATCGAAATATTCCTGGATACCATTACATATCTATACTTATTAATGTATACTAACATACACCGAAGAAATTTCAGACTGAGCAATTTTCCACCGAATGTTATAAGTGATTATTGTTTAGGTAGGAATACCTAATTTAAAAATAAAAAATTCCTAGATAACCTGTCAACCGTAATCTATAAACCTTACTTTATCACACAGCAAAGTTTCAGCGACAGAGGAATTATTGTTAGGGTGTGCATACAAAGAATTGCCTCGTTCATCGGACTAATAAATGAATTACCAAATATTACAAAACATGTAGCTGTCATGTTCGCAGATGATGTAGCATTACAAGGGCTGTATTGAAAATATAAAAAAAAAATGTTATAAGTACCTAGCTACAGCTGTAGGTATTACCATATTGTAGCAGGCACAAATTACTATCCAGGCCACTAAACCAATTCGGCACCTCTATTTCTAAAACAAAGGTGAAATAAAATAATCCCTTTTCCATACCGATCGCCGAGGGGTGTTGAGAAGAGCTTTCGTAAAGGGTGTTGAATAGAGCCTCGATTGTGAGTAACCTCACATTCCAAAGAGCCGGGAGGATCCGTAATTTGTTCTTCGACGTGGAAAACTTTGTTATTCCCCTTCTTCTTGGCGCGAGTTACTGCCGATTAGCTATTCTTTGTGGAGACTGTTTCAGGCTTAGTAACTTGTTTATATTATGTATCTTGGGTAAGTGCCAAAATTATAGGTTTTTGATGAATTTACTTTCTTTAGTAAAAGTTATTTTGTTTAGAATAAGTAAATGTGTCGTGGTGTGTCCCAGTGCCGTGGTGCGTCCGGTCTAAAAATAGACCCTTCTTCCTCCTACCATGGATGTGGTAAAAACCTTAATAAGAGATTACACCAGGGGATGGGCAGCAGCATCCATACGAGTACCTTTCACCAACTGCAAATTACCAAGCCGCCTGCAAGCGTGGTGATTATAGCAAATACCCCCATTGTATTTTATGGCCTCGTCAAGCACTGGACGTAAACAGATAGTGATGATGATGATGAAGTTAACTGGACAGAAAAACGCTTATATAACAGCACATAAAAACATTGTAAACATAGGATAATTTAGAATCAAAAGGCTTGTAATACAAGTCTTCATTCTTAGTACAGGCTATACGTAAAACAAAGTAAATAAAACAACATTTGATTCTTGAAAGTTACTAACAGAAAAAGAAAGAAAAAACGAATGACGCAGACATAAAGATTGAAGTATCTAAGTAATTAGTTTAAACCAAACCAACCGACCCCCCAATCTCGACTCAGGGTTGATTCCGAAAACTGCCAGCAAAATGCATCGCTATTACAAGCTTTTATAGATTTATTTTACAAGATTGGTCCAAGTTTTGCACTTGCAAAACGATAAGAAATAAAAAATCTATTTTTTATCCACCCACCCAACAGTTCAGGATTAATGGAATAAAACCTAAAGATAAATTGTTATGTTTCGTTCAGAAACAGCTGCTTAACCACCATTAAGTATTAGTTTTCCGCACCCAGTTTGGAAAAACGGAACATTTCTGGTTTCACTCCGGTGTATGTCTGTCCGTCGGTCACAACCTCTCCTAGCTAGAGAGTTATTGGCATAATTCAAGTTTATAATGCCCTAATGCCAAGTCTTAGATTTGAAATCTATATATGACCAGTTTGGGCGACTTGGTAGGTAAACTTTAAGAAAATGTTTTTGTCTACGTGTAGCTCTAGAAACTTTAACCTGAACTTATCTGCTGTATCTGCTATGAGGTTAGGTTCGTATGCCTTACGAATAGGCTTTCCAACGCGGATGTTGAATTTCCTCGAGTTCTATTACATGTGTTTCACAAGAACGTGACCAGTATGCAGAACTAATCGGGTTTTTTTCAAAATAAAAATACAGCAGCTAGCTCAACAAAAAAAAAAAGAAAAAACATCAAACAAAACCAGTTCCTGCGTTCGCTTCGCATAAAGCACACGTTTGCCGAGATGGCTACCGCGTATACTTTCCGTTATGAGGCAGTGTTTCGTAGTTTGCACCCCAAGGGGCCCAAAATGGCGCGCGTTCACGCCTCAAGGTATACGAAAAAGTATAAGGGCGGTCACAGACCTGCCAGTTCTATTCTTTTCTATCTAAAACAGCAAAGAAAATAATTGAAATCGGGAGGCTAGAATGCAATACAAAATGACCACTCGTCACACACCTACCGAACCGGACCGGCAAGAACGTCCGGTGAGCAAACAACCGTCCTCATAGCCGATGAGAACGTTCTGGCAGTTTAGGAAGAGCCATATGTCTTCACAGCCACTAGATTACGACTCAGCGCCAATCAAGAAACCCCGGCGTCCGGTTAGTGTGTGACGATGAACCCGGTTCCAATTCTGTTCTTTGCTGTTCTAGGTAGAACAGAATAGAATCGGCAGATCTGTGGCCGCGCTAAGACGGCTGTGACCAAGTGAATGAACCAATATTTAGAAACAAAACACGTCGATGACCTATAGCACAACGAGAAACACGCCGCTCGCTTAAGATAAATGGAATACTCAACTGTTCACGCATATCTTTGCGATCCGTACAAGAAGACTTGAAGAAAAATGTATGAATATTATCTCCAGCTACAATTGTACGACGTTTAGCGGAGATTCATCATCATCAACAGCCTGTAGAAAACCATTGCTGGAAATGGGCCTCCCCTAGAATGCCACGATGAAAGGTCTTGAGCCGCCTCCATCCACTGACTTCCTGTGATCGTTTCAAACGTTGGGGAATAAAGGTTCTTGAGTGGCGACTACATACCTACCGGATCTCTAAAGTTTGGGAAACTTCTCTATTCTGAAAGGACCTTTGAGTGATCTCACGGAAAAGATAGCTACCGTAGGCGTAGCTGCTACGACGTAGACACTACGACGTAGACGCAGAAAGAAAACTTTTACAATTGTTTAACGTAGCATCATGTCAAGTAACCGACACCTTTCACTGATAAATCCACAGACAAAATCTTAATTAGGAAATCAACTCAAAAACGGCTAATTAAAGTCAGCGAAGTTCTGGAAAGTTCTAGCTGTTTTCCGCACCTCAACACAATGCAACGACTCGGTCAAGTTGACAAGCAATGTTAAACTTTATTACGGGTTGGTGAAGTAGGTTATCAAAGCTGGGAACGTTTCCGGTTAGGGTTGTCAGAGTTACTAAAAAACACAAACCAATTTTTCGAATATTGGTTTTTATATATAAGGATTAGTAAAGCTATCTAATGACAATTTCTAAGCATTTTCAGAATTTATTTGAGTCAATTCATTAATTCGTTGTGTCACTGGTTATTTCTTGGTTACGCTGCGTTAGGTCAATAACCCTTTCGGACCCATGGCACAACTAACCTGGATGAGTTGATGGCTTTGAAAAAGGCCTAGTGACCGATCGTGAATGTGGGAGAGAATTCACGCGCGCTTCGTAGAGCTTCCATTTGAGTGAATAAAGATTTACCTCATTGCCTCATTGAATTCTGATATATTATTTTAGACAAACCCTGGTAACCCTAGTTCCGTTCCGGTCCGGTCGAATGAGCGCAGTGAAACGGAACGGACGGCCGCAAAGTTGAAATTGAAAAACGAGACGTTACTGGATTAGTTCGGAGCCGCTATTGAGCTTGCAATAACAAGCCATAACACTCGCAGTTGCGACACTATAGAGATAACAAACATTTCTGTTTTGTTATACATAATTCTAATGCAACATGATGTGTTGAACTCGATGTTTTTATATCAGAAAGTGTAAAAGTTCTTTCTTTCTTTCATATTTTCATGGAAGAATAACAGATTTTGTATGAAAATGTTGAATTTGACTTAATCTAGGCCATTGGAGCTATATGACCTGCCCATTGCCACTTCAACTTGCTAATTCTCAAAGCTGAATGCTGTTAGCTTTTTGATTTTGTAGCGATTCTTTTATATCATTGTTTTTTTAATTCATTTGTATTTTTGCAAATACACTTTTTCTATTAATTGTTATTGACATTTTTAAACAAAATACTCACAGTCGGCGACAGTTATCTTCGCCCGGTATCCGGCGAAGTGTCTCGAATGGTCTGACTTGAAACGAAGCCGCAGCACATTGGTTTTCGACTGGTACCTCAGCAGTTTCAGCTTGCCTCCCCAGTCCCCGCATAGTCTTCTGGCCCTGGTGTCATGGATCTCACGGGTCCAGCCCGCGCTCACAGAGTCAGACTCTGGGAGCAGACTCTCGGTTTCTTCCCATACCTGCAGGGAATTATTAAAAAATTATAAAAACGCGTTTTCTCAGAGATGAGACACTTTATAACTATTATTATGGCTATCATATTATTACATGCTATTAGTTTCAGCCAGTTTCATGTTCAGTTTCATATCTATAAACACCTAACACTCCCATACATAGTCCTGATCCCACACTAGGATTCCCTGTGTCGTGGGTATCAGGAACTACGAATACCATTTTACCAAAACACCCAGACCAGAGGGCCTAGCCAAACGGCATTCGCTTCGAAGCGATTCTATTTCTACAGTCGTAATTCAATACAAAAGACCACGTGACATATCGATAGCTTAGAAGGCTTAGCTATTAGAATGTTACTTTGTCTACGGCCTCAGACCAACGCGGAACAAATAATTTGCAGATCATGCAAGCATTTGTCCCGCAGCGGGAAATTTAACCAGCACCTCTTGCGTTTCAGCCGACTACTCGCTCGTCACGCTACTAAGGTCGTCACGATCTATGTGTCTGACCTAAAAATAGACTCCTCCTCCTCCCATGGATGTAGTAAAAGCCTTACCAAAGTGTTACACCAGGGGATGGGCAGCAGCATCTACCTGAGTACTTGACACCGAACTGCGATCACCAATCCGTCTGCCGAGCGTGGTGATTATGGCAAATTGATTGGTGTCCCCCATTGTATTTCATGGGAGAAGCTTTGTCAAGCAGTGGACGTAAACAGCACAGATGATGATGCTTCGATTTTGGTAACCATCGTCAAACATCTTGTTTTTTAACCGACTTCACAAAAAGGAGGAGGTTCTCAATTCGGTTGTATTTTTTTTTTTTTTGTATGTTTGTTACCTCATATCTCCAGCGTTTATGAACCGATTTGGAAAATTCTTTTTTTATTTGAATTGATATACTTCCAGATTGGTCTCATTTTTTTCAGAATCCAGTTCTGATGATGGGATCCATGAGGAATTGAGGGGACTCCTCAAATATTGTAGGCATACATATGGCGATTTTGATATTTTCAGCAAGACACCAAGCATTTGCATTCAGAAAGTATCATAATCCTATCACCACTATGGTTCTTTCATAATTTTTTTTTCATCCAAAATTATTTAGTCGAATACAATGGCGGAAGTCGGTTTTTTAAATGAAAAGTTATTTTTTCTTATGTAGCAATCGATCATGGTAGATATACGTGATCAGTTGTTACTGATACCGGTGTGAGTGAATCGGCACGAACACAATTTTACTGCCCATGAAAAGTAAACCTTTTTAAACTAAGATAAATACTTCAGTACTCTTATCCAATACTAACTAGTTAGTAGAAGCTAAAGAAACCATTCAAATTACGATTATTCTGATCCATTAAGACCGAAATCTGCGATAATCTGTTCATTTCATTAAAAAGTTAGAGCAGCTTCGACCTGTGAAATGACCCGAATGTGAATAAGCTGTAACACAGCTTTCAAAGGAAACAGCTGGCTCGCTCCATTTACTTTAAAAAGGTCCACGATATTTACGAGTTCAGCTATTCTCAAATCGGGAAAACATTTTGTTAATTGTGTAGCGAATTTTTACATTAATCATCATCATAGACGAAGCCTCCCACATGAAATACAATAGGGAGAGTTGCCATAATTACAACGCTTGGCAGGCGGATTGGTGATCACAGTATTCATGTTGAGTACTCAGTTACCCATCCCCTGGTGTAATCCCTTAGTCGACTTTTACAACATTACGCGAAGAGATGGAGGGGTCTTTTCTTTAGACCAAACACAGCACAGGACCACGGCTTTTACATTTTAGTGTAAAAATTTTGTCGTTGTGTAGATTTGTATGTTTGTCATAAACAATTTTGTTGAAATTTGGTAGAATGATAAATAATGTACTGGAATAGGTAACACACATTTTTTTTTATCTCAGTATTTACGCAACGATGCCGCTGGTGGATGTTAGGTCTTAAAGCAGAAAACCAACGGTAGATTTTTTGTTACATACGTAGACTGGTAGAATAAACCATACCTAAAATTATAAGTAGGTAATATTTAGCAAAACTCTTCGTTACATGTAGTACATATCTACGTCTCGCATCTGAATGATTGCGGTAAGTATATCACACATAAATATAAATTCACAACTAACGAGTGATCTATCTGTTTCGTGCTAAGCTAGCAGTAACAAGAGATAAGCCAGACAGATCTTATTGGATTGTTAGACGGCAGTTACGTACTTAGCCATACATAAAACATGCGAAGCAAGGTTAATGGTTTCGTTTAGCCAAATTATATTCAACAAGTTGCCCGTGGGCGCAATTTGTTCAGATTTATAAAAAAAAACACAAAAAATAGTATAGATGCGAAAATATTGGATTAGGTATCTAGTATAATAATATATGGTTTTTCGTTGAAGCTTCGTGTTATCAAGCAAGGCAAAAATAAGCAGGGACTAATAATGTCGGTTATTAAAAAGATGTTAAAAGACAAGGTTAATAAAAAGCGCGGTTATGTCAGTGATGTGAACACTAATTAGTACATTTAAAATGTAGGTATGTTAGTTTTAAGGTATATTTGAATGAGCCCTTGTGTAGGTAACATTATTACGATTTACCTATATCGTAGCCCGAAATAAATTGTTATTATTATTATTATTGAGTTTCGCGTCTAACTATAGCGTCAGCTAAGCTGAAAATTTATGTTAAATAGAGCTCTCTCGGGCATTTTGGTTTATCTAATAGACTCACTTCAGGGGATAAGCAGCAGCATCCACCAATGTTATCATCATTTTGACTGCTAGACTAGCCCTCTCCCATAGTGACCGCAGTATTAGTCTTGAGTAATCAGGTAGATGCTGCAGTCCATCCCGTGGTGTAATCTCTCAGTCGGCTTTTACAACATCCTCGGGAGGAGACGGAGGGGGTCTCTTCATAAGCCAGACACGCTATTATACCACCTGAGTACTCAACACCGATAGTGCGATCACCAGTCCGCCTGCCTAGCGTGGTGATTATGAAAAATCCCCCTATTGCACTTTATGGGGGAAGCCTCGTTTAGCAGTGGACGTCTAAAAGCTGATGCTGATGATGATAATGATTATCAATTCTAATTTAAGTAAGTAGGTAGACTTACTTCACTAATTGAAGATTTGTCTTTCAATTTTGTAAATTAATTTGGAATACCAATTCAATTTCGAAATTCAGAGAAGGTACGGGACAAGTAATCTTCCAATCGCGAAATTCCCTGTCTATTTGAATTTTTGAGGACTTAAATTTAAATTATTTTCCAAGAAATTTAAGTTAATTACTTTAAATGCAAGCTTCAAGGTAACATACATGACAAGAGAGACTATTGGGCGGTCCAAAAATTACATCTTTTGGTGTGTTTTCCATCCAGTCATCATCATCATCAACGTATAGAAGTCCACTGCTGGATATAGGCCTTCCCCTTAGAATGCTACGACGAATGGACTTGAGCCGCCTCCATCCACCGACTTCCTGCGAAGTTTATAATGTCTTTAGTCCATCGAGTGGAGCGCCTTCCTCTACCGCGTCGTTCGGTTTGTGGTCGCCACTCGAGAACCTTTATTCCCCAAATGGTTGTCAGTTCTGCGAGCTATATGACCTGCCCATTGCCACTTCAACTTGCTAATTCTGAGAGCTATGTCGGTGATCTTGGTTCTTCTAAGGATTTCCTACGTTGGTTTCTATCACTTAGTGAAATCCTAGCATAGCTCTCTCCATAGCTCGCTGCACGACTTTGAGCTTGTCTATACGGCCAATAGTTAGCGCCTACGTCTCAGTGCCGAAGTCATCACTGGCAACAGCCACTGATTATAGACTTTCGTCTTGAGGCTCTGTGGTATATGTGACGAAAAGTTATGGCGTAGTTTCCTGCACGCTGCCTCAGCTCAGTTGAGCTGTTTTAGCGTCAAGGAGTAACAAACATACTTACAAACTTTCGCATTTATAATATTAGTGAGATTATAAAAAAATCTAATGTCTAAGTGGACCCACGCTAGTTTTTAACCGACTTCACAAAAAAGGAGGAAGCTCTCAATTCAGTTGTATTTTTTTAAAATGTTTTTCTACCTCATATCTCCGTCGTTTACAAACCGATTTGGAAAAAATCTTTTTTTATTTGAATATATATACTTCCAGATTGGTCCCATTTTTCAGAATCCAGTTCTGATGACGGAATCCATGAGGAATTGAGGGAACTCCTTAAATATTGTATGCATACATATAGCGATTTTGATATTTTCAGCAACAAATCAAGCATTTGCATTCAGAAAGTATCATAACCCTTTCACCACTGTGGTTTTTTCATCATTTTTTTCATCCAGATATTTAGTCGAATGCAATGGCGGAAGTCGGTTTTTTAAATGAAAAGTTATTATTTAATCTGGTGCTTATCGGTACAATGCTGATACTCACTTCATTATCAGAGGCGTAAGAGTCGTGATGGTCCTGAGTCCAGACGTCGTGTTCCGTGCTGTTGGCCACAGCCACTTCGATGATCTCCAGGAAGTCGTAGGTGCAACTGTAACAATTTAAAGTAATCAAGATTTAAGAAATCATATTTTACGAGGAACGGCCCACATTGTAAAACTTTACATAACCTACCTAATTTTTAACTATACCTATGTATGACGTGACCAAGTGTTCTTAATAATTATTGTTCCTATGGTTTTAATAAATGGGTATGAGTATTGGAATAAACGTTTTTCAATAATACTAGTTCCTATAAGTAGACAACTAAGTTATAAGTTAGGCAGAAGTAAGTGGTAGTGGTCACTTATAGCGATAAGGTTGCCTTTTTTAATAAAGTGATCTTTATATCTAAGAGTATAGTTTTTTGAGCTACGAATTTGCTATAAAAAGATGGTTATTTTCGAATTCGACAAGGATTTTATTTACGTGGTACTTCATTTGATGTTTAAAGCTATAAGCTCCAAGATCTTTGGTTCTTGGGATAACTGGTTTCGTATTCTTCTCTGCCCAATTTCACACTCTGTTCAGTGATTATATAATTATGAGTTGATTATTTTCGGCTGCATTTGTATGTCAAACTCATAATTTAGTGTTTTGAAGTTAATATTTTCAGCTGTGTTCGAAGTCACGAAGTTACATGATCACCGCACTTGTAGGCATGATGGATCAATGATGGCGCTATACAAAATAATAAATAATAATAATAATAAATGCTGGACATTTCACACAACATTATCTAGTCCCAAGCTAAGCAGAGCTTGTATTATGGGTACTAGATAACTGATATACTTAATACAAATACATTACATAGATAGATATTTTTTATTATACATAGAAAATACCCAAACCAAATATCTGCAGATCGTACAAATATTTGTTCCGAGGCGGGAATCGAACCCGCAACCTCCTGCGTCACAGGCGAACCTTCGCCCACCGCGCCACAGTGGTCGTCAAAATCAAAAATTCAAAAAACCAAATATCCGAACGCGCTCTTTCAGAAAGGAGGTCCCCCAGATACAGATTTACCTACTTTAGCAACTGTACAATGTTCTGTATTTGTTTTACATGAAATCAACTTTGTTGATACTATGTTACTATTCTTACTCTCTGTTGACCACAAAGTGGCATGGCAACAGTCGGGAAATATAAGAAAATTGAAAAACTTTCTTCTTACCGCAAATAGAGCCTGGACAAGTCTATTAAAGAAGTGTCCATATAAACGTAATGTACTGCGCAAACAAAACGTTATTTAGAGTTAGAACCCAAACAAGTACTCGGGGGAAAAGTTTATAACCTTACCTCAATATACAGCTTGAGTGTCTTGGTTGACTTTATGAAAATTGTTTGTAAGATTTTTTTTTTCACTTCTCATGCTCTTAAAGTTTGTCATTTTAGCTAAGCGTAGGCGAACTAAAGTGAATTAGTTTGCTTCTAGCCAATAATTTTTATTTTTATTTGACTATCAACATTCAAAATTAATGTGATCCTTTTTATAGACTTGGCTTTTTGATGTTCTATTTTTGAAATAATTTCTTAGAAAAATATAAAAGAACATTCATATTTTTAGATTTTTATTTGAATTTATTTTTGAAAATGGAACTGAAAGTGGCACTGCTCTAGCGTTTCTTGGCGATCGTTGGATGTAGGCGTCAAAGCGTTTGTCAAAAAGAATTAAAAAAAAAAATTGTTATTACCGCTTATCTATTATCTCTAGAATTTTTACTGTAATACAAGTTTTATTTGAGAAGAATTTCATATAAAAAGTCACTTTCTCTAATCTTCGCGTTTGCATGCATACACGAAGATTAAGAAATAGTTACTACGTAATAAAAGTGACAGATGCGGCTGACACACGAGATTATATTGTAATTTAATCGTTTTTTAAAATTAGAGAATTGGGCCACTGTTTAGTTTCCTGAAATATCCGTTACCAAAATTAGCAGATTGACAAAAATTGCTACGCCGTAGACTATAACGTAGACATGCTACGACAACCTAACGATATGAATAGTTGAGATGCTAATCTGCTGGTCCTGATGTCGAAGTAACATAGGGCTAATCTTAGTTCATCAATATCTTTCAAAACGAAATATCCTATTGACTAGATTACCTTAGATTATTTAATATACTGAATACTTTAGATTATTGGCACCCATCGCATAACTTCTATTACTTTCTATACATTATACAATAGTTTTTTTTTATATAATTGGGTAGGAGCGTGTAAATAAATGTTTTATTTCTGACATATTCGTACGAGCCAACTTGGCACCGTATGAGGCAGATCTTGGCTGACAGGCATTCAAGTTGCTCATATTGTACGTGATAGTTTTTTGAAAATAGTTTTCTGAGTGCGAATGCTTTTTATTTATTAGCTTAATCGTTTATTAGTATTATTTATTATTTGGGTATTCATAGAATCTTATCAGTTCCTACAAATTATTCTATGGATGAGTAACAAGCAGCATATTATAGTATAGTATATAATATATAGGTATACGTTGCCGACTGTAACGCAAGAGGTGCGCGTTCAATTACCGCTGCGGGACAAATAATTTCGTCTGCAAAAATTTGTTCATGGTCTGGGTATTATGGTACCATGGAACTCGTATCTCCTGATACCCACGGCACAGGGAATCCTAGTGTGGGACTATGTATGTGATTGTTGTGTGTTGTGTTATGTACATAATTATATAATGTTTCAGCATAGCTAATGCTATTTCTGTAAACCTTTACAGTAATATTCTAGGTAATCTACTTTTCTTACATATAGACATTCCTAGAAATCTCTACTGCATAGTGAAATTGAGTTATGGCTTTAGCTTGTAAGGTCAAAACAGATTTAATTGAAAATTAGCAAACTCGCACACAAAATAAATCCTTCTCAATGTTCTAAGAGTCTTGAGTGTTGATAAAGAAAAATACACTACTTTCATTTACTTAGGGCTTGATGTCAGCCATTAGGCTGGGAACGCGACAGATGTTGGCTAACATACTTTTATCTGAGGTTAAGAACATATGCTATCTTTGATTTCTTCATTGTATCAAAGTGCCTGTTTTGGTTTGAATGTTTTATGTACTTTCTTAATGTTCAGCTCTTAAAACTTTTTACGCTCTTTTTTTTAGTGCTCTCGCAATCCGAACCTTTTTCCCATATGTCTGAGTATAAATATTGGCGAAGGGAACAAGTCATAAAGATGGGTTCGAATACATTTAAGCCCCTGTTACAGTAATAAATAAGGCCGATATTAGAACAATTATTTAAGTCATAGCATGCACTCCAGCCGTGGTAGTCTCGGCTTAAGAATAGGAATCCTCCAACACCTCATATGGATGTCGTAAAAGGCAACTAAGGGATTACACCAGGGGATAGGCAGCAGCACCCGCCTGAGTACTTAACACCAAACTGCGATCACCAATCCGCCTGCCAAGCGTGGTGATTATGGCGAATCCCCCCATTGTATTCAATGGGGGAGGTCACATCCAGTTGTGAACGTAAACAGGCTGGTGATGATGACGATGATGCTTTAGGCTGTTGAATCAAATATATATAAAGATAAAGATAATTTATTTGTTTTGTATATGGTAATTTTACATTGGTGGCATTTACATGTCCAACATACTCATAAATTATGACATACAAATAATTTAGTTCCCACAAGTAGGTACTAGGTGAATACATCCATTACCATGTCATTATAAAAGCAATAGTGAATTAAGTTGTAATAATAATAATTATTCGTAATATTGAATGTCACAAAACTTATAACTACCTACATTTTATGATTAAAAAATTCTTTTATATTATAAAAACATTGTTATATCTCAATTCCATCTCATCTAGCTGCAAGTACGTAGGACCCGATTCTATAAATTTGAGATTAAAATTCAACAAAACGAGACTATTACCTCTACATAGTCCCGTTTTGTCGAATTTTAATGTCAAATTTATCTAATCGAGTCCTACGTACTTGCACTGCAGATCTGACTAAGACGATTCAAAATGATCCTTGTGATTTCTATGAATAAAATTATTTGATTTGATTGATTTGATTGCACTGACTGATTAGTAGTATCATCATCATCATCATCAGCTAGGCTAGTAGTATATTAAATCAATAAATAGAGTGTAAAAAGACTACACCCGAAAACGAAATCTTGCATTAGCATTTTTGCATAGATGACCAAACAAATTCAAATATTGATTACTCTCAAACCACTCAATCACTCAAGAAAATCATTCAAACTACTTGACATATAAAACTCTCAATCTTCGGATCTAGCATTGATCTTGCCTGTCAGATCGGAGAGTTCATTCTGGAGACGTCCAATCGAATGTCACTTTAACACTCCCAGTGATTGAAGAATTTGCAGCTGAAGCAATTTTTCATTTTATTCATGTTACAATGAGTTTCTATTTGCAATATATTGTATGTCATTTATCAAGTTCAGATCAGAGTCTAACCCCAGTTCATTTGAAATTAATCGATCGTTTCATAGGATAAATATGCGACTTTATCCACATGTAGGTCCATTGATAAGATAACATAGAATCACTGTGTTATTTTAATCCTATATTTAGTACTATACGAGTGTAATTGTTTGTTGTCCTAAATAAATAAAAATAAACATAACATAACATGACATGCAACAATCACAATATAGTTCTGATCCCACACTAAGGTTCCCTGTATCGTAGGTATCAGGATATACCTTGGAATTGAATTTGAAAGAAGTGCAATTGTACAGCTTTATCGAAAATTATCGTCAGTGGGTAAAATATACTCTAACATAACATAACATAACATAACACCCAACAGTCACATACGTAGTCTTGTTCCCACACTAGGATTCCCTGTGTCGTGGGTATCAGGAACTACGAGTACTATGGTACCATAACACCCAGACCCGGAACAAGTATTTGCAGATCACACAAACATTTGTCCCGCAGCGGGAATCGAACCCGCAACGTCTTGCATCTCAGCCGGCTTCTCGCCCAACGCGCCACAGAGCACGTCAAACCAAACCAAACTCTTAAACAAACTTTGAAAAACTTGCTTCAGGTTCCAATGAAATAAATACTCTATCTTATGAAAGAACCAGTGTGGCGAAAGGATAAAGATCAAGATAAACATTTAGCACGACTCAAAGAAGCTTCTTTGCACTTGTCACATGTCTTAGAATTGGTGGTCTCCTCACGATTTTTCCATTACTTTGAAAGCGTGAAAAAAGCATACATTAATTTTTAATACATGACTGGGATTTGAACCCACTATCTAAGCATTGGAATTTACTACCCACTACACCCTCAACATACAACTCGAAAGCCATCAGGCAGTTGAATATATTACGGTCAGCAACTAAGTTGTTTAAAATTGTTCAGCATAGCTTTGAGGAAACTTTTGGAATTACTTTTATCCCACATCAGAGACTACCATGAGCTCTTATAGCGATTCAGTTCAAAAACTATTCAGTACAAAATATCGGTTCCGTGATGTCCGTAGCTATATTTAAAAGCACAGTAGAAGAAGGTCTATAGACTTCTGCTATTAAAGTTATTCAATGATGACGAATGTCAACGACGAACCGATATTTTGTACTGAATAGTTTTTGAACTGAATCGCTATAAGAGCTCGTGGTAAGGCCTCTGACTTCCGTATCTTCCCAGCTGAAATGTATTTATGAAATCAAAGGCATATAAATAGTATTTTCTTCTGATAAGTCCTCGAAACCCCACACAGCTAAGGCTTTAGAAGAATGCGAATTTCCCTTTATTCCTTAGTATTTGCGATCTGATGTTTGCCGTCCTCGTTGCCTGACCGAACTTGTAATCGAAATTTTTGTTTGCACTTGTAGTACAGTCAACGAAAAAGTCAACTGAGAGTAGTTTTTCATATTTTTTTGCTACGTTAACATACTTTCATGTAATAAGCAGTAGTGTTCGCATTGCTGTGTTTCGGTTTGAAGGGTACGGGTGCCGGTGAAATTACAGGCACATACACAGACTTTTCACCTTTATGTCTCAGGGTCGGCAGCGCGCGTGTGATGCCTCTGGTGTTACAGGCGTTCATAGGCTACGGTAACTGCTTTCCATCTGGTGGGCCGTAAGCTTGTCTGCTTGACAAGCAGCATAAAAAAAAGAGTTGTAAAGAATGATAAAAAGGTAAAAAACGATAAATACCAGTGAAATATTATAATAAAGTAAAGTAGTTTCTCATTAATATCGTCAGGCAAAGTCCCATAAAACGAACTTAAAATTCACATAACACCGTTTTATTTGATTTCTCGATGTACTAGAGATATTATAAACGGCGCAGGAAGTCGGTGGATGGAGGCGGAGGGAGGCCTATGTTTAGCAGTAGGCTTCTACATGCTAAATGATGATGATGATGGTTTGATTTAAAATTGCCTTTGCTTTGTACTAATTTTATTTATTTAAAGCCGTTTTATTTATCTAAAGCTCTCCAGCTATAAGCAAACAGTATTATAATAAAAATGTCGCCATAATTGCACAGTATAATCGGAAAAAACAGTGGAACGTATTATAGCGATAAGAAATCTCGTGTTACATCTTATTTTAGTCAAGGATTTTTCATGTTGACTGTAAGTTCTACGGTGAGGGTACGTTGGAATGAGCTCTGGGTACTTAGAGCCCGGGTGTGGTCTGTTTATGTAATTTGTGACGGCAAAGATTGGCTCTCAGGATTTTACTTCAGAAGATCAGTTCTAGAAGATTTTCAACTTCTTTTCTTGGGTGTTTATTGGGTTTTGTAATCGTAGAATTGTTTGGGTTCACAGTTATATTAAACAGAACTTTTCAAATAATTCAAATTTGTGCATTCATAGGGTGTTTGGCACATGGACCGACATGATTTTTTGGGGGGTGGGGGGGGTCATATGCTATTTTTCCCCGTGAGACCTAATATCCTAAGTCTCACGGTAGTCCAGATATGTTTTTTTTTAAATTTTTTGAAAACCACCCGAAATCTTGCCTTGAAATCGTTTTAACTTTTTTGTTTGTGGTTATAATACCACAAAACCAAGTATGCTTGTATTCTAAAATGTTTTTTTTATTCTAAATAAATCATTACTTGTTACAATTAATATCCAAAAAAAAACTTCTGAGCTTTCAAAGTGGTAAATCGGTGTAAATGTTATGAAAAGGGACCACTTCTAAATTCATTTAAAAAAAAACTAAAATTCATTTTGAATTTAGCTTTCTTTTAAAAAGTTCTTTACTTATTACCCTTTCCAACGATATGCTACGTGGCAGAAATAATACATCAGGGGTCGACCTAAGAGATACTTTGTTGCTAGGGTCAAGATAATGAAAATACGTTTTTTTATGTTAAGTTGTTTTTATTAAATTAGAATTACAAAGTTTGCTCGAATTGGCCGCCTCCACACCGTATGCATGCACGACACCTTTTTCTGATAGCCGAGGTTGTAGTTAAAAGTCGCATTTCCTCTTGCATTTTTACGAATGCGGTGTTTATTCGTTCCACTAAAATTTCTTTTCTGGGCACCTCTGTTGCATACACTAACTCTTTTGCACGTCCCCATACGTAGAAATCCAGGGGTGTCAGATCTGGGGACCGTGCTGGCCATGGAATGGGGCCAGCTCTACCAATCCACGAGTTTGGAAATGCATTGTCTAAATGCTCTCGTACCGTTCGTTGGTAATGTGCTGGACAGCCATCATTTTGAAATACAATTGGCACATCTTCTTCTAAAACTGGTAGTACCAGTTCAGGTAAATCATTTTGAAGAAACTCTAAATAATTGTTTCCATTGAGTCGTTCTGGCAAAAAATATGGGCCGACAAGATTTCGCCCAATAACACCAGCCCAAACATTAACGCTGAATTTTCGCTGAAAGGAAGTCTGCTTTTTTTTTGCGCGGATTTTGGCCCCTTTCCTCCCAATGATGCAAATTGTGCAGATTTACTATGCCTTCATGGCTAAAATTTGACTCGTCGGTCCATAAAATTCGTTTCAAAAAGTCGCCATCTTCAACATCTGTATGCAATAAAAATCGGCAGAACTCTAACCGTCTTGCATTGTCACCCTCTTCGAGACCTGGAACAATGAATGAAATTCGTGAGTTTGTGGTAATAACTGCATAAACGCGATATTTCTTTCTTTTAATTCAGCTCACGCAAAGAACTTCTTCAGTTGTCCGAGAAACAGAGCAAGAAAGGAATTTAACGAAACAATTACAACAATAAAAAAAGAGTCAAAAGTGAACACATTTTATTAAGATTTGAAATCGGTTAAAATGTTTTAATGTCACATTTTAAATAAGTAGTAAGTACTGTAAGTTGTTACCTTGAACAGGAGTGTAATGAAATGCGTGCCTTCCATCTGCCCGAAGAACGGACCAGACTTTCCAAACTGATAAGTTAAGTCCGTCAGCAACAACTCGTATGCTTGTTGTAGGATCGTCATCAAAAGCTTGAAGGATTCTCTCATCAACTTCAACATTATGTTGCCTCACATTCACTCGGGGCTCCCGAAAGTTTAAGTTTCCGGTCTCCCTCAGACGTCGATAGGTAGTTGAGAAGGTCTCGTGGTGAGGTAACCGTCGATCAGGGTATCGTTCTTGATACACTCTTCGCGCTTCACGCGAATTGCAATCAGCTTTACCATACGCCAACATCATGTCAGCATACTCCTCGTTACTGAAGTTGGCCATTGTAACGAATACGCAAAGATAAACAACAAAAACGTAACAGTTCAACAACAGATTTAACAAAAAACAATAACAAGACTTTAATTTGACTACGATAGAACAACGGGAAACGTACGGGCACTTCGAATAGCAGAGTAATCTCGACTGATTCCCGGCACCTGCACCTGCACCAACTTTAAAAATTAAAAAAAAAACATATCTGGACTACCGTGAGACTTAGGATATTGGGTCTCATGGGGAAAAATAGCACATGACCCCCCCCACCCCCCAAAAAATCATGTCGGTCCATGTGCCAAACACCCTATTATAGAAGGCGAAATAATATTTTGTTTGGTGTGTCACAAGGTAGTAAATTCTTGGCAGGACCATATTTGTTTTTGCTATACTCAGACATTTTCAAGGTACAAATTTTGAGCTTCGAGTACAAAAAGGTACAAACTCAGCTCGTAATTCGTACCGAAATCAAAATTGATAAAGCTGATTTGGTCCTGCCAGGAAGTATCACGCTTATTTTGCACATCCTGTGCAAGTTATGAATATAAGTATTTTTATTTTTTGTAAATTTCACTTTGTTTGATGTTATAGGCTCAACTTGTTTTTGTTTTCAAATAAATTTATCTTATCTTAATTTTAATGGACGCCATAAGGTGGTGTCGAACATAGAGACGGATGGACAGACATACAACTGCGCGAGAGCCAGGAAGTTGTCAAAACTGACATAGACACAGACATAGGAAAACACACAATATCCTCAAACTTATAACACCTTTCTTTTTAGTCGGGGGTTAAAAAAGCAACGTCCCTTCAAGCCATTTTCAAACAAACGTTCGGTCTCAACGTCTGGACTTAGCTACACAGTCATCTCTATTTTAAAACCTATCAACTTGGACTAAGGTCTTAAATTGTCGGTTCGTTCTGACCGATGGATAAATACGTTTTCTCGCCGCTCTCACTATTCTTTTGTTCGTTTTTGCGGCGTCGTCGGTGAAGACTGTGATCCAAGCGGGTTTTTCAGATTACAATCACTAATGATTTCACTGTTGCAGATAAAAGTAGGAAATATTTAATAATTTTCGGTTTGAAAGGCCATCGTGAAGAATAGATATTAAGATATTAAGATATTAAGAATTATATAGTGATATGAAATCTACAAACAAGTTAATATTATAAATTTATTTATTTATTTACTTTAATTAAAACGATAGCAGCTACCGATTATACTAATACAGACAATTACACTACACGAGACGATTATTAGACGATTATAATATTAGGTACAACACACAAATAGGCACATATCAAATTAACACATAATAATGAAAAACAGGACAATCAAATTTTAAATAAAAAATTAATAACCCCGACTATTTTCGATTCAAATTGGAAAAACGGAAACCTTATGGAAACACAACGGTCTCTACAATGTTTTTTTCAATATCAAACTCTTTGAAAATCTTGAAGATTCAGCTTCAGTACCCTAGATCCTGTTCGTCCTATGCTGCAGCCTGAAGTCTAGCCCGGTGTTGTCGAAAACGAACATTTTGAGCTCAAATTTAAGGTTCTAGCTACAAAAACGCCTGAGTTCCCTTGAAAAAAGAGTGTTTCAAGCTGATTATCCTGACAACGGCTGCAATTTCCGCCAAAAATCTATCAAACAAAAAAAAATAATTTGAGATACGAGCGCCCGTTCCGGGCTTTGTGGCCACAAACAAACTGACATGAAACCAAACACACTATGACCTCAAACTTATAACATACCTACATATACACACGCCTTTTTCCCAAAGGGGTAGGTAAAGCCTCAAAACTTCCACAAATGACGAATGAATGATGAATGATAGAGAAAAGCGGCTCAAAACCGTTCATCGTGGCAAACTTCTTGCGCCTGATGATGATGATGACAGCACACACTCTTTAGTCTTTGCTCAAGAGAAGCTTTAACCAATATTCTTATCAGCCAGCCAATGCAAACTTTCAAAGCCCTCAATTCTACAGAATCGCTTCGTCGAGTAACAAATAGCCTCGCCAGTGCAAACGACATCAAAAAGCTATTTAGATACCACGACATGTGTCTGAGGTCTTCCAGCATGGAGAAACCAACCTCTGGACTACAATAACGGAAATAATACATACCTCATCATCATCATCAACAGCCTTTGGCCGTCCACTGCTGGACGTTCTGGACCCATAAAATACAAAATATTATTGCCATAAATCAGTATTCGTGATGTAACCCTTTAGTCGGCTTTTACGAAATCCACGTGAGGAGATGGAGGGGTCTATTCTTAGGCCAGACACACCACGGTCAATGCATAAATAAATAAATAAATGCATATTACCCCCCACCGCGCCACAGAGAGGTGCTTTTAAGTTTCTGCAAACCTTGATACATTTAGTGGCTGTTATAAATAAATCAGAATAAGACGAACAGAGACCATTATTCAATGAACTATTGGTGTTTATGAACAGCAGGTAGTAATATAATTCAATTTCTGCTACCAATATTAATTGAACGAGCGAAGCGAGTTCTCTGAGTCAAGTTGGAAGAATCGGCGTTTGTATGTATGTATGTATGTATGTAAGTTTGTCCGATGAAAACTTCCAAACCGTTAATCCGATTTTCATGAAATTTGGTATGGGGGTAGATAGTATTGGTACAATTTGTAGGTAAGGTTATGAGCTATATCGGTCAGGGGGTTGCTGAGATATTGCGGTCCAAGAGGGGGTAAAAAAATAAAAGTGAGACAGTCATATCAATTGGGGTGTCTAGTGAAAGCTGTTTTTAAAAAGTATTTAAACTTAATAGTTTCCGAGATATTAGGGAAAATAAAAAACGTAAAAATAAAAAATTCTAGGGTACTTCCAGCAATCCCACAATGCTGAAATTTGGTATGCTTGTGGTTTTTGTGTCACAACTACAGGGAAAAGTCTGAAATTTAAGAATTTCGAGACATGTACCATATACAACAAAAAACCAATATAATATCCGTTGTTGACCTCCCATTTCTAGGAATTTGAATGACGTTGGAGTTCTATGCGTCAAAAGGACGTTACCAATTAATTCGTAACAAGAGAGACAATTTACTCTGGTGGTATGAACGCCCCGTGCAGGAAATTACATCGAGGTGAAAATTTAAAAAAAAATAATGGAAATTATGGAAATGTCTTACTTAAGTAGTCGGGCTGATAAAGGTGTCATCGCGAGGTCTCAGTTCGGGGCGAACCACTAGTTTAAACCAGAATAGCATTTCATGCAAAGCCGTTTTAAAGATCTTATTCTGGATAAGTGGGCTCCAGAGGTTGGTTTACCCAAATCCTTGAAGACCGAAGTCGGGTGATGGATGATGTTTGAGCTCGTGCGGCTAATAGGGCTCGGAGACAAATTGAGATACAACTAGCTCTTGAGGGAGCTACCAAGTAAGCTTAGCAAGCTTAGATTGGGACGTGATACCTTGTTTTTTGTGGAAATCTATAGGAGTAATGGATGTACGAGGATTTCGGTAAAGGGCTTATTAATAAGAAAGAAAGAAAATTTATTTATTTTTCTCCAAAGAACACAACATATAATTAAACATATGAAACAAATAACCAAAAGCCAAGACACAAGAAAAGATTCATCACCAGCTTTTAGACGTCTGCTTCTGGATGAGGCCTCCCCCATAAATACAATGGGGGGAATTGCCATAACCGCCACGCTTGGCAGGCGGATTGGTGATCGCAGTATTGGTGTTGAGTATTCAGGTGGATGCTGCTGCCCATCCCCTGGTATAATCCCTTAGTCGCCTTTTACGACATCCATTGGAGTAGATGGAGGGGTCTATTCCAAGTCGGAGACACCATGGCACACGAAAAGATAGGTAATAAAATGATCTGACTGGCCCATAATGTGCCTGTAATTAGTGCCATTGTTCTTTAGCTATTCTAAAGAATCTATTACTATACATAAATGTGATTAACAATGAGATTTTTTTAATTAGATAACACTTAAGATCGCTCTCAGAGCTGGGTTTGGTTTCTTAATAAATGCCCCAATATTGGAAGGCAAAGCAACCTAAGAAAAACAGTCAGAAAAACCAAGAATAACTTTGCCATATCCTTTATTGTAAGGACTATCGTAGCAACGAAGCTAAATAACCGTTTACACTTAAAATCAAGCACTATAAACAATTACAAACGTCCACCCAGTCCTTCGAGGAAGGCACAAAGTACACTCAAGTCGACAAACTGTCAGCCAACATAAATTTAATTTGTACGCGACTGTACGGAACTATGCGGAACTTTTAACTATTTACGCAAACAAAGTTTGTGCCAGTAATTAGTGTACGTTATCTACACTCTACATGTATAAGAATTTAAGTCATAGGAGAAAGCGAGAACGGGGAATAATTGAGACTCGAAAAGCTTTTTTAAGTGAGATGCAATAATGACTTTCACGGACGTCTCGAATCATGCCTTCGGCGTTGAAAATAGGTAGCGCTGCAAGCATGAATCAGTCATTTCATTTCATTTGAAATTAGTTGATCATTTCATAGGGTAACTAGTGGACTGCCCGCGACTTTATCCGCATGTATATAGAACTTACCATTGATAACATAACATAACACCCAGAAGTCACATACATAGTCCAGAAGCCCACGTAAAATTCACCACAGACGTCAAATTCACATAATTTTAAAATATTCAATTTGAAATATTAAATATTATTTAATCTTCGCATGCGTACGCGAAGATTGATGTAGTAAATTCACTACCATTATGGTTTTTATAAGCTACACCAGTTAAAATGCCACCAAAATTACACGATATAACACAAAAAAACACTAGAAATTGCAATCAAATAAAAACGGACGACGTCTCCTTTCGAAAGATCAGAAAAAGTCCCCTATTTAAGTTAAAATAGCTTTTGTCTTGTTTTGACGTATGACATTTTACATTAGAGAGAACAAAACAAAAGCTATTTTTAACTATAATAGGTTTAAAAAATTATTATGAATAAGGCCCTTACTCTTTTACTTTTATTATATTTATCTGATATTAAAACACATAATTTGATGAGTCAAAACTCGTCAAACGTTGGTTTTATTCTATCCACGTCGCACACGAGGACTTTGTTTCCGTTTTTTAACGTGAACTGTCACGCGTGTTTAATACCCTATTTCATAACAACGTGAATGAAATAAAACTCTTTGTGCTGAAATATAAATGTGCATTTTCGTAGAAACAAAGTCACCGAACAAGCTACAAAAGGATTTGGCGTGATACCTGTGTTGAATTTGTAATTACTGTTACAAGTAAGTTTTAAGTATTTGGGACATGAAGATTAATAACTTATTGTTTTGTTTGTTTGTTTTAATTCTGTATTACACAATGGCATAAGTTGATTGTACGGAGAACTTAACTCTATGCAGCATTTTCTACCAGTCACCCACCCAAGAGGATTGAATGAAAATACCAAATTCACTTCAGATTATATCCATGGTAATCTGACGACCTCTGTGGCACAGCGGGCGAAGGTTCGCCTGCGACGCAAGAGGTTGTGGGTTCGATTACTGGGTATTTTTCTATGATAATAAAAAATATCTATCTATGTAATGTATTGTATTAAGTATATCAGTTATCTAGTACCCATAACACAAGCTCTGCTTAGCTTGGGGCTAGATAATGTTGTGTGAAAAGTCCAGCATTTATTTATTTATTTCTCTCTAAAACAACCGGAAGACGCGGTAGAGGAAGGCCCTCCACTCGATGGACTAAATACATTATAAACGTCGCAGGAAGTCGGTGGATGGAGGCGGCTTAAGACCGTTCGTCGTGGCATGCTAAGAGGCCTATGTCCAGCAGTGGACTTCAGCAGGCTGATAATGATGATGACGAATCTCTAAAATGCGTAGAAAGAGAAAGCAATAGACAACTAGATAACTTCCATCGCAGTTATACAAGAAAAAGAACAACTTATGCAAACGTAAAGAAATGGGACAGTGTCAACACTATATAATCCTGTGATCGACAAATAAAATCCGCACAGCTTTGACCAAATAGGTATTTTTTTTAACGCTTAGGGCCCACATTTTTTTTAAAGTGTTCATATCCCTGCTTCTCTATAAAAGTGAAAATTGTTTGTAAACCTTTTGCTTGTTACGGGAAGTCAGCTGGATCGATTTTCATAAAATGCAAACAAAAGTGATCAACATAGCTACTTTTTAATTAGAAATTCAGTGCCCTCGCAAAAAGAATGAGGTTTATTTATATACTGTATATCCATACACCCACATATTCGTTGTATTCCATACCTTTGATGCCACCGCCAGTATGTAAAACCAATTTTATATTTCACTGGAAAGCGCTGCCTATTAGCATAATGTCATTCAAATTTCACACAATATCGCACACTTCAGGTTAAATCTCTGAATAAAGTAGGTTTGCACGAGGTAAGTAGCTAACCGAGACAGTTACGCTACATTTTTGCGACAGCATCGTACGCGGCACGGGTCATCTTTGCAAGGAATGTTGCGTCTAGTAAGTAAATCTGAAGTGAAGGTGTCATAAATTAAACGTTACTCATCATCATCATTCATTGCCATTTGCATCATTGCATTCACTAGCTCTGTGGCGCGGCGGGTGAAGGTTCGCCTGTGACGCAGGAGGTTGCGGGTTAGATTCCCGCCTCTGAACAAATATTTGTACGATCTGCAGATATTTGTTCAGGGTGTTCTGGGTATTGGTATCTGAAGTGTCCAGCATTTATTTATTTATTGCCCAACTTCACCTGGGCAATAGAACCTGCCAGCTTGTCTGGCTGTGTATAGGCCTCTTAGTTTTTGCTATCGACCACGATCAGAGACGTCATAGTTTTTTTTTTAAATGTGCTTTGACTGTATCGCTTAGATTCATTCAGAGATTCTTCACCATCCGGATGTCTAACTAAACGTAAGACCTAGCCACTCGACCGTGACTACGCTAGTAACTCTTCAGTATTGTGCTGGGCTGCCTGACTCGTCCATCTACCTACGAGTTAGTACTCGCCTAGTGTAAACCTAGCATACATATTAAATATAATTTTAATAACGGCACACCGAGATTCTTTGTCGCTGCGTATAATCTGATAAAATTATATTGAAAAGTAGGTAAATGGGAATCGTACCGTGGTCAGCCTGGCCTAGAATAGACCCCTCCCTCTCCTCCCGTGGATGTCGTAAAAGCTGACTAAGGTATCCAAATCATTAGGTATTTAACACCAGGGGATGGGCAGCAATATCCACCTGAGTACTTAACACCAACACTGCGATCAACAATCCGCCTGCCAAGCGTGGTGACTATGCAAAACATCATGGCGATCATGGGCGAGGCCTATGCCTTTCTATAGTAATAATAATAATAATAAATAATGTTAATAATATTTTTTATAAGTAGGTATAACGCTTAGTAAAAAGTTGATCGCATAAAATAACATCGCGTGAAAAAAGTTACACCAATCACAAATTAAAATCACAACAAGCGTTGGACGGTGTTTTGTAATAGATTTTTATGAAATTCTTTCTTAGATAGGTTTTATAACCACACCACACAAGGGGCCGCTGCACTAAATGACGGCAGTAATTATTATCATAGTCATCTGTTTCAAAAAACTAAGCAAAACAATTGTTAAATAAGTATATATTTACCTACAAATCCATTCACAACACAAGGACGCTTTTCTTAGCTTTTTGAGATAAAGAGAATCTACAACGTACATATTGTTATCGTTACAAAGCTTATTATAATGCAAAAGATGAAGATCTGACTTGCAGAGGAACAAAGAGCTCGGACTCTAGAGACATATTCATATTGATTTCGTACAAAGTGCTACCTACGCCGAGATAGAGAAAACATTCTTTGAGACTACCGAGAAATAGACATAGATAGTAATATAGTTTATATTTGCTATAGACTAGGATCATAAGAAGCCGGAATTCTCAAGAACTAGTAACATAACATGTTGCGACCTGTTTCGACTTTTAAATGACGCTGGGCACCGCTGACCTAAAGTGCGACCAGAGATGAGACATAGCTCATTTGAAATGGGTTTTTTAATTTAAAATCCTACTAATATTATAAACATTAAAGTTTGTGAGGATGGATGTTTGTTACTCTTTCACGCAAAAACTACAGAATGGATTTTGATGAAACTTTACAGTGTTATAGCTTATACATAAGAATAACATATATATGCTATAATTTATGTTATTTTATAATAGTGGTTCCACGCGGGCGGAGCCAATAATGGTTCCTAGCGGTAGAGCCGCAACCAAATGCTAGTTTCTTATAACGTTAAAATACTTAATTGACAAATAAATATTAACACCCTTATTTATAATCAATTTTTGAAACCGGAGGCCAACCATGTTTCAGTTAAAATAGCTTTTGTTTTGTTCTCTCTCATGTAAAATGGCATACGCCAAAACAGGACAAAAGCTATTTTAGTTATCAAAGGGGTCAATGATTATGAATATAGTGTTATTGTATTATTTTGGGTTGGTATTAATTCTGCCAATCTCAACTGGAAACTCTCCACGACGCATTTTCAGGAAAATTTTACTCACTGAGCACTCAAATCTTAGAATGTCCTTATTCTAAGACTCTAATAACAAAGAAACAAGAAAACCGCAAAGCTGCCATTTGTCACGTTCAGTTCAACCACAGACACGTGAGACTTGTCATCTTTATGTATGGAGGGCGCAGTGTAATGTCACGTAAAGGCGTGTCTTAGGTGGAGGTGACCTAAGAGGTATTGCATTTGTTATGGGCTGGAGCTACCACTTAACATGGTGGGCCACATACCAGTTCTGTCAGTTACTCAAATAACAAAAACTAACAAGACAGGAATCCGGTCGCTTGTGATCCAGGCTTTAACTGTTGGCACTTCATTTCACAGGGATTTGTTCTGAATTGGCCTGTTGTTCGGATCTGCATACATACACAATACTGGGGGATCCATTCCAAATAGTGAGAGGTTAGGGACCTTTCTTGGAGTTTTTATAAGAATATTGTTTATACTTTAGTAAGCTTTCAACAAAAGTGCGAGTTTTTCTTTAATCGGGAATATCTCACATTTTTGATTGGAGTTTTCAAATTACTGTTGGTCGCATGCGTGGGAAGAGTCACATTAGTTTGCACAGGTACCTATTTCAGAAGAGCGGAACAAACCCTGCACCTCTTAATACACTAACGTGGAATGTAAAGGAAGGAAGTACCTCAACATGCATAAATTTAATTCATAACAGGACGAGCTTACGTAAGCACATTATCTTTAAAATCTCGTGTTAATTCATCTTTGAGGCCGGAAACATCTGTTTCATTTTAGCTAGAGACGAACAGTTCTCGAAATAAAAATTCGTCAAAATAAACTCGCAGAATACCAACCTAATTCAGTCAAACTTTAACCGGTCAAATTTTAGTGGCCCATAAAAAAAATATAATTCGAACTTGACTTTGATAACGATCTTGATGTTGTGTTGTGGTGTTTTTTTTTTCTTGTGTGTTCCAATTTCAAAATTCCCATACAGATATGTAATTTTTGGTGTTCTCAAGATCGTTTTCAGAGTTGAGCTCGGTCTAAAATAAGAGAATTGGCCCTCAAGTAAGGGCCTCCGGCCTACGTACTTTACCCTAACTTCAACTCTTATAGAATGATGATCTGTAAGAATTACTATCAGTACTCACTGTGGTTCCAGTTCAGTCATTAGCTCCTCGAAGTGCAGTGTCAGGGTGTGATGCGGGGGCGCTCGTAGCTCACTCACACACTCCACGTCATCAGGGTATGGGCGTGGGAAACCAGCGCTGGAGACGGTGGCATGCGGGTGTGAGCGGGATAGTAAGATCGTTTCGTTGCATTGGATTTTTGAGGCCGTGTATGGATCTGTAACAAGAGAATGTATGTTATAGACAAAACTTGTTTTTTTTAAAAAAGCAACTTAAACACACGCCTTTTTCTACGTAGGGGTAGGCAGAGCCTTAAAGGGCCTTTTTTATCGTGGGTTACACAATCGCTGGAATATAAAAAAAAAATAAAAAAATATAATAAAAATTAAAAAATATAGACGTGACAAGTGGTAAGCTGATCGCCACCATTGCTTTCTACGACAGACTCGGCTAACGCTTTCTTCCAGTAATAACACACTCCTGAATAAGCCAGCAGCCAGGACAAATCTTATACCAACGATAATTTACTAACAAGTCCGGATTTCAACATTCACGTCAATTACGGTGTGTAGCCCGCTGAGACAACAGATGTGCGGGTTCAATGCTCGCTGGGGCACACATTTTTGTATAACGCATAACATAACACCCAACAGTCATATACATAGTCCTTGATCCCACACTAGGATTCCCTGTATCGCGGGTATCAGGAACTACGAGTACCATGGTACCACAACAGCAAGACCCGAAACAAATATTTGCAGATCATGCAAACATTTGTCCCGCAGTGGGAATCGAACCCTACACGCCCGCTGCGCCACAGAGGTCGTCGGAGGTTATTTTATGATATTCATTATATTCAGAGTCTGGTTTATGATATGCACGATAGCATAAAGAGTTCTAGTATTACAGTGATTGTTATCGGTACACAAACATTCAAAAACCATTCTGTCCACAATTCTGAACAACTGTTATCAGTTTATTAGACAGTTAGACATATTATCAGCACAATGTAATGCGAGTAAATTTAATGTGATATCCAGAACCCTGGAGGAATTCATTCGTAAAATACTTAAACATTTCTTGCTAGCTCATGTGTAAACGTAGCAAACTAAATAGAGTTTAATTTTAATCGGGGCACATATGTTGCAGAACTGAATTTACTCACACTTAACAAAATGCAGCATCGTTCCAACCGCAAAAACTATAGAATACTACTACCTACTAACTTTGTAGAAACGTAACGTGAATTCCCCGTGTTTAATAGTAGAATGCCGGACCGTGTCGTGCCGTGGTATTCTCAGCCTAAGAATAAGACTCCTCCATCTCCTCCGGGGATGTCATAAAAGCCAACTATGGTATTACACCAGTGGACTATACAGCAGCATCCATCTGAGTGTTCAACACAAATACTGCGTTCACCAAACCGCCTGCCAAGCGTTGTGATGTTGAAAAAAATGATGGAAAAAGCATAGTGTTGAAAGAGTTATGATACTTTCTGAATGCAAATGATTGATTTATTGCAGAAAATATCAAAATCGCTATATGTATGCCAAAAATATTTGAGGAGTTCCCTCAATTCCTCATGAATTCCATCAGAACTGGGGTTTGAAAAAAATGGGACCAATCTGGAAGTATATCTATACAAATAAAAAAATAATTTTCCAAATCGGTTTATAAACGACGGAGATATGAGGTAACAAACATAATAAAAAGAAAAAAAGAAAAAAAATACAACCAAGTTGAGAACCTCCTCCTTTTTGTGAAGTCGGTTAAAAATAAAATAAAATAGGTCAAGGATTTTTACCGCGATGATTTTCTGACTTCAATTTGTTTTTATCTTTTATGTTCGTGTTAACTTCGCTCCAATCCAACGTATTCTACTGAGAGACGCACGATATTTAGTCTAATTATAGTTTCAGGTCTAGTTTTACTCTATACAAGAACGGAACTCACTTACGTATGGAACAATAGTTCTGTTCATCTATCTGTGGAGAACACAATACCAACGCCTTACATTCAGTAAACCAACTCCATTCTTACGGACATAAGAGCGAAAATACGAGCTTGGCACTGGACGTCTTGCAAAAATAGATACTTACTTCAAAACCAAAGAGAAAACACAAACTTTTGAATTCTTCTGTAACAAGCATATATCGCACCGCTAGATGAAAACTCCGTTAATTCAAAAAGTAGGCATTGACTTAGGGGCATTTTCCCTTTCCTGATTTGAATATCTACACGGGAAAATAACTCGCGTAACTATACCTTGAACGGTTGCCAATAGATGGCGCCAAACGTGCCTTTACTTGAATGAACTTGACTCGGACAGCGCAAATACTAAGCCGGCATTTTGAGTTGTCTTGAGGTGGTCATAGGCCCTTATGATCGAATTACCTTAAACGCGAGATGCCAATGAAGGCATTACACCTAAACATGAGATTTGCCAAAAAAGCTGTTTACCCTAAATGTAAGATGCCAAATGAAGCAGTATGCCTAAAATGTGAAATTGACAAAGAAGCAGTTAGTCTAAATTTAAATTACCTGTAAAGCAGTTTGCCTGAAATACAAGATTACCAAGAAGCGGTAAGTCAAATAAGTCTGTTGACTGTTAGCAAAGCCTTAAATATCAAGAGAATTGGCAGCCATAAATTCGATTTCATAGTAAAATATTCTCTCATAATATTTGCTAATCTCTATTGAAAATTACTGTTATTGTGGTTATTTTTTTTATGAAGTAGTTCTTAGAAGGATATTATACGAATTATACTGGAATGAGACAGTCATCAGTTAAATGAGTCAGAATAGAAGGTAGCCTGCATGATTTTTACTTAAAGGCTGATAGGTAAAATAAAAACCATAAAAAACGAACCACTATGTAAATAGACATTTACCTGTATAGGCTTTTAACCACCTTGACCGTCACCTTTGTAGGCATTTAACCACTTAGGCATTTTGTTTTGTAGGCATCCACTTTAGACAAATTGCTTCTTTGTCAATTTCACATTTTAGGCATAATGCTTCATTTGGCATCTTACATTTAGGATAAAAAGCTTTTTTGGCAAATCTCATGTTTAGATATAATGCCCTCATTGGCATCTCGCGTTTAAGGTAATTCGATCATAAGGGTTTTTTTTGTCATTTCGAATTACTCAGATTTACATGAATTTAAATGTGTATTTCGATTTACGGTAGTTTTGTTTAATGAAAATTTAATCTCATTTATTATTGTCTGTTTAGTGAAATAAATACTTTTCTCACAAAAAATAGGTTGTGTAAGGTATTTTTTATTAGATTTTTTATACGGTTTAAAGTTTTGAAAAGCAGTAGATGGTATTTTTGTATTTTTTGAGTTGGTTGACTTTACTTGATTTGTTATTGAATATGAATCATTACTTATTTTTAGCACGATGAAAAGCCGAGGAAAACTCATGTTAGAGATTATACAAAAAAGGAAAAGCGAAGCAGAAAGTGCTGACCGGCCTGCTATAGAAATGTTAAGTAAAGAAAAGCCTGACTTACCACCTGAAGGAAGGTTAGTCTCATCTTGTTTTATTCTCACTTCCATTAGCGCGGTCAAAATATTGAAGTGATTAGAATAAAAATAATTTCATGTCCAACTGAGATTCTAAGTGGTAAATTTTTTTTCTAAAAATGCTGTAACTAAGTTAAGACTTTTATAATAGTTTTTAAAAAATTAGAATACTTAAATTTATGTGATTTATAGAAGATACAACTAATTTTCCGAGACGTTTCTTGTAAAAGAACAATGATTACTATGGCAATTTTGAATAATAGGTAAGTAAAAAATAGTAACTATAATAATAAGTCTTGCACAATTTCACTATGTAAGTGATAAAAGTTAAGTGATTGTAAGTGTTTTTTTTTGTTTGTGTATTTTGTGATTTTGTTCTTTTTCATTTATTTGTTAAATTAATGTTGACTTTGTATTTAAATATAATTACTATAATTGTTTTATTAAAACCATAACTACCTTCCCCAGGTTTTGAGTTACGCTAAGAACTCGTCAAAAAGTTATGAATTTTTTGAGGTGAAAAGTAACGTTATTCATTTTTTTTCAGGTTAACTAAAGTAACACAAAATAGTGCACAAAAAAGTGGCTTATTCCCCCTACAAAACTAGGCTAACTAAAAAAATACCATTTTTTACAGCTACAAATACAGACAATATACAAATGAATTAATTAAACAAGGTTTAAAAAATGTTACCTTTCTGGAACAATAATAAGTTTTTTTTCATCTTATCTAGTTAGGCTTATATCACATTTTTGTAATTTCTGAAAAATTAGGTTTTTTGAGTTAATGGAGTTTTCATCTAGCGGTGCGATACTATAAAGATAATAAAGAATATAGATACCTTTCTAGATACCTTTCTAATTGACTCCAAAAAATAATTAGAGAAAATAAATAAATTTTCATTTAAAAAACCAACTTCCGCCATTGTATTCGACTAAATATTTGGATGAAAAAAATGATGAAAGAACCATAGTGGTGAAAGGATTATGATACTTTCTGAATGCAAATGCTTGGTTTGTTGCTGAAAATATCAAAATCGCCATATGTATGCCTACAATATTTGAGGAGTTCCCTCAATTCTTCATGGATTCCATCATCAGAACTGGATTCTGAAAAAAATGGGACCAGTCTGAAAGTATATCTATTCAAATAAAAAAAGAATTTTTCAAATCAGTTCATAAACGCCGGAGATATGAGGTAACAAACAAAAAAAAAAAACGAATTGAGAACCTCCTCCTTTTTTGGGAAGTCGGTTAAAAAAGGTATCAACTCTAGATTAGTCGCTACTCAGTGACGAAGCATCAATTTGAATTTGGACTACCTAACCTACGAGGCGTGAATGCTATATAATATACACGTACCTGAGTAGTACCTTATACTAACATACCTAATAGCTGATGAATTCGTTGAAAACTTCAGTTATAGGGTTCCTGAGACAAATTATGTTTTATTTTGGACTACTTGGCAATCAAACACTGATGGAAAGCAGATAGATAGACAAACGGACTACAAAGTGTTCCATTAAGAATCCCGTTTTTACCTACTGAGGTATGGAACCCTAAGAACTGATATATACTCGATAAAGATGCCACGCCTTTTTCCTGTAGCAGTGACTTTCCACTAGTGGTCTCTGACTGCTAAAAGGCGAGGTAGAACATCCATTTTAAGCACAGTTCTCTGAGCTAAGATTAACGGGAATCTACAAACATGGCCTACGGCGTAGATACGAAGCTACGCCGTAGGCCACAGATACGAAGCTGTGTTCATAGATTCGCGTTAAAATCTCTCACTTTACAATCATAATATCGTAAAAATTACTGATATCCATTGATTTTCTCTAATATTTAATAATACTGTCAAACTATTAGATAAGTTTATTCCAATTTTTTTCCACGACGAAAGGTCTTAAGCTGCCCCCATCCACCGACTCCCCGCGACGCTTATAATGTCTTTAGTCCATCGAGTGGAGAGCCTGCCTCTACGGCGTCGTCCGGTTTGTGGATGCCACTCGAGAACCTTTATTCCCCAACGGTTATCACTTCTTCGAGCTATATGGCATGCCCATATTGCCAATTCAACTTGCTAAAAAAAAATAGCTCGAAGAACTGATAACCGTTGGAGAATAAAGGTTCTCGAGTGGCGTCCACAAACAGGACGTAGAGGTAGACCCTCCACTCGATGGATTAAAGACATTATAAACGTCTCGGGGAGTCGGTGGATGCAGGCAACTCAAGACCGTTCGTCGTGGCATTCTAAGGGGGAGGCCTATGTCCAGCAGTTGACTTCTACAATCTGATGATGATGATGATGATGATTCAATTTATCGATGTACATACAGTCGATAAATTCTTCCCAATAATCGAGTAAATAAAATTAAGTGCATCGAAAGCTCAGTCGATAACTGTCGTAAAACTTAACGACCTCATAGAATAGTACTAACATAAAGTATCTTTATATCAACAAAAGGATAATGGAGCTGTGAATGTCCAACCGAATCGTAGAGGGGGGTGTGGGAATTGTACATTCCCAAGCGCTTCAAAATGTATTTCAAGGAAGATGGTATATCGACGTGATCTTTGAAATAGGTATTTAGGAAATCTACGTTATCGCTTTAAACTTATTTGTTTATAAATTACTAGGAGAAACCCGCGACTTCGTCCGCGTTAAAAACTGATACGTGTACTTTTGTTTGATGGTCTGTCAAAATAAATAAAATTGTTGTACAAATAAACCTTCTGACTGTACTGTATCCTTTTGGAGACAGTGGAAACCAGCAATGCTTTCTGGAGCTCTTGGGAATAAGCTGTGGAGTCAGGGTGGGGGTAAAGTGGTATCACGGTGGGTGGTGAAAGACGTCATTAAAGATAATGTGTTGCAGCCTGCACCGATGCGCCGGATTATACAGATTTGAGGGTTTTGACCTGACGTAAACAAGAAATGTGGTAAGGTTTTATTTTTGCTCATTCTAAAAGATGTAAATATATTTTTGATTTCATTGTTTTATTTAAAACACATGTTTTATGTGGATTTATTAAATTACCCAAACGTACGTATTTTATTTTATTTGGGCTTATATATATTATTTTGTATTTAAAAGTGATAAAGTAGGTGTGTAGAGGTTTGACGACCTCTGTGGCGCGACGGCCAAATAGCCGGCTGAGGCGCAAGAAGTTGCGGGTTCGATTCCAGCTGTGGAATTCCGGGTCTGGGTGTTGTGGGATCAATGACTATGTATGTGACTGTTGGGCGTTATGTTATATAGATATTTGTAAAATCCTATAACTTTCGGAGCATTTTAAAGTAAATAATTTTCATCGGCGTAATATTCCGACTATTGGGACTCCAGCCCCTCTATTCCCTAACTGAAAGTCACTCAGTGACTAACGTTTGATAAGTAAAATGACCATTAATTGCTCAAAATTAACATTTTATTTAACAAAATATGATGTACATACGTGAAAATTTAAGTCATATGACACTGAAACAGGATTGTCACTGTTACAACACGAGGCACGGGAAAAATATTGTAGCACCCTGCATAAGGCTAGCAAAAATAAAAAAAAGTTTTATTATTGTATCCAGTAAATTGTATAATAATATTCCAATTGACATGAGAAATAAGAGTGACATGGAGTTTTTTGAATATATTAAAAAATATTTATTATTTAAAAGTTATTATAAGATTGACGAAGCTTTGGCTGATAAATCCATATTTTGACATATTGAAAAGAGAAGAACTGATTCAGTCTTTTAGAATTTTATTGGATTTACAAAATTACGATGTAAATTATAATATTTAATTTTGTTATTATGGTTTCATAGTCCTAGTTCATAGTCTGAAAAAACACTTGTGACAAACAGACAGACAAACATCCAGGTAATAACCTCACTTATAACAAATTTAAGCACAGAATTCACGACTGCATTACGTTGTTAAGCATCCATATTGAGTGAACTAAAGAGCTTAACTACTTAAATACGTATGTACATGTACTTAAATATAAGTCACTTAAATTTAACTTAAAATTTAGTTACCTACTTGACAACTTAATACGGTAATTTTGTAATATTAGATTTTATCAATTGTTTCATGTTTTTGAAGTTTCTAAGTGCATGCAAGTGTCAAAAGAACAATAAAGTTTATCATTATCATTAAGAATTGTCAGTTGATAGTCACCAAGTATTACCATGTTGTGTGTTAGTATTATGGTATTACCATGTAATAAACTGTGACTTTTCGTTGTTATAATATTTTTTCATTTTTTTTTTCATTAAGTGAATTTTTTATAAATAGGGGGGCAGGCCTACTTTTAACCAATAAAATGGAAAAATTACGACAAAAAATACACTTTATAAAAGCGGAGCACTTACACTAAAACCTGGGTTATTACTTACTCGTCCCAGCCATTAAACTGCGACCTACTTCATTCCATTTCCCTCATGCATTAGTGTGATTTTGCTATTTTTCTCATGCAGCACTGACACGCCACTCAATACTCCACCACTCATATTGTATATCATCGTATTAGACCACATTAACACATCCCTCAATGTAAGGTACAATGGGGAGTTTTCACGGAGCCAATTAAAAAGAAAAAATAGTTCTTAAAATTCCTGTAGATGGCGATGACTCGCAATGGTTGTGTCTTCTGAAGTTTTTGCTAAAGCACCACAGAGAACAAATTCTCTTTGTTTTATCTTTTTTCGTCCAAGTTTCGCGTTGCGATTCCATAGCTCGTTTTTCAAGTCTACAATGGGCCTGTCTACTTGGTCCGGCTTCAAAAATAACAACAAAAAATTATAACAATAACGTAACACTAACAAATATATCAGAATTTCAACAAAAACTTTACGTAGATACTTACTTTACTTCACCAACAAACAGCATGAGCGAGTGAAGTCAGTGACACTGACTGTTGGTGGCTGACCGACAAAATTTAGACAACCATTTCTAGACTGCGCCATCTATGCATGGATTTAGAACTATTTTCTGACAGCTGTCAGAAAACTTCCCATTTCAACTGCCAAGCTTTGAAGGCCAAAGCACACCGGACTACCAAGCCTAGGCTAAAGCACACCGATACACGGCAGCACGTAAACAAGCGCGTAGTGACGCGCGTAGACCCTTGACACCCTGACTGACGCTTGACAGCAATGATCGCAAAATTTACGCCTGTTGCAAATCTGTCGCGAGAATACGGGGGCGGGTTACGTATACGTCCACGCTTACGCGTTAGTTTGGTGTGACGTCCAATGGGGAATATCATTGAATACAACGTCATCACTGCCGCGTTGACGTTCCGCGAAGGGTACGCAGCCTGCAATACGTAACGTCACGCATTACGTACACGTCACGCAAGCGGTGTGCCACGTCTCATACAGTTCCATACACTACAACGCAGTGGTATGTACACGTGCACGTCTAAGTTTACGCGTACGCAGTCGGTGTGCAAGAAGAGTTTATGAATTTAGAGCTGTTCCAGGCTCATGAGCATGAATTATGGATTTCGATCTTTCAGACTCATCAAGATGTTTTATGGCAACATTTGTCCTTGTTATAAATTTTCAAATATTTACTGTTGCTTGCGCGCCCTATTTGACCTTCAAATACCGTACGGATGCGTATTGGTTGTAGCATGTACGAGTCTTGGTGAATCGTGGCTTATACCTATTTGTTGTTGCAGTTTTATGAGCCTCTCCGCCAGAGTCATAAAGGTGGGATAATTAACCTCTTTCGTGATTACGATAGACCAATTTAGCGCAACACTACCCATCAGGGTTGCCAGATGCACTTTTTATTCTGTCACGTAATATAAATATAAAGGCAGATAGCGCTGTTAAGGCTGTTAGTATTAAGGCTTTTGCGGTAAGGAACCCTAAATGGAATGATATTCTGTAATATATCGGTAAGTACATTGCAGGGGTAGTTAACTAAATTCCAGAAATAAGTCTGTTAATTTTTGTCAACCTATAACGAGAAACCTAACGCTTAAAATGGTACTTAACGCATATCTAATTTCTCCATTTTTTAACCAATAATTTTTATATAATTTAAGTGTGCCGGTAAATAAATTGAAAGTGTTGTTCTGATTTTTAGATTCCATTACAAACAAACAATATATTATTATGCGTGTTAATAAAATTCAAATGAAACAATGTCTTTCTTGTCTCTGGGCATTATTTCAACGGATCAATAGGGCCATCATTCTCCCATTAAGTTCTATCCAAAGACAAAACTTTGACAGTAAAGGGCCCGATAATTCAACCGTAAAAATATTAAAGCGAGAAATGTCGGGAAAGTAGAAAAGTTTTCTTGTTGGCGGGTACTTATAATGTCTTTTTGTCATGGATACCGAAGTTGCTTTGATTTTTCTAGTCAATTAACTTTATCGTGTTAAAAGGCAATAAAATGTTAATTGTTCGGGAAGGCAGTCAGGTGATGTGAATTCATGAAATGTTTCGAAGAGCTTTTGAATTAGGGTACAGGTTACGTAACTGGTACCGTACCTAAAGTACTTAACTTAACTTTTTGGTTGTTTCCTGTTTTGTCTTGGTAGTACGGAAAGAGAGGGTTGAGCGAAAGTAACAGAAGTAAAGCTTAAAATGGATGCTATATATTAAGTTAATCTTCCTCTATGAGACTACCATAAAGATGTCAAATATAGAACAAAGCTACATATTTCACTGAGCGTAAATGTTCTCAGACTGTACCTACATCTTTTAGCTAACAATTACTTGCTGAAAATCAACGCACTACCTGAAGCATAAGTACTAGCGACCTCAATTTGGAGGATTTCTCCTTTTAACTCCACCTTACACCCTTTTAAAAATTGAATCTCTATCTAGAGGGACAATATAGTATGTAAGAAAAATTACTCAACGCGGAAAAAGTAGCTGGAGTTACACTTACAACAAAACAACATATGTTATGCACTGAGAGGGATGTAAAGGCAGCTTCGCTACGCTCTGCCTATAATTTGGCATACGACAGCATAAAATGCGTTCTGCGTCCAACTAGGTCACACCGCGTCACCACTATACCCAGGCCCTCCCTGCTAAGCAACATCTCATCAAACCCTTCTATTTTAAAGCAAAGGTACACGTAACGAGGCTCTGAACATTCTGGTGGGTACCTGGATTTGGCACGCGGGTTGTTCGATATTTAAAAATATTTTTTTTCTACGAGGTTTGGCAGCATTTTTTCTGATTTTAGATGTTGCCAGTGCTGAAAATAGTTTTTAGTTTTATTGTACTTACATATTATTTGATATTATTATAACTAGTGGTTCGCCCCGAACTGAGACCTCGCGATGACACCTTTGTCAGCCATTTCCATAATTTCCATTTTTTTTTAATTTTCTCCTCGAGGTAATTTCCTACACATCATCGAAATAACTTTTGAATAGCACTAAGCAACGGGGCTTTCATACCACCAGAGACAAGTAACTTGTCTCTGATACTACATAAGTGCCTGTTACGAATTAATTGGTAACGTCCTTTTGACGAAATCATAGAACTCCAACGTCATTCAAATTCCTAGAAATGGGAGGTCAACAACGGATATTATATTGGTTTTGGTTTTTAAGGGTACATGTCTCGAAATTCTTCAATTTCAGACTTTTCCCTGTAGTTGTGATACAAAAGCCACAAGCATACCAAATTTCAGCATTGTGGGATTGCTGGAAGTACCCTAGAATTTTCGATTTTTACGTTTTTTATTTTCCCTAATATCTCGGAAATTACTAAGTTTAAATACTTATTAAAAACAGTTTTGAAATGTCCAACCAAAGCGCTTTCATTAGACACCCCACTTGATCTGACTGTCTAACGTTTATTTTTTTTACCCCTCTTGGACCCCAATATCTCAGCAACCCCCTGACCGATATAGCTCATAACCTTACCTACAAATTGTACCAATACTATCTACCCCCATACCAAATTTCATGAAGATCGGATTAACTGTTTGGAAGTTTTCATCGGACAAACATACATACATACATACATACATACATACAAACGCCGATTCTTCCAACTTGACTCAGAGAACTCGCTTCGCTCGTTCAATTATAAAAAAAGCTAAATATTTTGTGGCTTGTACTAGATTCAATGACCTAGAGAGTATGAATACTTACCCATTTATTGCTTAGAATAAGCACTTGTAACTGATTTAAGTATTTTTAATTAATTGATTACATCATAATTAGACTTTGGTTTGACTAATCTGATTCAAAGAAAGCCCACAACACCAATAACAACTTAAACTCTGAGAAAACGTACATTTTACCAGAGAAAACCCTACAAAATTTGCCATAAAACCTCATTTTAGCAGATAATTAAAAAGCCTAAAACCTTTTCTCAACTTAAAAAGGCGCCAGAAAGTCTACAAGAAATGATAGACTGGGTAACGTACTTTTCCTGCACCCTATAATTTAAAGCCCTCTCGGTATTTTTTGGAGGAAAAAGGTTGTAATTTCGTGTCTGGAAAAATGGTTGCCATCAGTATGCCTACGTCGTGAGATAAGTGGGGGTATCTATCAACGAGCCGTGGAATGGAGTAAGTAAGCAAGCTACAGAGTAAAAGTATGAACATAATTATTATGAGTCTGAACATCAACTGTCCGCGTTTTAAATTTGCTGAAAAAACTATTTGCTGAACGTCAAAAACCAGCCAGATATGGGAACTAAACCTGGAACCCCTTGTTTCACAGCAGTTACTTGTCCGCCTCACAATAAACAAAAGCCAGTTTTTTTTTTTAAGTTTTACCCCTCTTTGACCCCAATATCAGCTCAAGAACCTCCTGAAATACGTAGCGTAAAAATTTTACCAATAATGGTAGCGATATTGTGCAGTATTATTTAAATTTAAAGTGCGCTAAATTGATCGTGCGCTCTTTCTAATAGACTGAAATAAAAGGGACCGTAACAGTTTTAACACAGTTTAAATTATAGAATAATGCACAAAATCGCTACCACCATCTACCCACCTACAAAATTTAATGAAGATCACATAAAAAGTTCTAAATTTATCCTCAGACTAAACTATACATGCAAATGTCAACTCACACAAGTTGACTCAAAGAACTCGCTTCGCTTGTTCAATAATAGTTCTAGGCTCTCTTCTCTTGCTCTACATTTATGTTACTCTTTGAGCGTGGAACCATTATTATGAATAGACATTGGTTGGAAACAAAACGAAGGTTGTTATTTCGTGGTCCAATGTTTTATGACTGAAACTTTGCTTTTAATGGAGGTTTTAACCACACAATGGAAAAAGGTTCTTATGGTTTGAAAGTTCATGGGTATTCAGTGTTTACGTCTGTTAAGCTTAATTCGTAGAAAACTTTACAACTTTACTCGGTCATAGCCTAGGTTACTTGATAACCTCAGAGGTGCGGGTTCGATTCAAAATACGGGAGCAAATGTTGCGAGCAATGATTTGCGCATATTTGTTCCGGGTTTGGGTGTTGTGGTACCATTGTAAACTAAGTGTAGTTCCCGATAACCACGGCATGGGGAATCCCAGTTTGGGTTTAGGATTATGTATGTGGTGTTGTTTAGAGCTTTTGTAGTTGTAATCATGTAACTCTTATTTTCATATACCAACAAAAATAAAAAATAAACTTTTCATCTGTATGTCTCAGGGTCGGCAGCGCGCGTGTGATGCCTTTGGTGTTACAGGCGTTCATAGGCTACGGTAACTGCTTTCCATCTGGTGGGCCGTAAGCCCATCTGCTTGCCAAGTGACATAAAAAAAAACAAAAGCAAAAAAAACATTAAAAAATAAAATAACGTACAATGGGCGGTCGTATCGCTAAAAGCAATCTCTTCCTGACAACCATCTGTTATACTTATTTTTAAATGTATTTCCCTTTGTTTTATGTGGCTATGTAAATAGTGAGCCACGGAGACAACATACTTAAACTCTGATAAAAAATAATTCTTAAAATGTACGATACCATTTGACTTACTTATTATTTACACCTCATTAAGTTCCTCATAAAATTATATAAACTCGCACAGAATGCAAAGAATGTTTAATATTTTTACTGTTATAATAACAGGCACTCAAACGCTCATATTACTCTGGTGTCGTGTTAACCTATTATTCCAATTATGAAAACATGGTACTGGGGTAGTAGAATATCTTCTTGCTTTAATTAAGTATGGAAGACAAGTTATTATAGAGTTAAAGTTTTTTTCTATCCGAAAGGTTGCGAAACTAGATTTTAGAAATAATTTTATTTAAGGGGCCTGCGAAGGCCACAAGCAAATTCAATTTGAAGCGAGTGTCAAAATCAGCTATCCATGATGCGCCATCATGGTCATGCGCCCATAGTCCCCAATTAATAACTGGATCGTTTATTAAATTGTTCCATATTCAAAGTTATGTACATTTATAATCTGTGGATACTACGAAGTCTTTAATGCCATTACAATATTTAAATAGACATCTCTGAGTACACTTGAATAACTGTAAACACCAGTTTACATTAATATATATTTACCAAATCGATTGTGTCTTTTATCATCATTATCAGCCTATAGAAGTCAACTGCTGGGCATAGACCTCCCCCATAAAATACAATAAAAAACGATAATTGGCCGCCTCCGTCCACTGACTTTATTTGGTCTATAGAGAGCCTTCCTTCCTACATGTGTTGTCCGGTTTATGGTCCCAACGGTTATCAGTTCTGGGAGTTATTTGGCCTGCCTATTGCCTTGCTCATTTTGAGAGCTATGTCAGTGATCTTATCTACTGACATGTAGCTCCAGATGTGGCTTAAATTCCTCCATTTACCTAAAACCAGTTTTTTAATTATAACATCGCTGGTAAATTCAAAATGAATTCTCATATGGTTGCAATTAAAACGTTATTTGAATAGAATATAATAGAAAATTCCTTTATTTCAACCGTATACATTTCGAAAGGCTGAACAATATTTGGAATGATGAGTTCTCGATTACTTGTTGACTTTATACCTATTCTGAGAAGATTAATTTTTCAAACACAAAAAATTGATCTCTAATGTTATATGTATTTGTAAGAAAGTAGGTATACGTTCTCAATTACTCGTTCGCTTTATATAATAGGTATAAAAATGATAATTTTACAGCAACAGAGAATTCTTATGTTTAAAATTAATGGGTAAATTGTTCATATAAGTTTTTTAGTTTCGCAATTTTCAAATCAACTTAGAAATTCACTGTCATATCTTTATAATGCATTGAGTTAGAAGCTTGCTTTATAAATATCACTTTATATTCGATTTAGATCACGTTCGTCAGATCACTTTTTTTCCGTATAGGTCAGAATTAAGAAACTGGTGACGAAACAGCAATTCTCATGACTCCTCGTCCGTCAGATTCCGCTTTAGTCAGATCAAAAAACTTATAGGTACTTGATAAAAAAACATTTTTTTTTATAATTTTGTGAAGAATATAGGTGTAAGCACCTTTTTATGTTTAAGTTTATAAGTACCTACACTAAAGTATATTTTTAAATTTTGTTTTATTTGTCATGACTATCATTAATCGGATTAGGATCTTTTATTTCTCTCTCCCTGAGAAGAAACTGCCGATTTATGACAAAAGTGGAATCAGACGAAAGGATCATTAGAGGTTATCCAAATTCCGTCATTCATGACGAAACTGAATTGAAATTATAAAAAAAACTGCTTCTGACGAAAGTGAAATCTGACGGACGTGATCTAAATCTTAAATTCACGAACCTTTATATTTGATATACATTTTAAGTTGATACCATTAGCCGTTCCTGAGAAAAAGGTTCTTGACAGACAGACGGACAACAAAGTGATCCTATAAGGGTTCTGTTTTTTCCTGTTGATGGACGGAACCCTAAAAAAGAGATAGCATGTGATCTGCGTTATCTGTGTTAGCACACTTATGCATTTGTGTGCTATAATCGCGAGGACGCGCTCGTTAAACTGTTTATAGACGCGAGTCAGCTTGATCACAGCGGAAATACACCAAAGAGGATCCAGAAAGGCTTCGCCAACATTGACATTTGTGTCGTGTAGCGAACTTGCCAACTCCATAAAGCTCAACTTCATATAAATAAATTGGAACCGTCTGGTGAAAGTTTTAAATCTAAATGACTAAAAGTTTCACTCTACGGTCAATGTTTACTGGCTTGATTTTAATTGTAGACTGTTTGCACAAGCTACGTATGTGTATAACTCATATTAGGTAATTGTTTACACAGTTTGACTACATATTAAAATAGCAGATTTATTTAAAAAGTCATAAAGGAGTTGTTCCAAGATGTATGGAGCCTAGCCCTTGTCGGTGTACACTTGTGTAAACGTGGCTAAATATATGTAAAGTCTTTTCCCATTGTCATTTTTTGATTATTTCGCTTCATTTAATGCAGGTTCCTAAAATATCTTTCTCACGGAGAGCAACACAAGACAAAACAATATTGCGGGGCGGATACAATTTACTCTGTGGTTAAATGTTTCGACAGCTGTTGACAACTTTGACCAGAACTGCATTTCGTTCGCGTCTTGGCTCCATGGTCTTGGAGCAAGGAAAATATTTTCGCGTAGAACCGAAATGTTGATTTGAAGAACTTTGATGTGATGATTGTAATAAAGCTATAGCGTAGGCAACACATTCTATGTAGACACACACTCCCAACGAACGAATAAAGCAAGCAACCACAGAGAAATAAACGTGACATTCCCTGTCATGACTGCCCAGGAAAATATGTTACCGTTGTAAAAAAAAACGAATTTTAAACATTTCTGTGCAGTAAATTATGCTTCAAATTAGAGTAAGAGTATTTTTACGATAATCACTGATATATACTATACACTATACTACTGATATACTATTTTTTCGCCATTCTCTGTCTGGTGTACATCGATATGAGCCATTTTGGAACATGTCCTTTGTTATCCATTATGGTTAATTTTCTAGACATAATTGACATTATCCTACTAGCACGCAAGACAGTGAACGCGGTCGCGACCAGTGCTCATGATGAAGAGGCTTCAGGGGGGTTAGTACGGGTTTTGATAGTTTCCGAAACTATAATGAAGTTTCGTTTTCTTCCATACATTTTACTTGCAGCGCCCCTAGCGAAAACGAGAAGAAAACTAAGGACGCTGTGAGTAAATGTATAGAAGGAAACGAAACTTCATATCGTTTTCGAAAACTATCAAAACGTACTAGACTGAATTCATTATCGAAACGTCAGCAAAAATGAAGGAAAACAGTGGTAATTAACCATTATTACAAGCTTTTATTTAACTTGCAATGTATGTATGTTTGTCGGGGTGGAATCTTGTAAATGAATTTTAAATCAGTTATCTTTAACCGATTGACCTGAAATTTTTCATGCCTGTCAAGTTCAGATGACAATACAATATTATGGTGACGGCGAGCTGATCTGATGATGGAGACGAAAGGTGGACAACGGAACTCCTCGATGACTTGTAGTAGCCTGGGAGTTTGATCAGGTTCCGATAACGATTATTACACTATTGATGACTATATTAATGATAAAGCCGCGTGGCCTGATGTCGCTCTGCCCCTCGACTGCTAAAATGGAAATTTGCAATATCTGTACTTACCTATTTACATGTTTGTATTAGATTATTATTTATGAGTATAACAAGCGTAGCGTGTGCTGTCTTGCATATTTTTGCTGATGTTTATTTACTTTTGACTACCTTCCTAAGGTTTTTAAGTTCTCATTTACTATGTATCAGCAACTCCTTGCTCCAAGGCACCACACAGGCGCTTCTCACCTAGTGGTAAGACGGACCATTTATGTAAGCCAAGCCGAGTTTGTTGCCTGATTCTTCTAGGCTTGGTCGCGTTGGAACAGGAGTAATTTAATTTTATATAAGACGATTCAAAATGATCCTTGTAATTTCAATGAATAAAGTTCTTTTTGACTTGACTTAACTTAACAAAACGAATTTAACAAAAGCTTGTTATGAAAAATAAATTTTTCAACAATAAACTTATTCCAATTTAAAACAGTGAAAGCTCATTATCATTAAACTCATTTGAAAATTACAATCTAGAATAATCTAGATTCTACACACTAGAATGCAGTAATGCTTTAACTAATAACAATAACGTAGCTTCCTAGAAAGCATTCACCTAATGCCGTTAAGTTTCTGGGTTATCGTCACGAACGTGATAACGCAGCACTTACCGCTATGCGCGCCACCGCTTCTTACTTTGTGACCACGAGCCACGACAAACATAACACACATAACATAACACCTAACAGTAACATCCTGCCCCCCCTATTCTCTAAATGAAAGTCACTCGGTGACTAACCATTGACAAGAAAAATTACCATTAATAATTGTCAATTCTTAATGATAATTTTGAGCAATTGCTGGTAATTTTACTTGTCAAACATTAGTCAACAAGTGACTTTCAGTTAGGGAATAGGGAGGCTAATCTCACACTAGAATTCCCTGTGTCGTGGATATCAGAAACTACGAGTACCATAGTACCACAACATCCAGACCCGGAACAAGTTAGTTCACTGTAATTTAAAGCTTGAACACAGCTTGAGTTCTAAATGGTCCGACACCACTAAACAGCTAAGTCTGTCGTAAATCTCTAGACTGCATTGTTATTTTGTGGATCTTAATTGCGTCGCAAATATCTGAGAAGTGTTACAATTGTTGCATCGTATAAAGCCAAAATTGAAAGGACATATGCCTAGGAAATCTAGATTCGACTAAATCAAGGTTTGAGGCATGTAGGCCTTGTTAACAACCTAACTTACGAGGGTATATATTGAAGCAATTTTCACTCACTAACACCTATTTGCGGATCTCTTAAGCCACGGCACGGTAAGTGAGCATTAGACTATTATAATAATTATGCTTGTCTACAGAGATCTCACATCAGACAATTTGGTAGAGAACATATTCGTAGCAAGGTGCTACGCCGTAGAGTTTCCTTATTTAGGGATCTACCCCCAAATTACAGTAGTAAATGGCAATGGAGAACGCATCATTGGGGATCATTTTGGCAGCCTCAGCGTTGTCCAAATCTTTTGAAACTTGAAAGTAGGAAAGAAGTTTCTCCTATTCAAATTTCATAACATTTAGATAGCGCTGAAGCTGCCAAAATTATCCCCATTGTTGCGTTGATTGGGGGCCTGGTATTTATGGGTACACGAAGAAATACAAAATACGTTTGTGTCCTTGATCTCTCAGCTAGGTCGTTATCAATAAACTTCTGACGAAGTCGTTAAATTTATCATTGCTATAACAACAATAAAACTGCAAGGTTACAATATACGTCATGATGCACTTGCTATTGTGTGGTTCGAATACTAAGAAAAGCTTGTATAAGCTTGTGTTTAGAATGGAGGTCAGTTTTTGAGAGTAACCTTATTTATTGAACATTAGATTTTGTTGTAGATTTCCGCATTTGGGAATAAGAATGTTGCCCGCATTGTAAATGCGTACATGGAAACGATCTTAGGCATCTACGAATCACAAACATCTTAAAATCCCTTCGGCCGTCTATGTACCATAGTTTCGTAACCAGTTACGAATGAGAAAAAAATATCTTTCAACGAAACCAGTTTCGTACAAAGAATTATATTTCTGTATACGAAACCACGGTTCCGTACAAGTAATTTATTTTTATCGTTCGTCGAATCGTATATTACTAGTGGTTCGCCCCGAACTGAGACCTCGCGATGACAGCTTTATTAGCCCGACTACTTAAGTAAGACATTTCCATAATGTCCATATTTTTTTTTTGTAATTTTCACCTCGATGTAATTTATCGAAATAACTTTGAATAGGATTAAACAACGGGGCGTTTATACTACCAGAGACAAGAAAGTTGTATCTGATACTACATACCGGTTAGTGTATCAAGTACCTGACGAAATTAATTGGTAACGTCCTTTTGACGAAATCTTAGAACTCCAACGTCATTCAAATTTTTAGAAATGGGAGGTCAACAACGGATATTATATTGGATATGTGTTTTATAGTCTCAAAATTCTTCAATTTCAGACTTTTCCCTGTAGTTGTGACACAAAAGCCATAAGCATACCAAATTGTAGCATTGTGGGATTGCTGGAAGTACCCTAGAATTTTTGATTTTTACGTTTTTTATTTTCCTTAATATCTCGGAAACTACTAAGTCTAAATACTTATTAAAAACAGTTTTGACATGACCAAACAAAGCCCTTTCATTAGTCACCCCACTTGATCTGACTGTCTAATTTTTATTTTTTTTACCCCCTCTTGGACCCCAATATCTCAGCAACCCCCGGACCGATATAGCTCATAAGTTTACCTACAAATTGTACCAATACTGTCTACTCCCATACCAAATTTTATGAAGATCGGATTAACGGTTTGGAAGTTTTCATCGGACAAACATATATACATACATACTTACATACACATACATACAAACGCTTCTTCCAACTTGACTCAGAGAACTCGCTTCGCTCGTTCAATTAAAAAAACGAAAACATTAAATTAATTTCAAACAAGAACGCAATAAATCAAGGTATCTCAAAACTGAATCAATGTTTCCGTCTTTCTGTGAAATAAGTCTCAGCCCTGAAAGACCTCCTGCATAATCAAAACCAGAGCCAGATTGTCGAAAAAGTGAAAATACGTTAAGTATTTCTAACATGTTGCTACTTACTCATTAAAAAAATATCGTGTGAACTAAAATATTGATGCCGGAAGTTTCAGCAACTGCGTCACTTTTTAACCGACTTCATAAAAAGGAGGAGGTTCTCACTTCAGTCGTATTTTTTATTTTTTTAAATATTTGTTACCTATTCTCCTATTATATCTCCGTTGTTTATAAACCGATTTGGAAAATAATTCTTTTATTTGAATAAATATACTTCCAGATTGGTCCCATTTTTTTCAAAATCCAGTTCTGATGATGGAATCCATGAGGAATTGAGGGAACTCCTCAAATATTGTAGGCATACATATAGCGATTTTGATATTTTCAGCAACAAATCAAGCTTTTGGATTCAGAAAGTATCATAACCCTTTCACAACTTTGGTTTTTTCATCATTATTTTTCATCTAGATATTTAGTCGAATACAATGGCGGAAGTCGGTTTTTTAAATGAAAAGTTATTAAATTAAGATATAAACACTTCAAATATTTTTTTTTTAAAGTTGTAGACGCCCACTTTTGGACTAGGAATACAATGGGGGAATTTGCCATAATCACCACGTTTGGCTGATGGATTAGTGAAGAATGTTTAAAGTTTATATTATTGGTGCTTAGTACTCAGGTACTCAAGGTGGATGGTGCTGGTGAAATCCTTTAGTTTACGACATTTACTGGATTTAACAACAGCATCGTTAGAGAGTGTAAAACTACATAACCTATTTTCAAACTCTGTCTGGGTTTTGGTAGTTGTCTTAATAGTTAGCTTGGCTTGTCTTGTATGTTCGTTAGCCGCTACATTCAATAAACTTAAGACTACAAGTTTGAGTCTTGTACATTCGTTAGCTACTATATTAATTAATCTTACGTCTATATTTCTAACCCTTAGACTGTCTTTGATAATTGAAGCTCTGTTTAGTATGACTATATCTTTCAGACATGCCTGTATAAAGAATAAATAAATAAATGCTGGACATATCACACAACATTATCTAGCCCCAAGCTGAGCAGAGCTTGTGTATTATAAGCATGATTATTCTGTTTTTTTAATTGAAAAGAAAGAAAGAAAATACATTTATTCACCAAACTGTCTGTGTTTGCCAACATTAACCTAATGCAAATTATATTTATGTACCTACATTTTTGCAAATACATTTAGGACAAAAATATAAAACAAAGATTTGATAGGTGCAAGGATAAAGCCTGATTGGTGAAAAGGCAACGACTCAGCTTTTACTGCCTAGTACAAGAACCAGACGCTGTTTTGAATTACAACACAATCAAAAAACAACAAATATATTTTTTACAAACATACTTACCAGATTGTTTTAATTTCACGCCATATAGCACTATGTATTAACAAATCTTGATATGCCGTGCAAGTGCAAATATTTTAAAAGCATTTGTAGCTAGATTCTTTGGTATTTTTTCATGACGTTATCTGGTGATCTTTTTGAGCACGAATTGGACGATGCAATGTAGGAAGGTTTGATGGACGAATAACATTGAAACGGCCACATGCAGTCGGTAAATGTAGCCGACTCATAATCGTTTTTCGTGGCGATCTATATGGGAAAGCTTACCTTCTACACTTGGCCGTTCGCACACGAAGTAGTTATGCTCTCGACACCCTCGATCATTCCACATGAAGGTGGTTGCAGCTGGCGGGGGGCGGGGTGGGAACTCACGTCGTGCCTCTACACAGTCCTGGCCTGATGTTCCGTCGTCGTTGGGCTGACTGCTGTGTTTGCGCCAGCCTGGGAACCAGTCTGGAAGAGGAAGAACAGGTTAGATACTGCACATTATTATTAATGTGGGCTGTAAATGGGTTAAACGAGATTAGGTCAGCGGCTAGTTTAAAGATAAAGACAACGTACTACCTAACTACTTAACTAACTGACGTAAAAACTTTGGAATCTTCGCTTCGCTCTGAATTCAAAATAACGCCCTCAAAGAACAAAATATTACTTTATCCTCATGTAACAGAAATAACTATTTAGTTTTGAAGGCGCACAGCTTTATAACCTAATATCGTCAGATATTCAAAATTGAAACTCATTCAATGCATGTAATACAAAACTTACGCAATACGTTACTGATAATAACTATTTAAGAAATGTATTGAATGGGTCACAACCTAGTTTTCTACAAGCAATGTTACCTACTAACTACCTACCTATTTACTTATTTACCCGAACGACCTACTGTTATGTTATAAATACTTTAAGTTATATGTTTGTTTCATGTAGGTGACATACTTTTTGTCTTTTTGAGAATAAATTTATTTAAACCGAAATTTGATAAATTTGGAAGATACAGACTAGCCATTCTGTTTTAGATACAAACTGTTAATGAATTTCGATTTGATAAACAGATTCTAGCTCTTTGCGCCAGTAAAGGAAAAAGTCTAAAATTGAGGAAAGTAGGAAAAAGTTTCTGATACTCGAAAAGTATGTATCTCTGCTCTTAAGATTTCGAAATAATTTACGGATCGTAGCCCTCAGGGCGCGAGTTTCGCTCGCATTATGTCCGTGTTTTTTATTTTAAAGCCGAGTAATTACTTCGCTCCAGGCTAGGCTTCAGGAGGACCAGTGCCAGACCAGAGAAAAAGGCGATGAAGCATTGTGGCTGACAGCCATTTAATGTCAACGTATTGACTCTACAAAGGTTTAGTTGCAAAGTGTACCTTCACATTTAAACTTAACCTACATTTAAATTTTAAAAAGAATATCCTTAGGTTACCCGTTACCTCTACATAACTATACTTTTTTGTGTATATAGGAAACTCCTTGGAATAAGGATGCTTGAGTCCTTATTCTACAACTCTGATTTTTAATTTTAGACAATTTTTGTAAACAAATAAATGTCAAGATATGCCACTGTGTGTATAAGTGTCATGTATGTGTGTCATATGTTAATTTACACGTATGCTACAATCAAGACACTTATACTCACAGTGGCATATCTTGACATTTGTTTGTTTACAAAAATTGACTGAAATTAAAAAACAGGGTGTAAGGGAAACTCACAGCGGTATATGAATGTGACAGTGCTCATAGCACAAGAATACGTAATTCCAAAACGATGAACTCTTTGCAATTAAGTTATTAACAATGCAGGAACCGCTAACTGTGTAGAAACTTCTCCACTATATTATCATAGTAAATGCTTTGCGGCTGGGGACCTAACATACTTCAAGACGTGAGTGCATACGATATCTTAAGCCGCCGTTTCACTATTAGTAACACCCGGTAAACAATGCGAACACAATTTAAAAAAGTAGTCTGAACAAAATGATTGAACGACTGTTATATATTTTTTATTTGTGTGTTATGTTGTTGTTTTTTGTAAAAAGTATTTTGTAAGTTTTTTAATAATGCTAATAATTTTTGTAATTAATGTTAATTAGTGTAATTGGCTTAGGCCGTTGTAATTAATTAAATAAATAAAATAGACCATGGCGCCATTAACAGGCTATATAAAAAAAAGGTCTCAATGTCTATAAAAATCGCCAAACAACAAATTACAAGTATGCCATGGTAACTCAAAGATAATCAAAAAATAACAATCACAGTGAGATCGAAAATACCTTTCTGTAGCTCACGGCTAGCTCAGTGATTACACTGCAAGTTGAAACTCGTTCAGTACATAATATACCGGGTAAGACGCATCTGATTACGCGAACCCGATCACAAATCAAAACAAATCAAAAGAATTTTATTAATTGAAATCACAAGGATCATTTTAAATCGTCTTATAAATTAAAATCACAAAATGACGTAATCAAGTGGGACTGCAAAATAATAATATTATTAATATCCCATCTGATCATCATTATTTCTTGTAAATTACATTACTATGCCATCTTGACATCTCGCGGGACATCTCTCTTACGTAACCATGTTGCTATTGGTTTCAACCAATTTCAATGCTGTTTCTATTCGAAATGACGCTCTTGCGACCAAATTTACGCATTTTGCTTACAAAGGTAACTTAGATTTGGACTGCGTAAATTAGGTAATCGCATAAACGTTATTTCAAATAGAAACAACATTGAAATCGATAGAAATCATTAGCAACAGAATTACGTAATCACCCGACAGATCTTGGCTGACTCATCCGTCTTGTTCACAATACGTCAGAGTAAAAGCCGAAAACTGTAGCTTCGTCGTAGAAATAATAATTTTACAGCGCAACAAAGTATTCGGCAAAATTATTTGGTGAGGATAGCTCGCTGTTACCAAACTTTGAAACAGCTCCTTAAGTGGGACATAGAGGGCGTAGGTGGGTGGTTGGGATGGGGTTTAAAACTTGTTGATCTTATTACCTTTATGAACAAGTCTCGATTAGAAGAATTTTAATTAAACTCATGATACTGTGATGTGAGCCAGGGTTACTCGTAGCTTCTTCAAAAAGCTATTGTTCAATTACTTTTAGCAGTGGACTTCTACAGGTTGATGATAATGATGATGATATAATTTATTTATTTTATTTTTAATTATTGTATGTGTAATTAAGTTATATTTATACATTATCTGTGTTTATCAGTGAGGACCGGTAATTAGCTTCTCTGTTTCTTATTTTAGTTTACCTTACTCTGTTTCTAAATTATTTATTTATTTTAAATAAAGATTCTATCCTTTGGAAGATAACTAGGAATATAATAACCTTCCTAAGATACCTATCTAACTGCGACATATTCATTGATTTGCATAACCCTGAGAGGGCTTGAGGAAAGTGGGACGTAAAGTTGCCACAGTCGGTTGCTCTGCGGTTTCGATGTTAAACTTGTTGAATGCAAAGCTTTTAAACATAACAGATTTGGACTAGACGTCTTAACAATGCATTGTACTCCAGCCTTTCCCAAAGTGGGCGATAACGCCCCCTTGTGGGCGCTGCAGGCCTAAAGGGGAGCAGTAAGAGACCCAGAAAAAAAATGGTCGGTGCGCTCAGGTCTCAAGTTAACTCTTGCGGGTAAAAGTCTCGTTTAGAATGAATGTTTAACTCTCCGCTAATATAATTCACAATAATTAAATTATTTAATTTAATTTGAAGTTATAGTGGTTTTTAAGTAGGTGAAAAAATGGGAGCGCTAAAAAATAATTTATTCTCAAAGTGGACACTTAGACAAAATTTGGTGTTATTATAAAAAATGCCCTTAGTCTGGGTTTAAACCACCACTACCACCACCATAACTACCAGTCTAGGCTTAAATATCGACCTAGGGTATATACGACTGTAAAACAAAAGCAAATGGTTTGTTCTCCAGAAGCAACTTTCGAGCTAGATATGCCAAAAATGACATAAGCTTGGACTATCTTTGGTTTATCTAAAACCAGGCAGCCCCCTAGTTTAGCAATGGTCTATAAATTGACAGTTGATTGCTTGTTAGAGGTAAGAATTTGGACATCTCAATTGTGATGTGACACAATCCGTCAGTTTGATACTTTGGAAATTTGCGAAGTAGCGCGAGAATTGATTTCGGAAAACAAATCATCTGCTTTCGTATTTAAAGTCGCATATGCCTAATGTCGATATTTAATCCTAGACTAGAACGCCTGGACTAAATTCAGATTTAGTCCATGTTCTGTAATAAGGCCGGTTTGGGAACCCCTAGTATAGACTGCTGTCGGTATAGTGTTGACCATGCAGAAAGAATATTGTTAAGTACAGTTTTAGAAGATTGGTTTCGAAGTTGACTTAGAGGTGCGATTTTTGAATGTAGCACTGAGTGACTAAATACCATCAAAAAGGCAAACCATCGTTTTTAGGAGATGTACTGGAGAAGGCACTTGTGTTGATATCATAAGTATAAGAATTTTAGCTATCAATCAATTCCAATATACAGAAATTTGGAAATCGGGGATTAACGGCAATGTTACTGACGTTTAGTCACTTGATGACATTCAAAAATCACACCCCAGACCCTGATTTTTAATTTTAGACAATTTTTAAACAATGAAATGTCACTGTGTATAAGTGTCATGCATGTGTGTCATATGTGAATTTACACGTATGCTACACAATCATGACAGTTATACTCACAGTGGCATATCTTAACATTTGTTTGTTTACAAAAATTGTCTAAAATTAAAAATCAGGGTAGAGATATGAATAGAGTTTGTTGTTGTATTAGTCCAAAGGTTAAAATGTCCAAGGTATTAAAATATCCAGATACCAACTCCAAAAACATCATAGTGATTTTTGATTAAAATATATTTCGCGTTTGTCTTTGCGCAAAACATGACATTTGCGTAGTACATTAACACACACCTTACATACATTTTAGTGGATGTTTGTTTGTTTGTCATGTGACTGGTTCTTTTTTGGTCAGCCTGCGTTTAATCAGTCACTGGTTTGTGGTGTGGTGGCACTGAAAAAGGGCCTTGCATGTACTCTATGTGGCCTTGAAAAATAACTTAAAATGGCAGCAGTGTTTAGTAAGGTCTTTGATTAGGTATTCATATTTTACAAAATATATTTTTTGTTTAATTATAGCCTCTGAGTGAAATCTCCTCCATTTTGCCAATGTCAAATAGGTATAGGTATTATTTCATCAATAAAATAAAGGCAAGTCGTTAAAGTCCTCGGTTAAGTCATGTTCTAGTAAACCGATGGCAATTTTACTATACTCTGATTTTTAATCTTAGACAATTGTTGTAAACAAAGAAATATCACTGTGTGTATAAGTGTCAAGTGTCATGTATGTGTATATACACTTATGATACACATAAGTACATGACACTTAAAAACACAGTGGCATATCTTGACATTTATTTGTTTACAAAAATTGTCTAAGATTAAAAATCAGAGTTTATAATGTTCCTGGACAATTTCCACCCCTTCGAAAAGACACGCAATACACTTTGTATTTAAATAATTCAATACTACTAGCATTTTTTTTCTTCTTAATTAGTGTCGCACAACTTGTGCATTTGCCAGTTTCAAGTATTAATAAATTAATTGTAATTTGCAACGTTACACTCGTTCCAAGTGGTCAAAAGTCTCAGTCAAGTCATGTTTTAGTAAAGCGGTGGCAGTTTTACTAGAACTAACGAAATTTATTTCGTTAGTTCTAGTAAAACTGCCACTCCATTTTCATAACTGTTTTTCATAACTAGCTACGAAAAAGGAAATTTCCTTCACTGTTTCATAACTAGTTATTAAAATGGACCTTTTGTTCCCTTTTAATAACTGTTTTTCATAACTAGCTACGAAAAAGGAAATTTCCTTCACTGTTTCATAACTAGTTATTAAAATGGTCCTTTTGTTCCCTTTTAATAACTGTTTTCATAACTAGCTACGAAAGAGGCAATTTCCTTTACTGTTTCATAACTAGTTATTAAAATGGACGTTTTGGTCCCTTTTAATCGCTCCTTGCCCGTGGTCCCCGTTTAGTGGGTCCCGTTGACGGGACTACCGAAAAGCTTTTTTTTTGTGTTCCAGTTAACTGTACCACCGAAGATTCTTTCATTCCGTGGTCCAGTTGACATGATCACTGGACCATCGTTAAAAAATATCTTCGCTGGTACAGTTAACTGGAACACTCATTTTGTGTGAATAACTGTAAGGTATTTCACTTATTTTATGGCTCGCTGTGTCTTAGTTGTCACAACTCAAAAGCTAAGATCATAATTATGTCAAAATTGTCAGCTAAACATAGCTATTTACTTTTGACGTTTACCTATTTATGACATTAGCTATCAATTTTGATATTTCTTCTGACGTTTTTACCATATAATCACCACCTTTTATTTTTGTCAGGCTTACATGACTATAGTAGGGCATTTTCTAAATTCTGACATTTGACGTTTGGTGACAAGTAGATGTCTTTATCTGACATAAATTGTCACTTTGACGTCAGCTATCATCTATCTGTTTGGTATGGAAACTACACGATTTTGCTTTGGCTTACATGAATATAGAGCATTAAATTTTGACACTTAATGTCACTTTTAACGTTTGTTGGCAAGTAGACTTACGAAAGATATTTCTTCCGTGGTCCTGTTGACAGGAAAACAGAAAAAAAAAAAAATCAGACCCGCTAAACGGGTACCACGGGCATGGAGCGATTAAAAGGGAACAAAAGGTCCATTTTAATAACTAGTTATGAAACAGTGAAGGGAATTGCCTTTTTCGTAGCTAGTTATGAAAACAGTAATTAAAAGGAAACAAAAGGTCCATTTTAATAACTAGTTATGAAACAGTGAAGGAAATTGCCTTTTTCGTAGCTAGTTATGAAAAACAGTTATTAAAAAGGAACAAAAGGTCCATTTTAATAACTAGTTATGAAACAGTGAAGGAAATTGCCTTTTTCGTAGCTGGTTATGAAAAACAGTTATGAAAATGGACCAAAGGAAATAAATGCTTCGGCTCTCTATTAATGAGTACATGATAGACTTGTCAGTGTCACTCGTGTTCAGTTGTGCTCGCCCATAGTAATTTCTCGCAAAACACGCAAAAGGTACAAAATAGTCAACAAAAAAGGTTTTTATCCATAAAAACAAGCATTTTCGCGTGACTGCTCGTTAATAATAGCTTCGCAATCGAAAATATATGAGAAATGGGAAAAATGTCTACGCTGTGACAGGTATCATTTCTATTAAGTTTTTATTCATTTTGGACTTAACGTCGTCGGGAAAATGTATCCAGACGAAAAAGAATTTATTTTGTAGTTAGACAACGCTTTAATAATAATAATAAAATAAATGCTGGACATTTCACACAGCATTATCCAACCCCAAGCTAAGCAGAGCTTGTTTTATGGGTACTAGATAACTGATATACTTAATACAATACGTTACATATATAGATAGTTTTTATTATACGTAGAAAATACCCAGAACACCCTGAAAAAATATCTGGAGATTGTACAAATATTTGTTCCGAGGCGGGAATCAAACCCGCAACCTCCTGCGTTGTAGGCGAACCTTCGCCCGCCGCACCGCAGAGGTCTTTGATCCTAGCAATGATGTGAACAATTATATACCAACGACTTCAGCACAATTATCATCACCATCACCAGCCGGTAGAAGTTTACTCCTGAACATATAGACCTCCGTCAAAGAATGTCATGACAATCGAACTTCAGCCGCCTCAATCCACCGACTTCCTACGACTGTTACATTGTCATCAATCCATTTCGACGGGACTTTCTATACCTACTTCGTTGTCTAGCTCGTAATCGCAAGAATCTTAAGTCCTCAGCGGTATAACATAACATAACACCCAACAGTCACATACATAGTCCTAATCCCACACTCGGATTCCCTGTGTCGTGGATATCAGGAACTACGAGTACCATGGTGCCACAACACTCAGACCCAGAACAAATATTTGCTGATCATGCAAACATTTGTCCCGCAGCAAGAATCGAATCCGCACCTTTTGCGTCTCAGCCGGCTACGCGCCCACCGCGCCACAGAGGTAACACGGAGTATGAACTCTATTGATTTATCGTAGCACGGTAGAGTTTACGTAGTACAATTTTTATGTTTGTGAATTTAATCGTTTTTTTTTATTGGTAGACTTTACTTTGGAAGTTAAGCAGTATCTGTTGTAATTGAAAGATGTGTTGACCAAGACTGATTCATTTATTCCCCGAGCGTACCCACATAGTGCCACAAATAATCAATCAACTTACATGTAGGTACTTATGCATAACATAATACACGACATCATCACCATTATTTTTTTTTTTTTTTTTTACAAAAATTGTAGAAAAAAATATTATTACATAATAAATCAATGACATTAATTATTGACATAATTAAATTATTTAAATACCTACCCAGATTTTGAATAAGCAAATACATAGTTGGTATTACCTATTATAGTAATAAATGCATGCATGCTCAGGTGAGAATTTAATTTAATAATCACATGGAATTTTTCAATAAGTAACATATAATAATTAATATTTATTCCTTTAACACGGTATAATACTTAAACATTAATATTAGTTAGGTTTTATCCGTTACAATTTAATTTTTTAAGAGTTTTTTACGTGCTATTACAGCCGCCGTTCTGCGACTAGGACTGCGCGGGCGCTGAATTAGTGCGTCTGGTGAATTGGGAGTGATGACCTCGGCCGTCGATTGAGGTTTCTCATCATCATTGTGATCACTCTCACCTTGAGGGCTTAACCAAGTTTCCTCATCGTCACTCACATGCACACTAGATGGCCCCGCCAACGCATTATCATCGGCTGGCAGCTTAAGCAGATGCCGCCTATTTCGCCTGAACTGCCTGCCGGAACTGTCCGCAACGAAATATGAACGAGGTTGAGTACGTTGGTTGGTTGAATACGCGCACATTTACGTTTACCTTCGCCAGTCATAAGAACCGGCTGACCCGGCGATAGCTCGGGAAGACGTTTCGCCCGCCTGTCATAGTACGTCTTATCTTTCTGTTGATTACATAACATTGCATTGTAATCTTTATCATTGTCTCTGCTTGGTATCAATTTTCTAACATGAGATGGTAGTCTCGTATTGAGGCGACGCCCCATTAGAAGCTCTGAGGGCGAACTAATTCCATTACGTGGCGTTGCCCTATAATTTAAAAGACCTAAATAAAAATCAGAGCCTGAATTTATTGATTTAATCAAAATGTTTTTAATGGTCTGTACACTTCGCTCGCTCTGCCCGTTTGATTGAGCATAATTCGGTGAACTAGTAATATGCTCGAAATCCCACATTTTACTAAACTCACAAAACTCTTTCGAAGCATAGGCGGGTCCGTTGTCTGTTACTAACTTCTGCGGAACCCCATGTCTCGCAAACTGATCTTTCATGGCGGTTACCACCGCTCTCGTGCCTATGTTTGTCAACGGATTTACCTCTATATAATTAGAGAAATAGTCTACGAGAATTAAAAAGTATTTACCACCTGAAATATATCCGAGCCCACTTTAGCCCAGGGCAGGGACGGTATGTGATGCGGCATGAGCGGCTCGCGTGCAGGACGTGCCGCACGCTCTGCGCAGGCTCGGCAACGACGCACCATATGGCTTCCACGTCGCGCGACATGCCCGGCCAGAACATCACCTCACGAGCGTGACGCTTGCATCTGTCTATGCCCATCGTGTAACCGATTTAGCATTTCAGTACGAACACATTTTGGAATGTAAACTAAGTTATCCTTAAATATAATGCCACCTACGAATCCAAAACTGTCCCTGTAAGACCATTGTCCCCTGATTCGTTCGTCAACTTCATACTTATTATCCGGCCATCCTTTCTGGATGTACCTTATAAGCAGCTGACATTCTACATCGCTAATCATAGCATCTTTAATAAGATCTACCTTGCTAGCACTGAACCGAACATTTTCTATTAAGAAACACGACTGCTCTTCCACTTCCTCAGATACCTTATCCGTCAGCAGTTCTGGCAACGCTGCCCGCGATAATGCGTCGGCTACGTACATGTACTTGCCTGGTTTATATACCACACTAAATTCGTAGCCTTGTATGCGCAGCATCATCCGTTGAAGACGCGCAGGGATGGAATCTAGCGGCTTTTTGAAGAGCGCCTCCAATGGTTTGTGGTCCGATTCTACTGTGACATCGCAACGACCGTACACGTACTGGTGGAACCGTTCAAGACCGTAAACGATGCCTATAAATGAAATAAATGCTTTTTCTTTCTTCTTTCTTTCTTTCTTTCTATAACAACTGCAATATCTCATGAGTCAAGGCGCTCTAGCACGTGTGCTTCATATCATTGTTTTGCATCAACTTGAGATATGAACGCTACAACAAAAACCACTAAATTGACAATCAAATCCCTTCAAATTGAAACAACATACAATATAACATAATATTACATGACAACCCAACCTAATTGTATATGGATTACCTACCTATACATTGCACAGAATACTAAAAGTACTTTGTGATGTAGGCCTCTTTGTATTTATTTGTTTGGAGCCGAATACTGACTAATTTACACCCATTCATTCATTCAATCATTCGTTTTGTTTATCTGTTCAATTTCGGAATGATGGGATGCATTCGGTCTCAATAAATATTCATGATTGTATTTGGTGATGTTTGCTTGTTTAAATTAAAATGTGAATTGGGTTATATATCATGGAGAGCTTGTTTTATTGACACAAATACATGTTGTTGGTATTGCGTACGAATACGTTTAATTTTACGGTTCCGTACCTTAAAAGGTACCAACGAAACCATTATAGGATCACTCTCGTGTTTATCTGTCTATCAGTCACAGCCTATTTTCTCCGTGTTTACTATACCAAACTAGTTAAAGGTACAAAGGTATACAAAGTTAGGTAACCCAACCACGGATGTAGGTATAGACAATAAATATATGTTTGTATTGTTATAAGAAAACGTTAATAAATGAACTAATTCTGATTTCGGGGTTACAAATAAATTATCTTATATTTAGTTTGAGGACTAAAAAATAAAAAAAAACGTATGTCATATTGGTCAAGTGACATATCAAACGAAAGGGCTCGTTATTAAAAATGCAAACATATTTTTCTATAATTTTCTAAGTTTAGTATAGTTTTGTTTAAAAGATATTAAAAAAAGTATTTCAAAAATTACCATTCTATTTCCAAAACTACCTTCTGAGCGAAAATTTAGAAAAAATGCGGAATATAGGGCTTTATTCAAAGTTAAAAAAAAAAAAAAGTTAAAAGTTAAAGTTTAAAGTAGTTTAAAGTTTAGTAAAACCTAAATGAAAATTTTCTGAAAATGAAAATCCAATGTGTATCCAAAGATTATCGGCAAAACGGAAAATGTCCGCAAAGAGAAAATGCGTGCAAAAAGTTTTGATTGACTAATAAATTTAGTTGGTCTAGTGGTTACTAGCCTACTTATAAGGAAACCACTTCGCCCGAGTTTAACTCGCACTTGATCGGTTTTGGTTTACTTTTCGATGTTTAAAAAAGCACACGTTCTTATCTACCTACCAATGAGCACCTGCAGTAAGTTAAACATAGCTTAGAAGTGTTTTTGTGCTTTCACTGCCATATTATTTCAAGGTCACTTTGGCGGTAATCTCTGCGTCATCTGACAATGACATTGACATTTCAAATGACGTCACTGGCACCAATTTCAACCTCATTGCCAATACCCTGCTTTGTTGGGATTGGCACTCTCACTCAGCACGTGTTCGGCTAATGGCTTCCCTTCGCAAAACATTTGCTTTTCTTAATTACTCATATAATAGTGCAGGAGACATTAAGGATATTCTTAAGTCAAACTGCAAGTGAAAGAAAGAAAATACATATTTATCTTTTCAACTGAAGTAGGTACTTAACGTTGTTTTAGCGCAAATCGATATCAATGCCTACATAATGACATTGGTTATCCTCTGATAGTATAAGGACATTTTTACTAAACTCGGTCACAGATCTTCCAGTGCAGTGCACGACTACGTTATTGCCCGTCACTTTTGCTGGTAGTACTACACTTAGGGTGGTCATTTGTGAGATTTTTAATTGCAAAACCAGACCTTTTTTCAAAATTCTGTTTAGTTACAACTATTAATAGTATATTGTTCTACCTACACTATTTTTTGCATGTCATCATCGAATCTCGTCACGTCGTACTGGGCGTTCAAAATACTACTTAACGCCTTAATGCATGTATGGACGAATATAGGCACTGACTCTTATCAATGCTTTTCTAAAATATTCACTTATTCGCGGCGTCTAGACGCGGCGGCGTCAGATAATGGCTACAATTTATATGATTGTTTGATACATAGGCTCATATGTTGCAATTACATAGAGATACATGAAGATAACTGGGTTTGAATATAAATTAATGATGACCTCCGTGGCGTGGCGGGCTAGTAGCCGGTTGAGGGACAAATGTTTGCATGATCTGCAAATTATGTTCCCGGTCTGGGTGTTGTGGTACCATGGTACTCAAAGTTCCTGATACCCACGACACAGGGTATTCTAGTATGGGATCAGAACTTTATAAGTAACAGACGGGTGTTAAAATAAAAACAATAATAATTAAAACAAGAGTCTAAGGACACATTTGAAAATTATTAAGAAAATTAAAATGAGTCCACTCCGACCTATCGCAATTAGGGTACCGTTACCCTCGCTAAGAATATACCTTTTTTATACTACCTGGCAAGCAAACAAGCATACGGCCCACCTGATGCAAAGCAGTTACCATATGCCTATGGACGCCTGTAACACCAGAGGCCTCACACGCGCGCTGCCGACCCTGAGACAAAAAGATGAAAGTCTCATGTGTCTGTAATTTCAACGGAACCCGTACTCATCAAACCGAAACACAGCAATGCGAGCACTAACTGCTTGGCGGCAGTACTTCCCCGGACGAACTCTTTTCACAAGAAGTTATATTACTAACAATACATCCTACACGAGAATTACCTCTATTTGAGATATTAGAGAACTACAGTTGGGATGATACCGATCACTTTTGCTGAACTATAAAACAAAAAAAATACACCCAACAGTCACATACATAGTCCTGACCCCATGCTAGGATTCCCTGTTGCGTGGGTCAGGAAATACGAGTACCATGGTACCACAACACCCAGACCCGGAATGAATAGCTGGAGAACATGCATACATTTATCCCGAGGCGGGAATCGAACCTGTAACTCGTGCGTTATTCAATTGAATAGAATGCAGTGTAAATCACGTGACACAAGCTTAGATGTTTCTCCTAAGCTCTGTACCCTCGAACCCTCTCAAAGGATACCGCTAGGGGGCGTTTGATGACAATCGGCCAAAAGGCAATCAAGTGTTTCAAGAGAATTTGTAGGGTTTTTTGAGGTGAATCATAATAAATGTGTTTATTTTCGTATTGTTTGCTCCGTGAAAAGTCGTGTGTTTTTTTGCCAGTTTTTTTATGAAAATTGTTTCAGAGGAGATAACCGGTACGCGAACGAAGTTTTCTTCTAATTTCCACCACTACGGTTCTATATATGTACAGAAGCAGTAGACAAAGTAACATTCTAATAGCGATGACGCTAGTAGAAAAGTTCAAAATGTATGAGATTGACCTAAGCTATCGATATGTCACGTGGTCTTTTGTATTGTAGTACGGCTGTAGAAATAGAATCGCTTCGAAGCGAATGCCGTCTGGCTAGGCCTACTGAACATGTGTACAACCTCTCTAGCGTGGCGGGCGAAAGTTTGCCTGCGACGCAGGTCGTTGCGGGTTCGATTCCCGCCTCGGAACAAATATTTGTACAATCTGCAGATATTTGTTCAGGGTGTTCTGGGTATTTTTCTATGTATAATAAAAAAATATCTATCTATGTAATGTTATTGTATTAAGTATATTAGTTATCTAGTACCCATAACACAAGTTCTGCTTAGCTTGGGGCTAGATAATGTTGTGTAAAATGTCCAGCAATTATTTATTTACAAAAATTTCATGGAGTTTGAAGAAATAATACCAAAATTAGAAGCACTCCGTTCGCGTACAAAAGGACGAAAGCGCTCTACCGGTAAACCTCCTCTTAAAACAGAAATAGCTGGGAACCGTCCCATATACATTTAGTACATAATGTACAATTCCCAGCTGTTTCTGTGGCATATTGTAGAGAGGGCACTGTTGTCGATAAGCAATATAGTAACGGCAAAGAACTGTACATAGTGGTATACATCTAGAGACCGTAATAGCAACTGCTTTTAAGTGACCCGGGACAACAGCTCTATAATATACTTTTTTCTTCATTTTTCCCGTGGTTCGTCAGTCCGGCCAACGAATAGACCCCTCCATCTCCTCTCGTGGATGTGGTTAAAGTAGACTAAGGTATTACACCAAGGGATGGGCAGCAGCATCCACCGGAGTACTCAACATTAATACTTCGATCACCAATCCGCCTACCAAGCGTGGTGATTATGGCAATATCCGTCCACATTGTATTTTACGGGGTAAGCCTCGTCCAGCAGTGTACGTTTAAAGGCTGGTGATAATAACTTACGTAAAAGAACTCCTCTTGACGACCTCTGTGGTGTGGCGGGCGAAGGTTCACCTGCGACGCAGGAGGTTGCGGGTTCGTTTCCCGCCTCGGAACAAATATTTGTGTACAATCTGCAGATATTTGTTCAGGGTGTTCTGGGTATTTTCTATGTATAATCAAAAATATCTATCTATGTAATGTATTGTATAGTTATCTAGTACCCATAACACAAGCTCTGCTTAGCTTGGGGCTAGATAATGTTGTGTGAAATGTCCAGGATTTATTTATTTTATTTAACTTACGTGCAAAAGAGAAAGGGAGTCCGTCTGACCAGCGAAACTCTCCTTCGTGGACGGCATCAGTAGCTCCGATCCAGTAAACATCATCCACACCAGCACCGGGGCTGCAACAATAATTTACATAAAGACACATGTTGCAGCCTAGGAGTAGACCCCTCTATCTCCGCCCAAGGATATCGTAAAAGCGGATTATGGGATTACACCAGGGGACGGGTAATCCACCTGAGTAATTAACATGAATACTGTGATTAGCAATCCGCCTACCAAGCTACCAAGCTTTGTTAGTAGTAGAACTTCTTGTGAAAGAGTTCGTTCGGAGCAGTACTACTACCGTACCTATTTGTGCTGCCAAGCAGTATTGCTCGCATTGCTGTGTTTCGGTTTGAAGGATACGGGTGCCGGTGAAATTATAGGCACATGAGACTTTTCATCTTTATGTATATGGGTCGGCAGCGCGCGTGTGATGCCTCTGGTGTTGCAGGCGTCCATAAGCTACGGTAACTACTTTCCATCAGGTGGGCTGTATCCCTGTTTGCTTGCCAAGTAGTATAAAAAAGAAAAAAAAGCGCGATAATTATGCAATCTGGTATTTATGGGGGAGGCCTTGTCCAGCAGTGGACGTCTAAAGGCTGATGATGATGATGATGATGATGATCGCTTCTTCTTCATTTCGCCTCCAGCGATAAAAATAATGATAATAAAAGCATTAATAATAAATATAATAAATAGATGATGTCATGATAATTTAACAGTTTTACGTAGGCTTAAAGTTTATGGCCGAGTGATTGGTGAAACCATGTTATTTAATTGAACAACAAGGCGTGGGATACGAACTTAATTAAATTAAAAAACTAAGTGATAATGATGGAAAGGTCAAAGTGACTCGAACCATGCTTAATGCCATAGAAAACAATCATCATCATCCTCAAAACTTATGAAAACTAACTGATGGACTCGATGAACGGTCTTCATACACCGACTTCCAGTGACCTTTTTAATATACTAGCTGTGTCCCGCGGTTTCACAATAATGAAAATTGATGATGATGATGATAAAAAGTAGCTTATATCTTAATTCAGGGTATAAGGTATCTCCATTCCAAATTTCACTCAAATCCGTTCAGCCGTTTAAGCGTGAAAGAGTAACAAACATAGAAGGTATATTCCCAGCGTGCCCCACCTATCTGGCCTCTCTGGGGGACGCTGGGAATATACGATGGAGAGGAGGGTCCTTCCAACACTGTGTCAAAAACAATACTCACGAGTTCATAAGCAGCTGGTCCATAATTTCCTGTTGTCTGTCATTTAGCACACTAGCCAGGTGCCCACCTAACCTCACACACTCTGATTCGGCCTGCCTCCACGCCCTCTTCGATTCTCGAGCCACTGATATGCAAAAATCCCCAGAAAGAACCCACCCATATTCACAGTGCCCAACTACATCTTCCATGGGTTTATCCATCCACCATACTTTTAACCACATTGCTGATGTATTTTTCTTTGCCAAAACACTAATGTTTAGTCGTATAAAGTTTCCTTCTGAGACTATCTGAACATTTCTTAAAGGGTCTCCTGGTTGGGAGCAGTGTTTCCACCTAGACTGTCCATTCTGGAGTGACAGTTCCATTCCTCTACACAGCGCTTGAGCATCGTCATGTATAATATTCGACAGATCATTCTCCCTATCAATCATAGATCCCGTCCCCATTTGGAGGCGCAAAGCCACTCTGTTTCCAAAAGGCAAGTGGATTTTGTATGAGCAGAGGAGTTTGGTGGTCGGACCGACTTCGAACGAGCCGTTTCTTGCCGTCAGTAACACTTCGTGACAGTGGTCTACTTGACGGAATACCGCGGCGAACGTGGGTCGGCCATGAACTTCCAATGTGTTTTTTGTCGTTGATTGATACAGGAACCTCCTGTTCTGTATTGGTACTTGTTCCAGCTTTCCACAGAGGATTGGTGTGCTTGGAGCGTATCGGATGAAGCCAGCAGTACAAGGTACGTTCAGCTTGTGTAGTTCAGCCAAGATCGCGTATCTTGGTGAGGTCTGGGAGAGGAGTAGGCGACATCCATGCGTCCGGGGGAGGTGGCCCGAGTGGACGCGAATGTTGCGCGACGCTTTTAAGTGTATCGCACATTCTAAAACAAAAAATAACTTGATTTAGCAATTATTAAAAGTGGTGTACCTATAGAAAACAATGAAAAGATTCTGGTAGTACACGGGACTATAGGTATAGGTCTGTATGTAATATATTAATAGAGGGTGTTTATGATGGAGCGGAAATAGTTAAATTATGTTATACAACAGTTACATATACGTAGTCATGATCCCACACTAGGATTCCCTGTGTCGTGGGTATCAGGAACTACGAGTACCATGGTACCATAACACCCAGCCCCGGAATAAATATTTGCAGATCATACAAACATTTGTCGCGCAGCGGGAATCGAACCCGCAACCTCTTGCATCTCAGCAACTCACCCGCCGCGCCACAGCTTGCACAAAACAACTGTTCTAACACACAGAAATACAAAAACTTAGCGAAATGACAAAAAGTAATGCACAATGTGCGGTCTTATCGCTCATAGCGATTTCTTCCAGACAACCTTAGGATGGAGTGGACTATGTTGAAGAATGGGATAGGGTGTTATAATATTGTTTAAATAATTAACGATACATAACATTAAACATATTATAATCTATTTATTTTTAAATGTTATATGTAGGTATGTGTACCTACCTATATATATAATTTAAAAATAAATACAATAATTATAAATTTGTACACAACAAAAAAAACAATCAGCGCAGATGTAAACAGGTGTTTTTTTGAAATGTATGTATGTTGTGGTGTATGGGGATATCCGAATCCATAAGAGATACGGGAAAACTGTCTTTGGACCATCTTTGGCTCATTTTGTATGAAAACGATTTTGGCATAGTTATTTTGTTGGTCAAGCGTGAGTTCTCCATAAAAATGAGTTGTTTTGATCGATTTTTTTTTCATGCATATCGACTCAGCTTCATGTAAGGATTGTTTCATTATAACGGAAGAAAAAAATCTGAGCAGCAGAAGTTAGTCAAATTTAATATGTAGGTACCAGATTACTTAAAAATTGTATGGAGAACTCACGCTCGACCAAAAAAATAACTATGCGAAAATCGTTTTCAAACAAAATGAGCAAATGGTTCCAAAGACAGTTTTCCCGTATCTCTTATGGATTCGGATATCCCCATACTTTCCCATTTCAAAAAAACACCCTGTATAGTATAATTTATCACTCTGCAATGACTATGTTAGCTATTCATTCACCCGATTTTATATTTATGGAGACTACTACAGTCTCGTTAGAAACACCTTATATACCTAAGTCATGAACTCTGTCCTAGCGAAACTTACATTTTCACATTGAAAAAGTATAAAACGGGTTTTATTGCGCCCGTGTTCGTTTCAGTGCATATGTGATAGGCAATTTTGTAACAGTCCAGCTATAAAGCACACAATGTTGTCGAATACCTAAAGAATACAATGTTACAAGTGACGCGATAAGCCGTGAGTTCCACATAGAAGTTCCCAGGCTAAGGGCGATGCCACACGGGCGTTGCGGCTGCGCTGCGTCGTCACAACGCAATGATTTCAACGCAGTGAATGCCACACGAGCGCTGCGTCAACGCAGCTATGCTATGCTTTGATTGATAATTAAATTTTCAGATGGGTTCATTCTTTCCTTTGAGAGAACCGACACCTACATCGCATCCAAGAGCGCGTCAGATCATTTCATCAACCACTACAACGAGTAGGCCAACTCATATAAATGGGCAAAGTTACGTAAGTATAACCAGAACACTATCCTATATTCTCTACTAGCTTCTGGCCGCGGCTTCGCTCACCAGGATTACATTTAGGTCACAATTTTTGAATTATTCCCCGAAGATACACTTTTCTCGTTGTTATCTCTCTATGAAACATGTAAATTGGTGATTACAGCGTGATTGAGTAACAAACAAACACAAAAAATATAGAAATATGGATCTACTCTCGGTCAGCGAGAGTATAATAAGTACAAGCCAATAATGAGCAATACTTAGATTCAGTTAAATTTGATGACAGATTATTACTATATATTTTTTATACAGGGTGTAAAAAGACAGCTCCCGAATACTGAAGGTACCGGTAAATCTACCTATATCATAGCTATATAAAATAGCGAGAGTTCAACGCTCTCGGTCAGCTGATCGACGCGCTGCGCCAATATTTCTTAGGTGGTTTTCATTGCTGTTTTTGACGTTTTTATTTACTGACGTGTTTTTACTGATGGAAATTAGGATTTTGTGGTCATTTTATGATGTTTTATTGATATTTAAAGAAAACACGAAAAAAGTGAACATTTTTTTTCACTTTTTTTCAGCTTGAATACTTTCAGAATCATGGTCTGATTGCTATTAAATAATGCGTTGCCGCTGTCGTTTCAACGCAGCTCCCTTCCTTACCTCGTCTCCCCAGCCCCTTCTCCAGCCGGCACGGTGCAACCGGTAACGCCCGTGTAGCATGTCGTTCAGATTTGTATGTAGACCTACGGAGCGTGCAACGCAGCAACAAAGCTCGTGTGGCATCTCCCTAAGTGCCAGTATTTTTAGTGGCACGCATTCTAAGGCCGATACATTACTAATACTTAGCATTGTCCCTGTCTTTCTCTAACACTTCACTTCACTTCTAGTTAGTAACCTTATTGGAGATAGTATCTTCATTAAAAATATTAAGACTCCTTGAAAAAATATCCCACGCTAACTCCGTCCATGAGCCCCGATTAGAAAGTGATAGCGCTATTATTCACTTGAGCCCGAGAAGAGATGCAGTTTAGATTCTGTCCCGCCCAGAAGCACTCAGAAGTAAATGACGTAAGCGACATGTAAACTTCGTTTTGCTTAAAAGATAGCAAATATAAAAATAAATCATCTTCTATTTTGTTACGTGCTGTGATTTTCTACTGAATTGTATAAAAATTTACCGTCAATATCTTCTAGATTCGAAGGATGGACGTAAAAAAGTTATAAGGAGGGCCGGTTTCAAAAAATAAATCTATCGAGAAAAGTTTTACGAATCGTGTTTCTGATCTATGATTTCGTTAGATTACATCCTCAAGTAATCACTGTATAAACATCAAGTTTTTAACTTTTACCTTTACTGCGTGACAATGTAACGAAGTGACTCCAATGTCAAGGAGGCTCGTCTTCACGTCACTCTGAACATATATTATTATTTCGTATGTACACGTTTCACGATACGTGTGGGTAGGTACTAAGGAGACAATCTGCTATTGTATAATATAAAACACGTAAGCCTAAAATAAAGAATTACCATGCTGTGTTAAACAAATCATGACATAATGCATCTCTTGTGTCAAAGGACTACAATAGATCAAAGCGTCATAAGCGTTGCGGCATGCCACTGTCGATTATAAAAGCGACACATGTTCAACAATCTTCTATATTACATACATTGGTTACAGGTATCTGCACACGTGTTTGTGAATATATATAATATGTGTAACAATACTTGTTTATGTGTTTAGCGAGAGATTGCTTACGTTCACACTTAAAGGTAGATTGAGTGGAACGTTTATTCCTATTAGTGTAGTAGTGGAACGATTATTTAGGTACCTATCGAATACTTACTCGTAAAATGAGTATTTCATGTGAAACGGAGTAAGAACTTTACCGTTCGGAAAAGTAAATAAGATTATAGTAGGGCACTTTATGGAAAATTATGGTATCTTGGTACAATCATACAGCAGATGTCCGCTGCTGGACATATGCCTCTCAAATAAAATGCCACGACGAACAGTCTCAAAACGCCTACATGCGATCTTTATAATGTCCTTAGTCCACCGAGGCGTTCCTCTACTGTGTTGTCTGGTTTGTTGTCACCACTCCAGAGCCTTTGTTCCCCAAAGGTTGTCAGTTCTGCGAGCTATATGACGTGCCCATTGCCACTTCAACTTACCAATTCTGAGAGCTGTTTTTTTTTTTTTGTTATGGCTCTACAAGCTGGTATACGGCCCGCCTGATGGTAAGCGGTTACCGTCGCCTATTGACATCTGCAACACCCGAGGCATTGCCAATGCGTTGCCTGCCTTGGAGGGCCTTTTTCACATTCAGCTGTGTCGGTCATTTAGGTTCTTCTACGGATTCGGGAAACTCAGAGGGTAGCTCTCTCCATAGCCCGCTGTGTGACTTTGAGCTTATGTATGAAGCCAATGGTAAGTAACCACGTCTCAGTGCCATAAGTCACCACTGGCAACACGTACTGATTATAGACTTTTGTCTTCAGGCTCTGCAGTATTTTGTAGGGCGTAAAATATTGTTAATGAAACTATAAAACATCTAAGCGAAAGGCAAAAACAGGCAGACTGAAACATTTTTAAGCTGTATCAGCTTTGAAAGTTATTCAGGGCCGGTTCGACCATAGCAGAGCAAAGCGATAATGTGACGTCACACAATTTCCGTTCCGCGTTAATTGAATCGCGTGCAGAGTTTGACGATGCGATGTTAATTTGACACGATTGATTTTATAGTGTTTAACCGACTTCCAAAAAAAGAGGACATACATGACACTTTGTTTGCATAAAATGTCTATAAGATAAAAAATCAGAGGATATAGGTGCTTTTTACCTATATACCTACTTTGATTGAGGTATATATACCGATAGATAAGTTCAGAGACGGGACAAATAAAGTATTTTTATCAAAAAACTTTATCTAGTTATCTCGCTGCTAAAAATCAAATAATAAACTTATTCACCAAGTTCAAAAAGTAGCCAAAATACTAAAACATTCACGAAATTGCCGATACATTGATTGGCATAATCTTCATGATTGCATCAAAAATTCATGAACATCTTGGAACTGGGGCCGTACCATGAGCTCTTATAGTGATTCACTTCAAAAACTGTTTGGTACAAAATATCGGTTTCATGATATCCGCAGCTATATTTAAATTTAAATTTATTCATTGAAATAAATAAATAATTGCTGGACATTTCACACAACATTATCTAGCCCCAAGCAAAGCAGAGCTTGTGTTATGGGTACTAGATAACTGATATACTTAATACAATACATTACAATAGATAGATATTTTTCATTATACATAGAAAAATACCCAGAACACCCTGAACAAATATCTGCAGAACGTAGAAATATTTGTTCCGAGGCGGGAATCGAACCCGCAACCTCCTGCGTCGCAGGCGAACCTTCACCCGCCGCGCCACAGAGGTCGTCAATTTATTTGATTAATAGATTTAAAGGCCCAGTAGCAGAAGGTCTATAGACTTCTGCGATTAAAGTTATTCAATGATGGGGGATGTCAACGACTAAACGTTATTTTGTACTGAATAGTTTTTGAACTGAATCGCTATAATAATTGAACTGAAATGAACTGAATTGCTCATGGTAAGGCCTCTGTTATGATTAAATCAGAATTTCAATGAGAACCTACATTGTTCAATCTTGTAAGCCTATTACAGTAAGCTGATCCCTATCTAATATCTCTTTGAATTTAATTATAACTTCATATCCACAGGACTTTATTCCTATGGGGATATCCTTAGAACCACCTTCAGATCAAGAGCATCTACTAGGGGTATTCAGAGGTAATTCCAAATTGTTTATTTGGTACGACATTTTACAGTGCGTAGAAGAATTCTACGAATTACCTGAGGCCGTAGACAAAGTCTCTGAACTGTAAAATGTCTTTTTTATTGACATCATACCGATAGATAGGTACATTATTTAATTGTATTAATAATAACAATAATGTCTTATGAATATGTGCTATATAATATTATTTTATGTTATTTCAAATGGAAAATGGATTTATCAATAAAAATTTGTATTTGTAATTGTACTTGTATTCTTTTTTCCGCAATACGATGGCATAAACCTAACATTATCACGATCTAACATTCTCAGCACCAGCTTAACCATATTTAATTGGCAGTTCTGAGTACGGACGTCAGAAAATTCGTCTTCTAATTTCCCATCTCTAATTAGGTGGTAATTAAGAGATAATTAGTTAAAATGCTGATTATACTCAGAAGACAAAATCATTACCTAGAAGAAATGTGTCTTAGAAATTTGGGTTTTTTAGAAATCATTCTGTATACGACTCACAGAATCACTGAAAGCGATCAACATTTACACATTTAGCACAAAGACACAATACGGCCCGATTCGGTTATTTATGAATTCAGTATATGTATCTATGAATAATTCATGGACCAATCTGGTATAGGATGAAATCAGCGTTTTGGCTGCAACGTAGGGTCAGTGCACACTAGACTAGGTCACACACAATCAAAGATTCTAATGCCCTTCTACACCAATCTCAGCAACGTTATTTAAGCAACATCTTAGATAAGTGCAACGTATTTTTCATCTTTAATTGTAAGGCATAAGAGAGATAAGCATGAGCTTGGTAGCTGTCAAAGTTTACTGCAAACGGGCATTAGCCAAGTACTTTTTAACCGACTTCCCAAAAAAGGAGGAGGTTCTCAATTCGGTTGTATTTTTTTTTTTTTTTTTTTATGTTTGTTACCGCATATCTCCGGCGTTTATGAACCGATTTGAATTTTTTTTTTTATTTGAATAGATATACTTCCAGATTGGTCCCATTTTATTCAAAACCCAGTTCTGATGATGGAGCCCATGAGGAATTGAGGGAACTCAAATATTACAAATATTGTAGGCATACATAATGGCGATTTTTATATTTTCAGCAACAAACCAAGCATTTGCATTCAGAAAGTATCATAATCCTTTCACCACTATGGTTCTTTCATAATTTTTTTTCATCCAAATATTTAGTCGAATACAATGGCGGAAGTCGGTTTTTTAAATGAAAGGTTATGTGTTGTACGCTTGTCTTTTCATACTTTTACGGTTGGTTCACATCACATAACTTTAGCAATGCAATCTATCTATTTGAGAACTGTGCAAAGATTGTATTGCTCACTACTTTAGACACTTTGTCTAAAGTTAGTGGCATTTGTAACATGACAGAAAATTCAATGGAACAACTAGGAGTGATTAATTCAGAAAGTGCCATTGTTCGTATACCAATATCTGCTCAGCAGTGTGTGAAAGAAGATGTTTCATCCTGGGCCTGCTCTAAGTACACTACACAGAAAGATATAAAAAAAAACAGGGGATTTTCATAAAAATACAATTATATTAATTTGAAGCATAATACAGCGGTACAAAAATGTTTATTTATGAGTTTTTTAATATGGTCACCCGATTTTTAGAGCAGCCATGACAGTAGAGTGACTTTGACAACTGACAGTTTTGTTGCCTGTCATTGACGCTCAACAAAACTGGTTCCTTGTGTGTGATTGCTCTCTTTGGTGAAGATAATCTTGAATGTACACTAACACGAAGCAATATTATGGAAAATAAACAATAACAAATGGTTTCTATATTGCTTAGCTATATTTATATATACTGTACATAGTGCAGGCCCAAGCTCCATTCATGAAACATCTCCTTTGTGGGTGTTGGTTAAGTGTGCACAAGCCTTAACCCCTCGCCAGTCAACATGGCTGTAAGCTGTTTGCTTATGCATTTATACTTATTGTTTTACGTCCTGTAACTTTTTACGATTCAGATTTTTCTCAGAATCGTTGCATTTTTATCGTCTATATACGGATATTTCTCAATCTTGCTGTGGTGTTTTACTATTTACTTATCTTTAATATGTGAAGTAATAGTTACTTACTGTATTAAACGTAAAACAGTAAAATTATAGTAATCATCATCATCATCATAATCTACCTGTAGAGGTCCACTGCTGGACACAGGCCCACATTATACGTACGTAAATCTAAGTATTCAATATAATAGAGGAAGGTCCTTCTCGATGGACTAAAGATATTATAAACGTTGCAAGAAGTCGGTGGATGGAGGCGGCTCAAGACCGTTCGTTAAGGCATTCTGTTGGGCCTATGTCCAGCAGTGGAATTATAATGATGATGATGAAGATATAAAAAAAAACATAATTTTGTTATTTTTAACCGACTTCCCAAAAAAGGAGGAGGTTCTCAATTAGGTGGTATTTTTTTATTTTTTTTATGTTTGTTATCGCATATCTCCGGCGTTTATGAACCGATTTCGAAAATTCTTTTTTTATTTGTATAGATATACTTCCAGATTGGTCCCAGAATCCAGTTCTGATGATGGAATCCATGAGGAATTGAGGGAACTCCTCAAATATTGTAGGCATACATATGGCGATTTTGATATTTTCAGCAACAAACCAAGCATTTGCATTCAAAATGTATAATAATCCTTTCACCACTATGGTTCTTTCATCATTTTTTTTCATCCAAAATTATTTAGTCGAATACAGTGGCGGAAGTCGGTTTTTTAAATAAAAAGTTATCGTCAATCAAAATGAATGCATTCTAGACTATAGATTAGTGCATAAAAGAAGCCTCTGCGAGGTGCAATCCTTTCATCACACTAGTTCTTTACCATTGGTCACTAGGCCCTTTTGAGGGTTGATCTGCAAATATTTGTTCCAGGTCTGGGTGTTATGGTACCATGGTACTCGTAGTTCCTGATACCCACGACACAGGGAATCCTAGTGTGGGGTCAGGACTACGTATGTGACTGTTGGGTGCTATGTTTGTTATGTTATGTTTATGTGTACAAAAGGGTGTAAGCGCCCTACCGGGAAGAGCTTGTCCAGATGAGGCGATTTACGAGCGATTGATGCGCGTTATGCGCTAGCGCGAGCGGCAAAACGCGCGACTGCATGTGAACGGAATGTATGAAGTTCTAGTATTTCACAATTGCGCGTTTCGAATCGCGCGTAAAACGCCTCATCTGGACAAGATCTAACCTTCGAGCAACACGGACTTCCGCGCGGGCCGGAAGGGAGTAGCCTTAGCGATATATTACCATTCAAATAGTTCTGTAATTTTTTGCGGGGGGAAATGCATATACACATTCAAATACAACACTGTAATGACGACACTCACACTAACAAACCTTGCACAGAATAACAACTAGTTTTTAACCGACTTCCCAAAAAAGGAGGAGGTTCTCAATTCGGATGTATTTTTTTTTTTTTTTGTATGTTTGTTACCGCTTATCTCCGTCGTTTATAAACCGATTTGAAAAAATCTTTTTTTATTTGAATAAATACACTTCCAGATTGGTCCCATTTTTTTCAGAATCCAGTTCTGATGATGGAATCCATGAGGAATTGAGGGAACTCCTCAAATATTGTAGGCATACATATGGCGATTTTGATATTTTCAGCAACAAACCAAGCATTTGCATTCAGAAAGTATCATAATCCTTTCACCACTATGGTTCTTTCATCATTTTTTTTTCATCTAAAATTATTTAGTCGAATACAATGGCGGAAGTCGGTTTTTTAAATGAAAAGTTATATTGAACGCATATGCCTACTTTCGCTTGTAGTTTGACAGAGGGGAACGCTGCGAATGGCTACTCCCTTCTGTGGTGCTCGAAGGTTAAACCTAACCTAACCTTCCCTTTATCGGCTTGTACGACATTCATGGGAGTAGTAAGTAGTAATTTAGATTACCAAGTGTCATTAAAGATTGGCTTATTTATATAAACATCAAGAGTACTATGAAATATTTATTAGTTACGATCACAACATGACTTTTTCATTTCTATATCAAAGGGATGTGTTCTGAGAAACGGGAAAAGGCAACGCAATTGTATTATTAATGGCCCATTTCTTACAGCCCTGTTACCAAGAAGTATGGGCATAATGTAATGTAATTACATTTCTGTGTATAACAAATTTGGGGAAAGTTTTATCCGTTGCCAATATATGAATTCCGAAATAAATTCTTTCACACATCATACGTCAGGCATGTCATATAGCCTATCGCTTAGTATTTTCTTTACTTCATAATAATATTAACTTTTGTCAAGGCATTCTAGGGGGCCAATGTCCAGTGAACATAGTCTAGTGGATTTCTACTAGTGGTAGTGAACTAGGATGCGCCCTACTTGGAATGGCAACGCGCCCGTCACCCTGAGCCATAAAGATGAAAAGTCTTATTTGCCTGTAATTTCACCGGCACCTCTTTGAACCGGAACACAGCAATGCGAGCACTATTGCTTGGTGGCAGAATTAAGTGTGGTGGTAGTATTTCTCCGGACGAACTCTTTCACTTTTTTAGCTCATAGAAAGTAGCTTTAAGTTTCAAAGTTAATTTTCCGTTACGAAATCCATCTAATACAAGTCCTAAGTAAATAACTTCAGACGGATTTACTATCACTTGACTTTTAAACTTAGCATCTAAGTTGTATAGCTTATTAAATGTAAGAGAAATTAATTATTTTCTGGGTAATAAGTTACATAATCATTTCGTGATGAAATACGAAACGAGGAGATTCGTATTAGAACCAATATCACTTAAATAGCTCTCAGAATGATTAAGTTGAAGTGGCACTGAGCAGGCCACATAGTTTGCAGAACCGACATTCGTCGGGGAAAAAGGTTCTCAAGTGACAACCAGGAACCGGACGACGCAGTATAGGAAGGTCTCCTCTCGATGAACTGACGACGTTTAAAGCTCGCAGGAAGTCGGTGGATGGAGGTGGCTAAAGATCACTATGGCATTCTATGGGGATGCTTATGTCCAGTAATGTAATTGGACTTTTACAGATAATGACTAGGAAAATCGATAAGCGAGAACTTTGTCTTTAATAGGTAAATGGTTACCATTTAATTAGATATAACTAAATTAAATTCTTAGATACCAACCTCGCAATATCAAACACAAAAACTTCATAAATATGCAACCCACAGTGAAAAGAGGCCCTTTGAGTCTCTGCCTATCCCTTTGGAAAAAAAGACGTATGTTTATATATATATATATATATTTAGCACGTGTATTTGATATAGGTTGTTCTACCTGAACTATCTGTGCAATATTAGGTTCTTCGTCTTTTTCGTATAACTGGTTCTTTCTTGGCCATTTTGTTTTAGATAATCTACAGGCTTGTTTTAAGTCAGTGACTAGCTACTAGGGTAAGACTTAGCAACACAGCAAAAATGTAGACCTGAGATTAAGATTTAGATAACCTTAAAAAAAGTAAAGTAATCAAAATGTTAATTTATCTTTTTTTATCTTTGAAAAGTTTGATAAACCAGATATATAACTGAGGGAGTAATAAAAAACTAAGTAAGAAAGAATTATGTAAACGTAAAATTCACCTTTTGTCTGACTGTGCGTTAAAGTGAAGTAGAGTGCGTCTAGTTTAAAACTGAACGTTGCTCCATTGCTTTTACTAAAATAGTGAGACAATTGGGTCAAGTGAGGTGTCACCTGAAAGGGCTTTGATTGGACATTACAAAAATGTCTTTGAATTTTATTTTAGACTTTGAATTATGAGCAAAAATCGAAAAAACCTCTTAGGTAGTTCTAAAAATAGGGTACTTTCAGTAATTCCACAATGCTAAAATTTGCCATACAGGTTTTGACATTTGTAGGTACCTATAAAATGAAAAACCAATTTTGTTAAGGAAGTAAGTAACTTGTAATTGATTCAAGCGTGACTTTTGTAGGTAACTACATCGCGTGCTTTCGCGAGGTCTCAGTTCGGGGCATATTCATATTCATTTATTTGGCCTTGTAACAAAGGTTGTTACACTAGGCAAGTCACATAATATACAATAAAAAATAATGTCAATAAAATCTAAATACGTTACAAATTTCAAGCAACTAGAGTTTCTTGGTCAACTATGAATGACGAGTCCGTCAAATTTAAATTCATGTATTCACTTAAGCTATATAATGCAAGTCTTTCCAGAAATAATGTTATTTTTCTTTTGAATTCCGACATATATTCCAAATTTGTTACTGTTGCTGGCAATTTATTATACAATTTTAACTTAAAATAATCCCCCTGCTTTTGAACTTTCGCTAGCCTTACTTTTGGTTGATGTAGTTTGTCCTTATTCCTTAAATTATAATTATGTATGTCCCTATTCTTTAAATAACTATCTCTAATCAAACCAGTATAAGCAAGTATGTAAGTACGTATGTTCAAAAAGCTTTTTAACTGCAAACACAATGGCTTAGGCCGGGATAAATAACGTTACTCATCATAGTCATCATCATCACCAGCCTATTTACGTCCACAACTGGACGAGTCCTCACCCAATGAATACAATTGAGGAGATTTGCCATAATCACCACGCTTGGCAGGCGGATTGCTGATCGCAGTTTGGTTTTGAGTACTCATGCGGACGCTGCTGCCCATCTTCTGGTGTAATCCCTTAGTCGCCTTTTACTACATCCACGGGAGAAATGCGAGGGTCTATTGGAGTAAACTGATTTCTAAATGTTAACTTGTCTGAACAGCACACAGGCAGAGCAAGAAGAGACAGATGTGAACACCGGCAAAGACAAGCCAGATGGAGACAAGGCAAAAGCGAAGTCTAACGAAGATTTTGAAGTTTTACTAAAGGTATGTTTTTTTTATACTACTAACCAAGCAAATAAGCATACAGCCCACCATACGGTCTCTTTATCACGCGTGTTTTAACATTTGTGTGACAGCGACAGAGAAAGTTCTAAGCAATAGTGCTAAGTAACCTTTATTTATCTCGGCTTTAGTTTACAAACAACTGTCAAGTATGATTCGAGAGTCGATAAACAACGAAACAAAGTAACTGAAGCGAAGATTTGAGCCTTTGTATCGAGTTATCTAGTTCGGGCATGGATGTGTGGATTAGGCAGAGTTTAATACAAACTTTGGTTTGAATAGTTCCGAAACTCTTTCTAATAGGGTATAGGTACAAGTTGTTGGACAGGGAAAGCTCTAAGTGTTTTTCCTTTCAAATGCTTTCTGTTTTTATTAAATCTATTAAAAAAATGCCTACACCTATAAAGACTACCATATATACATTCTTCTTATTCAAAGACATATGCCTACAAGGAGCCTTTCTTGCGAGGTGCATTTAATCTTTTCCCCACATTGGTTCTTTCTTTATCGGTCATATAGCCCTTTTCACGGAAACCAAACCTGAAAATGTCCTGTATGACTTGTTTAAAGTGACCAAGAATGAACAAGTGATACGAGAAAGAAGATATTTCATTCAAAAAGTCACATTGGCATGACATTACTCACTTATATAGAACGTATTTATCGATGAGTATAATTGATCCTAACACAATCCACGAGAAAATAAACTGGGTAAGCCAGTTACCTAACTGGCATAGGTATATACATATTTCATGATATTCTTGATTGAATTGTAAAATTAGGTGCAGCTCACTTTTTCAATAATTAATTAACTTTGCGGTTTCAATCAATACCAAGCGGGCATTTGGTAAATTGATTCTTTTTATAGACAACAGAGCCTTACCACATGAGCTCTTATAGTGATTCAGTTCAAAAACTATTCAGTACAAAATATCGGTTCCGTGATGTCCGCAGCTATATTTAGAGGCACAGTAGCAGATGGTCTATAGACTTCTGCGATTAAAAATATTCAATGATGACGGATGTCAACGACGAACCGTTTTGAACTGAATAGTTTTTCAACTGAATCGCTATTTATGAGCTCATGGTAAGGCCTCTGACCTTACGTACATCGAAATAATGTGTTATCATATCTCACTATAATATTCTTTATAGGTAGTATTTTCTGTATAGCATGTACTGTAATGATAGTATGTACCTTTTGTCATAAACCCGGACTTGTTGGGCAATTTTAGTTGGTATTAGATTTATCCTGGCTGGTGGCTTATTTAGAAGTGTGTTATTAATGGAAGAAAGCGTTAGCTGAGTTGGTCGTGGAAGGCAATGGCGGCGATGAGCTCACCACTCGACACGTCTACATTTCTGTGACTGAGCAACCCACGGTGAAAAGAGGCCCTTTCAGGCTCTGCCTACCCCTTTGGGGAAAAAAGCGTGTGTTAGTGTATGTATGGACAATTGAACAATAGTGAAGCCTAATAAGGGAATTTTGAGCGTAAAGCCAAACCAATTGGGCTACTTTGTCTTATGAAGCCCAACAATATATTACTACCTATTACCTATAGTTGTATAAAATGAGTTTTTTTTATTCATTGCTTTTATGTACTAAGTAATTCATATTAGTAAGTAATGGTCTTATATACTAGGTAGTTAGTATTTACACATAAACCCCGTTAGGGCGCTGCAATTTTATTATATTTGATTAAATTATTAAATTGTATGCATGCATTATCATTTATTCTTAATATATAATTATTTATTTTATTTACTTATTTCTAAGGAATTTGTTTTTTTTGTTGTCAATATGATTTGTTTTTTATGATTGGGCGACGTGGCCGCACATATACAAAGCCCCGGCTTATAATAAAAAAACACAAATTAACTCAATATGGCACTTCTGTAGCCGTCATCATCATCACCAGCCTGTTTAAGTCCACTGTTGGACGAGGCCTCCCCCATTGAATGCACCGGGGGAGTTGCCATAATCTCACCAAGCTTTGCAGACGGATTGGTGATCGCAGTTTCTTTTTACACAACACCAAAAACTCAAATGTATGCTGCTGCCTATCCCCTGGTGTAACATCGGCTTTTACTCAATCCACGGGAGGAGAAGGAGGGTCTATTCTTAGACCGGACACGACACGGCACAGCTTCAGTTTAGGCTGGTCAGATATATCATTTACTTATGGTGGCGCCAACTACAAATAGGTAGATTTGTAACCGACTTCACAAAAAGGAGGAGGTTCTCAATTCAGTTGTATTTTTTTTTCTATGTTTGTTACCTCATATCTCCGTCGTTTATAAACGGATTAGGAAAATTTTATTTTTATTTGAATAGACATATACTTCCAGATTAGTCCCATTTTTTTTCAGAATCCAGTTCTTATGATGGAATCCATGAGGAATTGAGGGAACTCCTCAAATATTGTAGGCATACATATAGCGATTTTGATATTTTCAGCAACAAATCAAGCATTTGCATTCAGAAAGTATCATAACACTTTCACCGCTATGGTTTTTTCATCAGTTTTTTTCATCCAGATATTTAGTCGAATACTATGGCGGAAGTCGGTTTTTTAAATGAAAAGTTATTGCAGATCTTTCCACGTCTCTTCGTCTCTCACGAGATAATACAACAACTATCTTGCGGGTATGTCCAAAAGTATATAAAAAGAACTTTGTTTTCTAGACCAAATATGTAGTTCCAACTTCACCTTGTTACTTTAAATTCTATGTTCTAGTCAACAAGATATATTTTTGTGTGGCATTTGTAAAATCTATTGAATGTTGTTTAGTAGATAAATGTGTAAGTTTTCTGAGGGTAGATGAATGTGACAGTTTGTCGGACGAAGAAAGGAACCACCAGCTATCTTTATTGCGAAACCGATCGGATAACCTTGTACTGTATCAAATTACTCTATTTGTACTGTATTTCTTTTATGAGAGCTCAATAGGGTACATATTATTGTACATTATAGCCAGATATGAATAGATTTTTATCTATGTATATCAATTGCCAGGCCAATTATGAATATAGAGGGCTTTGGTCTAATCATCAATAATTTGATAGATTTGGCTCTTTTTAAACGTAATAACGTGAGCTATATAGAAAATCCTATACTATTAAATAAAACAAACAAATAATCAATCAAACCCAGATAATAGATACGAACGAACGAGCAATATTTGTATGTATATAATATTTTGTGGCACAAACCGGACGACGCGGTAGAGGAAGGCCCTCCACTCGATAGACTAAAGAACATATATGATAACATAGATGGATAAACGTCGCAGGAAGTCGGTGGATGGAGGCGACTCAAGACCGTTCGTCGTGGCAATCTAAGGGGAGGCCTATGTCCAGCCGTGGACTTCTACAGGCTGTTGATGATGATATATGTTTTGAGATCTCGAAAACGGCTATAACGATTTCGATGAAATTTGCTATATGAGGATTTTTGGAGGCAAAAAATCGATCTACCTATAATAGGTTTAATTTCTGGGAAAACGCGTTTTTCCGAGTTTTCCGGGAAAAGCTCGGAAATTACTTATTATTACTTATTTATTGAACAAGACAAAACATAGATTTTCTTTCAGCTTATCTGCTAACGTTGAACAAATAACCGGTTTATCCGGTATTCACATTTTGTAACCGGAGTTATTCCGGTCAGAAAATGGACGGATTAGCGTTTGGAAAGTTACTTTTTGCTTGTTTTTATTTATTGTTTGATTCTATTTATGACATCGTCCAGGTAGCCGATTTTATTAGGAAAAGTCGGGTTTCTAAAGAAGTTATTAAGTAGAATATAATAGAAATGCATGTATTTACTCACCTAATCTTAAAATTTTAGTAAAGAACACTTGGTAAATGGTGGCTCTCGTTGTCTTCCTATATCGTAACCTGAAACAAAGAAACAGTTCTATTAAGACTTTTTAAGTCAAACAGGCTTCATTTAAGAGAATTTTACCGGTTTTTTACGCGAACGAAGTTTACTTCTATTTTGGTTATTATTTCATCAAAATCTACGAATTTTTATACACATGATCAGTACACTAATATCTAATATCTAGACTAAGATATGACCTGGTGCGCCAGTTTCTTTAAATTTCTTTTTTTTTTAATTTCTGATTTGGTAACCATATAATTTTATAAGAAACTAACGCACCACAGGTCTAGATATTAGTGTCATGTGTATAAAGTTTCATGTGGTGTTCTTATAAACAATGTCCTTAGTCTGGCTTTAAACCAGGACTACCAGTCTAGGCTTAAATATCGACCTAGGGTATATACGACTGTAATACAAAAGCAGATGGTTTGTTTTTCAGAAGCAACTTTCGAACTAGATATGCCAAAAATGACATAAGCTTGGACTATCTCTGGTTTATCTAAAACCAGGCAGCCCCCTAGTTTAGCAATGGTCTATAAATTGACAGTTGATTGCTTGTTAGAGGTAAGAATTTGGACTCAATGATTGTGATGTGACACAATCCGTCAGTTTGATACTTTGGAAATTTGCAAAGTAGCGCGAGAATTGATTTCGGAAAACAAACCATCTGCTTTCGTATTTAAAGTCGCATATGCCTAATGTCGATATTTAATCCTAGACTAGTACGCCTGGACTAAATTCAGATTTAGTCTATGTTCTGTAATAAGAACGTTAGAGTTTAAATAAATAATAGCCAAATAAGAAGTTAAATTCGTCCGCGTGCAATAGGGCGTAGCGCGGTTTTGCTAGTGGCCGGTGGCCTCCTAAAGGCCACGGCACACCGGCTACGATAGCGTAGACGTAGGCGTGCGACGTACCACGTTGTAATGTATGGATGTTTCCTTCATCAATCCCACTCTCTATCCTTACGCTCTTCTGAAACACTCTTACTCCAGACACCTGTACACACCTCCTCTTATTATGACAAGTCCTTTACAGTGCAAGCTGTCCGTTTGTGGAATGCGCTGCCTGCTGCTATAAGGCGTGCTCAATCGCTTCCAATTTTAAGTCCATGGTCAAGGAACACTATTTGTCCTGTTGTCGCTGACTATTGCTTGTTTCTTATTTTCATAATTTTATTATAGGTATGTAAATATTTGTAAGTATAGTATATAATATGTTTTATATATAAAATAAATTGTATGTATTGTAAGTAAATTGTAGTTGGTAGGTATTTATTGTTTGTTTGTATTATCAGTTTGTATGTAGTTTCATATTATCGTATCAATATTTAAGTAAGTAGGTAGGTACACCATAAATGCTCCATTTAATTTTACACAGTCCAGTCCATCCAAAGGTTGACTGGAAGAAATCGCTACAGAGCGATAAGACCGCCCATTGTATAGCATAGTTAGTTTTAGTTTTCGTTTGTAAAATTGTTTAATTTTTACTATGGTGTGCAATAAAGTATTTTCTATCTATCTATGGAACTGTACTGTGAGACATGGCACGACGTGCTTGTCTATACGTTACGTGCTGTATACGCAGGTGTGATTTGGCTTTTAAACGTATTTTTAGCAAAATTAACAGTTTATTGCAGCGTCATAAATATGATGTATGATATTCATCATATTTCCATACAAAATTTCGATAAATCATAAAGATGAAAAGACTCGTGTGCCTGTAATTTCATCGGCACCACCCTTCAAACCGAAACAGCAATGCGAGCTTAGGCTTAGGAAAGTTAACCTACCTCAGTAATGGTATTTGTATGATACTTGGTTGCTAACTCACACACTAGTAGTGTGCCTAGGAAGTGGTAGAATAAGGCCCGTTTCCACTAAAGCGGAGAGGAGAGGAGATTTGTTTGAATAAACCAATCCGATTTGAATATCCACATCTCTTCTCCGCTTAGCTTCGGTGGGAATGGATCAAGCGGAGAGGAGAGATGTCTCATTTTTTTATAGAATTTTGTGCGACGAGCGAGCAAGCGGTGCGGCAGAGCGGAAAAGTGTCTAGTCAAAGCCAAGAGAAGTGTCTCTTCTCCGCTTTGGTGGAAACTGTGCCTAATGACTTCGTGTCGTTGCGTGGGCCGTGGACTGATTAGCTCGCTGGCTGCGCGATTTACGCCCGTGATGAATGGATGTAGGCCTTGACTGCTAAGCTACGTTTGAAATGGAAAACTTACAAAATAAATCATGAATTAGTAGTAAAAAAAGATAATCTTTTAAGCTATGGTTCAAATTGAAAAGACGTGGACAGCGAGAGAAAGATTCAAGGATGTTATCTCCGCAATACTACGAGAAGAGGACAAAAAACCACGGAATTAAGATTCACGTTTGTCGCTTCAGTAAAACTACCGAGAACTTTTCCAGAATCATCTGGGGAAAACTGGTACCTATAGATTACTAACCCCGTTCTAGTTATTTTTAAAATAAAACACGATATTTTAATAAAGAAAAGGAATGATGACCGTTGGATAACATAAATGTGTCCATTTGTTTAACAAAATGTTTTCGATTTCGATGTATGACATATGATTTTCAAGTTTACGGTCGAGCTGCTTACTCGGCTACTAAACGAAGCACGGCCAGTTGCTCAGTATATTGATTTGTGGAGTTCATTATGTCTTGCGTGCTGGTAAATATGGGTACTTCCAACAATTTTGTTAATTCAAAATATGCTTCGCATTTGGTATAAAACGTTGAGTTGGTTTCAAGATGCGTCGTTTACATTATTTTTCTTATCTTAATGTCACTGGTTTTTTCTTGATCTTTGTTTTAGAGCTTGTCCAGATGTGGAAACGCGTGATTCGACATATTCAGTTTCATAACCTTTTACCAGGGTGATCGAGCTTTGTTCGGAAAACTCGGAAAAACGCGTTTTTCCAGAGATTACACCTAGCTAGATCGTTTTTTTGCCCCCATAAACACCCATATAGCAAATTTAATCGAAATCGTTACAGTCATTTTCGAGATCTTCGTTTAATAAAACCCGCATGTAGCAAATTTCATCGAAATTATTCGAACCGTTTTTGAGATCTCAATTTGAGATCTCAAAAACGGCTCTAACCTACAATGACGACTTCTGTGGTGCGGTGGGCGAGTAGCCGGCTGAGATGCGGGAGGTTGCGGGTTCGATTTCCGCTGTGGGACAAATGTTTGTATGATCTGCAAATATTTTTTCCGGGTTTGGGTATTGTGGTACCATGGTACTAGTAGTTCCTGATACCCACGACAGGGAACCCTAGTGTGGGATCAGGACTATGTATGTGACTGTTGGGTGATAGATAGATTAACACTTTATTGTACACCAGAAATACATAAAAGGATTTTATAAAATTAGCAGTACAATCAGCCTTATCGCTGAGAGCGATTTCTTCCAGGCAACCTTTGGATGAACAGTAACGAGCAAAGCAGTAACGAAAACAGCGGTGTAACAAGTAAAAATAATGACAATAATGATAGAATGATAAAATACAGTTTTTACATTAAACTCGAATACATAATATACCTACTTTTATAAAATAGACTAATAAACAGTAATAAGTTAAATACAATAGACGATAAATACTATAATTCACCCTGATAAAAGAAAAGAAAAGAAAAAAAATACTATTCTACTTATACATTCAAAGGATATTATCACAGGGTGTTATGTTATACGTATAACCATTCTTGAGATACACTCGTTGAAAAAATTCCCAATTTTTGAGAAAACTTGCTCATGAAAATAAACAATGATTTTGTAGGTTAACAATTCGAGCCCAAGAGACCAATTGGTCCCACTTGACTGGACTCGACCCATTTCCCGCAAAGTTAGCCGCCAAAATTAACTCAGAGTCAATATCGGAGGTTGTCCAATTGACGACAACTTTGAAGTATATCCTAGTACCTTATCAATCAGGTTAGGAGAATTGAGTTTAATTTAATCTCCGTGATAAAACCAATCCAGTAATTCTTTGAAGGGTTCAGAATAACGCTGACAGATTATGCTAAGATTTTATTATTACGCAACACAGGCCTTTACAATTAAAATTTAGCCAATACGGTATAATTATTATACTGGAACCCTAAATAATAAAGGTTTTTGAAATACAGAGCATTTTTGTTTTACATTTAAAAGCCCTTTTTGGACCCCTTATAGGACGAATTTTCTAAATTAATATTATTACACATCCTTAACATCAAAACAAAGCCTCCAAATTTCAAGTCTCTAGGTCCAGCGGTTTGGGCTTTGCGTTGTCTGTCAGTTAGTCAGGACTTTAATTCTTATTTATTTGATAATTCATGCATTTATTTATTTTGAAGTTAGTTCTTGATTTAATACTGCGTAGTGATCATGGCAAATTCCTCCTATTTCACTATACGAGGAGGTCTCGTCCAGCAGTAGATGGCTGTGTTATGATGATGACTTGATTAAGTCGGGTAAAATTAAAATCTACTGTTAGCATTTTATTTTATGCGCAGCCTTATAGCGGGTCTGTAAAATATATAGTATTTCACAAAACAACTTCATCTCCAGTGTTAGGGCACTGCCACACGGGCGTTGCAGCTGGGCTGCGACGACGGTGGGGAAGGGAGCTGCATTATAACGACGGAGCGGCAACGCAGTATTTTATAGCATATCGAAGCATAGCATAGCTGCGTTGACGCAGCGCCGATACGTCGCAGCGCTCGTGTGGCATTCACTGCGTTGAAATCATTGCGTTGCGACGACGCAGCGCAGCCACAACGCCCGTGTGGCATCGCCCTTAGAGCATTAACGAAAATGCTTTAAGCCTCCAGTATAAGTAGTAAAAGGCAAAAGCCCGCGGCGCAGCGATACATTCGCGATGTTTTCATTCCATTGACTGTTTGAAATGCTTGGTTATCGGTATTCCGACCACGCTCCTCTTTAGATTTTGAGTAAAACGAGGAAATTGATTTGAAATGATACAATAACATCGCATATTGCTTTGATTTCTTGAATGTTTGTTTTTTTAGGATTTCGTGTATTTGATTCGAATTTTAAATCTAGTCAAATTAAGAAGCTACATTTAGAAATTTCAGATAATTGGATTTTAATAATTATTTATTATTTATTTATTTATTATTCCCTATTCTGTTTTTATAAGCATCAGAACAGTGAAGTACTCTGGTTTAATATTTTATCTATCTATAAAGAACCCATGGATCTGAATTGCCACGGTAACGTTTTTACCATACAAAATTACATCGGTTCTATGGTTCTGGTTTTGGAGCATAGATGGATGAAATATTGAAAAAGGCAGTAGTGAATTTAACCTTACACAAGTCACCACAAATATACAATGTAAATTATAGACCGTGGTGAGACGTGCCAGAGGCCGTAGACAAAGTAACATTTAGCGATGACGCTAGTAGAAAAGTCCAAAATGTATGAGATTGACGTAAGCTATCGATATGTCACGTGGTCTTTTGTATTGAATTACGACTGTAGAAATGGAATCGCTTCGAAGCGAATGCCGCTTGGCTAGGCCCTCTGGTGACTCTATTTCCAGCGTAACTTGGCTGGTCACAACTCTCCTAATTGATGGCGGGAGTTAGAAGTTTGTGCGGTAACTTATTTGCGTCCATTCAATTTATAGCTTGCAGTATAATTTAAATAGCTCGAGAATTATTATAAACTAGTTGCGCCCCGCAGTTTCACCCGCGTGAAAAATTATGAAAATTGATGATGATGATGATGATGAAAAGTAGCCTATGTGTTAATCCAGGGTGTAAAGTATCTCCATTCCAAATTTCACTCAAATCAATTCAGTACACTGAGAAAAATGTCATTTTGGCTTCATTATAAAATATCAATACGTCTTTCAAAAATACGATGAATTGTTCTAAAATAAGGTTGTATCATGTATATATAATAAAATAATCTAGTTTAAATAGTAAGTAATACAATATTATGATGACCATTCTCCGTAATAAACGGTGACAGAATATAAGAAGATTAAATAGATACTTTACGATGCTTTCCTCTTAAAATAACACTACGTCATATGAAATGGTCTGCTGGATGTCTGGTTGGCAGAAATTCGATGATACCTAAGATATAACAGTTTTCGTCACTTTATTTTTGTAGTTAGCATCAATTTTCTTGAAGCTTCTATGCATAAAATCCTTATAATATACGACTACGGACTATATCTTCCGCCGTTTCGTTACTGCTTCGCTTGTTACTGTCCATCCAAAGGTTGTCTGGAAGAAATCGCTCTCAGCGATAAGGCCGCCCATTGTACTGCTAATTTTAATAAATCCTTTTATGTATTCCTGGTGTACAATAAAGTGTTAATCTATCTATCTATCTATGTAACTACGGGCATACAAAAATTCATTAACAAATGAACAAACATCAAATAATGATTACGGAATCATAATATTTGACACCGCACACCAAAATACCATGACTAGCACACAAAAATACAATTACGTAACAAATTACCATCGAATATGATTACGGAACCATAATATTTGACGCGGCACTCCGAAATACCGTGATCATCACACAAAAATACGTTTATCGTTTTACTAAAGTATGATTACAGATTCATAATATTGGATGACCGGCATATTAAAATACTGTGAAATCACCAGTCTACTGCGAACGGCACGCGGGTAGGTCCTAGCCCGGTCATTTTATTCTATTTAGTTAGCAGGGAAGCACATGCGCTCCGCCTTTTGTTTGTAATTTTATTTTAAATATTACGGATTGTCTATAGTTAGTGTTACAAAATGTGAAGTGATTTGAAGCAACAAAGTGCAACAAAGATCAGCTGGGTTTCATAATACCTAACATTTGTTCGTGTACAAAAATAAGTGTTTTAAGATTAGTGCACCAGTTTATGCAAGCTGTTGATGTAAAAGCTTGTGACAGTACATAACCCAGTTTTGCCGACTGATGCCCAGCTGATGTCCATTTAAAATGATGTGGTTGTACATAAAATAATCTCCACCTTTCTACTACGCATCTGCCTGCTGACGCCTACCAAATCATGGCTGGTTGGTGAACGCCTGGAGGGCTCAACGTGCCTATCTTATTACGTTGGGTATCCTGGCAAAGCCCGAGTCTCGATCCCGTTCTCTGTCCAGCACGCCTGAAGTCGCGTCGTGTTCTAGGATCAATCACCAGGGATTTGAATAAGGTATTGATTTTAGTCTCGTATTAAGTAAAATATCTAATGTGAAAGCCCATGTTAATTAGAGATACTCTTTATGGTACCATAAAGTAAACATGTCACAAAATACTGTATTTAGGTAAATTTAGCTAATTTCCTTTCGAGTTTTGTAGGCTGACTTCGGCAGAATTTACTACCCCAAATTTAAAGCTACTTTCGACCCCCATATATAAAAATCTATTTGACCTAACCACTTGCAATTTTGTACAGGTGACGCGGATAAGGTGCAGTCAGCTTTGGAACAGTGGTCTCGACCCTCAGCTGGTCCGTGACAGGAGGTCGTGCGCCCTCTGGCAAGAGACGGTGCGAGCCCGCCTCCGTTACCCCAAAACTACTACTCCGTTACTCTAAATTATATATTTTGCGTTATTTAATAATATTTTGTAATTTTTAATTAAAATGTTAATCCGTCATATGTTTTTCCATTATAGCAAATAATTCAGCAAATCCCAAATCCACTGTTCTAGAATAATACCTAATAAAGTAGGTACTTCTGTCTAGAATTACCTACTTTATTAGGGTTATTTTCTGTATTGCGTAGGTACTTTTTTCTGAATGTGCTTTCCTCTCATTTCCGAGTATTTCCTGTTATTTCATCATACTATTTATCCATGCTTTCCTACTATTATTGATGTGCTTTCCTATTGTTTATTCTTACTAATTTTCTACACCTCCTGTTGTAGCATGGCTCGGGTATTTTTCCTTCTTCTTAAATATGTGTGGGCCAATTTATAAAGATAATTGACACTTAGTAATCTACTCTGACCCATAACCGTGCAAAAGTACGGTTACGGGAGTGATGACGATGAACGACTATACATCATCATCATTCTCTTAACCGTACTCTTGCTTATTGTATGTGTCAATTATCTTTATTAATTGGCCCATACATATTTAAGAAAAAGGAACAATACCCGAGCCATACTACAACAGGAGGCATAGAAAAATAGTAAGAAAAATCAATAGGAAAGCACATCAATAATAGTAGGAAAGCATGGATAAATGGTATAGGATGAAATAACAGGAATTACTCGGAAATAAGAGGAAAGCACATTCAAAATTGTAGTAAAGCATACAATAATAGTAGGAAAGCATGGATAAATAGTAGGATTAAATAACAGGAGTTACTCGGAAATGAGAGGAAAGCACATTCAAAATAGTAGGAAAGCATACAATAATAGTAGGAAAGCATGGATAAATAGTATGATAAAATAATAGGGATTACTCGGAAATTAGAGGAGAGCACATAAAAATAGTAGGAAAGCATACAAAAATATGATGACAGTCATATGTAATGTTATGCTCTCTCTCAAAAAGTAATGGTCCATTACGATTACCGTCACCGTAAGTCCGGACATACGGTGATACGAACTACTAATGCATGGTGACAGCTCATCATAATATATGGTTAGCAGCAGCAACAGTAGTTTCATCGTACTTTATGGTTATTTCCGTATGCTCCCTACTTTACGTGAAATCACCATATTTTTTGATGAACTGTTTTCTCAGTGTAGTTTTTACGTGAAAGAGTAACAAACATCCATACTCACAAACTTTCGCGTTTATAATATTAGTAGGATAGATAGAATATTCTTTATTGCACAAAAAATAAATCATGTACACAGGCGAACTTAGTGCTAGGAAGCATTCTCTACCAGCTAACCTTTGTGTAGGTGGTGCATAATACGTGGAGAAGAATTCGGTAGTACTTTATGTACTTAGGTATAGTTAATAAACATACATGAAAAAAAGTTTTTATAAATAATTTCTACGATAAATCAAATTATAAAAAAAAAACTGCTTCATTCGCTCGGTGGCGCAGCGGCCGAGTAGCCGGCTGAGGCGCACGAGGCGCGGGTTCGATTCTCGCTGCGGAACAAATGTTTGCATGATCTGTAAATATTTGTTTCGGGTCTGGGTGTTGTGGTACCATGGTACTCGTACCATGTTCCTGATACCCACGACACAGGGAAACCTAATGTGGGATCAGGACTATGTACGTGACTGTTGGGTGTTATGTTATGTATACATATTATAGGTATACTGATATAATACTGTCTTTCTGCTACGAAGTTTGCAATCCATTTTTAACTGACTTCCCTAAAAAAGAGGAGGTTCTCAATTCGGTTGTATTTTTTTTTTTTTTACTGTTTGTTACCGCATATCTCCGGCGTTTATGAACCGATTTCGAAAATTCTTTTATTATTTGAATAGATATACTTCCCGATTGGTACCATTTTTTTCAGAATCCAGTTCTGATGATGGAATCCATGAGGAATTGAGGGAACTCCTCAAATATTGTAGGCATACATATGGCGATTTTTATATTTTCAGCAACAAACCAAGCATTTGCATGCAAAAAGTATAATAATCCTTTCACCACTATGGTTCTTTCATCATTTTTTTTTCATCCAAATATTTTGTCGAATAAAATGGCGGAAGTCGGTTTTTTAAATGAAAAGTTATTCAAGCACTTGATAGCATCTGATTGTGCTGAATTTTGGCATACCTGTCAAGTTTCAATGATAATACAATTATGGTGATGACAAGTTGATTTGATGATGGAGGCGGAAGGTGGAGTTTAGGCTCATTTTGATCAACTCTGCTGCGCCATGTTTTGGTGTTTTACCAACAATAATATGTTTTTCTAACATGTTTTGTGAACATGTTTTGCTAACATGTGTTGTTAGATAATTTGGCGCAGCAGACCCGGCTTAACGGTTGCGATCACTTATTTCATAAAAACTTATTGAGAAAAATATATTTCAAAAGGAAGGAAGGTTCGTCTGCGACGCAGGAGGTTGCGAGTTCGATTCCCGCCTCTGAACAAATATTTGTACGATCTGCAGATAATTGTTCAGAGTGTTCTGGGTATTTTTCAACCTATATAAAAAAATCTGTGTATTATGTAATGTGTATTGTATTAAGTATATCAGTTATCTAGTACCCATAACACAAGCTCTGCTTAGCTTGGGGCTAGATAATGTTGTGTGAAATGTCCAGCATTAATTAATTTATTTGTCTATTAGATTTATTGGTACAATGACTGTACGCGGCCCTTTAAATGGCAATGTAATGCCCTTGATAGTCGTTTGTGTCAGCGTGCTACATGTTTCAAGTTACTTTATCAGTAAGGCGAGTGAGTTGTTAAGTTTTCATTTCAAAGGTCAACCTTGGGTTTTTAACCTATTTAACTACATTGTTCAATTTTAAATTGTAGTGCTCGAATTTCAAGGTATGAGAAAATTGTAGGATATAATCAAATGTTATTAGATAAATTGTCTGGTAGAGGGCGCGGCAAACATAAATGCGTCTTGAGTTGAGAAGGTCACAGGGTTGCTTCTAATTTGGCTATTATTTCTTCAAGCTCCATGAAATTATATACACATGATCGGCTTAGGTCCGTTTCGTCTGGTTCCCTGTTTGTCTGACTAGTTCATTCCCCGTTCGTCTGATGCCCCGTTTGTCTGTTTCCCTGTTCGTCTATACGAACTATTTCTGCTCCTGTTCTACTGTCATCATACATCTAATATATCCCAGAAAAAATCAATAGCGGACTGGACACTGTCATTAATAAACGTCTTTATTTGAGGTCGCCGAGGCTAGACCTCTAGGAGATTTCTTTCTTACCTTCTGTTGCCCATGTCCATACAAATAACTGTTCCAGCCATGTCTTGGAGTGTGATTTGGTTGCGGGGAGGTGCGGAGAGAAGTTTCCTCACCTCCCCGCGCACGGGTGCCGGCGGGGGAAGCGCGCGCAGCTAGCAGACAGCGTGCCTTTTCTTTAGTACGCTATTTTTACCGAATGTGAGCGCATGTCTATGCTAAAACAAATTTTGTGTTTAATTAACACTGTTGTAGTGTTTGTTCACGTAACGGATAACGGTAAGTGATATTTAATAATTTTTGGTTTCAGTTGTGTCTTCTATTATTAGAGTGTTGAAGTTTGCGCTTAATTACTACTATCGAATTCCTGTGTAATCAAGTCAGTCAGCTAATTTACTCAGGTAATTCAAGAGCATGAAGTTCTTTTGTTTGTTGTGTTCACCTACTGTGTTTGTAGTTGCATGCCACTTTTCCTAGGCGTAGCTGTCCAGCTCCCTAATATAGCTACACAGTTCGTTCACGACAACTGTTGTAAGTAAAGTGCCATGAGATATCGCGCCAGATGGCTCAGCCGCAGCGACGGCTCACGAGCCGCAGCGGCAGCTGTCGCACGATAGTGACGACGGCTCGCGAGCCGCAGCCGCAGCCGTCGCACGTGAGCGATGACGGCTCGCGAGCCGCAGCCGCAGCCGTCTCCGTCTTTATCGAGCGGCATGATGGCTCGCTGGAGCAGTCGTGAGCCGCAGCGGCACCCGTCATACTCGCTTCCGCCCCGAAAGAGAGCAAGTTCTGCTGGTGAATTTTCTTTTCAATTGTTTGTTATAGATGACACTGAGTGGTGATCGTATCACCTTGGGTGCCTTGCTGGAAGAGGAAATAGAGTTACATGAGGAGAATGCGGTGTTAGAAAGGGTAAAGCTACTGGCCCAGAGGCATCTTCCGGACGGATGGACAAGTTGGTGGGTGGTGAATTTGTCTAAGGAGGAGGTGTTTGGAGAGGAGATTGATCCTCAGATGCTGAACAAACTCCGTTTTGCCCTACCAACAATAGAGCTGGTTCAAGCTTTCTTTCCGGATGCGGCCGATGTTTCAGAGAAGATGTTCCGGAAGATTAAAATCAAGCTGTTGGACTGGGCCTTTACCAGGGCGCTCATCATGGGGCCTCCGGCGATTGCAAATAGAATCAGGGGTTCAGCCGCTCAGACTGAAATTTTCAATAAGGCAGTGGTTTCGTTAAAACCCTTACTGCTTTCACAAAAGGAAGCAAGTAGAACATTATCATTCGCTAGCTCCGACTCAGAAGGTGGTCATAGTCGAAAACGGCAGTCTTCGGTGAGGGAGGTTCCAGTTCGAGCGAAGGTATCTAAGCTAGATCTTTTAGAGCAGAAGATTGCAGGGATGTTTGAGCACCTTGCGAAGAGGATTGATTCTCTAGAGCCGAAACAGCCATTGATGGCGCAGAAGTGGGCAAGCTATGGCAAGACATCCTCTGAGTCGGATTCAGATAGGGAGAGTGTTTATACCCCCTCAAGGGCCTCATCACCCATGGTAGCCCCACCAGGTTCATGGCAGCCGCCTAAAATGGTCTGTGATTGGCAAGATTTGCCTTCATCAGAGGCAGCACCAGGGTCATCATGGAAACCCCCTAAATTAGACATGGATTTGGATCTGTCACCTGTGAAAGCTAGATACTCTGAGATGCAAGAAAAATTTGAGTTTCGACCTACGGTAAAGGAGGCAGAACCATTAATTCCGGAGCCCGATCCTCAAATCGAAGAAGAAGGAGTGTCTTGTCATCGATTTGGCAGTCAAGCTTGGTTTAGAATCAGATATAAAGAAGCTGAGAAGAGCTTGTTGGCATCTCCTGTGTTCAGTGCGCTTAAAGTAAACACGGAATTAGGTTCCCTGGAAGTACAATCGATGGAGCGGCTCAAGAAGCAAGATGGTCTGCTTGGCTTCTGAAAGAAAGGAAGGCTTTGGCGGAACAACTCAAAGATGTGGCTGCTAAATATCCTGAGGCGGCTCAGGACTTGTTGAGTGTCTTTTCAGAGGGTTCGAAATTTAAGGCGGCTTCCGACACCTTACTTCAGTTCGCATGTGGCCATCGAGCCGAAACTATCGAATTTCGTCGAAAGTTCTTCAAGACAAGGAATGATGCTCTGAAGGCCGCCCTGCAGCAAATTCCGCCATCAAGGACGCACCTGTTTGATGAAAAAATTCTGCCAACCTTTATAAAGGATCATGGTGGCATATCAGCCATATTTCCTTCACGAGCCGGGAGGTTCTCAGATAGGAGAGCAGGTAATGGGGCAAAAGGTGATTTCTTTCGGAAGCCGACAATTTCATCTAAATCCAAGCAACCGACTTGGCGTTCTCGGTCGTCGACGGCAAGAGCAGCAACCCAAGCAGAGCGTTCCAGGGGTTCGTCAAATGCGCAGTCTCAGCCTAAAAAACAGCGCAAGCCCGATCGGGAGATTGAGCAACGCCACCGTCAGAAATCCAGGAGGTATTGACGGTTTTCGAGGGGGACAACTGAAGAATTACCTGACTCGCTGGCAAAAACTGGGCGCACCAGCTCCAATTTTGAAGATAATCTCAGGATATTCAATACCGTTTGTCGTAAAACCACCTTCAGTACCCCTGGGCAACAAATTATTGATAAAAAGATTCGCGACGGAAACCACATCAAACATGACAAAAGAGTTAGAAACCTTGCTAAAGTCAGGTGTAGTAGAACGCTGTCGAACCAAAACCGGGTTTCTGTCGCGAATGTTTTTGATTCCAAAGTCAAATGGAAAGATGCGACAAATTTTCGACCTTCGCCGCCTCAATGCTTGTCTAAAACCACAGAAATTTCGGTTAGTCAACCAGTTCCGTGTGCCCAGCTTTCTACAGGAGGGCGACTATATGGTGAAATTGGACTTCAGTCAGGCATATTTTCACATTCCAATAAAGATAGGTCACCGGAGGTATTTAGCCTTCGCTTTCAAAGGGAAACTTTATCAAATGACGTCTCTCCCTTTCGGGCTGTCCAGTGCACCTCTGACGTTCTCCCGTGTCAGCAATTGGGTGGCGAGTGTTCTGAGAGAGAACGGGTTACGGGTGCTTGTTTATTTAGACGATTTTCTGTTTGCTCATCCGGACCCTTTGATCCTCGAGGCACAGGTGTCATATGCGATAGGTTTACTTCAAAGCCTAGGTTGGTCAATAAATGCAGAAAAGTCAATCCTCAGGGCCAAAAAACAAATAGAGTTCTTAGGAATTATTTGGGATACATCCCTGAACGAAAAAAGGTTGCCAAAAACAAAAATAAGCCGCTTAGTGAACGATTTAAAAGAACTTCAAAGAGAGTCTCTATGGTCTTGGCGGACGGGTATGTCGCTAATAGGCAGGCTCGGTTTCGCTTCCTTTGTCATTCCGCTAGGTCGTCTCTTCACGAGAAATATTCAGAGAGCGAGCCGAAAACTGAGAGAAGATTGCCCTCTCCAGAAAGTCAAAGTTCCTGCACAGGCTCTAGCGGATTGTCGGTGGTGGTTGAAAAATGTAACGAACCCAGGCAGAATTTTCCCACAGGACTGCACAATGTTCTTAACAACGGATGCGTCAGACGAAGGCTGGGGGGTTCATCTAGGCGAGCGTCATCTAGCGGGCTCGTGGACAGTAGATCAAAGAGGTTGGCATATAAACCGCAAAGAACTCTTTGCAGTATTGATAGCTCTCACGACCTTCAAAGACATTGTAGTGGGGAAGTCAATAATGGTACAGTCAGACAACAAAACTGTGGTATCATACATCCGCAATCAAGGGGGGACGAGGTCTGTTGGTCTTTTGGAAACGACGAAGGAAATTTTATTAATAGCAGAAAGTTTAGAAGTAGCCCTTCATCCCTTTTATATTCCGGGTCGTTACAACGCGATTTCAGACAGTCTGTCCAGGGGAAATCTTCTTCCAGACTGGCATTTGAAAAAGAAAATAACCAGACGAATCTTCGGGAGGTGGGGGGTTCCTCAAGTCGATCTATTTGCAACGGCCCAGTCAAAAGTAGTTCCATGTTATGTGTCGTTAGAGGTAGAGGACTTGGGAGCGCTATTCATAAACGCCTTCAGCCGACCTTGGCATTTTCATTTGGCGTGGGTCTTTCCCCCGCCGCCTCTGATTCCCAGAGTGCTGCAGCACCTAAACAAGTCTTCGGGGATTTATCTAATGGTAGTCCCTCGTTGGGAGAAGGTATTTTGGAGAGCCGACCTGAAACGGAGAGCCTTAGAGGCACCGTTTCGAATATTTCATCTCAGGCATCACTTAGTCGACCTCTCAACCAAGCGGCCTCCTCCGAATGTGCAAGACTTTTGTTTAGAGGTTTGGAAGATTCAGGGTGGAGTAAACTAACTATGGTCTTGGATCCGAATGATGTTGATCTTCTTCAGGCAGCTTGGCGAGATTCAACATGGCGCACTTACAGTTCGGCTTGAAAGCCTTGGGTTGAGTGGTGTAGACAAAATGGGGCAAATCCCAGTCATCCTCGTCCTCAACAGTTAGTCTCATACTTAGGTATTTTATCACGGATAAAGAAGTTAGCATATCCCACGATTTTAGTCCATAAATCGGTGATAGTCTCCTTATCTGATCCAGTTCAAGAACGTAGTCTGTCTTCCCATCCATTGGTCACAAAGATGCTCAAAGCAATAGCTATTAAAAGATCTTTAAACAAGGTACAAAGGACCTCAATTTGGAATATAGAAGACATGTTAGAGTGGTTAAGAGCTAATATACCCTCTCGTCATAGCATCTTTCAAATATCCCGCCACGTGGCTTTGCTTCTTCTTTTAGCATCAGGTAGGCGAATTCATGATCTAACTCTTCTCTGCATCGACGCACAACATTGTCATATAACGGAGAAGTCAGTCACGTTTTGGCCGTCATTTGGGTCAAAAACCGATAATGCTAAACATCGGCAATCAGGGTGGCAGTTGGACTGTTCAGATGACCCTGCCTTAAGCCTGGTAATATGGTTGAAACAATTGATCCAAATTTCATCAAATAGGAGAAAGGCACGTAATGGCTTGCACAATTTATTCATAACTACGCGAGGGGAAGTAAAAGCTGCATCAAGAACTGTTATCGCAGGTTGGCTTAAAGCACCTTTCGCGGAGCTAGGTATAGAATGCGGTCCAGGTTCAACTCGATCCGCAGTTGCATCATACGACTTCCAAAATAATGTTCCGTTGGATCAGATCCTCAGCCGAGGTAACTGGAGAGGTTCAGATAATTTCTTTAAACATTACTGTAAGTTCGTGGAAAAACCACGAGTCCCTAATTCTAACGTTTTAAACAGATTTTTTCACCCTATTTGAAAAGGGGGTAGATACTGCTTACAATTATTTTATTTTACTTATTTGTTAATTTTAAAGCTAAGCAGAATGATGATGATTTTGAACTTACTAGGTTTAAGGTTGTTTTACTTACTGTCTGATTAAATTGAAAAACCTGTCAACCTCAAGGTTTTTATTTTGTATTCTTCCATCATTATGTGCGAGTATACCTCTTTTTATTATTGCTGTCACAGTACACTATGCTTAGTGCCGGCAGAAAACAAACATTTCTCCTAGAGGTCTAGCCTCGGCGACCTCAAATACAAACCGTTTTCCACCCCGAAGGGAAGAAAACGATTATTTTAGGTCAAGCCGAGGCTAGACCTCGGAAAGCCCTAGCCGTCTTATCGGAAGGTACTAAAGAAAAGGCACGCTGTCTGCTAGCTGCGCGCGCTTCCCCCGCCGGCACCCGTGCGCGGGGAGGTGAGGAAACTTCTCTCCGCACCTCCCCGCAACCAAATCACACTCCAAGACATGGCTGGAACAGTTATTTGTATGGACATGGGCAACAGAAGGTAAGAAAGAAATCTCCTAGAGGTCTAGCCTCGGCTTGACCTAAAATAATCGTTTTCTTCCCTTCGGGGTGGAAAACGGTTTGTATTTGCATCATTAAATTCTATTTCTAATGATAGTGTAGGGAGTAGAATAATAGAATGATGTTATTTGAATTACACTACATATCACATATTTAGTATTTTTAACCGTCTTCAAAAAAGGAGGAGGTTTCTCAATTTGACCATTTATATATTTTTTATGAGTATTCGCGAATCACTTCGTAGTGCAATTAGTTTTTAATCTTAAACTTTAAAAACCTACTGAAGTCAGTGCCATTTAGAAAAATATTACTTGCCACATGGACGAATGAGGAAATGGACGAACGGGGAAAATTAAACTGGGAAATGGACAAACGGGCACCGTGTGGACGAACGGGGAAATGGACGAAGGGTGCCGAATTGACATGATCTAATGTCTAGCTAGACTAGAGGTGCGTTAGTTTTTTTTTTATTTTTTTTTATTTATGGTTTGGTAACTTGCTCACTTATGTTTGTGTATGGGGAAGTACTATCACCGTACCTATTTTTGCCGCTAAGCAGTAGTGCTCGCATTGCTGTGTTTCGGTTTGAAGAGTACAAGTGCCGGTGAAATTACAGGCACATGAGACTTTTCATCTTTATGTCTCAGGGTCGGCAGCGCGCGTGTGATGCCTCTGGTGGTGCATGCATCCATAGGCTACGGTGACTACTTTCCAATAGGTGGTCTGTAAGATTAATTGCTTGCCTAGTAGTATAAAAAACCACGGGTCTAGACATCAATATACCAATCATGTGTACAAATTTATTCTTTAAGTGTGGCATGAAATAATAGCCAAATTAGAAGCAATTCGTTCGCGTGCAAACGAGCGTAAGCGCTATACCATTAACCTCCTCTTTAGGTAAGCTAAGGTAAGGCTAAGGTAAGGCTAAGGTAAGGCTAAGGTAAGGCAACTAAGGCAAGGCTGAGGAACTATTTGAGCTTATACCCGCTTCCAGGTTTTATCATCGCACCTCTCGAAATCGGTTGGGAGCTCATCCACACATCGATGTGTGGGTATCTCGTACAGCTCGCTTTACGAGATCTTTTCTCCCACATACGTGCAAATTGTGGAATGAGCACCCTTCTGAGGTTTTTCCGCTTAACTACAATATGCACAGCTTCAAAAAAAATGTGAAAAGGGTCCTCCAAGGCAGGCAACGCATTGGCAATGCCTCGGGTGTTGCAGATGTCAATAGGCGACGGTAACCCCTTACCATCAGGTGGGCCGAATGCCAGTTTGTCGAGCCATAATATAAAAAAAAAAAGGCTAAGGTAAGGCTAAGGTAAGGCTAAGGTAGCTGGACTTCCCTGTAAGCCTTTGTTTGTACTCAAACCTTGGGAGTCATTGTCAGCCGCTAGTGACCCACTGCTGGATGAGACCACCATCCATTGCACGCTGTGGGTTTAACTCACAGCGTACAATGAAGGGATTTACCACAATCACCACACTTGGCAGACGGGTTGGTGATCACAGTTTGGTGTTGACTACTCAGGTGCTGCCCATCCCCTGTCGTAATAACTTAGTCGCCTTTTACGACATTAACAAAAGGAGTTGGAGGAGTTCTATTCCTTAGACCTTGTAGTAATACTGAGCAAACAATTTCACAGGTGCATTTAGGATTGATTATCATTAAATTCTTAGTACATACCTATTGAAAACTATAGTATAAACAAACACCATTGATGTAGTTTGGAACCAAATTGAAGTCCATTACTAACTAGAAATTCCCAGCTATATTATTGAATGGAATTCACGAATCCATCTAAAACGGAAAGCCGTGTCTATCGATCAGGGCTATGAAAGGATTTGTATCCGGCTGTTGTTCTACGGTCACTAAACCGGCACTAACTCATGGTTGGGGCACACGGATGAATTAGTCTTTGTCAGTTAGTACTATTGTCAAGGAGAGTCGAAATATGCGACTTAGCGGGAACGACTATTCGATAAAGTGGGAGTGATGTAGCGGAGTTAATATTTGAAACAAGTCTTAGGAAAATGACAATAATTATCATTGAAATTATCGTGGCTTGATATAATTTTAGAAAAATTACGACTATACAACCACATCAGACCTCATCATCATCATCATGGTCGGTGCTCATGAGGAAAGACCTCTAAATGCTCAACTAAACGTCAACAAGAGAATAGTACGCGGTGTATAGTCGTAATTTTTCTAAACTAAAACTTATGTTATGGTTCATGTTGTTTAGGGTTCAGTACCACAAACCAACGTAACAAGTACATGGTCATTATCTTGTCTGTCTATCACAGCCTGTTTTAGAACAACTATGCCACAAAACTCTGAAAACAGACATAAATATTGGCTTGCATAAATGAACGGTTTTGAGTTTTCATACCCTACAAAAACTTGCTGTAGATTACCATTTCAAAACCGATAAACAAAGTTGATTTATGTGGACAGTACTAAACGATATTCATCAATAAGAGCAAAGACGTGTCCATTAATCAACGTTGTGAAAGGATTTGTGTCTAACAGTTGGTCCACGGTAATTACACCGCCATTAATCCATGGTTGAAGTATACAGTGAGATAAATTGTAAATACAAACTCAAAATATTCTATATATATATACAATCCTCTATATATATATATATATATATATATATAAATCAATTGCTGTTCGTTTGTCTCGCTAAAACTCTAGAACGGCTGGGCGGATTTATTTGATTTTGTTGTGTTCATAATTGTCACGGAAAGGTTTAAATGTACTGGGACCACCGGGACCACGCGAACGAAGTCGCGAGCGGGCAGCTAGTATAAATAAATAAATAAATAATGCTGGAAATTTCACACAACATTATCTAGCCCCAAGCTAAGCAGAGCTTGTGTTATGGGTACCATACCCTGATTTTTAATTTCAGTCAATTTTTGTAAACAAACAAATGTCAAGATATGCCACTGTGAGTATAAGTGTCATGATTGTGTAGCATACGTGTAAATTCACATATGACATACATACATGACACTTATACACACAGTCACATTTCTTTGTTTACAAAAATTGTCTGAAATTAAAAATCAGGGTATAGATAACTGATATACTTAATACAATACATTACATAGATAAATATTTTTTATTATACGTAGAAAATACAAGTGGCGGATTGGTTATCGTAGTATTCGTGTTGAGTACTCAGGTGGATGCTGCTGCCCATCCCCTAGTGTGATCAGCTTTTACGACATTCACGAGAGGAGATGGAGGGGTCTTTTCTTAGGCCGGATGCTACGGCCAGTTGCACGGCAACACTGTTTTGCATAGTGGAAACACCACTATTTGACGTAGCAGAAAATACTATTTGGCCAGAAAACTCACGCTAATATGAGCTCTAAAGTTTGTCCCAAAGAACAAATTATTTTTTCAGTGTTACTATAATAAAAAACGCAATTTATAGTGAAGTGTCGCAGCCTGCAATGGCCACCAAGTTTACCTACATAGTAACTACACACTATTCGACAAAATATCAAAACTGTTTAGTTTAACGGAAACTTCACTCTTCATTCACTTACACACACTCACACAATCACACACTCACACAATCACTCATAATTTCACATTTACTCGCGTATACCTAAGCTAGAGAGCTGTAAGTACCTATTTGAATTGTAATTTAACTGAGGAAAATCTATTATTGGCCTTTTTATAGCATAAGTTATATATAACAATCTAAACTGTATTTGCTGTTGATCTTCTAATAAACAAAATAAAATAAAAATAAAAATTATAGTCGGAATAATGTATTCGACATTACCACAAACAACCTAAAAGTCATAAAAAAGCTTAATTGTAGCTCAGCATTCGTGAAGACAATGTGTCTCAGCAGTAACAAAAACGCCCATTCGTCTTCATCAGTGTTTTAAAACTGTGTTTGTGAGCTGATCGGGGTAAATGATGCGCGAAAGCCGTACTTTGTCCTGCGGAGTTTCTTTGTACAAAACCTTTATTCATTCTTTGTATTTATATTATGAAGTAAATGACGCATTTAACGCGACCAAGATGAGTTGATACTTTTGTACAGCTAGCACCGGCTGACTAAACCAAGACGCTAGCGAGACGACTGCAAATGATAATATTGACCAATACTCACGTTTAATCAGTCGATGATATTAAAAAAATTGCATCTCTGACATGGATCTCGTGCCATACGGATTTGTATTGCGATATTTTCTGATTCTTGACACATTCCATTCGTCTTTTCTATTATAGGATGTAGGTCCTTAGGCAAGACTAGATTTGTAATTTTAATTGACCATTCATGCCTTTTTTAACCGACTTCCCAAAAAAGGAGGAGGTTCGCAATTCGGTTGTATTATTATTATTATTTTTTTATGTTTGTTACCTCATATCTCCGGCGTCTATGAACCGATTTGGAAAATTCTTTTTTTATTTGAATTAATTTTTTTTTTTCAGAATCCAGTTCTGATGATAGAATCCATGAGGAATTAAGGGATGAAGGGAATATTGTAGGCATACTGTAACGGATCATCACCGTACCCTCATAGATTGCCGATAATTTATAATAGTTACATACATAGATTGTTAAAAACATCGCCCTCTTTGCTAATGCAGTCGGTTAACAAGAGTCGCAACTTATTTTTTTAGGGCTCAACATAGAAAAACAGTATTATCACAAGTGGAGGGTCTGAATTATGAAGTACAAAATATAACTCACACTTAAACGTGACAGAAAACACTTGAGAATTCTAAATTTACTGGCGCGACAAAACTATTAATTGGTTTGAATTTTTTGCTACGAAACAGTCAAAAATTCATCGTGAGAACATGAAATACGTAAAGGTGGGGGTGCCTATGTGAACACGGGGAGGCCAGCAGTACCAAACGAGACGCGCGGGAGTAATTATCGAATAATCATTGTTGACGAGATAAATTAACCAATCGATGAACAAAGCGTAGACGTATATTTTTATAATACTCCGCTGTATTCAAATCAGTCTTTGCTTATAGTGTTAAAGAAAGTGCTTATAAATTCAGTGCTGTAACTAACGCAAGTAATTCTCTGAGGATTGACGCTATAACTTAACCAATCATTGAATAATTGACCTGACATTTTAAAATAAGTATTCTTGCAAATAAATGATTGATTTGATTTGATTTTGATTTTAATAGGCGTAGAGACGTATATATATTCTTCACTGTATTCAAATCAAGTTTAAGTGTTGTGAAAAGTGCATGTAAATTCTGTGTCTGCGGGCGGCGTTTCGAGTTTCCTCGGCCTAAAGCTAAGTAACTAGGCTGTGTGTTAGCTTAATTACTGGAGGAGGGTTGAGTCACATATCTATTTAGACTTCAACTAGATCATAATACCTTATAAATAACTAAGTACCTAGAATAAGACGTAACTGAGAAGGCTATGTAATATCTAAGTATTGGAGATGATCAGTCACATACCTATTCAGACTTCAAAGAAAGCACTAGGTCATATACTTTACAAACAACTATAACTCATTGCTTTGGCTAAGCCACTCAAATACTAATGTTCAGCTACATACCTATTGAATCGAGATTTCAATAACATAGGTATATAAACAACAGGATTTATTTCCTACTAACCATTAGAATATTATCAACGCTAATTAATATAAACCTATTCACTATTAACATAGGATAGCGACTATGGTGGCATTTTTCATAATATATAATAATAATTGTGATTTATTTTGTGTGATCATTTTTATCTAGGATCTGACTATTATATTTGTGAACAAATTGACTTACTGATCATATGCATATGAATCACCGATTTACTGACTTCAAAAGTGGCAGGAAATTAACTACGAATGAACTAGACTTTTATGAAACATTTTATGGACATTATTATTAAATTAAACTATCAATTTACAAGTAAATTGAAAGCTTCTTGGAATCATGGATGGAAACTTAACTCGCTTGCTTACAAAGCATTTTATTGCACGCATGCGAATGTACTGAGGAGGTCTATTATACGCTTAATGCAGACGCACACACAAGCATACATACTCTCAATCCCATTTCATCACGTGTAGTGATAAGAAGGAACCACACACACCATAAAATAATATATATGTATTCTCGTTAGGATGTGTCTGAAGCTCGTTACTCTGGACGCAGTGAGCGGGATAATTACACCTCCCAGCGAATCTTTTTATAATATGTACAATATCGAATCAAAGCTCTAGAGAGTGGGCTACTTGAAATGCTGAACTAAATGGAGAAACACTTTCTGAATGGAACAAATTATGAATCTTTATGAACATAATTATGTACTAACGCTATGATTATTGGTGGAACAAGTCACCATACCAGAGGAATTGAGGACGTGACAATGCTGAAATACCTACAAAACCATTATAAATACTCATCACTGGATTTTATTACAATATCACTATGTGAACACTTCACCTAATTAACTGTTACCTTCGATACCCTGGTTGGGGCTTGTGACACGTTGGAGAAAAGTACATAGGGTCAACACTATACGTAAAATAATTACGTGACCCATATTATCATGAAATCTGACATTTGCCTTATATTTTAGTATTGTTTAACGTCGAAGAGCTTTGGTAGACAGCAAAGATAGAGACGCCAATATTCTCGTACTTCGATAGGAAATTTACACTTAATCGTGTACACCGATGGATTAAGAGATTTCTTTGCATTTCTCACAACGTGGGACTCCAAGAGAACTATGGTAAACTGGAGCAGTCGTAGTCCTCAGCTCGGAGACAACAAAACAACAAGACAACACTTGCCACAGAACACACACATACACACAATGCCTAGCACGAACGCATGCTTCCAAAAGCCTAAAATAACGCAGTAAATTAACCTCCTCAGTTATAAACAAAGGTATCGGTTAATCTAACATAGCAACCAACTAGTTGTCTAAGTACTAAATAAGCATAAACATAAGTTAATATTTGAAGCCTTCCACATGATTCCACGAGCAGTATCAACAAGTACCTAAAGTATTACTTCAACACATAGATCGACTGATCTGACATATTTATGACAATGAACACGAACCACTTATATCCCGATACACTAATTACTTAACCTCAAGCCATTTGTTAGAGTAGGGAAATAGGTATGACTCTATCTTCATTTTTACATTAAATCCTACAGGACCCTGATATCCAGAGAGCCAACTTACTAGCAGGGAGAGGTGATCAGGGTGAGTGACTTTTGTATTACGAACGGTGCTTTCTTCCAACAATAAGTTAATTTGTTTGACGGCAGTTTGCATTCCAAGTGTTGAGGTTACGCTAATCTTTGTATCTAGATTTCAACCATTACATATAGACGATCACGAGACGACAGTAACATTAAACTATCTGGCCAAGATAAATATTACCAATTCATTACACGTTCGAGTCCAATGCTACGTATAATGTAAAGCATAATCCATCACATAGAATGTTTGTAGGATTGTTAGTTGAGGGGGAGCTAAGAGCTGGGGGGGGGGGGAGCTCACAATACATATGGTGATTTTGATATTTTCAGCAACAAACCAAGCATTTGCATTCAGAAAGTATCATAACCCTTTCAGCACTATGGTTCTTTCATAAATTTTTTTCATCCAAATATTTAGTCGAATACAATGGTGGAAGTCGGTTTTTTAACCGACTTCACAAAAGGATGAGCTTCCCAATTCAATTTAGGCATACATATGGCGATTTTGATATTTTCAGCAACAAACCAAGCATTTGCATTCAAAAAGTATCATAATCCTTTCACCACTATGGTTCTTTCATCATTTTTTTTCATCCAAATATTTAGTCGAATACCTACAATGGCGGAAGTCGGTTTTTTAAATGAAAAGTTATCTAAACTCAAAATCATTAACCCATCTTGCAAATGGTCTACCAAGCCAACGTTAAGTTTGCACTCTGAAATTTGTTTTGTATTTCTTTGTAAAAAATTCTTTTAATTTGTGTACGGAATCTAACAAAAGGTTCAGCGTAAGTTTACGATCTGTTTCGCAGCAATAAAGAATCTGTCCGAGTGTACCGCAGGGGAAATGTGCGGTGCGGGATTGCTTTGTAAATATGTAACTTTAGAATTATGGTTAACAAAATGAACCTGTCAAATATAAACTAAAAAAAATATGACGACCTCACGGCGTGGCGGGCGAGTAGCCAGCTGAGGCGTGAGAGGTGCGGATTCGATTCCCACTGCGGATTAAATTTTTGCATGATCTGCAAATGTTTGTTCCGGATCTGGGTGTTGTGGTGCCATTGTATCCGCGTAGTTCCTGATACGACACAGGGAATCCTAGTGTGGTATCAGACCATAACTGCTATGTTATAAAAATACCCATAAGCGAATAGATTAATTCATGGTGATTTATAATATGGTCAAGTTATCCATCGTCATTTATAGATACCATTATTGTACAATTGGTACATTAGAGAAATAGATATCTTTTACTATTAGAATCATTGTTTCAGGCTTTACAATTTTTTTGTTATCTACCAAATTGACGAAGCCTTTGATAAAATACCTGTACTTATTCAAATTCGTTTCATTGATATTAAAATGGTTTTTTCCCAAATGAAAAAGGTTTTACAAATAAAACCCCAACTATTGAAATAAAGCGCTATTACTCCTACAAATTTCTAGGTAATAAAGTTTAACAATGAGGTTCTAATAAATTGTTATATGTATATTTTTAACTTTTCGATGTAAGGCTGCATGTCCACCAAAACAGAGCCGAACAAGTCAACCAATAGAATCGTATAAATTGTTTTTTCTTGTCTACACTTATCTCCTTCTAGGATGCTCTGTTTGTCACAAACAGCGTATTTATTTTTAATAACTGACCAGCTAAAGCTATAAAAAAATATCAAACCAACTTACCTAAAAACAACACTAGCCTCTTCTTTATCTAGATGCACAGCATCCATAAACCACTGCAGCTCCACAGTCGACCTCTCCTCTAATGGCCCCGCCACGACCCTGGCCGGGAGGAACCTTCTACGAAACCTCACACTCTTCCCAACCCTGAGTGAACGCTCTCCCCTACTCTTCACGTTTTTCGGCCTAAAGTACACACTGTCGCTGTTCATGTTAATACTATCACTATTTGTGTACACATTGCCATTTCTTGACATGCTTTCACTTTTCGTCCTAAACTCATTGTGCTTTTTCAAATGCTTCGAGCGTTCAGGTCTACGTTTGGGTAAGAAGTAGGGTTCCTCATGGCAGGGCCTTTCAGATGGACTGGTGGCAGTGAAGTTACCGCGGACGAAGCCGTCCACTGTGGTATGGAGGACGTAGTCCCGAAGGTCTGATGACTCGAACTGGAGGTGAACTGGAAAGAGAGAGAAATGAAATAAGTTAATACTGTTGAAGTATGGAGAAAGACAGTGTAGATTTTGCTCATACAAACTTAAACTTAACAACAGTATATATTTTAAAAAACGGTAGTACAACTTCAATACGTAAATGCAGTAATATAACAGTAGATACTACAAAGGTAACTTTGTACTGTGTAGTTAGAGTAAAATGTAGCAAGGCTACGGATCGTAGCTGCATCTACGGTGCGTAGTGGGTCTACGAAGACTGCCCTATGCAATGCCATTTTGCAAAAGTTACAAAAAACATAGAAGTTGCCTAAAGGGAAATGATATATAGATACTGACTTCTTTAGTAGGTAGGTATGCCCGTGTTCTAGAACTTTTACTTAGTTGTTAACCTATAAGCCTTACTTGCCAAAAACCAAGTTACCTACTCTCTATCCCCCCCTCCTATCCCAGACATGTCAAAATTCTATAACAGCGAATATACAACTACTTAGCAAGAAATTCAGAATATCAATGTAAAAATAACCGAATTATTACAATAATAAATTAGGCTATTGTGTCACCGAAAAAGCTATGCTCAACAAGATCCCTCCATTACCCTCAAAGCTCATCATTGGACAAAAGCAATCGTGTGAAGACACGCTGTCATCCACGCTAGTCAATTTGTTCAATAATGTTAGAATATCGATCACTCGCCGTCATCGTGAGCTCCGTGCGACAGGCAAATTTAAGCCGTGGGATAATTAATTTTACTTGTACGTACTAATATTGAGAAACCTGGTTGGTCTGGTTTAGAAGAATCATTTTTAGTGAGCTTAATCAGCATGCTGTTATTTTCTCTTCTTCAAAAGCCTTTAGACGTCCACTGTTGGACAAAGCCCCCATAGAATACAATGGGTTGATTTGCCATAATCACCATGCTTGGCATGCGGCTTGGTGATCGCAGTTTGGTGTTAAGTAGGTATTCAGGTGTATTTCATGAAACATTGTTTTTAAAATGTTATATTTTGTATCGAGCATAAAATGACGCTTTTTTAACACGAGGAAAAAGCTCATTTAGAAGCTAATTTCGGAAGCTTCGGCTATATGTAGGTGAAATTGGTTTTATCTGGATTCTACGACATAATTTTATAAAATAGATAAAAGTTAATGACTTAATACATTCATTATTATTTATTATTATTATTCATTATTCATTATTCGTATATACACGACTAGTTGCGCCCCGCGGTTTCACTCGCGTGAATAATGATGAAAATTGATGATGATGATGAAAAGTAGCCTATGTGTTAATCCAGGGCGTAAAGTATCTCCATTCCAAATTTCACTCAAATCCATTCAGTAGTTTTTACGTGAAAGAGTAACAAACATCCATCCATACTCACAAACTTTCGCGTTTATAATATTAGTAGGATATGTGAAGACCCTTGATTAGGGTTGAAACCTGTTAGTGCTCCACCAACATATCGGTAAGTGAAAATTGCCCGTTATACAAATAGAATGATAAAATTCACGAAAGTTATTTTAGTAAAAGACTTCTAAGAAAGTAATTTTACTTACTTAAAAAATAGCTGAATATGCCAATTTTGCACACTTTTGTTAAAGAGCATCGATCAATCATTTGTCATTGCTTGAGTTTCGTTTGACAGGCAAATGACACAAATACAGGCGAGACATGAGAGGGTTAATCCAGGGTAACCCGCCTGTTATTTTTATTCAAGGTTGTTCTCGCATTTATTTTTCACATTCGCATTTAAAATTTAACTTTTCCAGTTACTTTTTAACACTATGCTGTTTGAGTATAGCTTTTTATTTTATTTTTTTACGAGTGTATAATACTACATTTTAGTAAGAATATAGGTAAAAATAGTAATAGAGGTATATTTAGCAGAGAACTGCAACTTTTTTTGAGCAAATAATATTTATTGCTTTAATTCAAGTACTAATAATGATACTTTAAATTTTAATTATAAATGCAAATATTTTTAGCCAAACGATGAAACAAATCAAGATACATTTAATAAGCACCACACAGTAGATATATATATAGATATATAATAACTTTATTGTACACCATAAACAAAAAAAAAAAAAATATACAAAGTTTCAAATCAGAGGTAAAATGGGCGGTCTTATTGCAATTGCAAACTTGATGTTAATAGCTCAAATTCTAATTACTTCCCATAATACGCAGTCTCTCAACTTTCAAAACAGATTCGTTACTCTAATTAAGTGAATGCAATAAATTAAGGCGAGCCGAGCTAAAACCGCGACGCTAATTGGTCCGCCGAAATACGTTATAAAACATATAAAAGTTGGCAACAATGCTTTTATTGAGTCGAGATAAAAGCGTGCGTCGAATTTTTGGGTCACGATAATGATGATGTGAGTTTCAGAAAAACAGACTAAAAATAAGGAGAATATATATTTGTTTGATAATAAAAAAAATACATTTTTGTTTCTAAATGGGTGTTTTATTAATTTAGTTGTATGTATGTTCGGAATGGGTGTTTCCTAACCTCGAGTTGCGATATATGTTTTTAATTTCACAATAAGTTTTTTTTTCATCCAATAAATGGGAAATATCTACCTCAGACAAAAGTATTTTGACATTATCATGTTGGGTTTATATAACCAACCCCTGAATTCAAAATTCACCGTCGTGATCCTATAGTGGTTCCGTAGGAACCTCTTGTGCTACGGAACCGTAAACAGGTGATTTTACCCTCGTGAAGAGATTTAGATAATTATGATATCGTTGAAAGATTTCAATCGAAAGCTACTTGTTTTGTCCTCATTCTTAAAAGCAACTGATCTCAACAAACGAGATATATTATAAGAACCATTTGTCGATCCATCTCTCTGTCACCAAGCTCGGAAATTGGCCGTTGGTTGTTGACATTTTTGGGGCAAAGTTCCGTTTCCACGCTATTTCCGACCGAGGACATGTCGCGAGTGATTGCCGAGTGGACAGAGATAAATAAAATACATTGTTCCTTAAAATCTTCCTTCAAGATATGCCAAGTTATGTATTTTATATTTATAGTAGGGATAAGTGGACTTAGAATCCACCTGTCACAACCGATAGATCCAAGTGGATTTTGTTGTGGATACTCAGATGGATGCAGCCTACACCTAATCCTTTTGTCGGCTTTTACGACTTTCACGGGAAGTTTTTGTGGTAGTTTTATTATAGAAACCAGTAATTTTGAAACGCTTATGTTTTCCCTTAAGCATGAATGTTCGCAAACCCCCAATATCTCAACATCTGAGTGATTTAGCTTGTATACGATTTGCGATTGAGCGATTTAGCGATTGAGCGAAGTATCTAACCAACAAATTTACCAATACTTTAACCCACCCATTTTTCATGAAGATCGGATAAACGGTTCGAGATATATCCTCCGATTAACATACATACATACAAATGCCAATTCACCCAAGTTGGCTCGGAGAACTCGCTTTGCTCGTTCAATTAATTAGTTTTATTGTGACAAATGATGGCCTCTCATTTCAATACAAAAGCGATTAATCACCAACAATTTGACAGCGCTTCATAAACAAAGTGATTTATTCACTAACAGTGTATCTGTTTGTCACAGATAAAAACTCATTCAATAGAGAGATAATTATTCAATAATACGGAAATATAAATGAGAGGTTTAAATTGTTTTGGCTACTCCGACACCCAAATGATTCAAATGGTTCCGTTTGTCAAACAAACACTAAACTTATTTTTTTGTATATAATACGTAGACATGATATCTTACGACCGACCAGATGCGAAGTGGTGGTATTACTTAAAGACATCGGCAACGTCGAGGGCTTTGTCAGTACGAAGCTTATTCTGAAGATCCCACCTACCAACCCATTGTGTTTGGTCCGGAACTATCCATAAAAATCTATAATCAAATACCAAAGGACTTCAAGGATGAAACTGACACAAAGTTCATAAAAAAATAAAAAAGGAATTAGTGGAAAAATGTTAGTATAGTCTTGACGATTTTTTAAATAATAAGACATTTGATGTTACTAATAATTTAAATATAGAATCTATACAAAATAAAAAAAAAAAAACTTTATTGGAACAATAAACATATTAGTACAGTACAAAAATGAAAACGATGATACCTGCAGTAGTGTAAGCTGTGTCGCAGATATCAACGCCCAAATAATCCAAATAATAACATTGTTATTGTATTGTAATTTTAATTACGTTATTTTTACTTTGTACATGATTGTCATTTTTTTATTTATCTACCTTCTAAAATGGTAAATTGCGACACCCTGTGACTAGGTACATAATTATGACACCTACCACTAATGACATTTATCTATCTAAACTCATAATTGTGAATGCAATAAAGAACTGAATTGAGTTAAAATTGAAGATATTTTTTAAAAATCTTCACCATGTCTCTTTTTTTTGTTATACTACTTGGCAATCAAACAAGCTTACGGCCCACCTGATGGAAAGTAGTTAACTTAGCCTATGGACGCCTGCAACACCAGAGGCATCACACGCGCGCTGCCGACCCTGAGACATAAAAATCAAAAGTCTCATGTGTCTGTAATTTCACCGGCACCCGTACCCTTCAAACCGAAACACAGCACTGCATGCACTACTGCTCGGCGGTAGAAATAGGTACGGTGGTAGTACTTCCCCGGACAAACTCTTTCACAAGAAGTTCTACTACTAACAAACTAAGCGGGAAAACCTCAGATGGTAGCTCATTCAGCAGCTTATATAATTGGGTTCCCCGTCCGCTCATGGGATATTATTATCTTTAGCCATGGCTTTACTATGGTAAAACATGACACGTAAACTAAACCCCATGCTGAGCCGTAACCCGACCATTTTCAATTATTATTATCGGATTTGCTAAAGTATCGGAAAACAAGGTACGATAATAATTAATTAAAGCCCTAGGGGCCCTTTATTACCTTAATTAATTAAGCAAATTTACCTCTTAGCAAAAAAAACAAATTGTGAAATTGATTGCCTGACAAAGAGGCAATTAGTGGTATTCATTTAACCTTTACCCACCGAAGTCTTTTTTTTTACCAATAAAAAGTTTTAGGGTTGTGTACCTCTAAAGGTAATAATAGAACCATTATAGGATTACTATCGTGTCTGGCTGTCTGTCACAGCCTATTTTCTCTGAAATTACTAGACCAAAACAGTAGAAATTTAGTACATGTACAGAGTTTTTAAGTGACATATCAAAGAGATATCATTATGAGAAATACAAGTTATGATCATGTGGAAGTCCAGCTCGACATAGACCTCCTAGAATGGCCACGAAAAACGGTCTTGAGTCGCCTCCATCCACCGACTTCCAGCGACGTTTATAATGACATTTATAAATACGACACATGATTTGATTTGATTTAACACATAGCTGTACTACTTGTTTTAACGGATTCGTCTGATTCAAACTATGGATTCATAATTTGCCGTTCGACGTCTACTGTTGGACAAGGCCTCCCCCAAGGAATGTTATTAGGGGATTTGCCATAATCACCACCACCCTCTGACCTCTGTGGCGCGGCAGGGGAAGGTTCGCCAGCGACGCAGGAGGTTGCGGGTTCGATTCCCGCCTCGGAACAAATATTTGTACGATCTGCAGATATTTGTACAGGGCGTTCTGGGTATATTTCTAAGTATAAAAAAAAATATCTATGTTATGTATTGTATTAAGTATATCAGTTATCTAGTAATACCCATAACACAAGCTCTGCTTAACTTGGGGCTAGATAATGTTGTGTGAAATGTCTACAGCATTTTTTTTTTTTTTGCCTGGTGGATTGTTAATTCCAGTATTTTTTATGAGTACTCAGGCTACTGCTTATGCCCTGGTGTAATCCCTTAGTCGACTTTTACGACATTCACGGGAGGAGTCGGAGGGGTCTATTCATAGGCCGGACACACCACGACATGGTTACGGTATGATATTATTCATTATGATATTATTCAATCTTTTTTTTTTTTTTTTTTTTATTTTAGAAAAATTACGACTATATACCACGTGCTTTACTATTCTCCTGCTGACGTTTCGTTGACCATTTTGAGGTCCTTCCTCATGAGCACCGCGACCACGCTCAAAGGTCGTGCGACGAGAACTCACAAAGTAAAGTACGTGGTGTATGGTCGTAATTTTTCTAAAATGATACCAAGCCACGATAATTTCAATTCTATTATTCAATCTTAATAAAAAAATGTGAGACAAACCTGAGATAATGTAAATCTTAAAAATAAAAATCAATTCACCCCATGGTTGTCCTATTATTTATTCTGTGCCCATGTATGAAAATAGTAAACTGAAGGAATCCGGATTCGCAATCGGTTTCCGTCTCATTAGGCGAGTGGCCCGAGTGGCTCGAGTGCGCTCGCATCGAGAGGCTTGATTCCGTAACGAACCGTGGCACGAGCAACGATCGACACTTTAACGAGAAGGTTAAAATATACAGGGGCCTCCATGGCGCGGCGGACGTGTTGCCGGCTGATGTGCGAGAGGTGCGGGTTCAATTCCGCTACGGGAAAATGTTTGCATGATCTGCAAATACTAGTTTTGGCTCTGTGTGTACTTTATGCCTGGACTAGGTGTGCGACTGTCGGGTCTTATGTATTTTTTTTTCTATATTAAATAAAGGCAACATATTTTTAAACAATCTTGTTTCGGTACCTAGAGCCAAAGTGTCATAATCTAGCTAGTATTTTTTTAAGTAACATACAAAATCCTGAATCCTGTCTGTATGTATCAAAACTACGAGTACCATGGTGCCACAACACACAGAGCCGGAACAAATTTGACGATCTCTGTGGCGTGGCGGCCGAGTAGCCGGATGAGATGCAAGAGGTTGCGGGTTCGATTCCCGCTGCGGGACAAATGTTTGTATGATCTGCAAATGTTTGTTCCGGGTCTGGGTTTTATGGTACCATGGTACTCCTAGTTACCCACCCACGACACAGGGAATCCTTTAGTGTGGGATTATAACTACGTACGTGACATGTTGGGTATTATGTTATTTTAAATATTTGCAGATCATGCAAACATAGCGGGAATCGAACCCGCAACATCTTGCTTCTAAGCTGGCTACAAACCCGCCGCGCTACAGAGGTCGTCATTGGATCATGAGGTCGTACATTATTTTTCATCCCACCATCTCGGAAAGAGTATTTTTGTTATTCGATATCTGAGTGTAAAAGCCGTTTTTATCCGCTAGAGGATAAAGTTAAATTGAATTTAGAACATCGTGTGCACTAAGTTTGTGAATTCAAAACATCATTAAACCTATTTACTTCTACCTCCATGGCGCCGAATTTATCATACAACCTTTTTTAATTTGTTGAAATTTCGGACTCGGAACCTTCTTGGTGTATTACTTTTTTTTATTTGCTTTACGCGCGCCATATATTGTTAAAACCTTCTTGAAAACTAGTGAAAAACCTAAAATGAGTGATTCTAGCGACGAGGAAGTTTATTTGACGGCAACAGAATTGACTGAAACTGTTAAAATGTGCAAATGTTTTTTTTTTGCATTTAGTCATTTCCTCTTTGAGGTGGGATGAAAAATACGTGATGCACTCGAGTGCAAAGATTTTTCACCTCGTGCTCTTTTGATTCCCTCGCTAACGCTCAGGATTGTAACTTTTAAATCACTCGCTACGCTCGTGATTAAATTTTAGAATCCTTCCCTTGCTCGGTCATTAAAATTGAGCACGCGGTTAAAAAGCAACTTTGCACTCTTGTATAACAAATAACTATTACTTAACATGTGAAAATCATTCATAAACAAACTCATAATTATCCATGTACTTTTCCATATCATTATCGTAGATATACATGAAAAATCGTTTCACTTTTCGTGTCATGTAAAATTCATTCAAAGCAGTGGACTTCTACAGGCTGATGATGATGATAATGATGGTGACATTAATTATTATAAGTACTTGTGGTCATTAGTATTGCTGCTACACGCGTCCTTACGCAAAGTCAAACAAAATAGTCATATAATGGTGTTTTAAAGGGTTTATGTTTCGTAAATACCTAACCTTTACGTCGTGGATACTACCTACTTTAACCAAAAAGTCTGTAATTAATTATGAATCGAAATTATGACGTATTTAGACGATCCTAAGAAAACCCGAAGAACACAACTAAAAAATCTTAATTTGTATTATTGTTTGTGTTTTTTACTATTTATTGGCGCAGGCCAATATTAAAAAAACAAAACTCGAATTATCCACAACACAATGATTTATTCTCCCAATTCACAATTTCACATTGATTACTCCAAGAACCTGAGCCACGTGTCGTTTCTGTACCGTCGTCGCTCCCTCGTTTTTCGTCGTGTCCGCCCGATCGAAAAACGAGATGATCACACCACTCAGTTACTTAATTTTTTACAATTCAATGTTCATTAATTCTAAAATATTTAGTAAGGTTTACATAAAAATAAACATTAAATTATTAATAAACATACACGACTATAATCAATTAGAAACTTATATATACTTATAACAATTTTCAAGATCTACAATTATTATGAGGAAGCCAACTCCTGTCTTTTTAAATAAATTAATTTTAGCAAGCTCGATATAAATCAAATGTGTCATGACAAATCATGTTTATTCTAAATTACCCTAACAGCTCGGCCTCCCTGCGCGGCGCGAGTCCCTTCGTGCCCGAAATGCAAAAGCGAATTTGCACAATCAATAGTAGTAACATGTATGTTTGTACACTACCTTACTTCAGTAAAATTGATACTACCTATAATTATATCACACAAAAACAAAACTATCTATCTAATGTAGGTTTTTATACAAGTTTATTATCTTCATTTGTTAAATGAAAATAGTTAAATAATTACACTTTCACAAAAAAAATTGGTAAATTCAAATCACAGAAACAAATCTACTGCATATTTTATAAAAGTTAATTATTTTCATTTATGTCGCTTACGCCGCTTTTTATTATATAATTACATGAGTACTTCCATTTGCAATATTTACAATATTATATTTATAGTTTTATCATTTATGTTTTTATTATTTTTGTAACTAATTTAATCGTTACCATCATTGCATATGTTATCATCATCATTATCGTCGGTGCTGTCACCAAAATTCCGATCAAAGCTCATCCAAGGTTGAATCTTGTCAATAGCTACAGTTCCCTCATACTTACGACCATTTTTGCGCGATATAGGAGTGTCTTCGACTATAAATCGATCGTTTTGGAGCAGTTTTACGATACGATAAGGTCCTTGGAATTTGACAACCAATTTCTGAGATTTACCGTCGTGTGGCACTTGTCTTTCGATTCGAACTAAATCTCCTACTTTGTACTTTGTACTTGGTTTTCGATGTTTATTATAACGCTCTGTATCTTTTTGTTGTTGTACCTCCATGCGTTTAGTCGCTTCCTCCCTAACCGTGTCTAGTTCATCTGACGAGAGTACGTTAAGTGTCTCATTTATTACTGAACTTAATATTCCTTGGGCCCTATGAGTAATGTTAAAACCAAACAACAGTTCTGATGGCGATTTTAGGGTTGTCTTATGAACAGTCGTATTAATGCCTATTTGTATGTCACGAATATTCTCATCCCAAATTCTTTCATCGTGCCCATGATTGGATGTAGCGAGTGCTTCCGTGATCGTCCTATTAAATCTTTCTACCTGACCATTAGCTCTTGGAGTCGCGACTGCGTTTAATACGTGTTTTATTCCATATTCTACAGTAAAGTCTTTAAAGGTTTTGCTAGTAAAACTAGATCCTCTGTCCGTAATTAGACGTGTCGGGACTCCAAAAAAACTAATGTGATCTTTCAAAACCTTGATTGACGTTATTGATTTTGTATTTTTAACAGGAGTAATGTTAATAAATTTCGTAAAACTGTCAATTATAACCAATAAGTAACAGTTCCCGACCTTGCTCCTTACAAAAGGCCCCAGGTGGTCTGCGTGAATAGTGTGGAATGGTACACTTATCTTTTCTATTGGGTGTAATTCTCCTTCACGCCTACCACCTGGTGTCTTGTGATGGGCACATTCCAGACATGCTAAAACATATTTCTTGACGAACCGCCTCATACGCCCAAACCAATAATGTTTTCTTATGCGTTCTAATGTCTTTTCGTATCCATAATGCCCTACGTCATCGTGATTTTTCTTGAGTATTTGCCAACGCACTCCCTTTGGTACGACCCATTTTATTTCGTCACCTACCATACGATATACGCGACCATTTTTCAGCTTGAAGTTTTTATGAACGTCTGCCACATCTTTTGTGTCTGGATTACTAAGAATGTTCTTTATCCTAATAATTTCTTCGTCCGCCGATTGCACGGTGGTGATCCAATCATGTTCAGACTCAACCACCAAAATGTCAAGAATATGAGACTCTTCTGATTGTGTGTCTACGGGATTGCGACTTAACGCATCCACATGTGACATCTTAGCACCTGGTCTATATTCGATCATGCAATCATATTCCTGTAATTGGATCCACCACCTTGCAATACGGGGTACCAAGTCCCTTTTCGTTAGCGTTGTTCTAATGGCATTGCAGTCAGTTTGAATAGTGAAAGGGATTCCTATGAGGTAAACCCTAAACCTGTTCAAAGATGCAATAATGGCCAGCGTCTCTAATTCAAATGAGTGGTATTTTTGTTCTTCATGCGTTGTTTTCCGACTGAAATAAGACACTGGTTGTAAAACCCCATTACGGTTTCGTTGAAACAGAATGCCAGCTAGGCCATGTTTGCTTGCATCAGTATGGAGATGCGTTTCTCCTAAGGGATCATACAAGGAAAGGACTGGTCGCTCGATTAGTAAATCTTTGATTTGTTTGAATGACTTTTCTTGAGCTTCATGCCATGCCCATTCTTTTTCTTTTTTAAGCAGTTCTGACAATGGGGTAGCTATTAGAGCATAGTCTCTAATAAATCTTCTAAAGAACCCTGACAGGCCTAAAAACTGACGGAGCTCATGTTCATTTCTTGGCTTAGGGAATTTAGCTACTGCATCAGTTTTCCTGGATCCTGGTCGGATGCCGTTTGCACTCACTTCAAAGCCTAGAAAATCTATTTTATCGTAGAAAAAATGACATTTACTCATTTTCAAAGTTAGACCCCCCTTTCTTAGTAAATCAAGCACTTCTTTCAATCTTATTAGGCCTTCGTCGAGGTCTTTGGACGGTATTAAAATATCATCCATGTATACCAGTGCATATTTAATTTTAGCCTCAGCCAAAATTTTGTTTATTGTTCTTTGAAAGACCGACGGCGCATTGACGAGTCCAAATGGCATCCGGTTATATTCAAATTGGCCATCAGGAGTTACGAATGCCGTCTTGAGACGTGAGTTTTCATCTATAGGGATTTGGTAGTATCCGGAGGCTAAGTCTAGCGATGTGAACAGATTGTTGCCTGCTAACAAGTCCAATTGATCTTCTATACGAGGTAATGGGTAATGGTCTTTTTTAGTTTTACGATTCAAAGCGCGGTAATCGACGCATAACCTTTTTTCACCAGTTTTCTTTTTAACAAGAACTATTGGACTTGCGTAGGGCGAGGATGATTCCCTAATTATCCCACTGTTCATCATTTCATCAACCATGTCTCGAACTAGGGACCTTTCTGAATGTGACATGCGATAAGGCCTGTAAACTACGGGATCTGCATCTTCTAAGTCTATCGTCATTTCAGTTGCATTTGTGTACCCTAAATCTTTGAGGCTACTAGAAAAACAATTTTTATATTCAGATAGCAGATCCTCGAGAGTTGAACGTTGTTCGGACGTTAAATTTGGATTACAGTTAATCGTGTCATCAACTTCGGCTGTACTAATGGTCACTTCGCATGCATTTAGTGTCATATAAATTTGAGTAGCCCTCGTCAGTAGTGTATCCTTTTCTATGATAATATTTGAGTTAGACACATTATGAATAAGCAATGCACAGCTGTTATTTGTAATGCCGTATTCACCAGGGAGGAGGTAATACTCTTGACCCTCTGGCCCTCTGATGGATCCATCCACAAAAATCGTACCTTTACTTAATGACGTGCAGAATACAGGTACGGCCCGTAAGTTATTTACAGGGATCGAGACCTTATCACGTGTAACTAGGTGCACTTTGTTATTATTTGGCATCTTTTGAAAGACGATTTTGTCTGGTGTTTTCGTAATAACAATCCGTGGTTTTTCCGTAAAGGAATGTCCCAACAGAACTGGATATTTAAGCACGTAGTCCTCCACTACATATATGTCTACCATTTCCTCAATATTTTGGACTTCTACAGCTGTTGTTATCATACCCAAGGGTTGAACTAAGTTTGCCCCAATTCCCCTTAACATCGGTAGTTCCAAATCCGTCATTAGATTAATATTTAATAGTTTTGAATCACTTTCTCTAATTAACGTACACTGACTACCCAAATCTAAATGACAGTCAAATGGAATACCGTTTATGCGCACATTGATAATATACTTGTCATTTGTCTTATCGGCAACAGTGAGTTCGGAGACCTGTTTTTCGTTTCTCTCGGAAGAGCTACTGCTGTTTGGGATAATTTTTGATTTATTCTTGAAGCAATGAGACGACAGATGTCCTAATCTATCACAGTGTGAGCATTTTGCCGCAGGTTTGTCGCATTTGTATCTAGGGTGCCCTATCTGATTGCAATTATAACATACGATGTTTGAACCGCTGAAACCAGCTTTTGAATCATTTTGTCTACTGTTCGTCATAGTGTTATTTCTGTCAAATCTATTTTTCCTAAAGTTGTCATTACTCTCCCTAGTATTACTTACTTTGACTGACCTAAAGTATTTCATAACCTGTTCAGGTTCTGGAAACTGTGCCGCTTGAGCTCCTACCCTTACGGCACGATCATCTATGCCATGAAGCAAACAATCAACTGCTTGCCTACCTTTTATTTTACAGCGATTCAAGAGATTGACCTTTGTATAGTAGTACTGCTCCAACGATTCCCCATACCTAACTCTTTTACCAAGCATTTCCGTAAGAAGTTCAGCATAATCTTCTCGACAAGGAAAGGATTCAATGAGCATTTTCTTCCATTCTGACCAACTGTGCAATAAGGTTGGTAGACCTTGATACCATGACTTAGCGACGCCGCATAGTTTTGGCAGTGAATAGTGGATTGTTTCTCTCTCATTCCAACCATATATCTCTGCGCATTCCTCTATTTTTGTTATCCAAGTAAGGACGGTCTGCTCTTTGGTCATGGGGTCAAAGTCAGGGACAACATTATTATAAGACATTTTAGATTTATCTGAACTTCTTACATCCCTGATAATGGAGAGAACTTTATCTAAAATAGTATGACTATTATGGTCCGAAGATTTTGAATGAGCTTTGTCGGACTCACCTGAAGAACTAGAGTATCTACGTTTGCGCCTTGGTCGCCGCATAGAAGTTCGTCTTCTTTTAGGTCCAGTTCTTCCGTAAAGATCGTCATCTTCAGATTCCTCGGATGTTAGTCTCCTCTTTCTTCGCTGTCCTTTTTGGTATGAGGCTCGTCCATGGCTTGGGTTTTCTTGAGTTGTATCTTCCGTGACCTTTTGACCTTTGGTATTATGATCTTCAAACCCTCGATCATCGGCATCATGATCTCGCCTTTGACCTTGGGCATCATGATCTCGCCTTTGACCTTGGGCATTGTGATCTCGCCCTTGACCTTGGGCATCATGATCTCGCTCTTGTCCTTGGGCATCATGATCTCGCCCTCGACCTTGGGCATCACGATCTCGCCCTCGACCTTGAGCATCATAAGTTTCACGCCCTCGACCATGGGCATCATAATCTCGCCCTTTACCGTGGGCATCATGATCTTGTCGCCCTCGACTTTGGGCATCACAATCCTCGCTCCCTTGATCCTGGGCACCATTTCCAATATGCACTTGACCATGGGTGCTGCTTTCATCCATATTTCGGTAGCTCAGAGAAAGAAAAATAACAAGCTTAGCAAATTGTAGAAAATATTATGGTCTTGGACGTTTCTCGAAAACTAGCAGGTATTTTTTTTTTATTAAAAAAAATATTTTCATGTCTAGGTTCAATACAATTTTAAAAATAAATAAATAAATTTATAGGTACATGTAAATCAAAATAACTTCAGCATGACTAATATATACAGTAAAATGATGATAATAGCATCAATTAAAAAAAAAAACATCTCAAAAATGCAGTCCAATAATCTCAGACTCAGATTGTTGAAGAACCATGTCATTTTATTATTTAAAATAATTTACAAACTTATTCCTAAAGCATCAAGTTGTTTAAACATAACTGGCAATGGATTTATTCACCTTGCGTTGAGGTTTATGCTCAGGTAGTTCGGTTAATACTGTAGTTCCTTCCGAACTGAGAACTCACATATCTCAGCGAGTCCTTAACCTTTAAGCTCATATGCTAACATGACGATTGTATTACTAGCCAACCTACTAAACTTCATGACGATTGGACAAACGGTTCGAAAGATAATAGCAGAACAAATTTATTGCAAACACAGACCCACCCACATACATACGAGAGCCGACTGCTCTAATTAACACCGAGAACTCACTATGCTCGTTCAATCATATTTAGATTGCTCAATTACTACAAACTCAGATCAATAAGAAAAAAGAAATAGGTTACTTACATTTTTGTAGGCGTGTTAAGGAAATTTTGTCTATCCTTTGTCATCCAACTTCTGAACTATTGGCGCAGGCCAATATTAAAAAAACAAAACTCGAATTATCCACAACACAATGATTTATTCTCCCAATTCACAATTTCACATTGATTACTCCAAGAACCTGAGCCACGTGTCGTTTCTGTACCGTCGTCGCTCCCTCGTTTTTCGTCGTGTCCGCCCGATCGAAAAACGAGATGATCACACCACTCAGTTACTTAATTTTTTACAATTCAATGTTCATTAATTCTAAAATATTTAGTAAGGTTTACATAAAAATAAACATTAAATTATTAATAAACATACACGACTATAATCAATTAGAAACTTATATATACTTATAACAATTTTCAAGATCTACAATTATTATGAGGAAGCCAACTCCTGTCTTTTTAAATAAATTAATTTTAGCAAGCTCGATATAAATCAAATGTGTCATGACAAATCATGTTTATTCTAAATTACCCTAACATATTATATTCTGAAGGTATAACTTTTGATACTATAATTATTAACATAATTATCACTAGATAATAAAGCTCAAAAATCATTATAAATATCCCGTTTCTAGTGATCATTATTCTGAAGGTATCCGAAGAATAAAGGAATAAACGAAAATATGTCTGTTTACTTGCTCAGAACAATGTTTTGCACGACTCGCTTGGGTAAAACCTTTTTTTATTATTCATTCACTACATTGATGTTTTATGTGCTCACCTTTCAAAGAAAATGCTTTGACATTGTTTTGTAAATCTTTTTGTATTAATAAATAAATAAAATAAATGTAGACATTTCACACAACATTATCTAGCCCCAAGCTTAGCAGAGCTTGTGTTATAGGTGCTAGATAACTGATATACTTAATACAATAAATTACATAGATAGATATTTTTTATTATACATAGAACAATACCCAGAACATACTAAACAAATATCTGCAGATCGTACAAATATTTGTTCCGAGGCGGGAATCGAACCCGCAACCTCCTGCGTCGCAGGCGAACCTTCGTCCGCCGCGCCACTTGACGTTCGGAAACGGCCCTTGTTGTTAAATTTCATGGCATATTCCCCCCCTGTGGTGCAAAAAACGGCCTACTCTCTAACGTGTAGCTCTGGCAAGAGCCCTTGATTGTGTCGTTGATACAAGAATTTAATTTTCATTTATACAACTTTCCTCAAGCTACGAAACAATGTTGACATCGTTGGTATTTTTCAATTGTACGGTTTCATTAAATAATAGGCAGGTATATGCTTCTGCTGTAATGTGTGTGTAATGTCCTGTAGTGTCCGGCCTAAGAATAGACCTCTCCGTCTCCTCCCGTGGCTGTCATAAAAGCCAACTAAGGATTACACCAGGGTGGGCAGCAACATCCAACTGAGTACTCAGCACCAAAACTGTGATCACCAATCCACCTGCCAAGCGTGTTAATTATGGCAAAGCCCTCCATTGCATTCTATGGGGGAAGCCTCGTCCAACAGTGGGCGTCTAAAGGCTGGCTGATGTTGATGATGATATACTTTTTCTTGGTAAGGCACTGACATATAATTATTCAGAAAACAATACCTTATCAGCTGCGTGACTTTTACGAAAAAATATCAAGGTTTTTTCTTTGAAAGGTGAGCATTGAAACCATTATCTTGCGATAGAAGCTCACGGTCAGGGCCGCTTGCTAAATTACGTGTTTACGGTTCAAATAAAGATAAGGCAAGCGTAGTAAGACTGATCGGGGAAAACCTAGACCTAGTGTAGAATAGTTTTTTCTATTTGTATTTAATTATCACTCACTTCTACGTACACTATTATTAGTAATAGGTCTTATTTCTATTGTTGGTTAAGTAGGTTTATGCACTTCGATAGGGCGCTGTAATTTTTAAGTTTGTTAGTAGTAGAACTTCTTGTGAAAGAGTTCGTCCGGGGAAGTACTACCACCGTACCTATTTCTGCCGCCAAGCAGTAGTGTTCGCATTGCTGTGTTTCGGTTTGAAGGGTACGGGTGCCGGTGAAATTACAGGCACATGAGACTTTTCATCTTTATGTCTCAGGGTCGATTCTTTATTGACATACGGTATAGTTTTCTGGGGAAATTCAGTGGGTTCTAATAGGGTGTTTGTCCTTCAGAAGCGATGTATTAGATATATTTTAGGTCTAAAGCAGATGGACCCATGTCGAAATCATTTTAGGGAACTGTCAATAATAACAATGGCATGTGAATTTATTTACCACAATTTAATTTATATTAGAGAAAATATTAATAATTTATTGACTGTAAGGGACACTCATAACCATAACACTAGATATAAGGATCGCTTGGTTATTCGTAAGACTCGGCTTACGAAAATATCAAAAAGCTACTGTTGTACATCAATTAAACTGTACAACAGGATACCCCTAGAAATAAGAAATATGAATGATAGTAGCTTTAAGTCATATGTAAAAGATCATTTATTAACAAAAAGTTTTTATAAAATTGGTGAAGCATTGGTAGACGGAAAAATATTTCAATGTGAAACAGACAATAAGTCTTTATCTGTTATTTGATAATTTAGTTTTTGTTTTTGTGTTTGCGTTACGATGCCTAATCGGGTGAATTCTGTATTAATTTACTAATCCTTATTGAACGAGCGAAGCGAGTTCTCTGAGTCAAGTTGGAAGAATCGGCGTTTGTATGTATGTATGTATGTATGTTTGTCCGATGAAAACTTCCAAACCGTTAATCCGATCTTCATGAAATTTGGTATGGGGGTAGATAGTATTGGTACAATTTGTAGGTAAGGTTATGACTTATATCGATCAGGGGGTTGCTGAGATATTGGGGTCCAAGAGGGGGTAAAAAAAATAAAAGTGAGACAGTCAGATCAAGTGGGGTGTTTAATGAAAGCGCTTTAGTTGGACATTTCAAAACTGTTTTTAATAATTATTTAGCCTTAGTAGTTTTCGAGATATTAGGGAAAATAAAAAACGTAAAAACCCAAAATTCTAGGGTACTTCCAGCAATCCCACAGTGCTGAAATTTGGTATGCTTGTGGCTTTTGTGTCACAACTACAGGGAAAAGTCTGAAATTGAAGAATTTAGAAACATGTACTCCATAAAACTAAACCAATATAACATCCATTGTTGACCTCCCATTTCTAAGAATTTGAATGACGTTGGAGTTCTATGGTTTTCATCAAAAGGACGTTATCAATTAATTCGTCAGGTACTTGATATAGGTACTAACAGGTATGTAGTATAACTACGCGCCGTTGTTTAGCCCTATTCAAAGGTTATTTCGATGATGTGTAGGAAATTAGAGTAGTTACTGGTCGATCCTGTACTGTTACTGGTAGACCTCGAGGGGAAATTTTTCAAAAATAATAATAGAAAATATGGAAATTACTTAGTTAAGTAGTCGGGCTGATAAAGGTGTTATCGCGAGGTCTCAGTTCGGGGCGAACCACTAGTATTATAATTTTATACAATTTGACGATGCTATTGCTGATTATAAATTGAATGTTGGTAACATTAATTTAGAATCTGTTTTGTTTTGACTTGTTCTAATTGATTGATTGTTTGACATTTTGTTTTACTTTATAATTTTATTTAGATTTTGATAATTTTTTGTTATAATATATGAATATGGCTTGTGGCTATTATGAATTAATATGTATTTCCTGTCTGACATGTCTAAGTGCCTAGAATTGTGCCAAAAGATAAATAAATGAATTGAATAGAATGAGAGCTTTTCATCTTCGATTAAAAAGAAAAAAAGTAGTTCAAATTGGTTTTATAGATGGCGCTGACTCAACTGTATCAATCAAGATTGTCTGTGGTGCACACGTACAAAACTATTATTCTAAGTAGTCTGTGGCTATTAGTCATGTTAATCTGTTTGTGATTGCTTCCTGAGTGTGCGCTAGTGATATCGTGGTGTTTATAGAAGTAGGCAAAAATAAATACCACGAAACGAAAATTATTTCTACGTTGTCGATGTTGACATTTCACTTTATTTTGACACTTGACAGTTACGTTACAGAGCAGCGTCATCTATTTTCAATGCTGAAAGCATGATTTGAAACGGCCGTGAAAACCCCTCATTGAATTGAATTGACATACGTAAACTGCATACATACAGCGTGCTGAAAAGGTGCAATATCAATGAAGTTTGACCACGAGGAAACATAATTCTTCGTGGTCAAACCAGTTGGACTACATAGTTTGACTACGTGGAAAATCCGATATTGGTAGTACTACGGGCAACGATCTTTAATACTATAAGATCGTTGACTACGGGCAACAAACGTACTTATCTGAGTCAAATTGGATGAATTGACATTTGTATGTAGGTAGGGTAGTATGTATTTTAGTCTCAAAGTGTATGTTCCTCAGCCCAAATCGCTACACCGGCCCTAACTGATGGCCCTGACAGACGAGCTGGCGCAAGGATACTGGATGATCAATGTACGTAGCATCCTACACCAAAGGCCTATCTTTTGATCGCTTGCAACGGTCTTTAGATAGCTCAACTGTTTCATATAAATCACGAATATTTTGTAAAATTAACATATCACCCAACAGTCACATACGTAGTCTTGATCCCACATTAGGTATCTTTTGTCGTGGGTATCAAGAACTAAGAGTACCATGGTACCATAACAGACCCAAAACAAATATTTGCAGATCATACAAACATTTGTCCCGCAGCGGAAATCGAACCCGCAACCTCTTACATCTCAGCTGGCTACTCGCCCGCTGCGCCACAGCATCAACAAATTATACTAGTACCTATTATTTGTTTTATTCTTTCTGTCAATAAATGTATTCCATAAAATTGTTTGCTATGTTAAAAAACTAATACCTTTTGTCATCATCCTTGTAGTATCAACCCGTCAAAACTCGGAGCTGGGTAAGGTATTTTTTGTACGTGATTTAAAACCTCATTGCAAAGTTCTGCTAACTTTTTCAATTTTCCCCGTTTGTGGTTGTGGCTACCCACCACTTGGTGACTTAGCACATGAATAGAAAATACGACGCAAACGCGACAAGTGTTTGTACAGTTAACTGATTTCACTAGTTTTATCAGCTGATCCATTATTATAGCTAGTTAAGTGGCTAGTTCGTTTAAATTTGACGACCTCTGTGGCACGGCGGGCGAAGGTTCGTCTGCGACGCAGGAGGTTGCGGGTTCGATTCCCGCCTCGGAACAAAGATTTGTACGATCTGCAGATAATTGTTCGAGCTGTTGTGAGTATTTTCTATGTATAATAAAAAATATCTATCTATGTAATGTATTGTATTAAGTATATCAGTTATCTAGTTGCTATAACACAAGCTTTGCTTAGCCTGGGGCTAGATACTGTTGTGTGAAAGGTCCAGCATTTAATTATTTTATTTTTATTTATTTGTAAGTCATCACCATGATCATTAGCCTGTAGAAGCCCACTGTCGTATGGCCGCCTTCATACAATGCCATGACAAACAGTCACAGTTAATATCTTAACAAATAAATGTTTATTCGAGCAGAATTCCTGGACATCTTAAAACTGATTTCCGGTCCAAATGGCGGGACGTGGGTTGGACAGCGGGATATTGTAGGAATAAAAGGTTTTGACATTTTATCTGATGATTCTTTTATTTTACCATTGTTTTCTATTCTGCTTCGTCGGTTTATTAGCACTCGTATGTTAATAGAAATAGAGTTGTCATTACCTGAAGTTAATTTTTAGAAAAAATATAAACCGACTTCGAGTCTATGCCCATATATGTATAAACTTAAAACTAAAGGCAGAAAATAATACTTTAATTACTTCAAAGCAAAGAGCATTAAAGGACAATTAACGATATTATTGATATTTATACGTCCTTTTTGAAGTCGGTTAAAAATCAAATCAAACCAAAAATATTTTGTTCATTGAAATCACAAAAATCATTTTGGCTTGTCTTATAAACTAAAATTACTCCTGTTCCAACGCGACCAAGCCTTGAAGAATCAGGCAACAAACACGGCTTGGCTTAATTTGAACCGATGCTCAATTTTACTACTATAGATGGGAAGCGCCTGGGTGGTGCATAAGAGCAGAGAGAAGCTGATACATAGAAAATGTAAACTTAAAAACCTTAGGAAGGCAGTCAAAAGTAAAAAGAAGAAATAATCAACAAAAGTTTATAACACAGCACATAAATAACACTTATAAATAACAACCTAACACTCGTGTAACTAAGGCGGCGATATAATTGGCTGCAAAACCAACTGGGTACCAAAACGCAGATGTTTTATGCTATACAATTTCATAAACTTTATCCAAAACGTAAGAAGAACCAAATTAATTAGAAGCAATTTGTCATCCTCAAATAAACAATAATGCTCCATCATGAGAGAAAGAGATGGAGCATGATCACAGTACAAATAATAGTTGTTATCGTATCGTACAGAAGTTTCACTCGGACGCAGCGTCACTACTTGTTGACACTTGTATGGACATCTATGAATAATATATGGCACGTATGCGCCAGTTAGAATTAGAATTAAAATAATTAGAATTATAGTATGCTTACAGTTTACACCAAAATGCTAAAGAATACTTAAAAATACTATTAATGAGTAATAAAATACATAAAAAGAGATGAAAAAAACTTTATTGAGCAAGATAATCTAAAAAAAAAAAACAATTTATTAAAAAACACTAAACTATGCAATGGGCAGTCATATCGCTTTGTAGCGATTTCTAATAGACAACCTTTCGAGGGAATGGACTGCATACAATTTACATGGAGTATGAGTGGTATACTTACTTAAAGATTGATACGTTTATATGTAGCTACATACTAATAATAAAAACTATTACCTATTAGAATATACAATACATAAAATTCATAATAATATTATATAACTAAATATACATACAGGATGGAATTTTTTAACAGCACCTGGAGCGAAAGGACTCTAAATACTGGAGATAGGCAATTTTACTCAAAGGAAACATTCATGTAGGTATTTATAAAAAGAAGCAAAACTGCATTCAATGGTTTTTGAAAATATGCTTGCCACACCCGGGAATCAAACCGGGTAAAATCCGTCAAAATAACACCCTCTACTTTTATGGCATCAACCATGGTAAATATGGTACATTTAATATATAATTAATAAATATGGTACACAATAAGTAACTTTTTAAATTATTTTTATACAATAAACAAATCACACTTATTTGATTGATCAAATAAGTATAATTTTGACCTATATCATACAAGCATATATATAATATATAAATATCATATTATATTATATCTTATCAACATACAATCATAGCGTGGGTCGCTAATCCATCCAGCAATGGACTTATGTTGGGTGATGATAAAGTTACGCCCTTCAACACATTTGTATAGGTATCAAAATATTGTATAGTAATGATTTAAAGTGACACAAGTCTAGATAATAGAGCGAGATGACAAAATGTATTTTATTAGAATTTATCACCCGAAGAGTAAGAATAAGGAGGGCGGTGATAAATGAGCGAGGATGGGACTCTGCAATCATCCCTTTGTTTTGACTTAATTTAATAAAGCATAGACATTCATCTCTCTTTTACAAAAATATCTTGTTACAAATTAAAATAACATGACCATGAGCTTTGTGAAAATACAATCTCGGGTCTAATTATGAATGATGGTCTAAACCAGAGTTTAGACCAGAGGGCCTAGCCAAACGGCATTCGCTTCGAAGTGATTCCATTTCTACAGTCGTGATACAATACAATATACCACGTGACATATCGATAGTTTACGTCAATCTCATACATTTTGGACTTATCTGGTAGCGTCATCGCTATTAGAATGTTACTTTGTCTACGGCCTCAGGCCTACCAATCCAGGCTTAATTATTAACGTTTGGTATATGACTTGGTGTGGTCGTATGGTTCGACTCACGAGAAGTCTCGTTTTTCCAATCTTTCTCTACGGAGCTGAGATGTGAACATTGAGACTGAAAGATCGGAGAAAGATCGATGCACTGGAAATGTGGTGCTGGAGGCGCCTGCTGAGAATTCCCTGGACAGCGCGCCGTACCAACGCAAGATTAAAGAAAGATTATCGTCGACTGTTCAAATACGAATTTTAAAGTTCTTTGGTCATGTAACACGCAATGAAGACTCAATGGAGAGTCTTGTAGTGCAAGGCAGGATGGAGGGTAAGAGACCACGGGGTCGCTCTCCATGCACACGGTGGTCAGACCTTATAAAGTCCAGCACACAAACTTCCATGACCGAATGTTCTCGCAATGCTGCTAATAGAGCCGAGTGGAGACGCATCGCAAGAGCCGCCACTCAAGGAAGACCTACATAACCACGACCACTCTGTCAAAAGACTAAGAAGAAGAAGAAGAGAAGAGATATGATTTTAACACAAAAGCAGATGGTTTGTTGTCCATAATCTACTCGCAATGTCAAAAATGACAAAACCTCGGACTTTCTCTGGTTTTTCATAAACCAGGCAGCTCCCTAGTTTAGCAATGGTCTAAAAATTTACAGTTGACTGCTTGGTGAATGTAAGAATTTAGACATCTCGATTATGATGTAACTATTTCATAAAAGATCTATCAGTTTGACTCTCTGATAGAATCATGGCGAAACTGAGATCATTGGTGTACTCAAAAGAAATAAAGTACCAGTAGGTCATCAGGTACTTTTAGATTATTTTATTAGTTGTCCATCATCAGTTTTTGTGCAAAACTACTATAAAAACGAAATTTGTTTTTTGAAAAATCTATTTGGTTTGCAGAAAGCATTTCCATTCTATGCCACTTTTATAGTTTTCTTGAGATGAGACATAGGATGTTAATGTCAAATGCACCGATCGACCATGCATCATGGCGGAAAAGCTCACGATGTTATTGACGGGCTATTTTGAAGCTATTCTCGTACCATACATGGATATTCGAATTATGTAGTTTCGCAGGTGCAGGTACGTTTTCGCCATGACTCTTTGTGTTGAAGTGCATTCATTGATTTCGGGAAACAAACCATCTGCCAAAACGTCAGGCTAAAACCATCTAAAACACCATCTTTTATAATCTAGGTACCAACTAAAAAACCTCCTACCTATCAAAAAACTTTATAAACATAACAAGACACAGAAACATTACTAATTAACCACAGTCCCACAAATAAAACACACGCGCAAAAAATTCTCATAAATTGTCGCAATTGTCAGCAATGCGATCTGATTCACACTGAACGAACGAAGTGTAAAAATTTAAAAATCATAGAAAAGACGAAAACCCTTTGACGTCACACGCGCGCTGCCGTTCCTGAGGCCAGGGCCACAGTGCGGGCCTAGTGCGGGTGCGACGGCGGGCGCCATAGTTAGCATAGACCGCTATAGTTTTATTTTAAAACAACAAAAGTCCGAACCTAGTACTTAGTCTTTTCAGTCAGCGTTCTTCGAAGTTGAAGCTTAGTTCTGTCGGTAGGTTTATTGAAAAAACTAGACATATTATATAAATACTATTTCTATTCGATCCCCAAAACAATTATATCAGGGTTTCCTTACATAACTTCCCAGTTAATGCCACATTGAACGGTCTTGAGGTTCCTTTATCCACCATAATCCAAAATCACTATTACCATCACTATATGAAGGCTACAAACCACAAACTGAACGACGCAGTTTAAGAAAGCCTCTCTTTCAATGGAGCAAAGATGGCTTAACCAGCTACCAACCAGTCATCACCATTATAATAATTAGCAGCCTTAAGGCGTCCACTGCTAAACGAGGCCTCTCCCATAAAATACAATGAGGGGAATTGCCTTAATCACAACCCTTGGCAGGCGGATTGGTGATAGCAGTATTCAAGTTGAGTACTCAGGTAGATGCTGCTGCCCATCCCCTGGTGTAATCCCTTAGTCCGCTTTTACGACATCCACGGGAGGAGATGGAGGGGTATATTCTTAGGCCGGACAACACACCGCGAACTTACCAACTAGTAGAATATAAGAGTGAGAAAAGGGGTAGATCGTTACGGCTACCAATAACAATAAAAATTTACTCGCAAAGACTTCAGTTTACCCGTGATCATGGCGCATGAAACTGTGCCGAAATATCGGGAATCAATAAAGCTCAAAAATAAATATTCTAGTGATAATTATGTAACCATGATAGTTTCAAAAGTTATAGTAGAATACTAATTTGTGTCTATATGCAAATTGATGCATTCTAAAACGGTCCATCATCACGGACAAATGAAATTAATAATAATAATAATAATAATGAATGCTGGACATTTCACACAACATTATCTAGCCCCAAGCTAAGCGCAGAGCTTGTGTTATGGGTGCTAGATAACTGATATACTTAATACAATACATTACATATATAAATATTTTTTATTATACATAGAAAATTGCAATCAACTCAAGGCAAACAAGGTTTAATATCCATCGGCAAATTTTGTAATCGCTGTTATTGCAGACCATTCATAGGTTTAATCGTATCAGTGTACTGGTTTATTATTGCATGTTTGTGTTCTCATAGAAAATCAATATTTTATCGATTATCATTCGTTCTTCCATTGTTGCGTTGCATACTTTCTTACAATCTACAGGTACATTTCTGATCGTAACTTTTTTCTCCTGAACCTTATCTACAGGACATATATTGTCCACAGGTCCACAAAGACATAACAGTTTGTACCGTAGTTTGGATACAAAACAACAACATAAACAGAATAGTTTTGTTTGATATAAGTACTTGAGAATGTTTGTATATATATTTTATTAATGCAGAGTGACCACAGTGGGTGGAGGCGGCTCAAGACCGTTCGTATTGGCATTCGTTCGATTGAACTATTCATCATCATCATCAGAAGTCCACTGCTGGACATAGGCCACCCCCTTGGAATGCCACGACGCAACGATTTTGAGCCGCCTCCATCCACCGTCTTCCTGTTTGTTTGTTGTTTAATTTTACTATTATACAGATCATAATATAGAGAGAGCGAGTTTGTATTGTATTTTTATTTTTTTATTTTTGTATTTTTTTTTATTTCTAGGAGTTTCATTACGTGATAGAATCCGAAATGAGGAAATCTGTAGAAGAATTAAGGTCACTGACATAGCTCTCAGAATTAGCAAGTTGAAGTGGCAATGGGCAGGTCAGAAGAGCTGATAACCGTTGGGGAATAAAGGTTCTCGAGTGGCGACCACAAACCGACGACGCGGTAGAGGAAGTTCCTCTACTCAATGGACTAAAGACATTATAAACGTCGCAGGAAGTCGGTGGATGGAGGTGGCTCAAGACTGTTCGTCGTGGCATTCTGTCCAGCAGTGGACTTCAAGATGATGATGATGATGACAGTATGATATCATCATTTGTATATCAACTAAAAGTGATCATAAGTCACGCAATAAACCATCAATAAACATTTATAACGATGCTTATTGCGCTATCCGTACCTTAACACGAGTTGGCACTGCTATGCTAAGTGAGGCCTTGGAAATTGACCTTAGTCATCTTCCATTAAGTTTCCGTCACACGTTCAGCGCGTTTAGAAGTCGAAGTTCCATTTTGAAAACTTAAGGTGGATCGTTTCACAAGTGGCGGGAAATTCAAGTTTTATGGTGTTTTTTTCACATTATAGCTTCCTAGCTGGTGCCCGCGACTTCGTCTGCGCAGGATTAGTATTTCGAGTAGCTTATATTAGCGTGGCGTAGAAAAGAACTAACATTATAACATTAAAATTATCATTAAAAATATTTGGCTTACACATAAGATATAGATATATACTGTGGCGGGCTTTTGTTGTAGGACTATTTAAGATAAACATTTCCATCACACATTACATATGTGTAACTCTAGCGGTTTTGGCAGCGCACGCCAGAATAGCTCGCAGATGGTAGATTTTTTCCTACTTACTTGACACTTATCGTCATATTATGGTCAATTCACACAATATCTTTATAAATTGTAGCCTATGTGTTATTCTGATGTATAAGCTATATTATTGTAAAGTTTCATTAAAATCCATTTAGTAGTTTTTACGTGAAAGAGTAACAAACATCCATCCATCCATACTCACAAACTTTCGCGTTTATAATATTAGTAGGAAGTTACCAAATGTTCCAAAAATTAAAACGTGTTAGAAGTGTCTAAAAATATATTTCAATTTTAAAAAGGTTAAAAAGGAGGTATATTTGGGTCGTTCCTCGTGCTCTATAATAAATTACCTAGACTATATAGAGACATGAATTTACAAATGTTTAAATTAAAACTTAAAAAAATGTTAACTACAAAGTGTTATTATAGTCGAATTTTTAAATGATAAATAATAATTAGTTGTTAAATTTTTGCATGTTTAGATTATACGCATGCCATCTCTCTACCTAATTTGCATACCGTAACCGGTCAAGCATGTTGTTTCACTGTTATATTCTTGTCATCTTTTTACACATGTTTTCTGCAAATAAATATCTTTGAATCTTTGAATCTTTGAATCCACCTGAGTTCTCCACCTGGGTGGAGCATGAGAAACTCCATGGATGATGTCCTCGTACTTCAACTAATGATATTGTTGTAAACTCATTAACATAAGTCATTACATAACCCTTATGTCTCTACCACGATATTTTTTATCAAGTGGAGTAATTCAAATTGTGTACTGAATTTATGATTTCACTAGATAATAAGCTTAGCTTAGCTATATATTTTTTTCTTTTTGTTAACTATAAAAAAAACTCGTAAAAAAACTTAAATACTCTATACTTAAATACTCATTTAAAACATTTTATGAACCTAAAGCGTCTTGATCCATCCATGATCAGAGGCTCAATTCTCTAATTTAAAAACATTCCAGTCTCGTGTCAGTCGCACTGTTTCGTATAGCAACTATTATATATTCTTCGCAAGAAACGCGAAGATTAAGTAATAGTCACTATACGTGACAGTGCGACTGAGACGAGATTATACTGCGAATTGAATGTTTTTAAATTAGAGAATTGGGCCTCAGATATACCGATCGGCGGGGTGTCAAAGTTTGTATGAAAAAACTACACGCGGACGAATTCGCGGGCGTTTCACTATTCTAGGTATAATAAGTAGTTACAATATTAATTATATATGAAAAAAGCCTCTACCTTGACAAAATTATTATTATAATGAAGTTTTAAATATTTAAAATATCACTCTTAAGAATTTTAGAACAACGTGTTACACTTTGATACTCAAGTTTCAAAGTTTATTAATTTCAATTAAATTTTAAAGGTCTATTGCAAATATTTGATCAAACTGTTGATGTTATTTTCGAATTAATAAACGGAGTTGTAATATAAGTTTCAGAAGAGTACATTCTACGAAGACATAACATAACACAACCCTCAACAGACACATACTGATCCTATTCTCTAGGAATCCCTGTGTCGTTGGTATCAGAAACTAAGAGTACCGTGGTACCTTAACACCCAGATCTGGAACAAATATTTGCAGATCATACAAATATTTGTCCCGCAGCGGGAATCTTACCTGAAACCTCTCGCATCTCAGCCGGCTACTTGCCCGCAGCGCAAGAGAGGTCGTCGAAATACAAAGATGTTTTACTATAAAATAAAGTTTGGAGATAAAAGCTCTGTGGAGTACCGAGGAGCAACGACCCAACCTCTAAGATAAGACATTAGACGCCCCAGGCTATTCCTATGATAATCTAGGTACTATGTACGTAGCCAAGTTCAATCTGACCTCCCGTTCATACATTTTGGTGCACTGACCTACGCTAAAAAAGGGTAGTTCTTCTTGTAGTACAGTCAAATTAGGTGATTTTTTGCAAAAGTGTGGAACTAATTAGATGTAGTCATGAAAACTTTTCTAATTGTTTTGTATGGCTTAAAAATCACCTCTAATAATAAGCATCAGTAATTTCACCCTCCGGAACAGGGTGAAATAGGGTGAAAAACCTTAAAATATCCGTAACTTAATGGGGGAAATAGAAGTAGTCGGTGCAATTTGGCATAGACTTTGAACCGTTATGATCTACATTTGCACCAAGTAGTTTTTAAATCCGACATACGGAACATACAAAAAAAATAATTTACAAAAAAAGCTTTTTGTGGTTATTACGGCTCCGGGAAAATTAAGGTAGTCGGTGCAAATTGATAGACTTATCAGAAAAATGTTCGAAATACATTACCAGGTTTGCACCTTGGTGCGTCTCACGGAAGGCACTTTTCCATATTTTATTGTCGCTCTACTTAGGGGAAAATTAATGTAGTTCTAGAAATTGACTTAACCTTATTCATTTAATTAGTACTACATCCGCCGGAAGTTTTATACTGGTTTTTTTTTTACGGAATATGCATTTGTTTAACACTGTGTTCCCTACATGCACGTGGTTTTTATTAAAATCATAATGTACTAAGACAGTCTCTCTATACGTAATTTAACTTGCATCAAGTAATTTCTTTCTATTTTAAAATTTACGGCCTTTTTAAGTTTGTACCTAATATTTAAAAGGGTTCCGTAAGCGCCAGAAACGGTGCAAACCTAGGATAAGCTTCTTTTCGTGTCATCTAACGTTTCCATAAGAATCCACGACTACACGACTTAGGTCCACACATTTTGCTAATTTGCCTGTACTATTGGCTCACTCACACATATAGTTTATTTTTATTCATTTAGGACAACAAACAATTACACTCATGTAGAAATCCCGGACTACCCAGACTTGTTGGGCAATTTTCGTTGGAATAAGATTTGTCCTGGCTTCTGGCTTATTTAGAAGTGTGTTATTACTGGAAAGCGTTAGCCGAGTTGGTAGTGGAAATGTGTGATTCTATGAGAGTAAACAGCCCCGTTGTTCACAAATTGGTTAAGTTTACATCATAGGGCAAAGACATATCATGACTTTAGTTTACTGTGGACAAGATAGGTACTATATCTGCCAGCGCTGATATGACCCCTCGACAAAGCATTGTCCCCTCACGCGTTCCGACCACAACTACTAGAAAGGGAGAGAGGACCATCCAGCTGAGGCGCCAGCCACAATCAATCAGTTATTTAGAGATTGTTGCAATGTACACATTTATGTAGAGGAATGTAATAGCTCCTACACACTATACCGGCGGCCCAGCCAGCAGGCATGCCGCCGGGCTTGTCGGTGGCATGCCCGGCGGGTATTCTGTGTACCCGCGGCGTATATCGGCAAAACCCGCGCGGCAAAAAGCCGCCGGCTGTGCCGCCGGCATAGTGTGTAGGAGCCTTATGATGACAAAGGACATAAAGTACAGTTTAGTTAAAGTTATTTTTAGAAAATATTTCTAAATTATTCATAAACTATTTCATTACTGTAGATACCTATTTCATACAATCGGTTGCATTGAAGTTATTGAAACACTGAACTCGCTAGAGAGTGAAAAAACTACTAGCGAATGGAAAGAACAACGATACAATAGCACAAAGCAAAATGTTTTTCAGCTACATTTATACCGAGATCCAACAGTAATATTTATTCTGTGGTTCTGGCAACTTGCCATAGCTGGCAACACCACGCAATATGCATTGTTGTTATTTGAAACCTCTCGTTGCTATTATATTGTTTTAAACCAATCTTTTGTTAGGAGTGTGTTGCAAGTTAGAAGCAGTGTTCTATTTCTAATAGTAGCCGATGTTTTATATTCTTTTAGCACAACTTTGATCACGTTGCCGCGTTGGTCTGCTTGAAGAATTCAAGAGTTCATGTTTTTAAAAAATATCTGATGTCCAAGTCAAAGGTATTTTATTAAATGAAATATAAAGGATCATTTTGAATCGTTGCATAAAATAGGTGAGGTACTAGTGGGACAAATTGGTACCAATTGTACCATCAATGGTACAACTTAATGATACATCTGGGACGGAGGGGTATTTGCGTCTATGCCTTACCTAGAATATGACAAGATATATAAAACTAACGGTCACTTACGTAGTCTTGACCCCAAACTAGGTTTCCCTGTGTCGTGCGTATCAGGGACTGCGAGTACTTATGTACCACAACACCAATACCCGGAACAAATATCTGCAGAGCATGCAAACTTGCAGCGGGAATCAAATCGGCAACCTCTTGCATCTCAGCTGGCTACTCGTCCGCTGCACCACAGAGGTCGTCCACACCTCAATACGTGATACGTACACAGACTGCTAAAACTCTTAGGCTGGTTTTAGAGTCACGCTGACTGTGCGCTGACCGTCGGCGCTGACAGTCGAAACGTATGAACTTGTAGGAAGTGTTTTAGAATAACGCGTAGCAATCAGCGCAAAAAACTTTAGACAAGCTACGCGCTGAGCTGTCAGTGCTGACGGTCAGCGCGCAGTTAGCGTGACTCTAAAACCAGCCTTAAGTGCATCACACACGTAGCAGATGCGGTAAGACATCTGTATCTGAGCGCGTATCTGTCCATATTGCTCTCTATACTAAACTCAAGGAGTAACACACAGTAGCAGTTCACTTATATTTTACCGTCAAGCATCTGTAGGCACCGACATATATCAAAAGATGGACAGATGATATCTGTGTATATCCGCATAGATAGATAGATTATAACTTTATTGTACACCATAAACAAAAATTCAACAAAAAAAAATAAGAATACAATGTTTCAAATCAGAGGTACAATGGGCGGTCTTATCGCTTAAGAGCGATCTCTTCCAGACAACCTTTGGATGGACAGAAACTATTTAACAAATAAGGACGGTGGCGTACATCTTAGTATAATCACAAAAAGACAAGTACCTAGTAAAACAAATTGATTTCAAAAACAAAATAATAAATATATTATTATAAATATATTCTACCAGTATAATATAATACACACAATTATATAAGTACCTACATATATATTATTGATAAATAATAAACCTACATACAATAATAATACATAATGGTGATATTAGAAGAATGTCACGATGATAGATGGAGATAGATCCCCAAGAAACAAGTAAAGACAGTTTGAAGGTTTCCGCGTGAATGTATCATTTTCGTATATTATCGTATCTGCTACGTGTGTGATACCTTCAGATGCGATAAGTTTTTATGCGCACATAAAATATTACCGCATCTGCTACGTCTGTGATGCACTTTACTCCTTTTGTTTTGCTGTAGTTGGGTTAAAAGACAGCCACGTTCACCGCTTTTATTAAAAATGTTACCGGAAAAACGTACTCAGTTCCCGAAAAATAAACAACGTAAAAACATTTACGAGTATTTTTAATGCGCAATCTAATCAAAAGGGTAACCTAACATGAAAATACTTATTGAGCTGACATTTTTATTTTTTATAATTTTGTTGTTAATTTTGATTGTCACGCAGCTTTGCCGCGGAAGTGGGCCAGTAGCTCAGTTGGGTAATGGGCCAAATTGAAGACCATAGCGGGGAATACAATGGCCTACCTTTCTTGTCGATCTTTGTTAAGTTGACTGATTTATTTTAGCCTGTAGGAAAAGGCCCTGTCTACGTGGCGTTCATTCGTTCGTAGTGTTATTGGTTCTTTCTTGGTAAGCGACCAAATATGTTGACCCGCAATTGTGTTAGCTTGGGTTTATGATACACAGGGCCCTGAGCCGTTCTGTGATATACCAAAAAGCCTGGCTCAAAGAACCCTTGCAAACTCCTGTTTCAAAGAGTCAATTATGCTCTGGGATGAGACCACTGACTTGAACCATTCCAAGGTCCTTATAAAAGTCATCGTTAAATGGAACACCGACCTAATGTTAGCGCTGCACAGAAATAGCCATCGCATTATGTTCAGAGCCTTGACTGGGCTCTGTTGCCTTAACAAGCACATGTTCAAGTTAAGGCTATGTAACTCGCAATCCTGGATGAATCGCCCCTTCATCTGCGAGGAGAATGTGGGTCATTAATGCACAAACGTATAGCATTCATCTGGGTAAATACATCCACAGCCCAGAAGAGTTAAAAGAATCACCCCTATAGTCCTGCATGGCCGCAGTGACATTAAAGCCGCAAAAAGCTAATAAAAAAAATGTTGACCCAGCAAAGGTTTTGTGACCGATGGAGAAAGTATCAGTGTAGAACAGAGACATGTAATATAGAAGATTGTTGGTGTAGAAGGGTTCAGTACTCCAGTTTAATATGCAACTGAAACACTCGCCTTCTCCAATACTTTAAACCTTATAAATAGGTTCTCCCAAATTATAATAACGATACCTGACACGCAGCAGGTTATGATAATCAAAAAAACAATATCGCTCAATAAATAATACCTTTGTTTGGGCCATTCCGGCTCATTCTGGCCCAATTCCTCAAAACGGAGTGTATATTTCAGTGTTTATTATCAGGCCGTTATTCTATAACGGCTCATGCGATAACGTTTAAAGTCGAGTGGATTTCAGAATGGCGGCGTAGTGTTTTTATTTGATCGCTTAAACGGTTACTTCGGATTTTATGGTCAGATTAACGTTGGGATAACCTCTATTTGTTATGGCCTCGAAAACAGCTACTTACGAGAGTTCGGAGCATTGCACATTATTTTATTTCTACATTTGAAGTTGAAAGTTAACCGTATCGAGGTCCAGATAAATAGAACGTACTTCACGGTGACTAAATCTAAGCCTTACTTTGAAATCGTCCCTGTCACTATCACACAAATGTTAAAAAACGCGTATTAGAGAAAGACAGGAACGATTTCAAAGTAAGGCTTAATCACCGTGAAGTACATTCTATTTATCTGGACATGAATTGTGAATTGACAGAAAGTTGGTATTCTGCTCCCTCATAATAACAATTTAGTCTACTTTCGATGCACGGTGACTATCATTAGAATAGGATAGTTATATATATCATTGGAAAAAGTAAAAAGAGACTGCATCTATTTGAGCTAAAATTATCGAAAAAACTTTAAATCGTTCAAGTTTCAGTCATATTTTGATATAATCACATTACTGTGTTGTATTTGAAGTTAGGAGAATACCATTTCTGACATTTAAGACGTCGACACTAGATCGGAACGTGATCCGAACTTTATTTTGACTAATTTTTATTACAAGAATTGGGCCTCAGTTTTTAGGACAGGTATCATTTTCATGGTTATTAAAAAATAACCAGAGGTATTTTGTTAAAAAAAACTTGGTACAATTTTCTTGACCAATTTCGCACATTCCAGCTCTCTCCTGTCTTGCCCACTTTAGTGGGCATCTGCTTAACATAGCAAAGTCACTCCGTACCCGTAGCACAAGTTTTTTCGAAATCAAATCGAAACCGTCACAAATATCAAATCAAATAGAGCACGTTGACTACATTTTATTTGGCGACGGAATGCAGGATTGTTTACAGTCAATTTAAAGCGAAAGAAACTCATACTATGGGTACCAGAACATTGGTTTCGTGGCAATAATAATAAAGTCTGTAGCCCTTGTGTTATGTTTTTATTAACGAAAACAAATGGATTTTTTAACGCGTCGGGTCAACGGTATCGTGACCCTACACAGTCGACCGTAGATCGGCGAAGATAGCTTTATGTATCATATAATTTGATCGAAAGCACCCTATTATCATCATCATCATCAGCCTGTAGCAAAAATGAATAAATTAATTAATTATTTATTTACATAATTATTTAGTATATTCGACTTCAATGTTCGTGATGTCACTCGGGCAGGCCCTGTCTGTAAACCAGCGCCGCGCCGTATCTACTTGTAGGTCCGGTGTAGCTGTATGCTGAGACAGGGACCTATTTGACCCCCACACAACATGCATTACGCCATTTGGTGTTTTTTTAGTTTTTTTGTAAAGTTACCTACTACTTAGGTAGGTAGGTACCTACTGTTGTTTTTATTTTGTTTCTTTTTAAGTGGGGACAAATAAACGTATTTTCTTTTCTTTCTGTAGGAGCTCAGCACTGGGCATAGGCCTCCCAGCTAAAATGCCATGACGAACGTCTTAACCGCCTCCATCCACCGACTTCCTTCGACAATTATAATGTTATAAGTCCATCGAGAAGGAGGCCTTTCTCTACTTCGTCGTCCGAGCAGTGGGATTCTGCAGGCTGATGATGATCATGATGATACTATTTAACCGATTTCAAAAAAGACGAGGTTCTCAATTCAACGGTAATTTACAATAATTTAATTCAGTCTCTACACTTTTTGTAGCAGATACTGCTACACTTTTTGTAGCAGATACTGCTACGTTGCTCGTAGCACCTAAATGCTACGCTACTTGTATAATAACGCTTCCAAAACGCTGTTGCTCGTAGAGACTTTCGAAATAAATACTACTATCGCACCAATCTTTTTACCTGTAAGAAGTTTCATGTTATAAAAATATGTCGAATAAATATTGCTCTAAAGATTGTATAATAAAGTTCCTAAGTACAGGATTTCTATTAAATATTAATATCTGTGTAAGTTCTGAAGTAAAATATGATGCAATTTAACTTTCCAGCGCAGTGAACTACAACTTTGGCAGTAATTTCATGTACAGAAACTGTAATATATTGTTTCTGTTAGAGCAGTAACTTTAGAAAGGTTATTACAAATCGTGTTCAATATGTATATGAGTTCGCAAGCTGTCTGAGGTTGTGGTCTCCTATTTATGCTGCATCAAGCGTTAATATGCAGACTGGACTCATTAAGTGTACGTATAGTATATTGCATCCTCTTTGATTAAGTGGTTACTAAGATTCTATTAAGTGGACGATATTCGTTATTATATTAGATTACAACATTTTAACGTAAAATTACAAAAGTAGGTAAGTAAGAAGAACCGCAAAAGAAAGGCACAGTGGCAAGAAGGAAGCGCATAGTGGCACGGGTACCTACCTCATAGATTAGGGATGATTTTGCCAAAAAGTGGAAACAAGTATTTGTTTATTTCTTACCAAAAACCTAAATATGAATTTTCAGATTACTAACTTGAGGAATTATGGATTGCCCATACAAACTTCCAGTCCTTGTTTCACCCTATGTCGTTTCCTTGGATAATATTCTCTTTACCAAATTTCATTACAATCCTTTTAACCGTTTAGTTGTGAAAACGTAACAAACAAACAAATAAACAACCAAACAAACAGAGTTACTTTCGCATTTATAATATTGGTATGGATGGATGGATTACGTCATGTACCTAAATCCATTTTTTTTCCAAATTGTTACCTAAAAGACGTATCCACTCAAATCTCTTGCCTAATCTATGATCTGTGGCTTTTGTATCCTTCTCTTTCAGTAACATCGCCCTTCCCTTTTACATTCACTTTTTGCTTGTAAGGAAGTAAGTCTACATTAAAGTTCAAATTTTGGTGCTATGCCCCAAACCAACACTTCGCTCAGGGGAAAACTTACGTATGCCAAATCTGTCCATGGTAAGTTACAAAATGCCCCCTATGTGCTTGAAAGCTATATCTGAGGGCGTATTACGAGTTTTGCATTAATCGATTTGTATTGCAACAATTGTATGCTTGCGCGACAGTAAACATGCGCAACTATCCCCTCCATGTTTCGCTCATAATAGACTTATGTGCCGCTACTTATACTCACGACTCGTAAATCGATTGTTGCAATGCAAAACTCGTAATACGCCCACTGTTAGTAAAAACAGGAGTTAAAGTGAGGTAGCTATTTGTTATTGTGCTGTGTTATTGGCACACTTATCCGGAACGTACTTAATCGATTTAGCTGTAGTGGCTCTGAATGGTACCTATATCAAACATAATTCAAAAAAGTTTAGAAAAGTTACCCAACTTTGGCCACTTTAGATTTATTATTGGTAAGAGCTTGCTCGATGGATTATTTATGAGGATTTTTTGGTTCAAAATGAAGGCATTACCTGTTTTACCCTCAATGAAAGGAGCTGGTATACCATCATCATCATCACCAGCCTGTTTACGTCCACTGCTGGACAAAGCCCATTTCATACAATGGGGGGATTTACCATAATGATGGGGGGATGACGACCTCTGTGGCGCGGGGGGCGAAGGTTCGCCTGCGACGCAGGAGATTGCTGGTTCAATTCCCGCCTCGCAACAAATATTTGTACGATCTGCAGATAATTCCGGGTGTTCTGGGTATTTTCTATGTGTAATAAAAAATATCTATCTACGTAATATATTTTATTAAGTATATCAGTTATCTAGTTGCCATAACACAAGCTCTGCTTAGCTTGGGGCTAGATAATGTTGTGTGAAATGTCCAGTATTTATTTATTTATAATCACCACGCTTGGTAGGCGGATTGGTATTAATCGCAGTTTGGTGTTAAGCACTCAGGTGGATGCTGTAGCTCATCCCTAGTATAGTCCCTTAGGCCTTTACTACATCCACGCGAGAAGACGGAAGGGGTTGTTCAGTTGGTAATGGATAAAAATACTCTCAGCTTTTTTATTCTCTGTGACCCTAATGTAATAAGTTTTCTACCTCTGCATTGAATTTTCCAGTGCCAGAACAAAATAGGAAACGTGAAACAAAATGCATTAGCACCAGCTTCAAAAGAACATGTTCATGCGAGAAATAGCAGGAATTTGCATAGAATTAGCAACACGAACACCAAATGTTCGACACGTTTCGAAATAGCAAAGCTGAACAACTTTTAAAGTGGATGTGTCATTACTAGTAGTCATTAGTGGTAGAGTATATAGGAGGTACTACCTGCCTGCTGACTCTCGTGTTAAAGTCAAAGTCAAAAAGAACTTTATTCATTGAAATCACAAGGATCATTTTGAATCGTCTTATATAAAATTAAATTACTCCTGTTCCAACGCGACCAAGCCTAGAAGAATCAGGCAACAAACTCGGCTTGGCTTACATAAATGGTCCGTCTTACCACTAGGTGAGAAGCGCCTGTGTGGTGCCTCGGAGCAAGGAGTTGCTGATACATAGTAAATGAGAACTTAAAAACCTTAGGAAGGTAGTCAAAAGTAAATAAACATCAGCAAAAATATGCAAGACAGCAGCACACGCTACGCTTGTTATACTTATAAATAATAATCTAATACAAACATGTAAATAGGTAAGTACAGATATTGCAAATTTCCATTTTAGCAGTCGAGGGGCAGAGCGACATCAGGCCACGCAGCTTTATCATTAATATAGTCATCAAGAGTGTTATACTCTTAAGGTCACGGGTCTAGGTGTATGTGTGCAATATAAACTATATATTGGGTCGTTTACAATTCTATAATAATATTTTATATTCTATTCTCCTATGCCTAGCAGAGACGATGATGATAAGATAAGATTAGATAAGATAAATGTTTATTGCCAAAAAGGTTTACATCATATCATGTTAAGTACATAAGGATTTCCTTAGAGATTAGCTGTAAGGCCCAAACTAGGTGTAAAAGCCCAAGCCAAGCTAGGTGTATGTACCTTGGGTCTCAAATGATGATGATGACTTATGACAAGAGCTTACTTAGGTACTTTGTCTTATTACTAAGTATTATTATCTTCTAAGAAAGCAAATAACATTCAGAGTAAAGCTACAATCTTAGTCAATTTACGAGGATAAGCCAATTTATATAATGGATCCAAAAGCCGCTGTCAAACACACATCAAACAACTGGATAGGGTGCTGCGGTAAACGGGTTATGAATTAGGTTAGGTGCCTTAGAGACAAATATTGAACACGCTCTACCTTTTGACGACCTCTGTGGTTCAGTGGGCGAGTAGCCGGCTGAGACGCAAGAGGTGCGGATTCAATTCCCTCTGCGGAACAAATGTTTGCATGATCTGCAAATATTTGTTTCTGGTCTGGGTTTTGTAGTACCGTGGTACTCGTAGTTCCTGATATCTACGACACAGGGAATCCTAGTGTGGGATCAGGACTATGTTATGTTATGTTTTGTATGGACTTGCCTCTTCAATGTGGATTAAGATCAGGAGCCTATTTGGCTCATGCAATTTGTAATCTGAGACGAATTTAATTTTTTCAGTTGTGAAGGCACCGTCATACCATTTAAGATCAAAGGTTTCACGGCACTTTTTAAATCAAAGTCAAAGACAAAAGTATTTTATTCATTGAAATTCATTATTTTTTATACTACTTGGTAAGCAAACACGCATACGGCCCACCTGATGGAAAGTAGTTACCGTAGCCTATGGACGCCTGCAACACCAGAGGCATCACACGCGCGCTGTCGACCCTAAGACATAAGGATGAAAAATCTCATGTGCCTGTAATTTCACCGGTACCGGTAATGCGAGCACTACTGCTTGACGGCAGAAATAAGTAAGGTACTTCCCCGGACGAACTATTTCACAAGAAGTTTTACTACTATCAAAACTTAGTTATTTTACTTCTAAACTAAAATAACTCATGTTTAGAACTCATGTCCTAGAAGAATCAGAGCAACAAACAAGGCTTTTTTCCGGCACTACCTTCCTTCTTACTACTATGGGAAGCGCCTGTGGTGTGGTGCCTTGAGAACAAAGAGAAGCTGATACATAGAAAAAGAGTTATAAACCTTGAGCTACAGCTAAATATTATATTAGAAAGTGATCAATATGATATGTAGAGCTGTGAAGGAACTGTATCACAGTTTGTGAATTACTAGAGGTGCTGCTGAGGTTTCGCTGTGGTCACGAAACCTCACCCAACCCGTATACTCTCTGTCGTTCAGCGCGTCTGACGTTTAAGGCCAAAGCACACCGAATGCGTATGCAGCACGTAACAAAGACACGCGCGTGACGTGCACGCAAGCGGTGTGCCATGTCTCATACAGTTCTATACATTACACGTCATGGTACATCGACGTGCATCTCTACGTCTATGCATAAGCAGCCGGTGTGCTGTGGCCTTTATAGTTCAATTCCATGTAACACAACGCAACCGCAATGGTACCCGGCTCGATGCTCGTGTCCGAGGGCTTTGTTGGTTGAAAATTCTACAATACAAACAGTTTCATGCCGTTATAAATATTGCGACGACCAACCAGTGGATAAATAAAATACTCGAATCAGATTGAAAGCTTTTAGCAGAAGCCTGAATGTGCAATTGAAAAACTCAGGACAGCAACCACAGAGTAAATGATAACAAACATCAGCTTTTCCCATGCGCTCCAAATTTATTATTCATCTTCAAAAATACTAAAATGTAGTTTTATTATTGCAGGTTTTAGGCTGTCCCAAGTACACCAGCAAAACATTTTATTCATGTTTTACTATCATACAAAAGATTTAAACATTTATACTTACATAATATTCATACAAAAGTTTCTCAAGTGACGACCACAAACCAGACGATGCAGTAGAAGAAGGCCTCCTGGATGGACTAAAAACATAATAAAGGATGCAGGAAGTCAGTGGATGGAGGTGGCTCAAGACCGTACATCGTGGCATTCCAGGGAGAGGCCTATGCCCAGCAGTGGACTCTATAGACTGATGATGATGATGAATATTCATACAGAATGATAAGGTGCGTCTAGTCTAAAACAAGTCTAGAGCTGAACACCTCTCCACCGCTTTTACTTGGCACTTGAAGTTCGAAAACGGTCCTTGTGGTTACGGACTAAGGAATATTTTATTTTGTCGTAATTACACCAGGGGATTGGCAGCAGCATCCACCTGAGTACTCAACGCCAATACTGCGCCAATCCATCTGCCAAACGTGGTGATTACGGCAAATTGCCCCATTGTATTCTATGGGGGCAGCCTCGCCTAGCAGTGGACGTCTAAAGGCCGTTGAAGAATATTTATACATATTTAGGTATTCATATACATACCGACAGATTTTAAGCTGACATTTATACAATTTTTTAACAATTACTGCATTCATATAATAATATACTTTTCACACCACCTGCTCGACAATGTCCAAATCACACACACATACAAATCATGTAACCTCAACGTAAAGTAAAGCATTGTCTCTCTAGGGATATAAATTTGTATGAAACTCCCTAGGGATTAAAGTGATTTGTATTTGGAACGTCAAATTCGTATGGAGACTCGTGGAAAACTCTAAGTAAAAAAATGCCCATATGGCATTGTAAAGAGGTTTGTTGGAAATTCGAACTGGCCACCATAAGCAAAAAAAAAAAAAAGGTGCGTTTATAATGAATGTGAACAGCGAGTTTGGTGCTGTGATTTTCAGTAAATTTTATTGCAATATTGATGTTGATAAAAAATTACAAACGATAGTGATTCTATTCTAATGTTTATCAAAACAGACGCTTTAGAGATTATTGATAATCTGCTACCGCAAAAATCAAAACATGCCCTGGCTTTTTATTGTCTCGCTGAAAGTGTGAAAAGTAGAGTATGCTCCTCTGGAATAAAGCCTGTCTTCGTCTTGGGCAGCTTGAACCCCTCGCTTCACTCAGGACTCTATATAACTCCCTCGCTAGTTACGCTCAGGGTTCAATATGCCGCCTGCGACATAAGACACTGCTTTATTCCCTTAGTGCATAATCTACTATTGACGACGTCTGTGGCGCGGCGGGCGAAGATTCGCCTGCAACGCAGGAGGTTGCGGGTTGGATTCCCGCCTCGGAACAAATATTTGTACGATCGGCAGATATTTGTTCAGGATGTTCTGGTTATTTTTCTATGCATAATAAAAATATCTATCTATGTAATGTATTGTATTAAGTATATCAGTTATCTAGCACCTATAACACAAGCTCTGCTTAGCTTGGTGCTAGATAATGTTGTGTGAAATGTCTAGCATTTATTTATTTATTTAAACTTTCGGGAGCGCTTGGGAATGCTTTTGCAGCGTCATTCCCGAAATACACGAAACTGTGAAAACATTTACGATGAAAAATGTCGGTGAATATGTCGTTATGGGTTTTTTTTTATATTTTAGAGATAGCTTCACGGTTTGCTAGAGTAATTCAGAGGTTTTTTTCAATCTTAAATGAATTTCGTTCTTAATTTTGGTCAACTTTCGTATATATACTGATAGTGGCCATAGTTCCTCGAACGACGACCTCTGTGGCGCGGCGGGCGAGATAGCCGGCTGAGATGCGAAACTTTGCAGGTTCGATGATTTGCAAATATTTGTTCCGAGTCTGGGTGTTATCGTACCATGGTACTCGTAGTTCTTGATACCCATGCCACAGGGAATTCTAGTGTGGGATCATGACTACGTATGTGACTGTTGGGTGTTATGTTATTAGCTGACCTACGCAAGCATCCCAGTGACTCACGTATGCATCTAATAATTACCTAGTTAATTATCGAATCGATGAACACGACGCCATTGGTATTAATTTTCTCTATGGCCATGATATAAGCCAGTGACTAGCCTCGATCTACTTCACAGCGAGCTATTTTACCCGAGATGGAAGGTGCCGGTATATGTATTTGGGGATAAAGGTTGTGTTTGTTTGTCCAACCCATTGTAATGTGGTAGGTAACCCCAGGTAGGTTTTATCACAACGAAGGGGATGTATTGCGTTTTTTTTTAAAATGTTTTGACTTAGTTCGTATAACTTCAAGGATCATTATAAACATGACTCACTCACTCATTGAAACCGTCACACGTGGAAATGGTCGCCTTAAATGACCGGCGAGCGAAGCGAGCGAAGTTCTTGCAATAACTGGCAACATTTGCTTTCGTTTGTCCGGATATATGTACGTATGTAAGTATGTATATATGTACGTACTCGTGTACAGGTCGCATTTTTCAATGAATCTTGACTAAACTTGATATACAATGGTTCTATAAAACCTTATAATTTTTTGTCGTAGCCAATTTTTGATTGGAGGGTTATTTCTCCCAAAAAGGGGGGAAGTTTGTTGCAGTGCTATTGACCATCCAGTGGGGTGTCATAAGAAAAGGCTACGTCTATACATTCCAAAACGATTAAAAAAATTATTCGATGATGTATAAAATTTTGAGAAAAAAGAAATTGAATACCAATACAACGTGAGCTCTCATTTGTTAGAATTTCAACGAATTTGTGGTTTAGGTAAGTTTGGTATTTGTTAAATCGCGCTATGGATGAGATATATAATGTTTTTCAAAAAATTGAATAATAAAGTTTGTGCTCACGAGGTCTACTATTCACAGAACTACTAATTTATTAAGCATGCCCTTATAAATATATCTTGTAACGTTTTAGGCATAATATCATAGACTGTACACAAATGTAATATTCTTATTCCACAATTTGCCGTAACATCTACCTGAGAACTTAGTTCTTAATGAAAATGATAAAAGCCACAAAAGAGAGAAAGAACACACGCCGTACATAACTTTTATATAACCTTCAATACGATAACATTGATTGTCAATGTTCATTTTATAGAGCCTTCAATTATCATGGCCAGTAAATTATGTTTGTTACCTATAATAATTTCCAATTGACAATCGATTATCAATTAACGATCGGGCGGGAAATAAAAACGCAGTGCCATTCGGAAGAGCCCGTCTACTACTTTCCTTGATTTAGACGATTTTAACAGAATTCCAGCTATATTGTTGAGCGGATTTTTGCATAATATGCCCAACTAGCATAATGCCTGCATCGTAGAACGTCCAAGTATGCAAAATGTCTATATTAACAATAGATACTACGTATTATAAGCAATAGGTACTTAAAGCTCTAATAATAGCAATAGGTACTTACTTCTAATGACCAAATCCTCAAACTTTTTCCCTACATAATACCACAACGGACGGTCTTGAACCGCCTCCATCCACCGACCTCCTGTGATCATCATAATGTACTCGGTCCATCGTAGATTGCCACACGTCCTAAGCCCTAAGGAAAGGGCTGAATGTAAAAGTTTTTACTAGTTTGGCTTTTATACAGAAGAGTTGACACAAAGCGTCTGCACCCTTAACACCCGCCGCCCTTTGCTGCCGAGCTTTACATTTCAATTGCGCACAAGCAGAGCGACGAGCGAAGCGAGCATAAAATGCAAAAAAAGAGAGTCTGTAAGTAAAGTGTCAATGGGCAGCCATATAGTTTGCAAAACGGATAACTGATGCGGATTATATGTTCTCGGATGCTGACCATGATTAACAGGAAGACGCAGTATGAGGACCTCCCCAATCAATGGACCGATGACATTGTAACGGTCCTAGGAAGTTGGACTGAGGCGGCTCAAGATCTTTTGTCATGCCATTCTATGGGGGAGACCGACGACCAGAAGGAGACTCCTTCCGGCACCATTTTACAAAAATATGGAAGCGATGGCAGCGTTTTGTGAGTAAGAAGAAAAAAATTGCTTTGGCATCAACGTCGCACATAGCCTTACATACAATTGATCTGAAATGACTTTTTGGACAAGTGGTTATATCTTAATAATTTACTACGAAGTTGTGTAAAGCAAACTTAGTTTATCTCAAAATAGGAAACCAAATAATATATGTGTGTTCAATTAATGACGTTGAGACAATTCTATCGTGTATACACCACCGCCCGTAGCGTCTCCTATACACAGGATACATTTTACGGAACAGGAGTAATATTAGTTTATAAGACGATTCAAAATTATTCTTGTGATTAAAATGAATAAAATTCATTCGATTTGATTTGATTTGATACAAATTCACGACCACAAATCTTAAGTAAGAAAAAAAACTGTAGTTTACTATGGGCCTTATTCATAATCATTTTTTAACGTATTTTAGTTAAAATAGCTTTTGTTTTGTTCTCTCTGATGTAAAATGTCATACGTCAAAACAAGACAAAACATATTTTAACTAAAATAGGTTTTGAAAATGATTATGAATATGGGTGTTCACAAAAAAGTACTCTACTACTCACAAAGTTTCGAAGGAACGTAGTTTTGTAAGGTTATTCAAACACTTATCATCGCATCCGCTTGTCGCTCCGCTTATGCAAAGCAAGATCCCTTACTACAACCCACGCGCGCACCTTGACATTTGCAACGGCTCTTTTTCTACAATGAAACCCTCAAAAACTGAACGAAATAACGTTGTGTTTTAACCTATTTTATTTTGTGGTATTATGATTCCATAAAGAGCTTTGTAACTTATTCATAAAATAATAACTTATTCAATATATTAGCTTAATCTATGTCAATTTGTTGTATATTTTGTGACCGGACTACGAATGGTATGTTGTTAGATATTTTTTGTATGTTGGATACTTTGTTTTTTTATTTTTTGGTGTTTTACGTCGTACAGACTTGGTTACCCCCGCGTCACATATTAAATAATAGTTACTACGTCCCGCGTGCCAAATAACTTCATTTATTTATCGCATTCGGAGACCTTTCCAATTTTTTTCTTTCACATAAATATGTCACAACTTGTGATAAAAAACTAGTCAAGTGCGAGGCTTACTCGCGTGAAGAGGTTTCCGTACAAGGCTTTCATGTAGTCACCAATAGACCAATTAAACTTATTAGTCTATCAACACATTTTAAATCGCATATTTTCTTTACGAATATTATCCGTTCCCCGTGGGAGTTTAAGGACTTAGGATTTTCATTTAGGTTTTCCTCATGAGTGAGGTCCGAATATTCCGAAATCCGATATACCAAACTGATTTTTTGGGGAATTGTGTAAATTTTCGTTTTTTTTTTAATATCTTTGAGACAAAGCGTTTTAAATTTAAAGTAATTAAATAATTTTAATGATTAAAATATAGAATAACGAGTTCTTTCATTTGATATAAGTTTATTTTTTATTTTCTAGTTTGTCCCCAAAATTAATCCTTAAAGTCAGTATTTGTTGTATAGATTCGGAGAAAACGCTGTGACAGACAGACACCTGAGTGAGTGAAGATCCTTTAATGGTTTTTTACGGTACGGATAAGGTACTGAACCCTGAAAGTACATAAAATATGAATCAATTCGTTTCTACGAATACAATGGCGGAAGTCGGTTTTTTAAATGAAAAGTTATAATGACGTTTAGTCACTCGATGAAATTGAAAAATCGCACCCCTGTACGTACATACCTCAACTCTCGTTAGAGAGTATGAAGTTTTTGTACCTTGTGCCTTGGTATATCTGTAAAAAGTTTGTAATCAACTTTTCCTCTTTTGTGACCGTTGGTAAGTTGAGTCATGTTATCCAAACGAAGATAAATTGCGCTTCGCAAGTTTAATTACAAAAAGTTATAAACAAAATCTCGTAAAAGCTAAGTGTTACTTTTTTTTGTGAAAACGTAAATAACTTATATTAAATTATAAATGTCACAGAAAGTTGATGGATGGAGGCGGCTCAAGACCATGTGCCGTGGCATATTAAGGTGGAGATCTATGTCCACCAGTGGGCTTCTTTAGGCTTTAAGATTAAAAAACTTTCCATCCTACTAAAAAAATTTGTTACTCAGTCACGTCATAACGGCTGAACCGATTTCTATGAAGTTTAGAAAACAGATTGATTTATGACCTGAATTAGCTTAGTTAAGTTTTTATCTCGGATAACGCGAAGCCTGTGCGAAAAGAGAATAGGTGTAGATGGATGATAGATCAGGAAGTCGGTGGATGGAGGCGGCTCAAGAGCGTTTGGCGTGGCATTCTAAGGCGGAGGCCTATGTCTAGCAGTGGACTTCCACAGGCTGATGATGATGGATGTATGGATAAGATAATATGATAGTATGATACATGATAGTATGATACATGATAGTATGATAGTGATAGTGTGAAAAAAATATGTATATGATATTTATGGAGATGATGGCACTGCAGTGCTTTCGATAGTTACCAATGTTTGTGTTCAGCACACCGTCTAGTCATTATAGCCTAAATAATTATAAATAAAAATCTAAGATTAGTTGACATTTTATTTCAAAAATTATTATTGTAGTTCTGTTTTTTGCCACGCACATTCTTATTCCGCGCAGGGTCTAGCATTGCCAAGTAGCTTTTTAACCGACTTCAAAAAAGGAGGAGGTTCTCAATTCCGTTGTATTATTTTTTGACTTCAACTCAAATTGAGAATCTATTTAGGTATTTCATCAACTCTGAATATTCTATTGTTATGGTTTGCTATTTCAAATTGGTACGTTATTCCACGAAATAGAATTGGTTATTTATAGTATAGATGCGCTTAGATTGGCTTCGTTACTTCGGGGAGTAGAGCGACTACTGGGAATCCTACCTTGTTTGGGGCAAATTATAATATCTTATTTCGAATTTATAAGATGTTTTTGAGGTTAAAATCGTTTTGGATTGGGAATCAGTATTAACAAAGCGGTAGGTAGGTATGTACAGTACTACTACGAAAATAATGCGCTTCGGCAATCTTCGTTCGTGGCAGTCGCTTTTTGCAATTGGAATCATATATCTGTTTCGAAATGTTTCTTTCTATATAAGAAATTTTATTTACTTATTTTATTAATCTATTTATTTATTTTATTAATCTATTTATTTATTTTATTGATCTATTTATTTATTTTATTAATATATTTAATTATTTTATTAATCTATTTATTTATTTTGTTAATTTAGGATTCACAGTTATCTTATACTAGTTTTTAAGCAATTAAATATATGCCATCCTCAAATATATATATATATAGTTTTATAAGAAACTAACGCATCACGTGTCTAGATATTAGTATACTGATCATGTGTACAAAGTTTCATGGAGTTTGAAGAAATAATAGCCAAATTAAAAGCAAACTTCTTTTGCTAGCTACCGGTGACCTTCTCTTAAATTTGGTACGAATACAGAGTTAGTCCTTAGTACCTAAGCTTGAGTTTCGAGCTCAAGCGATATTATGTATTTTAAATAATGACAATACACCTTAAAATACTGTGTTAATTTTGCCCATCTCGATGAATCGTACATCGTCATCAATATTGAGAATGTGAAAGTTTGGAAGTTTAGATACTTAGATGTTGGTTTATTAATCACGACGCAACAGCTGAACTAATTTTGATGAAATTTGGTCAACAGATACATTATGATCTGGAATGAAATAAAGGCTTTTCATCTCGTTATAACCCTTGCAAAGCCATAGGTGGACACAATTAGAATCTTTACCTAAAACGAGCAAATTTCGCATTAACCGGTTGCTAGAATTACATCCGGTATATCACACATAATGTGGAAAAGCTTTAGATTTATATTACAAAAAATATTGTTTCCAGCATAACAGTATATGTATACAAACTCATTTTAGTCTCTGAAGGATTATTAAACTTCAGTGAAAACAGGTAAACCTACCTATTTGGTTTCGATGCAAATGGAAATTCCATTTGTTGAAACTGCCGAAAAATTCTTTTTTAATTACGTTATCTACATTATTTATGGGTTATTCCGTTTCAAATTTGTTTCCTGAGGGAGTAGGTATGCCATTCTGTTTGATAATAAAGTTAAATATTACTTTTGGTAGGTATATAATGTGCTACAGGGAGTTACCTAAATTACAATGCATGGTATCTACAAAGTTCAATAATTTAGAAAAACCTTTTACCATCATCATCACCAGCCAGTTTACGTCCACTGCTGGATCACCAATCCACCTGCCAAGCGTGGTGATTACGGCAATTACTCCCAGTGAACGTCTAATGTCTTGATGATATGATGATGATGACTCAGGTGGATTATGTTACCCATCCCCTGGTTGAATGAGCGAAGCTAGTTCTCTGAGTCAAGTTGGAAGAATCGGCGTTTGTATGTATGTATGTATGTATGTTTGTCCGATGAAAACTTCCAAACAGTTAATCCGATCTTCATGAAATTTGGTATGGGAGTAGATAAAATTGATACAATTTGTAGGTAAGGTTATGAGCTATATCGGTCAAGGGGTTGCTGAGATATTGGGGTTCAAGAGGGGGTAAAAAAAATAAAAGTGAGACAGTCAGATCAAGTGGAGTGTCTAATGAAAGCGCTTTGGTTGGACATTTCAAAACTGTTTTTAATAAGTATTTAGCCTTAGTAGTTTTTGAGATATTAGGGAAAATATAAAACGTAAAAATCAAAAATTCTAGGGTACTTCCAGCAATCCCACAATGCTGAAATTTGGTATGCTTGTGGCTTTTGTGTCACAACTACAGGGAAAAGTCTGAAACTGAAGAATTTAGAAACTTGTACTCCATAAAACAGAATCCAATATAACATCCATTGTTGACCTCCCATTTCTAGGAATTTGAATGACGCTGGAATTCTATGATTTTCGTCAAAAGGACGTTATCAATTAATTCGTCAGGTACTTGATATAGGTACCAACAGGTATGTAGTATTACGCCCCGTTGCTTAGCCCTATTCAAAGGTTTTTTCGATGATGTGTAGGAAATTAGAGTTGTTACTGATAGATCCTGTACTGTACTGGTAGACCTCGAGGTGAAAATTTTCAAAAATAATAATGTAAAAAATGGAAATTACTTGGTTAAGTAGTCGGGCTGATAAAGGTGTCATCGCGAGGTCTCAGTTCGGTGCGAACCACTAGTATAATCAGTTAGTCGGCTTTAACGACATCCAGAGAGGCGATGGAGGGGTAATTCTTAAGCTGTCTGGACACATCACGGCAAACCTTTTTGAATAACAAATTGAATTCAATTAGTAGAACTTTATTAAATATGGCGATAAAGGAATGGTTGAATTGGTTAAGAATAAGATTATTCGTTTTTTTTTATATTTTTCAAAACAAACTTTCATGTTATGGTGATGAACAAAATAATTAACATAACTTTTCATTTAAAAACCGACTTCCGCCATTGTATGCGACTAAATAATTTTGGATGAAAAAAAATGATGAAAGAACCATAGTGGTGAAAGGGTTATGATACTTTCTGAATGCAAATGCTTGATTTGTTGCTAAAAATATCAAAATCGCCATATGTATGCCTACAATATTTGAGGAGTTCCCCAATTCCTCATGGATCCCATCATCAGAACTGGTTTCTGACAAAAATGGGACCAATCTGGAAGTATATCCATTCAAATTAAAAAAGAATTTTCCAAATCGGTTCATAAACGCCGGAGATATGAGGTAACAAACATACAAAAAAAAAAAAAAATACAACCGAATTGAGAACCTCCTCCTTTTTTTGTGAAGTCGGTTAAAAATCAATACGCTTTTGCCAAATTGAAATAACAGCATTTACAAAATACCAGCACTAAGTACCTGGGTAATTACAGTAATTTTTCATCACAATGTATTCATGTAAGTAATTACCCTTTAATTTTTTTAAGCTGGGTAACATTATTTTGCTTTTAAAGTCGGCAGAATGAAAAATGTTCATGTAGGTAAGTAAGAACTGTTAGGTTAATCTATAAACTAACAGTGGAAGTAAACAAACTGGAAAGTCACTTACCCACTTAAACTCGAAGGTCTCCTACGCTTAATCTGGCTAGATAAACATAAATTACTAAGGGAAGATACATCCACAAAAGGCGGATTAACGTTCCATAGATTAAATTAGCAACAACAATACGGCAAAATACAACCTTTGTTCAGAAAGGTCAACATAAGCCGACATTGTCTTACAGAAAATATTCCCTCAAATATGTTGTTTTTCCTCCTGTCGCTAACAGATGGTGCCGAAATCATTGTGTGATCTAAATATGTATGTAAAAAAAGCTACATGTTGTAGAATTTTGTAATGTAATATCTTACACAGTGTTCTTTTAAGGGTTCCGTAACTCAAAAGGTACCAACGGAAACCCAATGCGGTTACGAGTGCAGATGAAATTACAGGCAAATGAGACTTTTCATCTTTATGTCGTGTAATGCCTCTGGTGTTGCAGGCGTCCATAGGCTACGGTAACAGACTTTCTTTCAGGTGGGCCGTATGATTGTGTGCTTGGCAAGCAGTAAAAAAAATAGAAATAAAAACATTATAGGATCACTCTGGTGTCTGTCTGTCTGTCTTTCACAGCCTTTTTTCTCTAAAATACAATAGTTTTTTTTAAATACCGAATTTTCGACTTGTTTGGCACATATATACAGAGTAAGGTGACGCAATAACGGACGTGTATACGGAATTTTGCTTTTGGAAGTCAATAATGGGGGCAAACGAAAAAAAAATCTTTCGTCAAATGCTTCATGCAATCATATCAAATGAATAGGCTCGTTATGAGAAATACAAATATGCATATTTATAATTTGAAAATACACAAAAATTGGGGATTTTCCAACATTTTTAGCTCTGTAGTTTCGGAGTACCGAAACTACAGAGCTAAAAATGTTGAAAAAATACAGAATTTACTCACAGTTTACAGGAAAACCTTAACGAAAGTCTTTATACTCCTACGGGAAATGTCCGTAAACAGAAAATGTGTTTAAAATATATTGACTTACTAATAAGTTAAATTGGTCTAGTGGTTACTATATTTATTAGCCTACTTGTACGGAACCCTCTCCACGTAAGTCCAACTCACACATGACCGGTTTTTTATTTCTCGTCTTAACTGGAAAACTGCATAGGCATATAACGTTCTTTGAACTGTTTCATCACAATTCGAACTTTGAACAAAGTTCTTAATTAAAATATCTGATCATTTATCCGTGGGTCTAGGTTCAAGTATTGTGTATTCCCGATGTATACCCCCTCCAACGTCTTTCTCTACTATCCAATTATGGTTTTAACATACCATATTTAATTTTATCATTTCCCATTATTCAGAATCAGTCAATAGGGCATCATCATCATCAGCGTATATAAGTCCACTGCTGGACATAGGCCTCCCCCATAGAATATCATGACGAGCTCTCTTGAGCCACCTCCATCCATCACCTTTTTGCGACCTTTATAAAATCGACGGTTTATCGGAGGGCCTTCCTAATGCTTCGTCTTCCTAATCGCCACTCAAGAACCTTTATTCCCCTGTCAATAGGTACCTCTCAAAAAGTATTCTTACCCAAGTATTATTAAAATAACATCAAAAAACAGCGATAAAATTTTTATGGAGATATCAACTAGATCGCAAACATCAAATTCTCACCTTATTGAATTTCTCCTTGGGGAGAATGAATAAATGGACGTGAGATGTAAAACGGGAACTTTAACATACTTCCGAATGACTGTACGTTGTAAATGTTGGAACGATCGAGAGGAATTTGGTTACTTTGTTGATGTTAAGTTAAAACGTTAGCAAAGTTGCGCAAAATTCAAATTTATTCGTGTTTTTTGCTCATCACAGCTCATCAACACTTCTTGTGATAACGAACACTGTACTATAGTACAGTGTTTATGAGATACTAGTGTACAGTATACTGTACACTAGTATCTCATAATTATGATCATCTCATATTTATGAGATACTATCAATTTAAACATGTGTGTTAGGTCTCCTGATTCCCATAAAATTCAGTGTTTACTACCTCAAGAAGTGTTGGTGAGTTGTACGAACAAAAACCACTATATTTTTTTTATTTCGCACCACTTTGCAGTGTGATTACAATTTAACTTTTGAAACTATCATGGTTATTAACATAATTATCACTAGAAACGGGATATTTACCATGATTTTTGAGTTTTGTTGATTCCCGATATTTCGGCACAGTTTCATGCGCCATGATCACGGGTAAACTGAAGTTTTTGCGAGTAGATTTTTATTGTTATAGGTAGCCGTAACGAAAAAAACAACAAAACTCAAAAATCATGGTAAATATCCCGTTTCTAGTGATAATTATGATTACAATTTATTCATAACTTTAAGTTTATATAAAATAGATGTGTTAATAAGGATTCATATTTAGTTTTTTGGTTTAAAATAAAAAATTGGTTTGATGCTTTAATAGATAGTTGGACTACGATAGTAATTACATTGGTTTCCCTTAGTCGGTTTTTACAATAGCCATGGGAGGAGAAGTAGGTGTACTTTCTAGGTCAGATAAACCACGGCAGCGATATATATAAGTAGATAGCTTTGAAAGCTGCTAAGCTGAAGTCAGCTGAATTGAGCTGGTCATGTCTGTCGCATGCTAAGCGAGCTATGGGTAAATGTAGCAACCTAACCCTGATGAGAAGGCGACGCGGCAGACCAAGACGAAGATATAGCGGGACGAAATAGATAAGTTTCTGGCAGACATAGCACGGGATCTTGATGTCTGGAAAGAATGGTGGAAGGCCTTTACTCAGCAGTGGGACATGAAGCGGTACAAATAAGATATTATCATCAACCGTTGGACATCCACTGTTGGGCGAGTCCTGTCCAACGGGGGGTTTTGCCATAATCAAAAAAATAAAAATTTTGCCCATCTCCTGATGTAAACCCTTAGTTGGCTTTTACGACATCCATTGAAGGAGACGGAGGGGTCTATTCTTAGGCCGGACACACCACGAATAAGAAATAGAAGAAGATATTTACCTAATAGTCATACAAACTTTACACAACAGCTCTGACTACATATTACACGACGACAAAAAACAATAAAATACATTTACATGAGTAATGACAAATTCTTACCAAAACAAAGTAACATAATACATAAACATGGTCATAAGCGAGGCTTAACTTGGGTATTTGCATTGTTTATTTAAATAATATAAATAGCTACCACGAAGTTTTGACCCCAGAAAATGGGTAATGGTACGCTGCCAAGTTCATTGTGATCCATGCCCACTCCACCCCAAAATGAACAAATGAAATACAGTACAGATTGCATAGATAAGTGGTTAAGACGAGGACTTATCTCAAAAGTAATATTTTTGAACGCCCAGTGCGACGTGACGTGATTAAATAATGAGATGCAAAAATAGATAGAATAATATATTAATAATAATTGTAACCGAACAGACATTTGAGAAAAATCTAGTTTTGCAAAAAAAAATCGCAATGACCACCCTAAAAAGCATTCAAATGCTCTTAATTTGAAACAGCAACAACACAATTTTTTTTACTAATTAAATTGTTACTCTTGATTTTGGAACTTAGAAACGGGTTTTTAAAAAACAAAATTTTAAATTAAAACTAAAATAAAAAGAATTTAAAAATAATATAATAAAAAGTTCGAATAACTTAGCTAACGCTTTTTAACCGACTTCACAAAAAGGATTTTCGGTTGTATTTTTTTTTTTTTTGTGTTGTTTGTGACCTCATGTCTCCGTCGTTTGTGAACCGATTTGAAAAATTCTTTTTTTATTTGAATAGATATACTTCCAGATTGGTCCCATTTTTTTAGGATCCAGTTCTGATGATGGGATCCATGAGGAATTGAGGGAACTCCTCAAATATTGTAGGCATACATATGGCGATTTTGATATTTTCAGCAACAAACCAAGCATTTGCATTCAGAAAGTATCATAATCCTTTCACCACTATGGTTCTTTCATCATTTTTTTTTCATCCAAAATTATTTAGTCTAAGACAATGGTGGAAGTCGGTTATTTAAATGAAAAGTTATTTCCAGTACACTTCTAAATAAGCCAGCAGCCAGCACAAACCTCATACCTACAAAAATTTGCCCAACAAGTCCGGATAAAATGTATTATTTGGAAATTCGAGTGAGAGTGACCAAATTTTGTTCATCACAAAAAACTGGAAACAATAAACTAAGTCGCCATTCACCAATAACATGAAATTGTAAAAAAACGTGGATTTAATCCCGTTGTTAAGGAAAAGTTACAATTAGCTTTTTTACCTCGAATCGCTGGTGGAATATAAAGTTTCAAAGGTAAAGTGCCGTAACTTCCAAAGTTGTATTTTTTTACTCGAGGTAGCTTTTCAAGTTGAATAACCGACTTCCAACAATCTATTCAGCCATTCATTGACGTTTTTATTGGTAAAAAACTAACAAAAAAAAAAGTGCTTTAGGCAGGTTTAATGTAACTTTTCACGTGGTTACCCATCCAAAAAGAACGATGCTTAATTTTCTCAAATTGAGCTGTTTTTTAGATATTTGAAAAAGTAGTACCAAATCGGATATGAATATATGAACTATTTAACGACATAATGTTCTGAATAGTTTATCTATGGTTAAACAGGGTGGGAAGACACTTGATCTTGAATTTAAAAATCTTGCTGTGCGAAGATTTGCTGAGCACTACTGGCTAAACACATTGTGAAAGTGACGCCAAAGTCAAAAGTATTTTGAGAGTAGAACACAACAAAGGGGATTTCGGGAATTGTATTAAAAAAAATATTTTATTCCCGAAATCCCCTTGATTTTGAACTAGCTGCTTCAAAGGGGATTTCGGGAAAAAAAATAACCCGTCCAAATGTATTTCAAGGAAAACACAAAATTAAACTTTTTACTGAAATAGTAATAACAGAGGCCGTAGACAAAGTAACATTCTAATAGCGATGACGCTAGTAGAAAAGTCCAAAATGTATGGGATTGACGTTAGCTATCGATATGTCACGTGGTCTTTTGTATTGAATAACGACTGTAGAAATGGAATCGCTTCGAAGCGAATGCCGTTTGGCTAGGCCCTCTGGTATCACAACTATTGACAACCATCAAATCATCGTTGAAAAATCAGGTAGAATAAAAGAATATAAGTAAATGTATTATTTTGCACAAAAACTACACACAGCTTGAGTAAGCAATACAATAATTACACAAACAAAATACAGTTTTTGCTGTGTGCTATCAAAAAAGGTAAGGTCAGGTCACAAAATTTGTGGTCAGGTCATGTGTCAGGTAACAGATAAAGGGGACGTGGATCCTGTATCATACACACTGTAAATTTGTCAAATTGTAAATAGGTATACCTATCATAGAACGAACCAGTCTCATCGCTTTTATAAAAGAAAGAAGGCTTTGCTCAACCAGTTGGGTGGAACTAGTTTTAAATTTGATTGCAAGATTGGACCCATACACCACATACTAACAGCTGAAGGTAAACAAAAGCTTGTAAAAATGTATAGCGCCCGAATGATAAGCTCCTCTTTTTTTTGAAGTCAGATAAAAATGAATTGAAGTATTTTTTTTCTACAATTTGTAACTTGTCACTTTACACAAATATTTAGTACAGGTCCCAGAAGGTGGAGTTGGTTTCTAACTCCATCAAACTGGTCAATACCCAATGACTTATCGCACATTCATCACTGTAAGCAGCAACTTTGGCACTTTAATTGCAAAGTTGCTCCGTTCCTATTGGTTAGATATGCTAATGCGGAATGAGGAAACTTGACTGAAGCTGACTCACATGAAAGTTTTTAAATTAAGATCGGCTTTCAGATAGATGCCGATTACCACACCCGCTTACGAAGCATGTAGCTTATGACTAAACTACCAATGGAGGCGCTGTGTGGCTGTGAGTATTTTTAACCGACTTCCCAAACAAGGAGGAGGTTCTCAATTCGGTTGGAATTGTTGTTTTTTTTTTTTTTAAATGTTTGTTACCGCATATCTCCGGCGTTTATGAACCGATTTGGAAAATTCTTTTTTAATTTGAATAGATATACTTCCAGATTGGTCCCATTTTTTTCAGAAGCCAGTTCTGATGATGGGATCCATGAGGAATTGAGGGAACTCCTCAAATATTGTAGGCATACATATGGCGATTTTGATATTTTCAGCAAAAAACCAAGCATTTGCATTCAAAAAGTATCATAATCCTTTCACCACTATGGTTCTTTCATCATTTTTTTTTCATCCAAATATTTTGTCGAATACAATGGCGGAAGTCGGTTTTTTAAATGTAAAGTTATTATGATATTTTTTTCCCATATTTGATTTCATCATCATCATTATCAGCAGCCTTAAAACATCTACTACTGGGCAAAGCCTCCCCTATGAAATACAATGTGGGGAATGCTTGGCAGGCGGATTGGTGATTCCTGTATTCATGTTGAGTACTCCGGTGGACGCTGCTGCACCCCTGGAGTAACCTCCTTAGTCAGCATTTACGACATCCATGGGAGGAGAGGGATCTATTTTAAGGCCGAACACACCACGGCATCAATTTAATTCGATTAAAATCTTATCAAATTATCTAATATTCTATTTATATATTATTTTATATACTGATCAATATCTTATTCTTATTCAATTCAATTTTAATTAACATACATAAACATACCTCTTTTTCCCCGACGGGTAAAAAGACAGCAGAGCCATAAAAAGCCTCTTTTCACCGAGGGTTCCGCACAGTCGTATAGATAGGTCTCAACACCATCAAAACCAAAAAACCTGATCTCACATAATGTTGTTTCATCGAAACTCACCCTTAAGTATTGGCTAATTGAATAACAATCGATCGGTTCGTCGAATTCATGTTTTCACCACAGTTCCAATAAGCCAAACCTATAACTGACACAATTTTATTCGTAACTTAGTAATAGGTAGGTGTGAATGTGATGAGGTGTCAGTTTCACGAAAAATATTCAAAATTCTCCGAATCTCCTGCGAAACGTTCACACTGCTTAATTAAGTGTAAACACACTTAGCTGTTTCAGGGTAATTGAGGTGCTAATTAAAAACCAGTCACAGATTCATTAAACCTTTTTAAATTAAAATAATAACGAGAAACAGGTGTGAGCTTAGAATTAAAATAGGGAATTTCTATAAATGCTACATATTTAATTAGTTTCAAAAATGAAAATGGTAATCGAGTTATGTCTTTAATTAAGTTTAGGACAACTTACGTGGCGTGCGAGCGTGGATTCCATTCCCGCTGCAGGACAAATGTTTGCATGGTCTGCAAATATTTGATCTGGGTGTTGTGGTACCATTGGTACTCGTAGTTCCTGATACACAACACAGGGAATCCTAGTGTGGGATCAGGACTATGTATATGACTGTTGGGGTGATATATTATAGTGCCATGTTAATTTAGGAAAATTATTTAAAACTTTTTAGTTGGATTTATTCCAAAACCATTTTTTTTATAAAAACTTATTCTGTCTTCTGGCAAATGGCGTGAATCTTCTTACTTGTACGTCATGCAGAAAAATGGAGTCGTAGCATAAAGAAGTAAGTATAAAGACTTAATTTCACGTGATGAATATCAAACTAAGTTTGAAGAAACGCGAACAACCCCAGTAATAACTTCAAGGAGACGCAACTCTTCAACCAACACTGAATATTTAAAAACTTGTCGTCAAAAAACGAACTTCTTAAACTCTGGTACCAAAGCCTGCCAAGGGACGTGAGGTACAAATTTTAGTTCTCAGTGAACGAATTCAGGTAAATTTTGGGTTTTTAGAGTGAATACTTTCACGAAACTACTCATGCTGAGGCAGAGCCATTTTGTTACTGGAGTTACACTTCGTACCTTCGGGTCTGTTTCCTCTTAGTTTAGGTTTTTTATGTGTCTCTGTGTAACTCTTGTATACAAATAAATTATATTCTATTTTATATTCTTCTTCTATTCTTCTATTCAAACGGTTCTTTCAAGGCAATCTACAATTAGGAAATATGTTGAATAGACGAACAAATTCAATTATAGTAACAATTCCGCCCCTCTCTACCGAAAATTCAGAAAGAATTCGACACGTGTTTCCCTCTCTACGAAGCATCTTCAGGAAGTTGACTCGCTTCGCTTTAGAACAACATAGAAACAACAACACCGCAAAAACTACGTACGTATGTTGCTTCGCTGAGCGCCGAAGAGAAAGATAAGGAAATATGACCTCTGTGGCGCGGCGGGCGAGTAGCTGGCTGAGATGCAAGAAGTTGCGGGTTCGATTTCCGCTTGTTTGAATGATTTGCAAATTTTTGTTCCGGGTCTGGTACCATGTAACTCGTAGTTCGTGATCCCCACGACAAAGGGAATCCTAGTGTGGGATCATGACATTTGTCCCGCAGCGGGAATTGAACCCGCAACCTCTCGGATCTCAGCGAGCGAGTAGCCTCGCCCGCCGCACAAATAATTTTACTTAGCTAAGGTAAGTCTGTACTATTGCTTTTGTGAATAATTTAAAAGTAGTTCATAACCACAAAAGTTGTTTACGCTGACAGTAAAACTAATACATTAAAGTTGAGCTGAAATAAACGTGAAAGTTGTTTTAAAAAAATGCTATATAACAGGAAAATTCAACACTACGTTTTTCTAAAATTGGCTCTAGTTTTAACAAAGCTTGGAATATATCCAAAATCTAGAGCATGTCTTATGAAGACAGATCGTGGCGTTTTGTATATAGGTATATGCATACCCATTCAACTCCAATTTGAACTCTGGTAATTAAATTGTCTGGGTAAATTCAGACTATTTTATTCACAACATTTGGACGAGTTTGCGTCCTTTTTATAATACATAGGTAACTTATAGTATTGTACTTTCAAGCAACTCTTTACAAAAATCTACTTACCTAACTTACGTCTCTTTTAGATGCCTAAAAGACATAAATTACGCCTATTTATCTGTTCATAATTACTTCTTATAAATTAACAATGGTACTGTTACTATAGATACCTACTAGACGATCTACATTATTTAATATTACCTTATTTTATTAAAATGCTTGAAATATACCTACCTACCTCTACTAATGTTCACAATAAGATTTATCAAAAGATCTAGTGGTTTTTAATTCATACCAAAAACCTGTAAAGCGTCTTTGTTAACATCCATTAAAATGATTCCATGTAAAATTTGTTGAACATCTTCACTGATAGGTACATAGGCTTGTAATACATGCATTGGTTCACTGTAGTTTTCTTCGCCTCCTTTTAATATTTCTATTCTCTTTTTATTATTTCTAGGAGTCTCCATTTTATTTATCGAGATATTTACACCATTCTTAACTTTTGTTTTTTTATCTTGAATTTCTTTGTTAAATTCCTTGATACTTTGTATATTGTTTATATCATTATCAATTTTCAAGTTATCTTCACTTTTAAACGGTTTACCGTTTACGAATAACTTTACCAAATTAAATTTAACATTAAAATCTTTTGGCCTGCTGGTTACAGAGTGAATGAATAAAATTAAAACAACGTTGTAGCAATTCATTTTTGCTTATTATCCAACGTTTCTAACTATGTTGGTTTCAGTTAGTCAACCAAAGATATCTGGATATATTTTTATAGTCAACACAAGCAATTATGTGGCGGAAAAATTGCAAAATTGAAATTTCACGGTGGCTTAAAGTACTATCCTAGACATTTTTGCCTGATTGAATAAATTAGGTACGTCTAGTGTTTATGTGTAGTGTGTGTTTTTTAGTAGTCTTCTAGGCTTGGTCGCGTTGGAACAGGAGTTATAATAGTTTATACGACGATTGAAAATTTATTAAAAGAGATTAAAAGTTAAATTAAGAATTCTTAACGTTAAGCAGATCACACTCATTCTTGAAGACCCCTGTATAAGGTTTGTTACATATTATTGCATAACGGTATACGTCCAAATATGCCTGCCTACCATTTTACAAAATGAAAAGTAAATCTCTAATATTTCGAGAACATTTCCTTTGTATCGTAAGAACACGAGTTTCAATAAACAAAAGAAAAACAAATTTACAATAATCCTACATTTGCTAGCCTCACATGGCTTTAGCAAAATTTGTGTTCACTAAGCTACGACTGAGCAGTACTAATGATTCCACACTCTCGTCTGCAGGCGACACTGGGATCACTTTGTCATTCAGACCTTCATTTTATCTTTGAGGGAAATATAAGTGGTGCCTTTTCGCTGATAAAAAGAAAAGATCAAAAGGTTATAATTGAGAAACGCAAAAAGAAAAAAATATACACAACAAAGAACAATGCAGAATAGAAGATGACATGATGGAGTACAGAAAATATCATCATCATCATCATCATCCTGCAGGGCCTTTCCCCTAGAATGCCATGACGAACGGTCTTGAGCCGCCTCCAGCCACCGACTTCCTGCGACGTGTCTTTAGTCCATTGAGTGGAGGGCCTTCCTCTACCGTGTCGTCCGGTTTACACATAAATTAAGTAAGTACCTACATAACAGCATTACCCCTCCCTGGGAAATATCCCTCCAGGTCGTCTTGTGTCCTGTGTACACCGTCCATCTCCATCATCAGATCAGCTCGCTTTTACCATAATATTCTATTGTCATCGGAACATGAAAGGTATTCAAAATTTCGAATACAATGGCGGAAGTTGGTTTTTTAAATGAAAAGTTATTTTTCTTCTTAGTTCGCGTCGCTTGGCTTGTACTTTTCCCAGTTTCAAGTATTATAACTTTTCATTTAAAAAACCGACTTCCGCCATTGTATTCGACTAAATAATTTTGGATGAAAAAAATGTATGAAAGAACCATAGTGGTGAAAGGATTATGATACTTTCTGAATGCAAATGCTTGGTGTCTTGCTGAAAATATCAAAATCGCCATATGTATGCCTACAATATTTGAGGAGTTCCCTCAATTCCTCATGGATCCCATCATCAGAACTGGATTCTGAAAAAAATGGGACAATCTGGAAGTATATCTATTCAAATAAAAAGAGAATTTTCCAAATCGGTTCATAAACGCCGGAGATATGGGGAAACAAACATTAAAAAAAAAAAAAACCGAATTGAGAACCTCCTCCTTTTTTGAGTCGGTTAAAAAATGTGATTTGCAACGTTAAACTCGTTCCAAGTCGTCAAATTCTCAGTCAAGTCATGTTTTAGTAAAGCGGTGGCTGAAAACTTTGGTGGACAATTTCCACCAATTTGAAAAGTCACGAAATACACTTCCATTTAACTTCACTACACTTGTGCACTTTATAAAAGCTACATTGGCTAAAATACCACAAAAATTACACAAAATTATTCATGAAAACACTAGAAAATGAAATAAAATATAAGTAGGTGACGTCTCTTTTCTAAAATGGCGGGAAGAGTCTCACCAAAATGAAGATATGTAAAAAGTTTTTAAATAAAACGATGCAATTGTTAAGCTTACTTTTTTTTATTGCATCTGAGGGTATACTCAATTTTGCCAATGTCAAGTAGCATAGATTTAATCAAACAATGTCAAGTCGTCAAGTCCTCTGTCAAGTCATGTTCTAGTAAAACGATGGCAGTCTACTAGAATGTCCCTGGTCAATTTTCACCCCTTCGAAAAGACACGCAATACACTATTTTATTTAAATTCACTACCATATTATGCTCTTTATAAGCTACACCGGTTAAAATACCACCAAAATTACACAAAGTAACTCAAAAAAACACTAGAAATTGAAATAAAATAAAAACGGACAAAGTCTCCTTTCGAAAGACCAGAAAAAGTCTTCTCTGTTAAGCTTACAATTATGAAACAAATTATGTCACATTTGTTTGGATATGACAGTGGAATACTGTCTAAACCAAAAGCTCGTCAGTAACTTTCTATATCTCCTTCCGAATCGCAGTTGTTTATTTTTAATTAAACAAAGGGGTCAGCCATCCGTCACTCAGCTGAGGGCTGTTTCCAACCGTAGCTTCCCCAATCATTTTCCCGGCAATACACACTCACAATACTGGCAACATATTGGCATCATCAAATTGGAAAAGCTTTTGACCACCGCTTGATGACAATTTGATATTCATAAAGAACACGCTGATGGATTTTTCCGGTTGTGAGAGTAGATAAAGTGATTTTTGTTAAGTCATTTCAACACGCCATGAAATGGAAACTGGGTTGTTTTTTAACCGACTTCCCAAAAAAGGAGGAGGTTCTCAATTCGGTTGTTTTTTTTTATGTTTGTTACCGCATATCTCCGGCGTTTATGAACCGATTTGGAAAATTCTTTTTTTATTTGAATAGATATACTTCCAGATTGGGCCCATTTTTCATTTTTAAGGATTATTATACTTTTTGAATGCAAATGCTTGGTTTGTTGCTGAAAATAGTAAAATCGCCATATGTATGCCTACAATATTTGAGGAGTTCCCTCAATTCCTCATGGATTCCATCATCAGAACTGGATTCTGAAAAAATGGGACCAATCTGGAAGTATATCTATTCAAATAAAAAAAGAATTTTCCAAATCGGTTCATAAACGCCGGAGATATGCGGTAACAAACATGAAAAAAAAAAAACATCCGAATTGAGAACCTCCTCCTTTTTTGGGAAGTCGGTTAACATGCAATGTTATTTAAATATATTTTTTATAAATTATATTCTATACTTCGTATCTATAATAATGGATAATGGTGGATCGTCTCGCATGGGGCGCGAAAACAACACTTGTGATAATTTTGCGAAAACTAGGAGACCTTTGTTAGTAGAACTTCTTGTGAAAGAGTTAGTCCGGGGAAGTACTACCACCGTACCTATATCTGCCGCCTAGCAGTAGTGCTCGCATTGTTGTGTTTCGGTTTGAAGGGTACGGGTGCCGGTGAAATTACAGGCACAAGAGACTTTTCATCTTTATGTCTCAAGGTGCGGCAGCGCGCGTGTGATACCTCTGGTGTTGCAGGCGTCCATGGACTACGCTAACTACTTTCCATCAGGTGGGCCGTATGCTAGTTTGCTTGCCAAGAAGATATTTTTATCATATATATATATTTTATTTTAGGACATTAAGGTGGACTATCAACAAAAAACAGGTGTTAGGTCTTTTTTTTTAAAAAGACCTAACACCTGTTTTTGTTGATAGTCCACCTTAATGTCCTAAAATCAGCGGTCATATCGCAGGCAGTGATCTCTTCCAGCCAACCATTTATTAATAAATATACTCAACTCAGATTGGAAAAACAACTTCTACTACTTCGTGGTAGTCGAACTCTTTCACAAGAAGCTCTTATAACAAAACTGTGATCGTAAAAGTAGGTAGGTATGTTTGTTTGTGTGCGCATCTGTCGCTAAGATCACGATGCAAATATCTAGGTACAGAAAGTCGAGACAATATCTCGCAAAGAAACATTACATGTATCGCAGCGCAGCCTACAATATTAACGAGATCTCCCATAAATAATAAAGTTAATTTGTGCGTAGGCCACGTAATTTAGAAACGTCAAACCAACAGGTTTACAGGAAGTGGGTCAAGACTCAAGATCCATGAAAAATGCATTCGAAAAACGACCTTTGCCACCCGGGTTTAAAAATAAATTCGCTTCTATATTTAAAACTGTCGATGGAAGACAGCTGCAAAGGATTTTCAGCTTTGAACAATCGGTTTTGAGAGTACAATTGTTTGTTGTCTCGTTTTTCAGTTATAGAAGAAAACTGGAAGTGATTTTCATCCTTCGTGTATTGAATTAGAGTATGAGTTAGTTTGTCGTACTGGCATGTTATGTGTACTGTTGATAAAACAAAGGGGAATGGTTGGGATTGCTCATGAAATGTTAATGATGCAAACGAGACAGTAATTAGGATTGGGAAGTGGTTCCAAGTGGTAAGATCTTATCGTTAAATCCCATCCATCCAGCTGTTGTCTGGAAGAGATTGTTTTAACGATAAAATACCTTATTGACAGGCTATCAAAAAAATAAGTTTTTTGAAAAATGTTTTTGTTATAACAAGCTTTTATTAAATTAGTGATCGGAACCGTGAGCTGATCAACATGAGCCCAAATACTGTCAGGCTACTATTAATCATCGAGGAATTCCGTTATTCATCTTTCATCTCCATCATCACAGCAGCCCCCCTATTCCCTAACTAAAAGTCACTCAGTGACTAACGTTTGACAAGAAGAATGACCATCAAAAAAAAAATATTATGGAGAATTGTCAATTGGTGGTAATTTTACTTGTCAAACGTTGGTCACTGAGTGACTTTCAAGATAGGGAATCGGGGGGCAGCTCACCGTCACCATAATATTGTATTGTCATCTGAACTTGACAGGTATGAAACAATTTCGGCTCAATCGGCTAAAGATAACTGATTTAAAATTCATTTTCATGATTCCACCCGGACAAACATAAATACATTGCAAGTTAAATAAAAGCTTTTCACTTTTAATATCAAAATTTAACCAATCACAACTCTTAGCTTGTTTTCTTTCTTATGTATTATTTGTGAATACGACGGTAAGCAAATTAAGGGTTTGTATAAATATTTAATTACTCGAAGCTCGGGTGAACTGTTGTGTATTTTATGCCAAGGCAATAAAGTTTACAATATGCTAATCAAATAGTTACCTTTGTCAGCTACTTTTAGCATTGCAATTGGCTTGTATAAGTTTCTGAGAAATTGTTTGAACGACAGTAACTAAATAAATAAAAATAAATTCCGGACATTTCACACAACATTATCTAGCCCCAAGCTAAGCAGAGCTTGTGTTATGGGTACTAGATAATTGATATACTTAATACAATACATTACATAGATAGATATTTTTTGTTATACATAGAAAATACCCAGAACACCTTGAACAAATATCTGCAGATCGTACAAATATTTGTTCCGAGACGGGAATCAAACCCGCAACCTTCTGCGTCGCAGGCGAACCTTCGCCCGCCGCGCCACAGAGGTCGTCAATATTCGTGGCTTAACTAATTATCTTTTATTTATTTATTTATTTATTGGGAAACCAACAGCGATACATTATGAAAAAACTTAAGGCTAAGATTGTAGAAAGTACGGCCAATAACAGGCTTCCACTTTAAATATTTTGAGATACGCTAGTATCTCGATTAGTTTTCACTATCACAAGAAGTGTTGATGACCTGTGATGAGTAAAAACACGAATAAAATTAAATTTCGTGCCAATTGCGAGATGATCCACCTTAATGGGATGGTTAAGTTTGTAAGAAAAAGTGGCTGAAACTCGAACATTTACGCGAGTCTTGCTCGCATTTGTCCATTTTACTTAAAAAAAAGAACACATTTTCGTGGAACACTTTAATTAATTACCTACCTAATTTTTTTCGGTAATACAAATAACTTAAATAAAACCTGTCTAAATTTCCATCAAGCCTATTCAATATTTTACTTCGCTCTCGTAAAATGTTTTTAACAGAGACGAAAACAATGGCCCATATTTTATTTACAAAAACATCGGTCTAAAGCGAATTGGAAAAAAAACAAAAAACTCCGAATTGATTCCCAAACAATCAGGGCCTTTGAAAAATGATTTGCAAAATTTACCTTTTGCGAATTATTGGTTCATATGATCAAACCTAATGTTATTTTAATGAACGAATGAATTAATGAATAAATTATTTAATTCAATCATCATCACTAGCCTGTTTATGTCCACTACGGGACGAGGCCTCCCCCATTGAATGCAATGGGAGGATTTGCCATAATCACCACGCTTGGCACGCGGATTGGTGATTGCAGTTTGATGTTAAGTACTCAGGTAGAGTACTTAACTTAATGTAATCCCTTAGTAAAGCTACATCCACGGTGGAAACGGAGAGGTCTATTCTTAGGCCGGACACACCATACGGCACTTATATTATTTACTTTCAATCAAAATTAAATATGTATTATGTTGGGGGTTCGTGGAAAAATCATTTATGTCTATGCGATAGAACTCTGCTGGAATCTCAAAGGCTATGAAAGCATTTTGTATCGCTTCTTCAGAAGATTTTTATTTCTTTGCATGAAATTGTTCTAATTCCGGGAAAAATGGTTATCGGTTGGGGCTAGGTCTAGCGAGTACTGCGGATGACGTATGGTTTCTAACAGGGTCTTGGTATGATCATAAAATCGAAATATCCAAAAATCATTTTTTTTTATTCAAACGGCTCTGCATAATGTTGAAAATCGCATGTCATATTTAACGATTAAACTGGTTTGCACTTCAGACTGTATTCAATTTGAGGGTTTTTTTAAAGTAATCGACATAAACAAATCATAGATAAAATTATGCGGTTAGAACTTTAAAATACAAGTCTAGCTATTTAATTTGTAAAAAAACAGTTGTTTCCGTTCAAAATTAAGAGCATTTGAATGCCAAAGCTTTTTTAAGGTGGTCATTTGTGCAATTTTTATTCTCAAAAAACAGACTTTTTTTTCAAAATTCTTTTCGGTTACAACTATTATTAGTAAGTACATTATTCTACCTACACTATCTTTTGCATCTCATTATTTAATCTCATCACGTCGCAATGGGCGTTCAAAATACAATTTTTAAGATCAGTCCTCCCCTTAAACAGTTTATCGAGCAGTGTGAGGTGTAAGACCTCATGTTATCATAGAGCAATAAAGGCGAAGATCGATTGACAAGTCAGGGTTGTTTCTCTGAGAGTTTCGCCATCAGTTCCAAGTTCTTCACGATACACATCTGCTGTTATTGATACACCTTCCTAGACTACCACATGCTACTACGGGTAAATAGCAGGTTAGGGGGCGGGGGTTACAGTTCATAATCACGCTTTCAGTGCCAGCTACGAGTGTTATCGTAGTTTTATTTTAAATTTGAAGTGTTCGCAGTGAAAGGCAGGATGGGTTCATTGACATTGGATAATTTTGTATGGGTGAAATGTGACATATTTTTCTTTATACGAGTATACTCATATTGCATAAAACTTTGCAGCAGCGTTGCGTCTCAAAGGAGAACTTTTCTGGGGACGCCGAAGACTCTTGGGCAGGCCTGTGCCGGCATCAGTGAGCTGCTGGTCTTCCTGGAGGACATCGGGTGGCTGGACTAGCAGCCTCCACTGGCCACGCAAAAAGGGCCTACTGGTGGCCTAGTTGCGGAAAATAGTCTGCGCTACAAGTACAAGTAGTGCATACAACTTTAATACAGTTACCAGCTAATAATTTTGCGGTTCATTCTTTCATCGTACCATTGTTTAATTTGCGGTCACCCTGGATCGAGTGGTTATAAATTGAACCTCAAAACCAAGCAATAATAAACTAACTTGGAAACTTTTCGCAGTTGCTCTAGTGCTTGCATGCAATGGAATGAATGGATTCGATGCAAATGTCAACGAACTCCAACTCTACCAAAATAGCCTTCTTGGTAAAATTACTAACTTCACGTTACGTGGAAAACTGGCGGACTTTTTGCTTGGAACTATGAATAAGGTGCTGTTTTTAGTTGGAAAAATCTGATGGAAATAAGGAAAATAAGGCAGATTACTAAAATAAGATTAACGAGTTAGAATTATACATTTTGCTGAATTTCTCGGACAACCGTCGTAGGCGGAGTGACGGATTAAAGTTGTAATCACGGAACTAAAAGGAGAATAGTATTATGTAACTCAATGGTAATAAGTTTTTTGTCGAAAATATGTTTTTAAAAATAGGCTTGTTTTAAAATAATGATCGGAATCGTAAGTTTATCAAAATGAGCCCAAAGGCGACCACCAGTCTACTATTAATCATCGAGGAGTTCCAGTGTCTCCATCATCAGATCAGCTTGTCCCCATGACATTGTTATCAGAATTTGTTAAATATGCAAAATTTTAGCTCGATTATCGATTGGGTCAAGAATTCGTTTTTGTTTTTCGTTTCTTTTTTTACTGCGTCATACTAACAAGCAAAATTAAACAAAGCTTTTAAAAAGAGGTTTTTGGTATCTGAACGATGACTAGAACCTAATCATAGATTATACTAATCTAACTAAACAGAAGCTATATATTTACCCCCTTATTTTTAATGATTTTTGAAACCTATTTTAGTTAAAATAGCTTTTTTGTTCTCTCTCATGTAAAATGATATACGTCAAAACAAGACTATAGTAGTTTATGAAACTGTTGCATAATAAGGGTTCTTAAAATACGAGTGTGAGTTAAAAAAACGAGCCGGAGGCGAGTTTTTTTATAGCATCGCACGAGTGTTTTAAGACCAAATTATGTGTGCTTTATCTAATCTCTTGAAATAGGTAATATTATATTTTAAAGTTTTGGTAACATTTATTGTAATACCTTATAGTTTTCGCCGGTATAAGAGGTTCATTTGTTCGTTGCATCTTCGAGAATGTCCGGTGGTGTAAAATTTTCTTCAGTATAGCTACTGTCGTTTTTAGATTTTTTTTAAAACAAAAACTAATTTGACAATGAAATTTGCGTAAAATTACAGCTTATATTTGCATTTTTTGTAAACGTTTAGCGCCAAAATCCATACGCGCGAGCAAGGTGCGCCGCGTCCACAGATTATGTATAGAAAAACTGCATTGCAACCTCCTTGGTCCGAGTGAAGTTGTATCGTTATGGAAAAAAAGTTATATTATTAAACAGTTGTCCATAGAAGAGCTGTATCGTAATGTAATTTTTTAAATCTATTTCAATGGCATGTGCATAAAGACTGTCATTTTAGTTTTGTTTTCAGTTTTTTAACCGACTTCCCAAAAAGGAGGAGGTTCTCAATTCGGTTGTATTTTTTTTTTTTTGTTTGTTTGTTACCACATATCTCCGGCGTTTATGAACCGATTTGGAAATTTCTTTTTTATTTGAATAGATATACTTCCAGATTGGTTTCATTTTTTTCAGAATCCAGTTCTGATGATGGGATCCATGAGGAATTGAGGGAACTCCTCAAATATTGTAGGCATACATATAGCGATTTTGATATTTTCAGCAACAAACCAAGCATTTTCATTCAAAAAGTATCATAATCCTTTCATCACTATGGTTCTTTCATCATTTTTTCTCATCCAAATATTTAGTCGAAAACAATGGCGGAAGTCGGTTTTTTAAATGAAAAGTTATTAATCTTTATATTTCAGTATGAGAGTAGGTAAAAGCTATTTTAGCTATCAGAGGTTTAAATATTATTATGAATAAGACGGTTATTCTCCATATTCACGTTGTCCTAATATAAAGACTACTCACGTATGTCGTGAGTGTTTGAAGTAGTAACGAGCTGTCAGTTTTGTTCTCGTCTTTTCTAGAAATATCGTTTTGCACGAACTCTATACGAATGGAAGTAGAAGATGTGGCGCCTCTTTTGAATACGAGATTTTTCTTTAGAAATACTTCTCAAGGAATCTTTCGAGTATTTTATCTAGTAGTCACACAACTGTATCCCTTATCCTTATGGAGGACATCCACCAAATGCACATATCCATTTCCACAAGTATTTTTAGGGTTCTATCCCTCAGGATCCAAAAACGGGATCCTTATAGGATTTGCTTTCTTGTCCGTGAAGATCCCCCAAAGGATACCAAAATATAAAGGTATGTAAGCTTATAGAACCGTCAAAGACCACACACAACACGCATGACGCATAGAAGTATTTTTTTTTATTCTTTTTTTATACTGTTTTGTTTATACTCTTTGTCATGGCATTCTAGGGGGCAAGCTAATGTCCAGCAGTGGACATCTACTTCTACAGATGATGATGTTTATACTCTTTTGTATTTTGTACCTACTAATCTTGTTTTTAAATAATATGTCATGTTACCTTTGTGTATTTTGGGGACAAATAAATTTATTTTCTTTCTTTCTTTTCATTCTTTATTTTCAAATAATAAAGTTTTAAACTTTTTTTATTTTATTTTATTTAAAATATACGGTAATGAATGTCTAATTTTTCTATGAAAATTGTGTCAGTGTATAACCTCCAGGGTACCTACAATGACCTCACGATTCGGAACCTTCAGGGTGCGAGTCTCGCTCACGCTTTTCCGTTTTATTTTATTTTGGTGTCAATGGCTCGACAATTGCACAAAGTACGTAAAGCGGTGGCGCGCGATATTTTATCTAAAAGGTATATTTCGCCACGTTACTTGGTTTGAAGTTAAGCCCGATCGTACAACTCAAGTCAACGAAAAAACAATTGTGACCAGTACCAAACGCTCTACAAAATGGACGAACAAAAAACTTCATACTAAAGATAAAACCTGAAAGTCAAGACAAAAGATAAACGTACTAGGAACCACTTTGCAATAAAAGACGTAACTTGAAGTCCACTTGCGAACTTCTTAAGTATTCCACGACGACGTGGTGTGCTCGCTAATGCCTTTATGCCTCCGATCACCTAATGCTTGAAACTAGAGACAAACCAGCCTTTGGACTTCACTTGTCTAATATATAATCATTACATACAAAACATAACTTAACATAACCCAACAGCACTTAACTAGTCCTGATCCCACACAAGGTTTCCCAGTGGAAATCTGTAAAAAAAAATTTGCAGTTCATACAAACATTTGTCCCGCAGCGGGAATCAAACCCGCAAGCAATCCAAGATCATAGATGGATTTAATGGTAAGTAAATAAATAAATAAATAATAATAATAATGGTAATGGACTTTAGCAAATATCTTCAAAACACTAACTAAATTCGAGTCAAAATTAAGACGACATGAAATAACAATCGTTTCACTAAATATTTAGATTTTGAAATGAATGACTTGTTGTCTATTTTATACATAAAAAATAATAATACTGATACAAATCTTATAATTAGGTCAACTGAAAGCTGAAATTGTTTATTGAAACCGGGAACGTTGTTAGATTAGTAATTTAGAACAACATATTTTTTTTGTTTGTTAGTTAATTTCATTAAACTGTATTTTTTTTAAACATAGGATTTTTAAAAATATATTTTGAATTTATTATTTGTGCATTGGTTCTGGTTTTTTTCAAAATCACTTTTCGTGTCTACTTAAGTTACTAGTGAGTGTTACACAAACAAGGCACACCTAAAATATCCATTATATAAAAAAATTGAGTTCATGGGTTCGTTCGTCAATGGTCAGGGCGTTGCACCCGTATCGATGGCACAGGGGTCGTTAACCCACCTGCTACGTGGCGTGCTACGGAGCTACGGCGCTACGCCGGATGCGGATGTCCGGGGAAGTGACAGTATGCAAATTATTTTAGTTTCCGCTTTTTTAGGTTATTTAAGAACAAAGATCGTCCGAGTTCTAACTACATCACAGTTATGAGATTTTTCCTGAACAAGAATCCAAGAATTTTATTCTTAGTTTTTTCCCAGAAAAATGGCAATGGTTTATTTTTAAAACAATTTAAGATTGGTATCGTACAAAGAAAATAATTAAAGTAGTAAGTCTTATTATGCATGTATGTATTCCTCGCGGTATTTAAGTTGTTTCGCTGTATCAGCCGCAATTTGTATGGTATTGAAATGCAAGCTAAGTCGGATAATATGCCGGAGGATACGGAACATATGGTAAGTAGGAATATGTCTACCTGCAAACAAAAACTGTAGTTTTTTCTATAACTTCCTTGCTTATAGACGGACAAGCTTTCAAATTAAAAATCTAAGATTTTATTTGCAAAAGTCGAAATACAAAAGTTGTTATTCTTTGTGTGCAATATTAATATTTTATTCTCTCTATTCACCAGCTCTTAATTTCAGTTAATATTCTCTGTTAAATGCACAAGTTCAAGTTATTATTAAGTTAATACTGTATTCAAGTGACTTTTCTCCATTATTAGATTCTTGATGAAGTTTGCTAGTTTGTGGCAATAAGATGACGCGAGACTGTGCTAATGAATAGCAAAGCTCATTAACTTGCATCACTAGAATTAACTAGCTCATTAAGATACCTATTTGAACTCAGTCCCTTGGGGGTATGACTTTGTAGGCAAAGAAAATAGGGTAAAAAACCTTGTATAAATAAAGTTCTTCAAAATGTTGAGTTTGAAAATATGATTTCGAAATTGCCGAATTAAAATTATCTACAGACGCTATTACTCACGCTGGTTTAGGTCCGTTTCGTCTGGTTCCCTGTTCGTCTGACTAGTTCATTCCCCGTTCGTCTGATGCCCCGTTCGTCTGTTTCCCCGTTATAAGTGGCCAGTTGTTATCAATACAGATATGATAAGTAAAAATATATCATCCTTTGTAGCTACCATTACATATTTAGTATTTTTAACCGTCTTCAAAAAAGGAGGAGCTTTCTCAATTTGACCATTTACATATTTTTTATGAGTATTCGCGAATCACTTCGTAGTGAAATTACTTTTTAATCTTAAACTATAAAAACATACTGCAGTCAGTGCCATTTAGAAAAATATTACTTGGCACATGTCATGGGCGAATGAGGAAATGGACGAACGGGTACCGAGTGGACGAACGGGGAAATGGACGAACGGTGCCGAATTGCTCACGCCTACTAGAATTACGCAATATTGATCAAAAATGTATCCTTGCTTATTTTGCTCCTGGTCAACGTTCTTTCTTGGTCACTTATTCTGAGGTTTGATATAGACCAAGTGTCCAAGTGTCCAAATCTTCATGTTCAATCACCAACATTTTTAATTCATACCCCGTTGGACTGACTCTATGGTTTTTCTTTAGATCGCTTCTGATTTGACAAACACCCTGTACAGTCTACAGAGTTAAAACACTAGTGGCTAGTGACCCTTACTTTCAATGCTTAGGGCGTGGGTACGAACTCAGGTCGTGCTTGATCCAATTAAATTTTCACTCCATTTTAGGCAATACTAGGTACTCTCAAATGGTGAAGGAATGGTCGTAATGAACCCAAGATGTTCTAGAACCCACAAACCACTGACACGTTTTTTTTTTAATTTTTATACTACTTGGCAAGCAAGCAAGCATACGATCCACCATATAGAAAGTAGTTACCGTAGCTTATGGACGCCTGCAACACCAAAGGCGTCACACGCACGCTGCCGACCCTGAGACATAAAGATGAAAAGTCTCATGTGCTTGTAATTTCACCTGCACCCATAGCCTTCAAACCGAAACAGCAATGCGGCAGAAATAGATACAGTGGTAGTAATTCTACATGTACATGAAAAGAGCCTCCGCAAAGTGAACACAACCTTAGACAGCACTGATTCCTTCACCATCGGTAACAACCCTACTTAGTCCTGGTAAATGATCACATGATAGAAAGAAACAGTGATACAACGAACGTACGAAGTCTACAGAGCTCAGAGCTACTAAGCCAAACTTGATTGCAATAGCCCAATAATACAACTAGTTAGTAACTAGCATCTCGATTGGTTTCGGCCGCTATATCCAGCAGTCAGCTCACGTCTAACCTAGGCTGAATCGACCTAGTTCGCGCCAGTTCAGTAGGTAATAAGCCGCGCAGTGAATCCTAAGTTATCTTATTACTTGTCGATTGCTGGAGATCTGTGCAATATTCAGCTTTTACTCGACTGCGGTTCCAGAACGGTTCATAAAGTGCGCTAACAAAAACTTTTACCGACTGCAATCTGAAATAACTTATCATTTAAAAAACCGATTTCCGCCATAGTTTTCGACTAAATACCTGGATGAAAAAAAAAATATGAAAGAAGCATAGTGGTGAAAAGGTTATGATACTTTCAGAATGGAAATGCTTGGTTTGTTGCTGAATATATCAAAATCGCCATATGTATGCCTACAATATTTGAGGAGTTCCCTCAATTCCTCATCGATTCCATCATCAGAACTGGATTCTGAAACCAGGACCAGGACCAATCTGGAAGTATATCTATTCAAATAAAAAAAGAATTTTCCAAATCGGTTCATAAATGCCGGAGATATGAGGTAACATATGTACATAAAAAAAATAAAAAAATACAACCGAATTGAGAACCTCCTCCTTTTTTGTGAAGTCTGTTAAAAAAGCAGCAATCTTCGTGTATAGAATAAACCTTTTATAGAAGATAAGTGAACATTGATCATATTTTTTTTTTTTTTTTATGCTACTTGTCAAGCAGGCAAGCTTACGGCCCACCAGATGGAAAGCAGTTACCGTAGCCTATGAACGCCTGTAACACCAGAGGCATCACACGCGCGCTGCCGACCCTGAGACATAAAGATGAAAAGTCTCATGTGCCTGTAATTTCACCGGCACCCGTACCCTTCAAACCGAAACACAGCAATGCGCACACTACTGCTTGGCGGCAGAAATAGGTACGGTGGTAGTACTTCCCCAGACGAACTCTTTCACAAGAAGTTCTACTACTAACCAAAATAATTCTGATGACTGTAGATATCTTAGGATGGATATTTTAATCATCATTATCATCAGCCTAAAGAAGTTTACTGTTCGACATAGGCCTCCCCCATTGAATGCCAATGAATGCTGAACAAAGGTTCTCGAGTGGCGACCACAAGTCAGACGACACTGTAGAGGAAAGCCCTCTTCTGTGTGGACTAAAGACATTATAAAGGTTGCAGGAAGTTGGTGGATGGAAGCGGCTCAAGACCGTTTGTCGTAGATATTATAATATACGCAAGAAACAACACAAAAGACTTATTTTTTCAGTTTTTTTTCCCGGCACAGCTTCTTTGCCAAATGAAATCAAGTGGGAGAGCTATACGCACGTTTTATCGTTGTGGCCCTAAAACATTAATATGCAGTATCTTCACACGCTTGGCTCCTACAGAAATAAAACTACTTGGCCGAACTTATTCATATCTGTTAAGGAGCAGTAATTCTGGAGAGCATTGTATAATACACTGGCTTGCCTCCAAGTATCGATCTCTTGTGTAAGTTAGTTATGTAATGTGGGATTTACTTGCGGATGTTCCAGTAACCAATTTTGCTGTCGTCATAAGGGAATAGTAATAAACTTTTCTGATACTTTGTCTTTACATTTTGTAGAGAGCACATGACAATAGTTATTTGTTATACAAGAGTGCAAAGTTGCTTTTTAACCGCGTGCTCAGTTTTGATGACCGAGCAAGCGAAGGATTTTAAAAATTAGAATCCTGAGCGTTAGCGAGGGAATCAAAAGAGCACAAGGTGAAAAATCTTTGCACTCGAGTGCAACACGTAACTTTTCATTCCACCTCAGCGAGGAAATGACTTAATGCAAAAAAAAAACATTTACAATCACAAGATACTTTTGCGCATTTTTAACAGTTTCAGTCAATTCTGTTTGTCAAATAAACTTTCTTGTCACTAGAATCACTCGTTTCTCGTTTTTAACTTAAGGCTTTAACAATATCACGTGAAAAGAAAATGGCGCGCGTAAAGAAAATTAACTAAAAAGTAATACACCAAGAAGGTTCCGAGTTTTTAACAAATAAAAAAATGTTGTATGATAAATTCGGCACCATCATGATGGTTTAATGATGTTTTATCATCATAATGATAAATCATCATTAAACCTATTTACTTCTACCTCCATGTAGAAGTAAATAGGTTTAATGATGTTTTAAATTCACAAACTTAGTGCACATGATGTTCTAAATTCAATTTTACTTTATCCTCTAGCGGATAAAAACGGCTTTTACACTCAGATATCGAATAGCAAAAATACTCTTTCCGAGATGGTGGGATGAAAAGTAATTTGGCTTTAAACACCAGATCGTTCCTTTGTGTCCCTTAAGGCGCAAACCCATCGCGGCGCATGCTGTGCACGACCACGCGGCGCATTTTAGCTGCGTGAATTTATTCATTCGACAACGTGGGTCTACGTTTCCACTGCAGTACACACTATACACGAATACTAACCCACGACTATGTACAGCGCTAGGTAGCCGTGTACCGCATGCACAGCGTGCATGGCTTTTGACTATGTAAGCGCCTATTCGCGCAAGCCACGCATGTATCAATGACGTCAATTGATGCGTAGCGTGTCCGTGGGTTACAGTGTAAACGATCACATACATTTTCTTGCAAAGTGATGCGTAAAACACGTGCGTAGCCTCTCCGTGCGCCGCGGTGGGTCTGCGCCTTACTTAAATTAATGTATAAAATAAGCTAAAAGTTGTATTTCTCCATTTTGCAGAAAAATAATTTTACCACAATGACATTGAACGGTCGCGGGACTGAAGAAAGAGGCGAGTTCAACAGTTCGTCGTAGCATTCTATGACGAAGGCCATATTATATTACCAACAGTAGACATTTTAAGATCCGACAACATTTTAAAGGTCAAAGGAAGTTAAAATAAATAAATAAATGCTGGACATTTCTCACAACATTATCTAGCCCCAAGCTAAGCAGAGCTGATGGTAGTTTGTTGATGAAGACGGCTTCGTCGTTGCATTATATGCCTAATTTTAACCGACTTCCCAAAAAAGGAGGAGGTTCTCAATTCGGTTGTATTTTTTTTTTTTTTTTATTTTTGTTCCCGCATATCTCCGGCGTTTATGAACCGATTTGGAAAATTCTTTTTTTATTTGAATAGATATACTTCCAGATTGGTTCCATTTTTTTCAGAATCCAGTTCTGATGATGGAATCCATGAGGAATTGAGGGAACTCTTCAAATATTGTAGGCATACATATGGCGATTTTGATATTTTCAGCAACAAACCAAGCATTTGCATTCAAAAAGTATCATAATCCTTTCACCACTATGGTTATTTCATCAACTTTTTTTCATCCAAATATTTAGTCGAATACAATGGCGGAAGTCAGTTTTTTAAATGAAAAGTTATCTAGGCCTATATCTAGCACCGGATTTTCACTTGCTGATGATGATGAGTGCTTATTTAGATGACGGTGATTCATTTTTACTCATTTGTAGGCACATTTTTTACCTCATGCGTGTTATATTTTGTTAAAATGAATGTTACCTTTGATGATGATTGATAGAAAAAGTATGTAAACCACTCTACGAGTATCATTAAGCAGAGCTATCATTACCAGCGTCCTTGGCATTTGATTCTTGACCTACATATAGGTAGCCTCTCAAGGTAGTGTATATAATGTAGTGACTATTAATCGTGAAGTACCTTGGTAAGGTTGACAGATTGGAGTTCCCTCTATACATCGCACCAGCAGGGCGATTCTAAAACGTCGGAAACGTTTCCGATCGGATTCGTTAGTTTTTCATTTTGATGTGGTAAATAACAATTTGCCCTGCAGGTGAGCTTGCGTAAGAGACCATGAAAACTAGAGTCATAAGAACTAATCCGCCTTAAAAAACAGTTTTAAAATGTCAATTCAAGAATGTTGAAAAGTATACGTTACAAGCCATTCATTTGTTTTATTTTTATTTTTTATTAATGACAAACAATTGTGCTCAAATATAACAATAAAAAATATTATCTAAGGGTAAGTACTTTAAGTATAATTAGCCCTGTTGTAAAATATTCACAAGCATGCGGAACATTTGTTTTTTAGGAAAACTAAGCAGTTATAAATACAGCACCTGGGGTGATCGAGCTTGGCTCGGAAAACTCGGAAAAACGCGTAACCCCGATCGATTTATCGTCCTCAAAAACGCCCATATAGCAAGTTTCATCGCAATCATTAGAGCCGTTTTCAAGATCTCAAAATATATATCAAATATTGCTCGTTTAACAGTATTAGATAGGTACTATTATTATGATAGGACTGACAATTCGGACACAATGTTGATTACATTATTTCTGAACAAGCTCGGTGAGGTTGCAAAGAAAGACTATTGCTCGTGGAATGGTCGTATTGATTGAAATTAGTTTTTAAACAGTGTTATAGTGTTTTGTTACAGTGTAAAGTATTAAGAGGATACTCCTTGAAAAAATTTCCCACGCTTACTCCGCCCATGAGCCCCGATTAGAAAGTGATAGCGCTATTACTCTCTTAAGCCCGAGAAGAGATGCGGTATAGATTCTGTCCTGCCCAGAAGCACTCAGAAGTAAATGACGTAAGAGACATGTGATAAAACTTCGTTTTGCTTTAAAAGTAGCAAATATAAAAATAAATCATCTTTTATTTTGTTACGTGCTGTGATTTTCTACCGAACTGTATAAAAATTTACCGTCAATATCTTCTAGATTCGAAGGATGGACGTAAAAAAGGTTTTAGGAGGGCCGGTTTCATTAAATATAATCTATCGAGAAAAGTTTTACCAATCGTGTTTCTGATCTATGATTTCGTTAGATTACATCCTCAAGTAATCACTGTATAAACATCAAGTTTGTATCTTTTACCTTTACTGAGTGAGAATGTAACGAAGTGACTCCAAAGTCAAGGAGGCTCGTCTTAAACCGAAATCTCGTTAGTTCAATCATTACTTTGTCAGCTTGCATGGCTCTTCTTAGAATAAATATTTATTTTGTTTCCGAACTTTGTCAGTGACAATTCTATGACCATCGAAGAACGCGGTATGGGAGTTTTTCTGTGGTCATTAAAAAAAACTATGGAAAATGTTCATCGTAAAAAATAAAGCGCTTAACTTCAAGCGATTGATTCGAAGGTTCCTGGTAATCTTTCACCGCGAAGGAGTCTCACACCCGAGCTCCCGCTAAATGGACTGTGAAATCTCTATTCCTTATTCATGAAGTGACAGTGAGTTGACGGTGAAATTGCTTATAAAAATGTTTGGCAACTCACGATGTTCCTGAAAAAATAATAGTTGCAGGAATTCTATTGGGGATAGTCAACTAAATATGTATAGTGACGTCACTACTATAAATTACGATCGTCATTCATATTTTAATCACACTTCTCATTCTTATAATCTCCTGGTATGACGAGCTCGCTGGCGGGGCGGGCGAGTAGCCGGCTGAGTTTCAAGAGGTTGCAGGTTCGATGCAAATATTTGTTCCAGGTCTGGGTGTTATGGTAGAATGGTACTCGTTGTTTCCCAAGACACAGGGAATCCTAGTGTGGGATCAAGACTACTTATGTGACTGTTGGGTGTTATGTTATGCTATGTACTTTTGTACAATTTCAAAGGCAATCTCACCGTAACCTTTAGTGTTCTTTTATACGAGGAAATGCTACCACCACACCTAATTCTGCCACCAAGCAGTAGTGCTCCCATTCATGTGTTGTTTGAAGGGTGCCGGTGAAATTACAGGAACATGAGGCTTTTCATCTTTAGGTCTCGGGACGAAGAGCGCTGTGCAATGATAAGTAGTGATTTTGCTAAAAGAGATGCTTTTATTTTTTGATCCGACATTGGTGAATTTATCACCAATTTTGAATAGCATTTCTACAAAAGTGCCTAAAATATGCAACAAAAGGGTGTATAGGAAAGGATAGCTACGCAGATTTTTTGACTAAAGATCATATGAGACTTCGAAGGAGTCATCTAATAAAACTAGGACGAACCCATAACAGTTTTACTATGCAAAACATATAAAAATATTTTAAAACACACTAAAATGAATGCCTAACACACGAACGCAATTTTAACCTGCAATAACTTTTACGGGCTGTAAAAACAACAGTAACCTCATACATAAACCAAACTCATGCTTGACCGTTACTTGAAGGTCTTTCCTTGTATATATTGAAGAGTGAAAGATATGATTTGAAGAAACCAGAGGCTCAAATACGATTACTGAAACTATCAAGTCGCGAGATGATGTTAAATGTCAAATATTAACCAATCAAGGAAGTGGATTTCAAGTCAAGCGACCACGATGTTTGTTCAAGCCTTCGAGCAACACGGACTTCCGCACGGGCTGGAAGGGAGTAGCCTTAGCGATATATTACCATTCAAATAGTTCTGTCATTTTTTGCGGGGGGAAATGTGCACACAAGCGCAATTCCGCATATACACATCCAAATACAACACTGTAGTGACGACACTCACACTAACAAACCTTGCACAGAATAACAACTAGTTTTATTGAACGCATATGCCTACTTTCGCTTGTAGTTTGACAGAGGGGAACGCTGCGAATGGCTACTCTTTTCCGTGGTGCTCGAAGGTTGAAGCACACAGCTAAGTGCATTCTTCCGAGTCGCGGCTCACACACACCTGCATCGATTGTCACACACACACGGACAATCTTTTCTATACCATTTCATTCAGCCAAGCGAGTCGTCATCGCGCGCACGCACCTCTCATAATTCTAACCATTAGTCCTAGCTATCCATGCAAATTAGGCAATATTATATACAGTTTATAATCAAAAGTCTTCATCTTCACCATCACCCTTCCTGCGATATCCAACAATGTTATTGGCTAATATTTGACATTGACGATCGTTTCGCCTAGCGTCTCGATAAAATTTGATGTTCATCACCACACACCTCACAAATCACCACCTTAACAAAGCTTTGGCATTCCATAAATTTGATTCTCTTAATTTTGAAAGGCAACATCACAATTTTCTTAATAAGTTCTAACCGCATCTTTTTATCTATGATTTGTCCTCAAAATTAACCCTCAAAAAGAATACAGTCTAAAGTGCAAACCAGTTCATCGTCAAATATGACATGCGATTTTCAACTTTAAGCAAAGCTGCTAGGATAACATTTTTGGATTTTTGGATTTTAGGATCATGCCATGCCTTAAGACAGTAGATCTAGATAATTTGGTACATCCCTGAATGTTGAAAACAGGCTTGATATATTACGGTCTGTAAGTGTACTGTCAGGTAGAGTCTGTTTGGAACGAGAATCTATTAATTATTTTCTCTTGTGACCTCTATTTTCCCGTTCCGTCCCGTTGTCTTCCAAATAGCCTCCACTATTATGAAAGCAAGATTTATGCTGGATTAGAGCCATGGCTTAGGATTATCATCTTATTGTGAGTGGAAGTAAACAACTTAGGTATTTTCTGAGGGTTTTATCCATTCTCAGAGGCTTTTTGGCATCTTTTGAGGTTCGTAATGTGTTTATCGGATTGAAAAAAACAATGGTTTACTTTGTTTCAGCATTTTTATATACAAAACATCCTTGATATCGTCGATATTTATTTTGAATTATTGTAAAATTTTTGACTGGGAAACGTCAAATTTTTGTTCGATCTCGCGTTTATTGGTTCAACCATTGAGTTAAATATTCGTAATAAGAAAAATAGTGCCGTGATAAATGTGCCGTGCCGCGTCCGGCCTAAGAATAGAACCCTCCGTTTCCTACCGTGGATGATGTAAAAGGCGACTAAGGGATTACACTAACCAGGGGATGGGTAGTAGCATCCACCTGAGTACTTAACACCACCAATCCGCCTGCCAAGCTTGGTGATTATGGCAAACCTCCCCAATATGGTAAACACGAACATCGTTCGTTGTGGCATTCTATGAGGGAGTCCTATGTCCAACAGTGGACTATATAGACCGTGGGTTGACTAAAATGATCCCAAACGCTGTTAGTATATTTAACCATCCAGGAGTTCCATTGTCTACGCTCCATCTTCATCACCAGATCAACTCGCTGTAACCATACTATTATTGAACGAGTGTAGCTAGTTCTCTGAGTCAACTTGGAAGAATCAGCGTTATGTATGTTACGGGCAGTGGGTGAAAATTCGATTACGAGCATGGAGTTAGGTACGTAGCATAAAAATTCCTAGATTACGAGATGTACAGATGTTTAACAGCTGTCAAACTAAACAAAAGCTTGTGAATATCATTTGAATGAAGTGTAATTTTGTAATTAATAAGCTCGATATGGTTTTTCCATTTCAAATAATTATAATAATTAAATAAATTATGACTTTTTCTTAATTCAAACTTAACTTAAAACTTTCGGAATACATTTTCATATCTCAGAATTCGAAAAGCAAAGAACTGAAAATTTATGAATGAACTTGTCAACTATATAATTCATGAATATACAATTATGTTTATACAAAAATTAACAGTAGTTAATTATATTCCCCTAATTTTCAATTTGAAACAAAATGTTTTTTTAATTAATAATTCTTTAGCGCTAACAAATGTACGAATATTTTTTCAAAAGTTTGATCCCTTTTGATCTAGTTACATATGAGCCCACTCCACTGTAACTAAGATAACATTTTTAATGTATTATCATCAGCCAATAAACGTCATTGTTGGAAGAGACCCCCCCCCCCCCCCCCCCCCATAGAATGCAATGGGGGATTTGCCATAATCCCCACACTTGGCGGGTGGATTAATGATCGCAGTATTGGTGTTGAGTACTCAGTTGGATGCTGCTGCCCATCCCCTGGCAGCTTTTACGACATCCATGGTAGGTAATAATGTGAAAAGGGTCCTTCAAGGCAGGCAACGCATTGCCAATGCGTTGCCTCGGGTGTTACAGATGTCATTAGGCGACTGACAAACCAGGTTAACAATAACTTTTCATTTAAAAAACTGACTTCCGCCATAGTATTCGACTAAATATTTGGATGAAAAAAAAATTATGAAAGAACCATAGTGGTGAAAGGATTATGATACTTTTGAATGCAAATGCTTGGTTTGTTGCTGAAAATATCAAAATCGCCATATGTATGCCTACAATATTTAAGGAGTTCCCTCAATTCCTCATGGATTCCATCATCAGAACTGGATTCTGAAAAAAATGGGACCAATCTGGAAGTTTATCTATTCAAATAATTAATAATTTTCCAAATCGGTTCATAAACGCCGGAGATATGCGATAACAAACATGAAAAATACAACCGAATTAAGAACCTCCTCCTTTTTTGGGAAGTCGGTTAAAAATATATACTAACCGTCCAACTAGGTGGACAGCGTTGTTGGTCGGTTGGTAATAGACGACGGTAACCGCTTACCATCAGGCGGGCCGTATGCCAGATCCCAGCGAGTAACAGTGTTACTCGTTGGGAACCCTCCAGATTGTCGAGCCATTATATAAAAAAAAAAATAGGAGACGCAGGGGTCTATTCTTAGGCTTGATACACCACACATACATATGTAGTTGTGTTTTATAGTAAGCTATAATACTACTTCTGTAGATGAACAAACCAAATTTTTACACTATTTCACAAACCTACTACCTAAACGAGCAATTGTTGTTTCTTAAACGTGACATATGTTCATAATCAAAATCTTAGCACGGAGCACGCACTCCAGACTCATTAAGAGGCTGTAAACGTACAGACAAGTACGCGAGATGCCACGTTTACAAGCTGGATGTAAAGGTAACATTGTGTTTCTGCCGGGACGAATACGTGACCTGTGGAGTAAGTGTCTAACTTATGACGACAGTAATCAACTTAGCATTTTGAGCAAGTGAGGGTAGTAAAAGGGGGGTGGTGCAGCTGGACACCACTTCTTGACGGTAGCTCCATAAACAGTCAGTCCTTGACCGTCATGGTCATCTGCAGGGTGATTCTAAAACGTTGGAAACGTTTCCGATCGGATTCGTTAGTTTTTCATTTCGATGTGGTAAGTAACTAAAACAATTTTCTAACAATTTTCTCTAGTAAAACACAGTAATATACAATATTTATTGTTTTTTACTGTGTTTTACAAGAGAAAATTGTTTTATTTACTTACCATATCGAAATGAAAAACTAACGAATCCGATCGGAAACGTTTGCGACGTTTTAGAATCGCCTTGCTGGATACCGCAAGGTATAACTGTACCAATTTCAAAACTACACGAATTATTTCCCCTGATTGCCTATATTCGGCTTAATCGTATTACAACTCTTCCTGTGGTTGTCGTTAAAGGCGACTAAGGGATTACGCCTGGGGATAGACAGCATCATCCACCTGAGTACTGAACATCAAACTGCAATCACCGATCCTCGTGATAGTCAATAGTGGGTCGTGGTAGTCTCGGCCTAAGAATAGGAATCCTTTAACTCCTCCTGTAGATGTCGATCTTCAGGAAACTGGTTTGACTCTTGTAGGGGAGGCTTAGTCTATCGGCAGTCGAAAGGATATCATTCAGTTTTCATACTTTGACGGGTACCTTTACTACAATCATATAGCAGCACTATCAAATTTCTGTCTAACGTGCTACGTGTCTTTGTTTATTTATTTGTATAACATTTATTAGTATAGTATTATACCTATCATTATTATATCTATCATTTTATTTTGATTCAATTATTAGTTATTTGAATTTACAAAATTGGTTTATTTTTAACCGACTTCACAAAAAGGCTTTTTTTTTATGTTTATTACCTCATTTCTCCGGTGTTTATGAACCGATTTGGAAAATTCTTTTTTTATTTGAATAGATATACTTCCAGATTGGTCTTCAGAATCCAGTTCTGATGATGGGATCCATGAGGAATTGAGGGAACTCCTCAAATATTGTAGGCATACATATGGCGATTTTGATATTTTCAGCAACAAACTAAGCATTTGCATTCAAAAAGTATCATAATCCTTTCACCACTATGGTTCTTTCATCATTTTTTTTTCATCCAAATATTTTGTCGAATACAATGGTGGAAGTCTGTTTTTAACCGACTTCCCAAAAAAGGAGGAGGTTCTCAATCCAGTTGTATTTTTTTTTTTTGTATGTTTGTACCGCATATCTCCGGTGTTTATGAACCGATTTGGAAAATTCTTTTTTTTATTTGAATAGATATACTTCCAGATTGGTCCCATTCTTTTCAAAATCCAGTTCTGATGATGGGATCCATGAGGAATTGAGGGAACTCCTCAAATATTGTAGGCATACATATGGCGATTTTGATATTTTCAGCAACTAATAATCCTTTCACCACTATGGTTCTTTCATCATTTTGTTTCATCCAAATATTTAGTCGAATACAATGGCGGAAGTCGGTTTTTTAAATGAAAAGTTATATTTTACAATGTTTTTAACTCTGTGCACTGCCATCCGTTTCTGTTTAGCTAATTTCTATCCACGCAATGGTTGCCTGGGAGAAATCGCCTTCAATGATAAGGCCGCCCATTGTACTGTGCTAATTAAGTATATGCTTTTTTTATTATAATTTATCCTAGCTTGTACAATAAAGTGTTTATCTATATAACAACACTGTCATACATATACGTACTGGATGTAATCACGCTATAACTTATATCGTGTGGTGAAACACTCGATCACTTCCAAACTAATAGTTCCAAAACTATCAGTATGTGATTACATAGGTACTAGTTTCCTCATTTACCGTGTAGAACAATATCTATACGGCTTATAACTTTGCCAATATGAGTATTCCGTTTTGGTGCAACTTACTTCCCAATAGCCATAACATGCTTAGCAGACGAGTTCAGTTCCTACTCAAAACATTCTAACAACTTCTAAAATAGAAAAGGTCTTGTTTTTATAATACATGAACAACGATTACTTTGTGCTGCCTGACCCAATTTCTTGATGTTTAAAGAATTGTCGCGTGGTAGTAAAATTTTAACCAAATCGAATAAAACCTTTTCAAAAAAATCAAAAAGCGGGGTCTTTGCTCCGCTCGCGTACGGCCTGAAAAGTGTTTTTTTTTTAAAGATTTGTTTACCTTGCAATGTATGTATGTTTGTCCGGGTGGAATTTTGCAAATGAATTTTAAATCAGTTATCTTTAACCGATTGAGCTTCTTTTTTTTTTCATACCTGTCAATTTCAGACAATACAGTGACAATACAATATTATGTTTACGGCGAGCTGATGTGATGATGGAGATGCAAGGTGGACAACGGAAATCCTCGATGATTAATAGGTGCCTGGCAATATTTGGGCTTATATTGATCAGCTCACGGTTCCGATTATAGAAGCTTATTATGAAAAATACATTTTTCATAATACTTATTTTCATGTTTATCAAAACACCATTCGGATGGCATAGCTGAATACAATGACTTAAAGAAGTCAGTTTTTTTCGTAAAGGTGACATAATTATTTGTTTGAGATCCTTATCAATTCTAGAACCCAACTTGGTTCTCACTTATTGACTCGTAACGCTGCACGTCGAGTAAGCTTAACTGTGTTACCGACTTTGCACTGGAGAACCCAAGAAATTATTTGGTAACAAGATTCGAGAACCACACACGGATCTGAAATGGAGTAAGCTCCTAGAGCATAAACCCTATTGTTTAGCTGTTACAGTGGAAATTAGATTGTTGTTAGATATGGTATGGTGAACAAGGAAACTAAGTCGAGTAAGCTTCTTGGAATAGGAGCTCTATTATTTGGTTATTTGAATGGGTATTAGGTTGAATTGTTATGGGGTTTACAGAGTACGATGATGTTAATAGGGTATATGCGATGATGTTTTTAGATGGGTGTTGTTGAATATGAAACGTACGTTTAATAGAATAATGTTCTACCCCTTGTAGTAACCAGTTTTACTGTTATATTGGTTAAGTTACCTGAGAGGGTTCCTTATAATTTTATAACACACGTATCAATAAAAAATTTACCACAAGCTTACTCTAAAGGTGTTATTGACGACCTCCGTGGCGCGGCGGGTGAGAAGCCGGCTGAGATGTAAGAGGTTCGATTCCCACTGCAGGACAAATGTTTGTGTGATCTGCAAATATTTGTTCCGGGTCTGGGTGTTATGGTAACACGGTACTTGTAATTCCTGATATCGTCGACACAGGGAATTCTATAGTGTGAGATCAAGACTACGTGTGTGACTGTTGGGTGTTATGTTATGTTATGATATGATTACGCATTTATAAATAAGATTTTATTGAAAAATGTATTTTTCAAAACAAGCTTTTATTAAATTAGTGATTGGAACCGTGAGCTGATCAAAATGAGCCCAAACACTGCCAGGCTACTATTAATCATCAAGAAGTTCCGTTGTCTACCTTCCGTCTCCATAATAAGCTCAGCTCGCCGTTACCATAATATTGTGTTGTCATCTGAATTTTACAGGTATGTAAAATTTCAGCTCAATCGGTTGGGTGGAACTGGTTTAAAACTCAGTTTAAAGATTTTTAATTCTGGCATCGTCATCAAATCTTCTCTATCACTACTAGACGGCATTTCGAGTAGACAGAACACAAAAATTTAAAATTCTATAAATAAAAACAAAAGAAAGCGCGGCGCGCGATTTCACTTGTAAGTTCTTTTTTTAAATTAACGTTCATAAAAAAGTGGCCAGTATCATTTTGCGGACTTGACGATAAAAAAACCATTTTGGGCATTCAATTAAAAATTAAACAGCACGTTGTCAATGGGTTTACATACAAGTTTTCCTGCCGTACTTTTGTACAACAGTAATAAAATAGGGAGAAACAGAAATAAAAACCCTCATTTTTTAAAAAGTTATCAAGGTATTTTTTTTTTTGATTTCTTTCAGGTATAGTATAATAGTATATTATGGTACCAGTGTGTAATGTTAGTGATTACGGCAGGGTCTTAAGAGAGCCGAGGACGGTAATCATCTACGTACGACGGTAATCGATGATCTTTTTTGTATCGAAACTTTTTTAGTAACAAAGCAACTCAACCAATAAATTAAAAAGAAAAACTCTATAACTCACTTGTGAATAATAGCAATGAAAAAGTCACAGTTTAATTGCAGGTGTCATTATGTGCCTAATTGCGGTGAAATTAGAGCCACTTTATGAGCAAGTGTGTTGAAATAGTAGATTGTATATAAGGGAGCAAAATAATATTTTTACGGCGAGGGCACTTTTTTGAATCCAGAGCGAAGTGAGAGATTCTAGAGTAGTTCGGGATTCAAAGTACGTCGCCCGAGCCAAAAATATATTTTGCGCCCGAGTGATACACTCTACTTTTCATCACCCACTATGAGAAAATAAAAGGCGCCTCATATTCTATTTCAAAACAAAACCATGAATTTCTAACAATCCGTGAAAAATCCGTTCGCGCATTTTTAAACGCGCACTTAAAGGCGAACCAAGTCGTCCTTTTCGAATAGATGGGATGAAAAGTAACTTTCCACATTGTCACCAATCTGTGTCCGCACATTCAAGAACAAAAATCTAAGAACGTTTTCCACATTTATCACTTTATCATCCGACATTCCAATAGTTGTAAAGTTCCCAGAAGGCCCTCGTTATTCCCATCCATTACTGAAATTACCATCGATTCCAGTTGGCTCGGCTTTTACACGCTTCAATAATTAATCACTTCTATAACCATCTTCTGGTCGTGTGCGATGAATATTTTTCACTGCAAGAAACAAAAACCTAATAATCATAATCATAATCATCTTTATTTGGAACAAGTTAAGATACAAAAACAAATGAAAAACGATGATCCCCGCAGAAGTAAAAAAAATACTGTGTCGCAGGTATCAACGCCCTCCTCCATATTGTGGAATAAAGGGTTCCAAAAATATCAAATGATAACAGAGCAAGGTAATGCTAGAAAAATTTAGAAAAATACAAAAATAATAATATTAAAAACTGATTAAACATGGAAGGGCTAAGTAATTTATAAAATAGATACAAAACCGTTACTTATCTATGATCGTTAAGTTTAAGGAAACTGTAAATTAGGCGTGTTTGTAGTGTGTGTGTGTGTGTGTGTGTATGTGTGAGAGTGTGTATGTGTGAGTATGGTGTGTGTGTGCGTGGGTGTGTGTGTTAAGAGTGTGTATTATTCAGCGAACTTTAAGATTTTTTCAGTATCATCATAAGATAATGATAAGAGCCATTCTAGGCACTTTAATTTGCATTTAAAGTGAGAAAGTGGGAATATGTTTAGCTGTAGGTTTATTCTGTTACCTAGGAACGTTCTCCTCATTTATCATCAGTCATCACTCAACATAACATCATTCCGAAGTATATTCTGGCCAGGATAAGAAGAGTCACAAATCTTTAATCTTTGAATGTAAATCAACCTTTTACCATGTGCTGTAGTATGTCCGGCATGTCAATTGATGGTAATTTTACTTGTCAAACGTTAGTCACCGAGTGACAGTTAAGGAATAACAGAGGCAGCTATAGGGGCAGCTTGCTGCCACCATAATATTGCATTGTAATTGTGGAACTAGTCTTTAAAATCAGTTGCAATTTGTTCATAATTTCGTATGTTCATGTGCATTATGTCCGGCCTAAGAATAGACCCCTCCATCTCATCCCGTGGATATCGTTAAAGTCGGCTTAGGGATTACATCAGATGATGGACACCAGCATCCACCTGAGTACACTAAAACTGCGATTACCAATACGCCTGCTAAGCGTGATGATTATAGCAAATCCCCCATCGCATTATATGGGGGAGGCCTCGTCTAGCAGTGGACGTCTAACGGCTGATGATGATGATGATGATCCTCTTACCAAAAACGTAGTTATTAAGTTTCCAGAAGCCTCGTTATGCTCGTTTTTATCATCCATAACTGAAATTACCATCGATTCCAGTCAACCCTGGTTTTTGACCCGCTTAAATAATTCATCACTTGTAAAATCGTCCTCTGGCACACAGCTTAGCGACAACTCACTTACACCACTTACAAACCAGATTAGGACCAACACATTCAACATTCAACCAAACGCGATTAGGATCGAAACCTGTTGGTGCTTCCACCAACATATCGGTACGTGAAAATTTCCCGTTTTACAAAATGAATTATATCAAAGTTATTTTAGTAAATTAAAGATATCATAAAAGAATTACTGTAAAAAGTTTCTAGCATGGAGCTAGATGACAGTGTCGTCTTATTGGATGCTTCCGCATTTGTGCCAACTGTCCTGTTTAAGCTGTGTCTCTATATTAAGATAAGATGCGGTTTTATCGCGATTTCCATTTGCAATAAATTATTACGACTTGAATGGGGGTGTACATCAAATGAAGCTGGGCTCTTCTGATCTAATATGCCACCAGAGATGAGACATACTTCATTGAAAAGGGAGCTTTAAGCCCGTAATTTCTTATTAGTACCGCAATAACATCGGGTTTAGGAAAAAAAAGATATGATTAAAAAGTATGAAGTAGTACCTAGTATTTTGTTATTTTTCCTTTTTATTTATTGAGCAATTTTGGTTGTCCCTGGCTGCTGGCTTATTTAGGAATCTGTCATTGCTGGCTTGTTTAGGAATGTATCATCGCTGGCTTATTTAGGAATATGTCATTTCGGGAACAAAGCGTTAGCCGACTTGGTCGTGGGAATTTAATGGCGGCGACGAGCACACCACTGGTCATGTCTAGATTCCTACTTGTGTGACCCACGGTTAAAAGAGGTTCATTGCTCTGCCTACCTCTTCGAGGAAACAGGCATGTGCTATGAGTATACTAAGAAATTACAATAAAATAAAAAAATACTATGTTTCTCAAAAAAAAAATAATTGAAATTATCTAAGAAACTAATTTTAGATTGCCTTAAGCCCTGACTTGTTATAACTCCCTGAGAGCTGATTCTAAGTTTTTTAGCACACAATTGACACGGACGTATTGGTGTAGTGTAACAAGGATTTTGTATGGCGACACCGATGAGCGCCCCTAGCGTACACTCTGTGAACCTCAATATCCACACAAAAATTCGTGTTACACTACACCAGCCTTTCCCAAAGTGGGTGATACCGCCCCCTCGTGGGCGCTGCAGGCCTTAAAGGGGGACAGTAAGAGACCCAGAAAAAAAATGGTCGTTGCGCTCAGGTCTCAAGTTAACTCTTGCCGGTTATGGTAAAAGTCTCACACACACACACACACACGCACACACACACACACACACACACACACACACGCATTCACACTTTTATGCGATTGTGAATAATGTTAAAACCGGTACAAATGTAGCTACGTTTGTACCTGTTTTTAGTTTTTAATTTTTAATTTTAGTTTATATCTATTCTTTCAGTTTTATTTTGTCAATGCATGCGTACCTAGCTACCTACCACAGACTACCAATGTATAAAATATCTGGCTATAAAATGTGGATTCGATTTGGTTTAAGCACGGCATATATTTAATTGCATACAAACTAGCATAAGATAACAGTGAATCCTAGATTAATAAAATAAATAAATAAATAAGTCTCGTTTAGAATGAATGTTTAACTCTCCACTACAATAATTAATTAAATTTGAAGTTATAGTGGTTTTAAAGCAGGTGAAAAAGTGAAGGCGCTAATAAATAATTTATTCTCAAAGTGGGCAGTAGACAAAATAAGTTTGGGAACCCCTGCAACACCATACGTCCGTGTATCAATTGCTTGTCAAAACTTAGAATCAGCTCTCTGAATCCCTGATAGAGTGGGCCGTAACGCCACCATAGCGGGACCCTCCTAATAATCACGGCTCGATTATAAACGTTTAATGAGCTGTAAGAGTAGGTAGTAGTTGGAAGGGTCGAGTTCAACCTGTAGCGCTTCTATCCACCTGTAGATAAAAAGGTATGTGTTCTATGAGTGTGTGTATAATTATTAAAGCAAAGGGCTATCATTATTATGAACATGTCGGTTTCCCTTTTTGATATCAGATACACATAAATATGTATGAACTTGATGGATTTGGCCCCATATTCAAGTAAAGCTTGAGCTACATACCAAAAATGAGAAAGTAATCATGATGACGGTAAAGTTGTTTTTTTTTAATATAGCATCGTAAATACTAACAAATTTGTATGTATTTAAAACAATTAAAAGCCTTCCGCTGAATAAATTTAAGAAAGAATTAAGACTCTGGCTTCTAGGTAAAAGGTTTTACCATTTGAAGGATCCTAGGTTAGATTATTTATTATCTTTAGAGTTATTATTTTTTGACATTGTGAATTTAAGGTGATTCTGCTCGCATGTGACGCGAAATTCAAATTTTATTGCGTTTTTGCTCATTACAGCTCATCAACACTTCTTGAGATAGTAAAAACTGATTTTGCGAAAACTAGGAGACCTAACACACATGTTTTAGTTTATAGTTTCACATATAGATCATTACTTCAGCTACGAATACTCTTCAATGATTTTTACAGTGTTTTTTTGGTTTAAAGATATGCGTAGCTTAACTAATGACATTTATGAGATACTATCAATTAAAACATGTGTGCTAGGTCTCCTAGTTTTCGCAAAATCTGTTTTCTATATCTCAAGAAGTGTTGATTAGCTGTGATTTACAAAAAACACAATAAAATTTGAATTCCGCGCCACATGCGAGAGGAATCACCTTAAGTTTTTAATCTGTTAATTTTTTTTAGAATATTTTTTGTCTTGACATTTATGATTCATTTTTGTATTTTATGTGACATTTGTTGTAATTTAATGGTGGTTTTGACCTGATAACCTGCCTATTTTGTTAATATTTGTATCTCAGACATGGGAAATGTGAGCCACCTTAATAATATAACATTAAGAACTTGCCAGGCTACGGAACCCCATATAACATGAAACATCGTTGCCGTTTCAACAATTTCGCTCAAACTTGGAAAACAATTCAATATGAAAACACTTAACAACTACGTTCACAGCTTCAAAGATAACCGAAAACAATCCAGATAGGGCCCATAGCTCAACAGATCTTTGATTTATGTAAATTTGTACTTTATTTTAATTATAAAGTTCTGGGAATTCAATGTTTTCAGAGATGAGCTCTTAGCCTAATTGTTTTTAGTAAGTTTTCCATTAAGGAACGCCTAATACGTCTACAGACATTTTTCTTCTGCTGTCAAAAGTTTGGGTTTTTGGCCCAAAATGTAAGTTTATGGTGATTCTCTGACTCGGTTTTGCAGACATAGAACATTGACTTTAACTTCAGTTGATTATGTCTCTAAATATAATTTTATACAAAATACTATTTTTAACCGACTTCCCAAAAAAGGAGGAGGTTCTCAATTCGGTTGTATATATTTTTTTTTTATGTTTGTTACCGCATATCTCCGGCGTTTATGAACCGATTTGGAAAATTCTTTTTTTATTTGAATAGATATACTTCCAGATTGGTCCCATTTTTTTCAGAATCCAGTTCTGATGATGGAATCCATGAGGAATTGAGGGAACTCCTCAAATATGGCGATATTGATATTTTCAGCAACAAACCAAGCATTTGCATTCATAATAATGTCATAACTTTTCATTTAAAAAACTGACTTCCGCCATGGTATTCGACTAAATAATTTTGGATGAAAAAAAAATGATGAAAGAACCATAGTGGTGAAAGGATTATGATACTTTCTGAATGCAAATGCTTGGTTTGTTGCTGAAAATATCAAAATCGCCATATGTATACCTACAATATTTGAGGAGTTCCCTCAATTCCTCATGGATCCCATCATCAGAACTGGATTCTGAAAAAACAAATTTTCAAATCGGTTCATAAACGACGGAGGTATGAGGTAACAAACATACAAAAAAAATACAACCGAATTGAGAACCTCCTCCTTTTTTGTGAAGTCGGTTAAAAAAGAAAGAAAGAAAGAAAGAAAAAGCATTTATTTGTGTTAATGATGCAGATCATAAAAAAGACACGGGAAAATAGAAAAGACACACACACAAACAACAAAAATTAACAAAGAAAATTAAAACTAAACAGAAGACAAGAATGACTTGTGTTATATTATAAAAATGTGCCTCTCAGTACCAGTCATGCAACACTGTCACAAATTGGCGTCCAGCTCAGCATTTGTTGTGTTGTGGCAACACAACGCTGATCTTCCGCTGAAACCGTACAAGTGGAAACACGGATGTCTGCTTCACAATTATCATAAATAATTATTTTTACTACTTATATTATAATATATAAATGAAATAATGATAATAAGATATATACAAAAACAATAATAATAAAGAAAAATAAAAGACGTTGAAGTTATTAAAAAATAGTATATCAACAAGGTCGTGCGGTTAAGATGTAGGTAGACGTAAAAAACAGTATTATCAAAAGGCAGTGTATGAGGAATGACTAACAAAAGTATCATAATCCTTTCACCGGTATGGTTCTTTCATCATTTTTTTTTCATCCAAGTATTTAGTCGAATACAATGGCTTCCGCCATTGTATTCGACTCGATTGATTCGACATTGTCGGTTTTTTAAATGAAAAGTTATTTCTATAAAACTTCTTGTGAATAAAATTCAATTTCAAAAACGGAAAAAGCTCGTTCAAACAAAGTTTAGTTCATATGTAATTCGTTTCATGTTTCATGTTGAGTTTGTACTGACTTTTTGATAATATCGGTATTTATGATCCGTTTCCTGCCATTCAGTTTGTACTGAGTTATATTGATATTTAGGTCATTACCTAGTGTTTTTCAGTTTCCTGTCGTTCAATTTGTACTGACTTATTGGTGATAAATATCATGTCAGTCATCACTAGAAACGGGATATTTACCATGATTTTTGAGCTTTATTGATTCCCGATAGTTCGACACAGTTTCATGCGCCACGTCGGAGTATACAATATACTCGTGATCATGGCGCATGAAACTGTGCCGAAATATCGGGAATCAATAAAACTCAAAAATCATGGTAAATATCTCGTTTTTAGTGATAATTATCATGACAGTCTTAATTTCATTATCCGTTTTCGGTTCAGATCACTTTTTAACCGACTTCCCAAAAAAGGAGGAGGTTCTCAATTCGGTTGTATTTTTTTTTTTTTTTTTGTTTTTTAATGTTTGTTACCGCATATCTCCGGCGTTTATGAACCGATTTGGAAAATCCTTTTTTTATTTGTATAGATATACTTCCAGATTGGTCCCATTTTTTTCAAAATCCAGTTTTGATGATAGGATCCATGAGGAATTGAGGGAACTCCTCAAATATTGTCGGCATACATATGGCGATTTTGATATTTTCAGCAACAAACCAAGCATTTGCATTCAAAAAGTATAATAATCCTTTCACCACTATGGTTCTTTCATAATTTTTTTTCATCCAAATATTTTGTCAAATACTATGGCGGAAGTCGGTTTTTTAAATGAAAAGTTATTAAGTAAGATAATAATTATTGAACTTGGTTTTCAGAATATTGTCCGGGCTCAGAGCTATATGTTTAGAGAATGTCGTAATATTATTTTTAAAGCACTTTGTATAAGTGGCTTCGGGCATGCTTCAGGTTCAAAACCAATACGTAATAACTAAAATTACAAATCAAAGTTCCCAAATGGAGTTTCTCTTCCGGCGCACGCAACGATGTCACGGCATCACTCGTACTTTGAAACTTTCACACTTATTCAGTAATTTCCCTGATTTCTTGCATGGATTATGGTTATTTATGGGCCAAGGTCGTTTCAGATTGGTGGTGCTTATCTTTATAAGACTTGGTCACATCTAGAAACGATGAAACGACTGAAAAGAGTAAGCATTTGCCCAAATAGGCACCACATATTTTCAATATTCAACAAAATTTACAAAAAAACCATGATTTACATCTCTTTGAAATTATGAAAAATGCTATAATTATAAAATACATGTATATAAACTGGTGTGCAATGAAACAGGGTAACTTAGAAAAACTACAATACCTCTTAAACTATGCAAGATATCGAATTGAAATGAAAATTACATTAAAATATGCATAATATAATCCAACATACAAATACATTTTTTGTAACAAATTACTTAACATTTTTAACATTTATTTAATAACAAAATTTTTGGAAAAAATTACTTAACATTTTTTAAATTTGTTTAATAATACAATTTTTGGAATAAATCAGGTACTTAACATTTTTTACATTTATTTAATAATAAAAAAAACAATGAGTTTGGGAGGTATTGCGATTTTTCTGAGTGACTGAATGTCATTGCACGCTAATTATATAGTCTAACGCCTGAATTGCAACAAGAAAATAACTATCACAAACAAAACCAGATTTGTGCAATTTTTTAAATGTTTTTTTTATTTCGTATCATGGCCTTACGCTGTTCCTTCTCACAACACACAACAAGCCGATCACAAGGCTTTCTACAAATAGCAAATCATCGCTTTACATCCACAAATGTACCGCCCCGCTCGGCCCGCGATGATCCATCACATCAGACAATACCCATGCGAACACGGCACAGCGTACCTACCACAATGGGCCAAATTGATTCCATTGTGGTCCAGATAGTATTAATTCTCAGAAAACGCTTTGAGTTCGAGCTTTGAATATATACTTAGCTCTGTGTAAACGATAACCAGATAATGATATTTTTATAAGAAATTATTCTTCAATGTGCAAAATTTTGTGCATTTATTCCTATAAAATACCTACTACGAGTAAATAATACGAGTCCGTAGATAAAGTATTTTTTTTATTCAGTAACATAACACCCAACAGTCGCATACATAATCCTGATCCCACGCTAGGAATCTCTTGGTTCGAATATAATAATAAATTGTTGCTGAAAATATGAAAATTACTATATGTATGCCTATAACATTTGAGGAGTTAACTCAATTCCTCAGGGATTCCATCATCAGAACTGGATTTTGATAAAAATGAGACCAATCTTGAAGTATATCTTTTCAAATAAAATAAAAAATCCAAATTGTTTTATACTTAAATGACGAGTTTCTGTGGTAACAAATATAAAAAAAATACAACTGATTTGAGAAACTTTTCCTTTTTTTGAAGTCGGTTAAAGGACTTCTTCTATGATAACTGAATAGCATCTGTGACTGAAATGGAACACGCGAAAACGGTACAAATTCTTATTCACGCGTCAATGCTGCGTTCTATACTACCATTAATCCATTGATCGAGATTTTATCGCTGAATCGTAATTGTACCAACGTGAATTAGCAGTAATTTATGTGGGTACTGTTAGTAGGTACCTAGTTTGGGTAACGTGATACATCATCTGAATGGGATAATGAGAGAACCGGGTTCGATTACGGCGGGACTTTTCATGCGCAGCTGTGCCGAGAGAAACGAGCAAGATTGCGTTATTTTACACGAAGGTTTTGTTATATTAACCTTTAGAGATTGTTTTTACTTTTACAAATATAACTTGATTTTGTTATCAGTATGAACACTTCGATGATACACTCTACCTATGTTATTGTAAATCGAAATAATATTAACGCCCCTAATCATAATCTTTTTCGAAACCTATTTTAGTTAAAATAGCTTTTGTTTTGTTCGCTCTGATGTAAAATAACATAACTCTAAACAAGACAAAAGCTATTTTAGCTATGAATAAGGGGGTTAGTATTTAAGGTGGATCGTCTCGCAAGTTGCGCGAAATTTAAATTTATTCGCGTTTTTTGCTCATCACACAGCTCATCAACACTCATGTTATAGCGAAAACTAAGAGATTTTTGATTTTGGGAAAACTAAGAGACCATAGACACATGTTTTAGTTGTTAGTATCTCATAAAGATAAATATTTTAGCTACGAATATTGCTCAATTATTTTTACAGTGATTTTTGGTTTAGGGATATCCGTAACTTAACTAATGATATTTATGAGATACTATCAATTAAAACATGTGTGTTGGGTCTGTTTTCGCTAACTAAACAAGTGTTGATGAGCTGTGATGAGCAAAAAATACAATCAAATTTGAATTTGGTGCTACATGCGAGACGATCCACCTTAATTAAATTCATTATTGAAGATGCAAAATCCACTTTCTCATACAAATCTTGAATACCTACGAAAGGGTAAATTTAAAAGAGACTTCGTCGTGGTCCTTTCAACGCCGTTACTGTTGGAAAATACAAAAGCTTGCTTCAAAATGCGCCGCGGCCTTCAGAACTTCTGAATAAAAACTAGTATGCGACCGCAGAAATCACACCAACCCTAATAAATTACAAACGAGATGTGCTATGATGCGTGAGAACCAGGCCTTAGGTGCGTGTACATTGATAAGTGCGTGCCAACCATGGCACGCACGGGTTTCTGTTTTACCGGAAAATCGTGCCAAAAAACTTCAGGAAAATCGTCTCAACAAAACAACAAATTCGGATTTTATGTTTGTATTTAGAAGCATTGCCGTGGTGGTATCGGCCTAAGAGTAAGACTACTCCCGTGGATGTTGTAAAAAGTGACTAAGGGATTACGCAAACGGATGGGCAGCAGCAACCATCTTGAAATCACCAATACGCCAGCCAAGCGAGTTGATTATGTCAAATATCATGGCCATAATCAACAATGGCAAATATCATGGCCATAATCAACAATGGCAAATATCATGGCCATAATCAACAATGGCAAATATCATGGCCATAGTCAACAAACGCAAATATCATGGCCATAATCAACAAACGCAAATATCATGGCCTTAATCAACAATGGCAAATATCATGGCTATAATCAACAATGGCAAATATCATGGCCATAATCAACAATGGCAAATATCATGGCCATAATTAACAAACGCAAATATCATGGCCATAATCAACAATAGCAAATATCATGGCCATAATCAACAATAGCAAATATCATGGCCATAATCAACAATGGCAAATATCATGGCCATAGTCAACAAACGCAAATATCATGGCCATAATCAACAAACGCAAATATCATGGCCTTAATCAACAATGGCAAATATCATGGCTATAATCAACAATGGCAAATATCATGGCCATAATCAACAATGGCAAATATCATGGCCATAATTAACAAACGCAAATATCATGGCCATAATCAACAATAGCAAATATCATGGCCATAATCAACAATAGCAAATATCATGGCCATAATCAACAATGGCAAATATCATGGCCATAATCAACAATAGCAAATATCATGGCCATAATCAACAATGGCAAATATCATGGCCATAATTAACAAACGCAAATATCATGGCCATAATCAACAATGGCAAATATCATGGCTATAATCAACAATAGCAAATTCCCCGTTTTGTATGGGAAAGCCTCGTCCAGCAGTGGACTTCTACCATCTGACTAAGAAGAAGAAGCAAATAATTGTAATCTCCTTTGTTATACTCTCTACTTACTAGATTCCTAGAAGAGAATAACCTCCCACAACACAGGGAATCCTAGTGTGGGGGGTTAGTAAATTAACTACTAACTTATGTATCTTCTGATCTGGTTAAAAGTTTTGTTTATAGTGAGTACCTAGGGTACTTACTACATACAATAGTATTAAGGTACCTATAACTTATTTAAATGATTAAGTGTATGGATTCAGTGTTTTTTGAAAACAAATAAATAAATGATTTGATACTATATCCCAATCAAAAGTTGTTTGATCGTCAGTCAGTCTTAGAACCACAAAGTAACAATTACCCTAAAGATTCGACCAATTAAATATTTAGATGTGGGTTAATTTGTGGGTATTCATTATGTATGTACCTCTGCATATGCTCTAGCCTCTGTCAAAGGTCAAAATTCGTAATACCCGGACAAGCTAAGGCAATTTAAGCTTTAGGATTACGAAGCTAAAGTGGTCAATAGACTGTAGAATGTATGTGAAATTCAATGTAGGGTAATAAATTGAAGGTACGTAAGTACATATTCTAATGGGTTTCGTTTGATTAAACGTTTCGAAACTTAACGAAGTAAATATTCATAAAAAACTTCGATAAACTATCGAACCACGTTATTGGAACACCCGTGATTTCCACCGGATGAAGTTTTTTCCATACAAACTGCGACGCCCCGCTACATCCTCTTAGGGAGTGAGTTTAGAAAATTCCTTTTTAGTGCTAAATAATTTTTTAATCTAAGTACCCCCTAAATTTCTGGTTTGTAGGACTTATGGTTTAGGTTGTAATAACGATTTTATACATATTGATGAAAGAAAATACGGTTACTAACCACATCGACCTACAAAGTCGAGCCTATTATTTATTCACGTGGATAAGTATTTTCAGTAAGTTGATAAAAATATGACGAAAGTCGTTAAAAAAGATGAAAGTCATTACTGGCAACACACACTAATTTATAATAGACTTTCGTCTTGAGGCTCTGCGGTATCTGTGACGAGAAGATAAGATGTAAATAGTTTCCCGAACGCTGCCAATCCGAGTTGGATTCGTCGGCTGACCTCTTTGTTGACGTTGGACCTACCTAGATAGATAGATTAACACTTATTTATTATATTGTCTTGGGTATTTATCGCGTGTTACCTTATTATTTATTATTCCCGACGTTTCGAATGCGTTACAGCAACCATGGTCGCGGGCTGACTGGAGTAATGGAGCTACCGTCGAGAAGTGGTGACAGCTGCAGAAACTACCCTCACTTGGTCTTTAGAAGACCAGAGTTTTAGACTTTCTTCGTCGTGAAATCCTATCATTGGTAGGTGTGCATGTCGCGATGTGTCGTCTCAGTGCATAGATACGGTTAGTGTGGTGTGTCGGACTATGAATACGACCATTTCTAATTCTGAAGACCAAGTGAGGGTAGTTTCTGCAGCTGCCACCACTTCTCGACGGTAGCCACATGTACTCCAGTCAGCTCGCGACCATGATTGCTGTAACGCATTCGAAACGTCGGGAATAATCCCACTAATATTATAAACGCGAAAGTTTGTGAGTATGGATGTTTGTTACTCTTTCACGTAAAAACTACTGAATGGATTTGAGTGAAATTTGGAATGGAGATACTTTACGCCCTGGATTAACACATAGGCTACTTTTCATCATCATCATCATCATTTTTCACGTGGGTGAAACCGCGGAGCGCAACTAGTAAATAATAAAGTAACACGCGATAAATATACCCGTGACAATATAACAAATATGTGTTCTAATCGCGAGAGTTTAAAATATTAACACTTTATTGATCACCACACAGAAACAATAAACAATTAATTTTACGATGGAAAGGAAAGCGATCTCTTCCAGACAACCTTTGGATGAATCGCTTGACAGAAATAGATATAGTGATCAAGAATTTCGATGATGTCGTTTCCAACGAGTCTAGATATTAGTGTAACTAATCATTTGCATAAAATTTCATTGAGTTTGAAGAAATAATAGCCAAAATAGAAGCAATCTTCGTTCGCGTGCAAAACGGCGTAAGCGTACCGGTACCTTCTCTTAAATTTAGATCTGTGAACTTGCGGACCTATTGTTCCCCAGCGACGTAGGGTGCGTACACACGAGCGAGCGACGTCAAACTTACAAGCATGGCGCTTTCCGGGAAGTTCCTTTGACATCTTTGTTAGGAACGTAATAATGCTTGAGCAATTTATCTCAGATACGCGCGTGATTTTCCTTCTTTATTATATATACGTGACAATTTATATGAGCAATATTTATTTGGTAAACACACATTTTTTTTCGTCAGTGAATTAAAAGCATGTTATCACGGCTGAGACGATTTCGATGGAATTTGATAAAGCTATGTATGTGTAATTTATATTGACACAGGCAAATTGTTTTGAACCTATACAAAACATTGCGCTCTGTTCACTTGGATCCATTGGATGGCTCCATCGATGGATCCTAGTACACTTTTCCTCCACCTTGGCTGTCATTAGGTACACTCTACAGAGGCCCAATTCTCTAACTAAAAAATAGTTAAAATAGAGTTCGGATCATGTTTCGATCTTGTGTCAATGTCTTAAATGTCAGAAATGGTATTCTCTTAGCTTAAAATACAACACTGTAATGTGATTATATCGAAATGTGACCGAAACTTGAACGATTCAAAGTTTTTTCGATAGTTTTATTTTATGTAGATGGAGTCTCTCTTTACTCTTTCCAATTATATATATCACTATCCTACTCTAATGGAAGTCACCGTGAGTTGAAAGTAGACTAAATTGTTATTAATGAGAGAACAGAATACCAACTTTCTATCAATTCACAATTCAGTCTCGATTCGGTTAACTAACAGTGTAGTTTTAAAATAATTAAGAGAATTGGGCCTCTGATTAAAATACCATATTTATTTTTTTAAATCCAATTCAGCGAAACCCATTTCGCACAATGCTTCAATATGGTTTACATTTCAAGAGATGCGGACAGTCATTTGCAAAAGTGTTAAAGCTGTTTTGATGTAATTAATAATACAAATCCATTATTCAAATCAAATCAAATCGTTTATTATTTCTGGCAATGAAGTCTATTGTGTTAGTAAATTTGTTTAAACTAATTATAATAATAATGCTGGACATTTCACACCACATTATCTAGCCCCAAGCTAAACAGAGCTTGTGTTATGGGTACTAGATAACTGATATACTTAATACAATAACATTAAAATAGATAGATATTTTTTTATTATACATAGGAAAATACCCAGAACAAATATCTGCAGATCGTACAAATATTTGTTCCGATGGGGGAATCGAACCCGCAACCTCCTGCGTCGCAGGTGAACCTTCGCCCGCCGCGCCACAAAGGTCGTCAAACTAGGTTAGATGTGTCTATATTAGGTACTTTGATACTTATCAGCTCATTAATTAATTCAAGCGTGACCATGCGGAAATCCAATCTAGAATATTGAATACACGAACAAATATATAGTAACAATTCAGCCCCTCGCCACAGAAAACTTAGAAAGAATTCGACACGTTGTTTGTCACGGAACACTGTGATCTCAACCACCATCTGTTGAAGACAGGGGCTACGGACAGTGGGCTATGTCGTGGCTGTCTTCAGGACGAGGAGACAGTGGAGCATGTGATATTGGACTGCACGGCCACAAATGAAGCCAGGAAAAAAACGGACTCCAGGAGCTGGTAGAGTCCTGTTTGACTTCTTCCATTTCTCACTCGGGGACACTGGAACAGTGCTGCCATAAACCCAGAGTCCTTCTCCGTTATTTTAAGGTTGGGCTGCCTGGGCTAGTGTTAGCAGGGGGACAATGCACAATACACCCCAATGCGGGAAGTCATTGCAGATCTTATCTGAATTATTATTATTATCATTTTGAATTAGAATTAGAATTAGCACGTGTTTCGCCTCTACGAAGCATCCTCAGGAAAAAAATCGACTTGCACTCAACAAGTGTTTTTTTTTCTTTTTTTTTTTAAATCCACCTGATCTCTCAGCTCCGATACTGCGATCACCAAATCCACCTGCCAAGCGTGGTGATTATGGCAAACCAAAGTCAAAGTCAAAGTCAAAAAGAACTTTATTCATTGAAATCACAAGGATCATTTTGAATCGTCTTATAAACTAAAATTACTCCTGTTCCATTGTATTTCCACCCATTGTATTTTATGGGGGAAGCCTCGTCCAGTCTTTTAAATGCTAATAGTTACTGATTCTTAAGAGAAGTTATTCCACGTAAGACGATTCAAAATTACTATTTAAATGAATAGAATACTTCTAAATATTATTTTAATTATTAACTCAGAACCCCTGTACAACCTAAGTTAATTTAAACATTTTAAACTGGAAAAGCAAGCTCTAGCAATTATTCAGATACTTTATCCTCCATGTAGGTACATACCTAATTACAGGAAAGGTCACGGCTAGAGAATACTGTACAAAACATTACACGCATATTTGGGCCACAAAGCACAGAGTAGGGCATAGTGCGAATCCAGGGCTGTACCTAAATACTGGTATTAATTGCGGGGTCGAAACTTAACGCCCCAATTATTGAAAAATAAAAGGTGTTCTTAAAAACCAGGCAGGCTTTGATCGTGTGATGATATTTTACTTGTCGACATCCGTGACGAGATGGTCGAGTAGCTGGCTGAGATGCGAGAGGTTCAATTCCCGCTGCGATATAAATATTTGCATGATCTGCATATATTGGTTCCGAGTCTGGGTGTTGTGGTACTATTGGTACTCCTAGTTCCTGATACCCACGACACAGGAAATCCTAGTGTGGGATCATGACTATGTATGTGACTGTTGGGTGTTATGTTACGTTATTCATATTCTTTTACTCATTTATACATAACAAAAGTTTAGCTACGATAATTGAACACCGTATTGTTATTATCAGTTCTGGAGATACCTACAGGTCAAACTGAGAATTCACGACCTTTTTAGAAGTCGTTAAAAACATGATGCCCAAAGCGCCCCCAAACATCTCTGGGCCCGAAAAGTTTTGTTTTTAGGATTTTTTTATTAACCCCTACGAACAGTAATCCTCGCTACAGCCCTGTAAGGTAGAGGTTAGGAAAAGGCCTTTTTGAGGATAGCAGTGCCATAAACATACATCATTTATCACGATGTCACATGTGCCATATCTAAACTGAATTATACATTATATTAAATTTTGTAAATAACCTTTAGCGATATTGAAAAGGTTAAAAAAGGTTCGAAGAACTTTTAGTTGAGATATCTATATACATAAAAGAAAGTCGTGTTAGTTAAAAATTATTTGTATTTCCTTGAATTATTCTGAAAAGTAGTTTATGTGTTAATCCAGTGTATAAGGTATCTTCATTCCAAATTTCACTTAAATCCGTTCAGAGGTTTGATCGTGAAGAAGTAAAAATACATACTCACAAACTTTCGCATTTATAAAATTATAGCTGATCTTAATTTTTTTATTAGGAAATACAAATAATTGATAGATACACGCTTCGAGCAACACGGACTTCCTGCCGCGGGCCGGAAGGGAGTAGCCTTAGCGATATATTACCATTCAAATAGTTCTGTCACTTTTTGCGGGGGGGAAATGTGCACATAAGCGCAATTCCGCATATACACATCCAAATACAACACTGTAATGACGACACTCACACTAACAAACCTTGCACAGAATACCTAACAACTAGTTTTATTGAACGCATATGCCTACTTTGGCTTGTAGTTTGCAAGAGGGGAACACTGCGTATGGCTACTCCCTTCCGTGTTGCTCGAAGGATACACGTTATAGATATGATTTCTAATTCAGCATTTTTTTTCTATGTTCGGTGTGTTGGTAATTGTGCGTCAGAACGGTGCTGTAAGCTACCTCCTCACCAATTTTCAGCCAAATCGGTTCAGGCGTTCTTGAGTTATAAATAGTGTAACTAACACGACTTTCTTTTATCCTCTATCTTCTATCCTTCCTCTTTATATATATATATATATATAAAAATCAATTTCTGTTCATTTGTCTCGCTAAAACTCCAGAATGGCTGGGCGGATTTATTTGATTTTGGTTTTGTTGTGTTCATAATTTGTCAAGGAAAGGTTTAAATGTACCGGGACCACTGGGACCACCGGGAACACTGGGACCACGCGAACGAAGTCGCACGCAGGCAGCTAGTATATATATAGATATAAGTATGTAGTTTTAAATAGTATTTTTTCTGTTTTGAATACCTGTTTATTTACTTAACTCCTAAGTACTTACCATCATACATCACGCCCCGCACCAACTCTTCAGCTTCGAACACCGGATGCGTCACAGTTACATTCACCTCACTATCCTCTACACTTAACGTCACAATGTTATTATTATCACTTGGAATCCTCGCGAAGGCACACGCATCTTCAATCTCACTCTCTGACGTCACTTCTACAGCCTCAACCGTCGTGGTTTCCTCATAATCTACGCTTAAAATAGCCTTTACTTCATTTGCTTTAAGGTTCACATTCGCTACGGGCTCTGAGTCCACAGGTTCGTCTATAGGTGGACCAGGAGATCGTCCAGGAGCAGGGTCTCCGTTTGGTAAGCTCAGCGAAGTGTAAGGCAACGAAGTTAGGATGACGATTGTCATAAGCAAGTGAACTGTGCACCGGTACATCTTCAATTTGGTAGGTTTGTGCCATTTCTTTGTGAGCGACTGCCGGTATGTGAGCGATTTTGTAGGCATTTTTGTGTTATGGTGGTTCTGGTTTGGTTGTTTGCGAGTCCATTGTCATTCAGTACCTGGTAGAAAGAAAAACATTATTTTACAAGCTTTGACGACCTCTGTGGCGCGGCAGGGGAGTAGCAGGCTGAGATGCGAGAGGTTGCGGGATTGATTCACGCTGCGGGACAAATGTTTGTATCATCTGCAAATATTTGTTCCGGGAAAATTCAATTCAGGTTCAACAAATATTTTTGTATGAACTAAAGAAGGCGAGCGCACGCTCTGATACTTTGGTTTTGTGTATAACATAATGATACAAACATTCCCTTTAAAGTTTTGTTAGATTTTGTTGATGAATTCACTTACCAAATTTATAAATTTTAAGTTACCAAATGTTTCAAAAATTAAAACGTGTTAGAAGTTAGTCTAAAATTAGATTTTATCTTTGTTTTTTTTTACCAAGTGGAGTAATTCGAATTGTGTGCTTTATATATGATTTCACTAGATAATAACATTTCTTTTAAAAAAGCGACTTCCGCCATTGTATTCGACTAAATATTTGGATGAAAGAACCATAGTGGTGAAAGGATTATGATACTTTTTGAATGCAAATGCTTGGTTTGTTGCTGATAATATCAAAATCGCCATATGTATGCCTACAATATTTGAGTTCCCTCAATTCCTCATGGATCCCATCATCAGAACTGGATTCTGAAAAAAAATGGGACCAATCTGGAAGTATATCTATTCAAATAAAAAAATAATTTTTGAAATCGGTTCATAAACGCCGGAGATATGCGGTAACAAACAACAAAAAAAAAAAAAAAAAAAACAACCGAATTGAGAACCTCCTCCTTTTTTGGGAAGTCAGTTAAAAAAGATTAATAATACGACATATTTTTTTTATTTTTGTATGCTATAATAACTCACTTAGATAACTCATATCAAAAACTTAAATATTCTAGAGCTCCATCCGCCTTCTAAGCGTGGTGACTATGACAATTCCCTCAATTGTGTTTTATGGGGTTGGCCTTGACCAGCAGTGGACACCCACTAATGATGATGATAATTTTACCATACTTATAAATGATTACATTCATCATCATCATTATCAGCCTGTACAAGTCCACTGCTGTATTAAAGACTGACTAAAGTCATTATATACGTCGCAGGATATTACATTATCCATGTAAAAATACATTGGTGGAATCGAGTCTCGCTACTCGTTATGTCTATAGAGGTTACCTCGTAGAGGTTACACCATCAAAATAGTAATAGACGTATATAACTATACGACTACGTATATAACTAGACGTATAGTTAGTTAAATCTATGTTTGAACCTTTGAACCTATCACAAAAACAACCAGTTTTTTCAATAACTTCCTCAGGAATAATGACTCAGTAACATTCTGCAGTAGAACCCTTTCGGCAAAACGCATAAGTAGGCTTCTAGGTCACCCTCTACAAAGCATGCCAAATGTAGGTAATCTATTAGACGAATCCCCTTCAACGTTTTTGCGTAACGATATTGATTCCTTATGTGAAAATATTTACCGAAAAACACTTAGTTTCGTGATTGTAAACTAGTATCTGCCCCGGGCTCGCTCGCGTGGTAACGCGACAAAAAGAAGACTGTTTTTTTTTAGTTTTTTATGGCATCTGAGGTATTACTCAATATTGCTAATGTCAAGTATGTTAGCCGGTCGACTGGTGCGGCAATTTTTCGTAAATTGTGCATCTGTCACGGCTATTCCGCGAATATGCGCAATACCGCAAAACTGCGGTGCGCATGATTAAACTTTAATTTAACTCTAATATTTTGTATGGAAACTATCTAAAACAATTATGCCATTAGATTAGGGTTGAAATAAGCTAACTAATTATGTAAGAATCAATACAGTTTTAATGGTTAGATTATTCAAATAGGTCAACTCGGTAAAGTCTTTTGTCATGTCCAAGTCATAATCTATATCTCTACCCATCAATATTGGTCTTCCGGATAGTGGGAAGCCGTTTTCGGCTTCGTAACCCAACTATGCAATGCCAAAATCGGCTACGTGATTTGTGCGATAATCATGACTTTCTTTGTACTACATCTATGGCTCCAAATACCCGATAAAGCAAGATGGTTGTCTTCGTTTGTTAATGTTACCAATAGAGGCAGGTAGTTACACTAATCTCATCTCAATTAGGAGATGGAGGAGTAAATTTTAACTCCGGACACACCACGACACTGGTATTTTAGTACCGAAGCAAGTGGAAATTCACAGACTTTGCCTAACCCCTCCGAAATACAGGTGGAAGTGTAAATATGTATGATTTAAGCTTTATAAAATGGTAGAGCACCCTATATACGGACGTGGTAATGATTCCTTATTAAATCCAACGTGGGTTTAACGAAGCGTGGGTTCAGTATGTTTTCTTTAATTTCAACAATCAACTTGCGAAGGGCTTTTGTCAGATTATACTGCTCAGGACGCGTGATACATTTTGACTTGGTAATGCTGACAACCAGCATAGTGAACAGCATCCACCTGAGTATCTATTGTATTATTGGTACAATTTGTATCTTACCTACAAATTGTACCAATACTGTCTACCCCCATACTAATTTTCATAAAAATTGGATTAACGGTTGGGAAGTTTTTATCGGACAAACATACAAACATACCTACATACATACATACAAACGCCGATTCTTCCAAGTTGACTTAGAGAACTCGCTTTACTCGTACAATTATTATTATTAACGTACTTTTTCTTTATTTAATTATTGTTATTTACTTAGAATTGAATTATAATTATTGCTTATCGGTAACCGATACAATAAAACACACTACCTAAGTACATTGTGTAGACTTTTAAAAAATGACTTGTAAAATTTTAATTTCTTACAAATAAAATACTATTGACTATATCTCAACACCAATATTGCAATCACCAATACACCTACCAAGCGTGGTAATTATGGCAAATCCCCCATTGCATTCTATGGGGGAGGCCTCTTCCAGCAGTGGATCTCTTAAGGCTGCTTATGACGATGATGATGAATGCTGGCAACATTCAAGTTATCGACTAAGAAGTCATTGACTATACGCTCAAGTTTAGCGTCCCAGGGACCGCCTACTCAATAAGTTAAGTGGCGAACTATATATTTTGTCATTTACATAATGCTATTTGTATAGTTCGCATCGCATCGTATGTAATTGAAGTCTCTTGGGATTTGTTTGAGTGACGGCATTACGTATTTAAACCAACCTACAAGTATGTAGGTAAAATATTTAATGTGAATTAGAAATAAACTGGCTAGCAATGAAATAAGGTCAACTAGAAAAACCACAACCTCCCAAACTGATTTTTTATTTATTATTTAATCAATTTTCAATGTGCTTTGTGTGTCAAGTTTCTATGACAACGAGCTGATCTGATGATAAATAGTCACATACATAGTCCTGTACCTACACTAGGATTCCCTGCGTCGTGGGTATCAGTACCTACAAGTACCATGGTACCGCAATATCCAAACCCGAAATATTTGCAGATCGTGCAAACATTTGTCCCGCAGCGGGAATCGAACCCGCACCTCTTGCGTCTCAACCAGCTACTCGACAACCGTGCCACGGAGGTTGTCATGGTCGGATGATGGAGGCAGAAGGTGTACAACAGACTCTTCGATGGATAACACTGGTGGTGTTTGGGCTAATTTTGATCAGCTCACAGGTCTTTTTACTAATTTAATCATCATCGGTTGATAGTAAATTTAATTAAGAGAAGGTTACCGGTGGGCACTTTCGCCTTTTTGTACGCGAACGAAGTTTGCTTCTATTTTGGTTATTATTTCATTAAACTCCGTTAAATTTTGTACACAATGATCAGTCAATGATCAGTATACACAAAAATTGTAAGTAGTAGAACTTCTTGTGAAAGAGTTTGTCCGGGGAAGTACTACCACCGTACCTATTTCTGCCGCCAAGCAGTAGTGCTCGCATTGCTGTTTCGGTGTGAAGGGTACGGGTGCCGGTGAAATTACAGGCACATGAGACGTTTCATCTTTATGTCTCAGGGTCGGCAACGCGCGTGTGATGCCTCTGGTGTTGCAGGCGTCCATAGGCTACGATAACTGCTTTCCATCAGGTGGGACGTATGCTTGTTTGCTTGCCAAGTAGTATATATATATATATAGACCCTTGGTGCGTTAGTTCTTTTTTAATAGTTATTATTTTTATTTTATGATTTGGTAACCATATAATTTCACAAGAAATTAACACACCACAGATCTAGATATTGATGTACTGCATGTGTTCAAAATTCCGTGGATTTTGTAGAAATAATAGCCAAGTTAGAAGCAACCTTCGTTGCTACCGCTACCTCCTCTTATTACTGTTGACGACCTCTTGTGGCGCGGCGGGCGAAGGTTTGCTTGCGACGCAGGAGGTTGCGGGTTCGATTCCCGCCTCGGAACAAATATTTGTACAATCTGCAGATATTTGTTCAGGGTGTTCTGGGTATTTTCTGTGTATAAAAAAAAATATCTATCTATGTAATGTATTGTATTAAGTATATCAGTTATCTAGATAACTGATATGCCCCAAGCTAAGCAGAGCTTGTGTTATGGGTACTAGTACCCATAACACAAGCTCTGCTTAGCTTGGGGCTAGATAATGTTGTGTCAAATGTCCAGTATTATTTATTTATTTACGAAAACACTTGTTAATTATGCAGAGCTCGAAGTCAGTTATCTTCATAAATACTTAATTCAGAACTATTATTATCAACTAGAACTAAGCTCTTTGTAGTTTCAGGTTTGAGGAAAAACATACAAATTGATAAAACAGGAGTCAATTACATATGTTATCTGAATTTTGTAATGTTTGTTAAAATGACATATACAAAATTATCATTCAAAACATAACATCAGTACATATTTACAATTACCAGCCATTCTAAAGTAAATTAACGTAGTGTTGTTTTATCTGATGATTTTATTTGAGTAGGGCTATACTGTAACGTTGAAGATCATCTTACATTGCAGAAGTGTTCAGAAACAGTAGATTGTATCATATGGGAGCAAGATAATATTTTTGATTCTAGAGTAGAATCCTGAACGTAGCGAGGGATTCAAAGTACGTCGCCCGAGCTAAAAATATATTTCACGTCCGAGTGATACACTCTACTTTTCATCGCCCACTATGAGAAAATAAAAGGCGCCTCATATTTTATTTCAAAACAAAACCATGAATTCCTAAACATCCGTGAAAATTGACGAAAACGCGGGCTGTAGTTCGCGCGTTTTTAATTTGTTTTATTTATAAATATCCTGTTTATAGCAGAAGGGTTTAGAAAATATCCTGTTAATTGCAGAAGGGTTCAAAAAAATATCCTGTTCATTGCAAAAGTGTTGCTGATTGAGAAAATTGCTGATATACTTATAATAATAGATACTCATCCGTTAATTTCATCAGCGGAAATGAGTACCTACCTACCATCTGGGAGATAGATTTATTGCTCTGTAATTAATGGCTACGTGCCTCTCGTAAAGGTATTGTTTGTAAGTTGGGTTCTTAAGGGGCGGTATGATCCTAAAATCCAAACATCCAAAAATCTTCTTTTTTTTATCCAAACTTTGCCTAAATTTGAAAATCGCATTTCATAAAGATTGAATGAATGGTTCAAAAGTTATCCTTAGACTAGCATACTTACACACACACACATATATAAAAATGACAATTCTCCCAAGTTTACACAGAGAACTTGCTTCGCTTGTTCATTAAAAATATGAATATGAATTACTAGCTGCACACCGCGGTTTCACCCGCGGTTACAATGATGAATATTGATGATGATGATAGTGAAAAGAAGCCTTTGTGTTAATCCAGTGTTTATAGCATCTCCATTCCAAATTTTAATCAAATTCGTTCAGCGGTTTGATCGTGAAGAAGTAACAAACATACTGACAAACTTTCGCTATTATAATATTAGTGTGATACGTGTAGTGCACAATATGTATATTTGTCATCTAAAGATTGCTGTGTCATAGCAGTTGTACCATGATACAATGCATAATGATATCTTATCAAACTCCTAAACAATTGCGTATTCTTTGCTTTACTGGGGACGTGTGTAACGACAGCTTTTAATAGTAAGGGCTGGTTCATACCAAATATTTACAGGAGGAAATAACAAACTGGTCAATAAGTGAATTTTAGTTTATTAGACGATTCAAAATGATCCTTGTGATTACAAAGAATAAAGTTCTTTTTGACTTTGACTTTGATTCGACCACAATATGTTTTAGCACCTAACCACCTTTGAGTGTGGTCGCAGTCGGTGCTTATGAGGAAGGACCTCAAAATGATCAACGAAACGTCAGCAGGAGAATAGTAAAGTACGTGGTGTATAGTCGTAATTTTTCTAAAATGATACCAAGCCACGATAACTTCAATTTTATTATCACAATATGTTTATTTACAGAAATAAATTATTTAAACATCATTTAAAAAATACAAATGAAACATTTGAGCTATCTACAGACCATTACAAACGATCTAAAGATAGCTCAACTGAATCGTTCGTATGAGGTCAATTGTTTGTGCGTATTATGTCGATTGACATGAGATATTAAAATGACAAGTCGTGAAGTCGATATGGTAATTTTCCTATACATTCATTACGTATTATACATATTACGTCCATTCTTTCTGACTTGTCCTGTCGTCCAATCTGCATGGAAGTACGGTGACTAGTTGTAACGTCGTGCCTTTCACGTAATACTGTATTTCACGCTCCTTCACATCTACTGACGTCCTAAGTGATGACTATAGTATCCAGCATGAAATAACATCAGTGGATAGATTCAAAAAGTTTCGCTGAATACGTGTTAGTTTGTGCTTGTGCCGTTTGGATTTTCAGAAGCTGTAGTATTATTGTGCACGAATTTTTACATGGTAAAACCGAGTTGCTGAAACGGTTTTCTAGATGCACCCTTTCCATACAAAAACACCTATACCTAAATCACACTCACAAATAAAATTAAAAAAACTAAGGTCCAGATAAATAGAACGGTGACTAAGTCCAAGCCTTACTTTGAAATTGTCCCTGTCTCTCTCTAATACGCGTATTTTATCATTTGTATGACAGGGACAGATCTTTCGTAAGTCGTACTTTGACTAATATCTAAGTACATTCTATTTATCTGGACCTAAGACTGCGTCATCTAGTTTTTTCCATAGATCCAAAATGTAACTGTAAAAAAATCTTACTGTTAATGTATAACATAAAGAATTAAAAAGATAAAGTAGTTTGCGTGCATGAAGATCTTAATATCTTTGGATAGTGTCAAAATATTAGAATGATTCGTCGTTATGCACTATTCCTTATCATCTCAAACGAGTATAAAAACCATTTTGAATCAGCTTAAACAGTACAACAGTTAGACACTCACAGCACGATGCAAGTAGAGTCATATCACTATGAGATCAATAATATCAAGAAACAGTCACTTAGCCGGGACAAATCTAAACTGGACCAATGTATCGACAGCATAATCAGAAAAGAAGGTTACATATCCTGTGATATTGACAAAAAAATCTTATCATCCGATGGAGGGAGCTACCTCGGGAATCTCTACGAAGTTAACATAAAAGGCAGAACAGCAGACGGGGAAAAAGAAACACCTATTTTCGTAAAAGCAATGGCACCTGATGCTATTGATATGGACCTCTTATCGTGGGACAACGTTTATAACAAAGAACTCTTTGCGTATACGGAACTCTCGAAAGTGTTTAATGAATTGCAAGACGAAGCACAAGTTCCGATAAATGAAAGGTTTAAACCAGCTAAGAGTTACGACGAATCCTACGCCAAAGCGATCATTCTTGAGAACGTCACTAAAAGAGGGTTTAAAACATGGTATAGAATGGATTGTGTTACTTTGGACATGGCAGAGGCATGCATTAAGCAACTGGCAAGGTTCCATGGACTATCTTTTGCAGTGAAAACAAAAAGACCTGAATACTTTGAGAATAAACTCAAAACTCTTGATCATCCTTTCATTTTCGGTACCCAGGCTTGGGAAGATTTTTGCAGAACATTCACTAAGACTACACTTGAGTACCTAGATGAAGATATGAGAAACAAGGTGGAAGATAAGATTCCTGGTGTACTGGATAAGTACTGCCAGTATTTGCAGGATGAGTCGTCGAAAAGTTGTGTGTGTCATGGTGATTACAGACCTAATAATATCATGCTCAAAGAAGTGGTACGTAGTATATTTTTGATTGTTAGTTTAATTCCAGCGTTACCATATTGATAAGTTATGCGTCCTTTTTTTCTTTCAACGTATTTAAACATAGCAATAGTATTGTTAATAATAACAATAGTGACTTCCTGAATCCACTGCCCAGTATGGTGCAATACCAGATTCTTGAAAAATGATTTAAACTTAAATTAACTAATCGTCTGTTAAATTTATTTCCAAACTGTAAAAGAGCTTGCTTGTCTCCGATCAAGTGACGTTAGCAAATTACTAAAAACCTTATGTGCCAAATTACGATTTGGTTTTAATTCAGCATAGTTTCTATAAGACGGGAATTCCATCATCGAGAAAGTGATTAAGCCAACTGAAGTCGTATTTAATTTGTGTATTTTTTTCAGGACGGCAAAGTCATTGATGTTTTACCAGTTGACTACCAGCTCATTCACTATGGATGTCCAATCCTGGACTTCCATTACTTCATGTATATGGGCACCAACTATCAATTCAGACGAACACACATGAATCATCTGAAAGATCTATATTTTGTGACTTTGGAAAAATACCTTCAATATTTTGATGTGCCTGTGGAATCAGTGTATGCGAGGGAAAAGTTTGAGAAAGAGTTTGTGGAGAACAGAGATTATGGTTTAATGATATCGGTGCTCTATGTCCCATTTGCTTTTGTGATGGAAGGCGAGGTTCCTGATTTTTCAAAACAGAAGGTTCCGGATTTGGTCATGCATTTGGATGAAAGGTTCAGAGATAGGTTTGTTGGCGCTATTGAAGAGTTTATTGAGTTAGGTTTTATTTAAATTAGTACCTCAAGTTTTCATTTGTCGCGTTGGAACAGTAATAATTTTAGTTTATAAGAAGATTCAAAATGATTCTTTCAATAAATAAAATTATTTTGATTTGATTTGATTCATTTATTATCATCATCATCCACCAGCAGGCGTCTCCTGCTGGAAATTGGCCACTGGAATGCCACGGTGAACGGTCTTGAGCAGCACTCTTCCACCGACTTTTTGTGAAAAAATGTCGTACTGCATCGTCCGGTTCGTGGTCACCATTCGCGAACCTATATTTTCTAGTGGTGGTCGGTTCTGCAAGCTATGTTGCTATTGCCACTTCAATTTGCTAGTTCTTAGAGCTATTTGGGTGATCTTTATTCTTGGTTTTCATTTGTAGATGTCCATAAACATTTCGCGAGAGTATCTATTCTAGTATTACTTTGATGTTGATAAAAGTTGTCATCTAAAATCATTAATATCAGAGGGTCAATGAAATCTGGAACCGCTCCTGAATGCTTAGCAACGTGAATAATTTTTGATCATAAAAAAACCAAACCTAACATTAACATTCCCTAGTACTCTACTAATCTTGAGATATCTCTCCATACACAGATTGTCTGGAAGAAATCTATTTTAAATGATAAGACCGCCCATTGTACTTTTAATTACCATTAAGTTTAGTTTATTTTTTATTATCAAAGGTGTACACTAAAGTATTTTCTATTCTATTCCATTCCTAAAGTTTTATTTGTACTTTTGTGTGATATGGAGGTGTACACTATTGCCTGAATTAAACGGATTTTATTTGATTTATTGTTTTTTATTTATTATCATAACCAAATGAAATATTAGGTATATTTTAAGAGTAAACTCATCATGAGCAACATTTTCTTAGGGTTTATATAGTCAGCGTGAGAATTTTGTTAAATCAAACGTACTGTTTCCAATTCAAATACCATTTTAATGGGTTCTCTAGATCATAATTTTGATGACAGCAAAACTCAGTCTAGTCCAAATAAGTATATTGTTGAAAATGTATTTTTCAAAACAAGCTTTTGTTAAATTCGTTATCGGAACCTGATCAAAATGAGCCCAAACACTGCCAGGCTACTACTAATTATTGAGGAGTTCTATTATCCACTATCCGTCTCCATCATCAGATCAGCTCGCCGTAATCATAATATTGTATTGTCATCTGAACCTGACAGGTATGAAAAATTACAGCTCAATCGGTTAAGGATAACTGATTTAAAACTCACATTTGCAAGATTCCACCCGGACAAACATACATTTACATTGCATAATCGTCATTTCTTATTTCCGTCCTAATGGACGGAAATCCGGTTCTTGTATATAGGATTGGCCAGAAAGTCAGACACAGCCCTCAGGATGGTGTTGTTGGAGCGACTTAGTCGATCCCAGAAAGCCGCGATTCTTGTCCTTATTATAGCGAAGAAATCAGGAACTCTCGCGTCAGAGATCATGCTCGACGCACTGCAGTACCTCGGCAACCACATAAGAGCCCGGAAAACATTGTTATACTGGACCATTATAATGTTGATCGATTTTCTCAAAAAAAAACTTCTTTTCTACAAGGTTGTAAAAAAAATTGATGGATAACCACATGGTGTTTCACAGTAGAGCCCGGTCAATCGACCGCCAGCTGCCAAGGCCGGCGCGCCCATTCTGCCTCGAACAGGTAAATTATATCATCCTGTTTTTTGTATATACGATCACAAGCGAATATATATATATATATATCAATTATTCACGTCCAAATAGACCTTATGTGAATCTGAAGACATTTAAGAAAGAAAGAAAGAAAATGTTTATTTAGCACAAATACCACACACAAGTTTATATACAATTAGAACAAACTATAACTAGTTAATTAATTGATTCAAGCGTGACTTTGCGGAAATCCATTCTACAACATTAAATAGACGAACAAATAAATAGCAACAATTACGTTCTTCTCCATCATAAACTCTGAAAGAATTCGACACTTGTTTCGCCTCTCAACTGCCCCTGTCAACTCAAGTCAACTGTTTCCTGAGGATGCTTCGTTGAGAGACGAAACACGTGTCAAATTCTTTCAGAGTTTTCGTTGGAGAAAAGCGGAATTGTTACTACAAATATACATGTATTGTATTTGTTGGTCTATTCAATACTAAAACTAGTACCTAAAGCACAGGTAAGTAAAAATTAGGTATATGTATGTTACTTTGTAAACCTGCATACATTACACTTCAGTATATTTGAATTATAGTAGTAGCGTAAACGCCAGTAGGATAAAAACTACTGTACAATGTACATAGACACATGCCTTTTTCCCCGAAGGGGTAGGCAGTGCCTCAATGGGCCTCTTTCCAACATAGATCGCACAATCGCACGAATACAGACGTGATCAGAGCCTTGAGTCTAACCCCCTTATTCATAATCATTTTTAAACCTTTTTTAGTTAAAATATGTTTTGTCTTGTTTTGATATGTGACATTTTACATCAGAGCGGAGAAGACAAAAGCTATTTTAACTAAAATAGGTTTAAAAAATGATTATGAATAAGGCCCTAAGTTTTTTACAAGCAGTTGACACGGACGTATGGTGTAGTGTAACACGAATTTTGTATGGAGCCACCGATGAGCACCTCTAGTGTACATTTTGTGACCTCACAGATTATAAACATTTTATTGATAATTTGTTAACAATATGTCACTTTTCATACAAATTTCATACAAAAATCCGTGTTACACTACAAATTTCGTGGCCGTCAATTACTTCGGTATCAGTAGTTAGCTTATCGATGTCACTATTGTCATTACCCTATTTTGTTAAACGAGCAATATTTGTATATAATTATATACATATATAATAATATATATGTTTTGAGATCTCGAAAACGGCTCTAATGATTTCGATGAAATTTGCTATATAATTTATAGCTAAGTTTAATATCTGGGAAAACGCGTTTTACCGAGTTTTTCGAGCAAATATCGGTCAACCAGGTACTTTATTTTAATAGAATAACTTTCAAAGTTCAGTAAGTACATAAATTAATAAACAGATTAGTTTTAAATGTGGTTTTAATAACATCTAGCTTCACGTTTGTTTAAAATAAATTCAGCTCATCGAAGAGCCGATCGAATGGCAAAAACGTTGGAATATTTTATAAGCAACCCCCTTCGGACGAATAACCATCCGTAGATAAATTGTCAAGGCCTAAACACCCCCTGGGGTGCTTTCGTCCCCCAACTGGTCCAAGGTAAACTAAGTCAAGAAATTACATGAATTTATAAAGACACCTTAAACTTGGGATACGTTTTGTTACTCTACGTCACACTAATATAATAAATGTAAAAGTTTGTGAGTATGTGTGTTACTTCTTCACGCTCAAACGGCTGAACGGATTTGAGTGAAATTTCGAATGGAGATACCCTGGATTAAAACATGGGCTACTTTTCATCATCATCAATGTTCATCATTGTTCACGCGGGTGAGACCGCGGTGCGCAACTAGTTATTGACATATATGTTACTCAAGTAACTTAACTCGATATAGTCTTTCATCATCATCATCAGCTGTCAGATGTCCACTGTTGGACATGGCCTCTCCCATAGAATGCAACAAGGGGATTAGCAATTATCACCAAGCTTGGTAGGTGAATTGGTGATTGCAGTATATGGTGCTGAATACTGGGGATACTGCTGCCCATTCAAATATTTGTTCCGGGTCTGGATGGTACCACGGTACTCGTAGTTCCGGATACTCACGACACAGGGAATCTTAGTGTGGGATCATGACTACGAATGTGACTGTAGGGAATTATGTTTAAAAAAAATAACATAGAATCAATTGTCTCGAGTGAAGACTCGTATGTACTCGTGGATTCATCTATTCATATAGATCAGATAGATTCGATAGAAGTTTATAGTTCACCAGAAATACAAAATAGAATTTATTAAAATAAGCAGTAAAATGGGCGGCCTTAACACTGAAAGAAATCTCTTCAAGGCAGCCTTCATTATTAAATGTTATTCATCACCGAAAATACGGAAGCTTTAAAATTATAAGAGCGTGATAAAGTCTGTACCAGCAGGTGCTGCGTCAAACAAACGAAATCAATCGAGATTTTAATTAGAGCGATGGCGAGTTCATCCCGACACTTCGAGAATTTTAATATTTAAATAGGTCGAGCTGAATTGTCTTATTAATTTATGACTTCTCGAAATACATTCTTTTTAGAAGAATTTTATTGACTTGCCGTTGCCGAATAAAACAATACACAACAATACAACAACATTAACCTACGTTAAAATCTCAAAATTGTGGACCATTTTTTCGTCTTGTAAAAATATAAATAAAGTATTCATTTATTAATTACCTGTGTGGGACTAGTGTACAAAGCTATAATATGGTACCTATGTAACCATATTATAATCATATAATTTAAGTATTTCTGGGTCAATAAATAAAAATAGTTATTGTTATTATTTATTATCGATTGGCCTATCAAGTTAAGGATAAATTGATACGGTCAGCGAACGGTTAATTAATAATAATAGTTTTAAACTTCTCATTTATTCAGGCTTTCATTAATTTTTATCTCGAAGAATGCAAAAAATATTGATAAGAAACTGAAATATTAGTTTTTTTTTATTAACTTACAACAATGCTATTTTCACAACTCTCTTATAAGTAAAACTGAGACATTAAACTAAAGATACTATTCCTTTCAAGGTCATATATTACTGAACTCTATTTTTCTTCATTAAAATCTCATGAATACAAACCATCTCAATCCAACTTTGAATCGTAGAATTTTATTACAATTCAGTCTTGATGTTTTTTTTTTATTCGTGATAGAGTCCGTTACGTCCTCATAAAATTTAAGTTGGTACAAAACTGTCAAACTTTATCGCTTCAAAATCTACGAGACGATAGATAGAATTAGCACCGAAGATTTTCATCTAAACTATTGTGGATGGTGTAATGTAATTTTGACACGATTATACTGGTTGGTTGCAATCAGCTGTCCTCTCCGCTTTGATGGATGCAAGCCCTTACAAGTCTAGGTTTCGAACGCAATCCAAGCAATAATTACGTGTGACATTTTTAACCTAGAACAAAGTCCAAATAAATGCTCCAGTGAAGTAGGTTATTTCAAGAAACCTAGCTTTTAAATGCCTTGTGTTAATTCGTCTAACAATGCCTTTTTAGATGGGCACGGCCATCAGCAATGAAGAATGCGACGAAGAAGAAGAAAAGAACTTGTAAATTCGATTTCAAAATAAATTGAATAATAATAATTTAATAGTTAAACTAAGTATTTAAAAAGTTCACTTTGTGGTCGCCACTCGAGAACTTGTTTTCCCCGACGGTTGTCAGTTCTGTGAGCTATATGACCTTCCATTAACACTTCAACTTGCTTATTCTGAGAGCTTCAACTTGCTTGTGTTGCTTATGTAGGGCTATGGATGCGTGTCTTTGGGCTTGTGTATAAAAGTAAGCCCACTCAGTGCCGAAAGTGATTACTGGCATCAACATCAGTATCATCAACCTGTAGTGGAGTATGTCGGTGGATGGAGGCACCTCCATCCACCAATATCGTTGGTTAATCACAAGGCAGTTGAGGAAGTCCCTTCCTAAACTGCGTTGTCCAGTTCATAGTCACCACTCGAGAACCTTTATTCCCCAATAATTGTCAGAACCTCTGATGCCACTTTAACTTGCTAATTCTGAGAGCTACGTTGGTGATCTTGGTTCTTCTACGGATCTTCTCGTTTCAGAATCTATCTAAGTAGATTTTGATAAATAAATAATAATGAATACAAAAGTTGTTGAAAACGACAACTTTTCTCTAGTTAACACAAACAAAGAGTAAAAATCCTTGAATTCAGTTCCATTGTGGGGAGTAAATGGTTATGATCACAACGCAAATGTAAACAAAAAAATAAAAATAAAACTTTGTGCACTAATTTGTTTTAACGAAAATAAAACCAACCAAAAATAAAAACAGGGTAAACAAAGGGTCGGTAACCTAACTGCAATAAAAACAGTTCAAAAATAACTAGAATTTTATGAGAACTCAAACATTTGAGAGCCACTTAAATAGTTTTAACTCAAATATTTTGTAGACATTTAACAATTAGAGATTACTCGATAAAAAACATAGTTGTGAGAGTAAAAATAACCAAGCTATGGAGCTTAATGTATATGAACTTCCTTTTTAACCGACTTCACAAAAAGGAGGAGGTTCTCAATTCAGTTGTATTTTTTTTATGTTAGTTACCTCCTATCTCCGGCGTTTATGAACCGATTTGGTAAATTCTTTTTTTATTTGAATCCATGAGGAATTGAGGGAACTCAAATATTGTAGGCATACAGCGATTTTGATATTTTCAGCAACAAACCCAGCATTTGCATTCAGAAAGTATCATAACCCTTTCACCACTATGGTTTTTTCATAATTTTTTTTGATCCAGATATTTAGTCGAATACAATGCCGGAAGTCGGTTTTTTAAATGAAAAGTTATATGTAAACGACACCGACGCGGGAATTATATTATCAAAACATAAGTCTGAGCCGTGGTAGTGTCAGTCTAAAAATAGGACTCCTGCAACTCCTCCTGTGAATGTTGTAAAAGGCGACTAAGGGATTACGCCAGGCGATGGGCAGCAGCATCCAGAGTAGTTAACACTAAACTGCGATCACCAATCCACCTGCCAAGATTTATCAATGTCAAATGATTGGTTGATTGGTTGAGTCAATGCTGGCTAGCCAATTGGATCTTCCAATTGTCATCAGAGACACTCAGAGACCATTCAATTCTTGACCAATGAAATACTGACAGAATTTCCTTGGTCAATAATTGAATGAACTCTTGAATGTGTTTGCCGACCGTATGAGATGTGAACTCATTTTACAGTACCTCATTTTACTCTGAGACTCTTCTCTGTTAAAATAACAATGACCCTAAGGCGTTTCGTAAACAAACCAATTAAAAAAAAATCACACTTATGTAAATGAATTAAGAAAAATATTTCATTGTCATTTTCCTTCGAAATTAATTGATACTTGACTTTTGATTTCTTGAAGGTCCTGCTGACCTTTGGAAATACAAGTGGAACAAATACATCGACTTTTTGTATATTATTTTAATTATTATAATAAGATAAAAAGCTCATGTGCCGTGGAGTCTTTAGTCTAAGAATAGACCCGTCCATTTCCTCCCGTGGATATTGTAAATCCCCATCCTTGGTGTAATTCCTCCGTCTGCTTACATGCCAAGGCTCACCAAGTATGTATGTATTGTATATTGTAGTTGGTAGGTATTTATATGTAGGTACATCATCAATGCCTCATGTAAATTTTATACTGTCCATTCCATCCAAAGGTTGTCTAGTAGAAATCACTACAGAGCAATAAGACCGCCCATTGTATAACATAGTTCGTTTTAGTTTTTGTTTGTGAAATTGTTTCTTTTTTTTTATAGTATGGTGTGCAATGAAGTATTTTTCAACACACTTGCTCATAAAGTGGCTCTAATTTCACCGCAATTAGGCACATAATGACACCTGTACTCAAACTGTGACTTTTTCATTGCTATTATTCACAAGTGAGTTATAGAGTTTTTCTTTTTAATTAAATGGTCGAGTTGCTTTGTTCTTAAAAAAGTTTCGATACAAAAAAGATCGTGTTCAATAGAACAAATAAATTAATGTACCTATTGCTTGCTCATTTCATGCAACTTCGTATTTAAATAGAAAGTTTCAACTTGTACGTGTTTAATAAATAAAACTTTCACTTAAATATAACTTAAATTTTTCTGTAATAAAGAAAACTTTAATTTCCCCACTTTGTACGTGGATAAAACGCTATCCGTGGAAAGAAAAAAAAAAGAAACCTCTTTCCTTTAGTATATCGCCGATCGCCATTATAAAATGCGCGCGCATAGGAAAACTGATTAATTTTTCCCGCCATAGCGAAAATTTTGAAAACACGTTTTCACTGTTAAAATTATAGTTATTTTTTTCACAAGTGTGTTGAAAAACGTCGTATGATTCACGTGTGTATTAATGATTACCGTCCTCGGCTCTCTTAAAACCCTCGCCTTACGGCTCGGATCTCAATGGCGCCTCTGCCGTAATCACTAACATTACACACTTGTACCATAATGTACTATTCTATCTTCTACCTTTCTATCTAATTCAAAACAAAAGAGTAATACAAAAATATACGACGCGACGAAATAATAACCTTTTAAAGGGCTGAAAACACGATTTTACCAAGAAATTGATATTGCATTTTCATGAGTAGATCGCATGACGTGCATGCGGCCCCTGGGCACTGAGTCCATTCACAAAGAAAGCTGGTTGCCGGCGCCTATCTAACAGTACTTAGATACTTACCCCTTTAAATAGAAAAAACGGCTAATTACCACTGTTTTCCGTCACTTTTGCTGACGTTTCGTTTTGGGATTTAAATGATTCCCAACCACGAAAGTTTCAATTCCCGCTTACTTACCCCTTATTCATAATCATTTTTGAAACCTATTTTTTACCCCCCAACCTCGGAATCGCGGCGGGCGAGTAGCCAGCTGAGACGCAAGAGGTGCGGGTTCGATTCCCGCTGTGTGTTCAATGTTTGCATGATCTGCAAATATTTTTTCCGGGTCTGGATGTTATGGTACCATGTTACTCGTAGTTCGTGATACCCACGACACAGGGAATCCTAGTGTGGGATCAGGACTACGTATGTGACTGTTGGGTGTTATTTTAGGTATCGAAGGCTTAAAAATGTATTATGAATGAATGAGAGTTAGAACATAGTTTTGTGCTGGTGAAAACCAGGGTTTTCTAACAACTGTAACATATTAGCTGTCATTATAAAGACCTACACAAAAATTTAAAGGCAAGTAGTAGTAAATGACGTCATTCTCAATACACACACTTAACAGCGTCATATAAAATTGGTACCGCTATTTTAGGAATATTTTTAACAACAAGCTAAACTTGTTGTAATTTCCCAGGGTACCTAATGTATTATGGCATAAAATGACGTTGGCGATTTATTGGAAAACATGATTAAATGTTCTGTAGCGAAGCCTGATTTATTGACAAAATTCATAGAGTTGGGAGAACGAAACACTGAATCAAATTTCAAAAATAGCAGCATTTTTATAAATGATGATGACGACCTCTGTGACGCAGCGGGTGAATAGCCGGCTGAGATGCGAGAGGTTGCGGGTTAGATTCCCGCTGCGCGACAAACATTTTTATGATCTGCAAATATTTGTTTCGGGTTTTGGTGTTATGGTACCATGGTACTCGTAGTTCCTGATACCCACGGCGCAATGTGACTGTTGGATGTTATGTTATGTTATGTTATGTTAGGTATGTAAATAAACATGCAAAATTGAAATGAAAATGGGAATTAAACAGTAGATACAAATTAAAAAAAAAACTTCTTTCCTACTGTATTTTTTAATCAGAATATCTTTACATTTAAAAGAAAACTCAATTCAAACGATCGAATGGTCAATTGTTTCCGAACATTGGAATAGGCAATTCGATTACGCTCTGGTAGACCTTAGCACCGTAGCTCTACGCCGTAGCTCTACGCCGTAGCTCTGCCATAGAAAAGTTTCTAATAGAAAAGTTTCTAATAGAAACGTATAGAAGTGCATCTCCTTTGTCTAATTAAGTACCTCGGCTCGGACACTTGTTACAAGCCTAGTGTTGAACACGAGGTAGACTACCTTATATTAAACACTAGCCGTGCTTCTTATAACAGAAAACATTCCATGAAACTGAGGCCTTACCATGAGCTCATATAGCGATTCAGTTCAAAAACTATTCAGTACAAAATATCGACTCGTCGTTGCCATCCGTCATCATTAAATAGCTTTAATCGCAGAAGTCAATAGACCTTCTACTACTGTGCCTTTATATATAGCTGTGGACATCACGGAACCGATATTTTGTACTGAATAGTTTTTGAACTGAAACGCTATAAGAGCTCATGGTGCACCTCAGATCCCTCAGTTACACAATGTTTAGTCTCAATTGAATGAATTTGAAACTGCTTATCAATAAAAAAAAACAAAAGATTAAATACTGTGTAACTAGTTCGAGTATAATCAGAGTTGTATAGAAACCAATATTATGTACTGAATAGTTTTTGAACTAAAACGCTATAAGAGCTCATGGTACACCTCAGTTCCCTCAGTTACACAATGTTTAGTCTCTTTTGAATGAATTTGAAACAGCTTGTCAATAAAAAAAAAAAAAAGACAAAATAATGTGTAACTAGTTCGAGTATAATATAGTATATAGTAACGTGGTAAGTAAATAAAATATGACGGTAATTTTACGCGCGGCAAACCCACGAACATTTCCTCGTGCGACAGCCTTACGCAGCTGCCGCGCGTAATCGATACCCTAGAGTTTGTAAATCTACCGCAAAAATATTTATGGTACTTATTACTTTTTTCAGGTGTGTGTGTAAGAGTCTATTCTAATCGGTTACCTAGCCTTGTTAAGAAAATTAATAAGATATTTAGGTTATGCCTGTTATGTCTAAGCAAGATAAGGCAAGACACTACAAGACGCTTCCGTCAGGTTGTGATTCGGATCAGTTGAGCTATCTTTAGATCATTTGCAACGGTCTTTTGATAGCTCAACTGTTTCATTTATATTATTTAAATTTTGTATATACTTGTATTAGTTGTATTATTCTTTCAGCAAGATAATGATTAATTAATAATTATAGTTATTAATTAATTAGTGAAAATTACGCTCGACGTCCTGTTTCCCGTTATAGAGATATTGTATTTATATGATGTTAGGTTGAAAATCACTTACTCTCAAATGATGGAGCCGCTATGAAGAAAACTGTGCTTAAAAGGGTAGGCAGAGTCTATAGTAAGTATTTATAAATAAGTACGTAGAGTCTGTACGGAAAGAGAATAGGTGTGGCGAAAAACGGAACTAGTATTATGGTTATATAAGATTTTCACATTGCAAGCCACAGATCCAAGCATCTAAAAGCAAATTTTTATTATTTACTTTATACTACAAGTCTCAAGATCTTGTATTAGAGCTATAATGACGAGATAGTGTTGTTAACAATACAAAATCATGAATTATGCCACGCCCTCATCTCCTATGCCTATTCTCATTTCGTACAGACTCTGCTACAAGTATTTTTAACGGACTTCAAAAAAGGAGGAGATTCTCAATTTGGTTGTTTTTTTTTTTGAATGTTTGTGACTTCATAAATATCTCCGTCGTTTATAAACCGATTTGGAAATATTTTTTTTTACTCGAATAGATTTATGTACTTCCAGATTGGTCCCATTTTTTTCTAAATCCAGCTCTGATGATGGAATCCATGAGGAATTGAGGGAACTCCTCAAACATTATAGGCATACATATAGCAATTTTGGTATTTTCAGCAACAAGTTTTTGTTTTGTATACCTTTAGTAAATAAAAACATGCAGATAGCTGAATTCAATGGTGGAAGTCGGTTTTTGAATGAAAAGTTATAGCAGACCATGACATGAAATTATGTTGTCAAAAATCATTTACTCTGAAGTAAAAAAGATTATGCAATTTGTAAACACGGTAATACGCAATTTATCCGACAAAGCCTGTATCACCATACGTCAAAAACTTAATCCGGAAATCCGGAAACAGATGGCAGGTAAACATCGGACGCCAGATCGCAGTAATCCGGAGACGCAGGAAATTGAATCTCCGGTGCCATACCGTGTCATGGCAGCTTTTCAAAGTTAGATAATACTGTTGTTGTTAAGTTCACTGAAAAATCCATAAATGTATGTTTTCTGGGCTTTCCATACGTGCTGGCGCCTTGCTGACAGCCGTTAGGTTCCTACCGATGATAACATTGGGATTAAAATGTAAAAAAAACTCATAATAATTAAGGGATGCTTTTACTAGCGAGTGTCATTAAGTTATGGCTATCGAAAATGCCAATCAGATGACAAATTAAATAATCCTCCTTCTGGGCAGTCGGGAAAAAAAGCCAGACATGCATCTCCTCTTAAACTAAGGCTTCATATACACGAGCGGCAAGATGTCAACGGCAGAGGCAACTGCCGTCGCCGTTGACTTGTCAACATCGAAGCTCTGCGGCAGCCATCTGGCAAAAAAGCGGACGCGGCGCGCTACAAACACAAACAACTGCAAACGTCGCTATAGGTCGACGGCTGTCGCCGATGCCTTGACGGCTGCCGCCGATAGATGTCAACGGCTACAATTGCCTCTGCGTTGGCAAGTTGCCGCTCGTGAACTAGAGCACTAAGCGTTGTGTAGAGTTCCCATGTTTACTCAACTCATGGTTAAAGGTCACCACTAGTAGATTAAAATGCGCCATTGGTTTTATTTCAAGGTTCAAGAACTCTTATACTGGGATTTGGTTTTTTGCCTTTTTTTTATTTACATAGGGTCAAAATTTCATCTGGCAACCTCTTACCCCTATGTCAGAAAACAGGGTCAAAATTTCAACAGGCTACCCCTTAGCCCTCTGTCAGAAAACAGGGTCAAAATTTCAACAGGCTACCTCTTACCCCTATGTCAGAAAACAGACAGACAAACTTATGGAAAGACAGACAAACGAATGGACGGCGTAGGTTAAGTTATATCGATACGGAACCCTTATGTCCTTACATCACCATGGTTCTCTTTTGTCAACCCACTGAAATCATTCAGGAAATCAAAGCAGGCCCCTCCAAAATACTCCACCAACCCAAGAGTTGGGCTCTTTGACTGCCCTTATTTCTACAACAGCCCATGTAAATGTAGCCTTAGGTTGTAAGATGTAATACAAAACCATTTATTTGAAGTGCCCACGTCACCGCGCGACATATATCTTTAGAATGGCAATTCCAGCCTGTTCCATCGATTCAAGTAGACATGTTAAGGTGGTAACCTCTACAGACATAACCACCTCGAGTCCTTGATGAGTGTTAAGCGGTCGGGAAGGATGAACTGCCCATGCAAACGTAATACCAAAATCATTTGTAATTCGAGCATATTTCCACCATATTATACTATTATTCGGATTTGGATAGTATTTTTCTAGGTTCCTAGATAGTTTTTGTACAAAATACTTACCTAAAACGAAATTTAAGCGAATTCCATTTTGTATATTATTACGACTTTTACGACATGTTTGCATCTTATTTGTTTCGTATTAAAAACAACGTATTTTCTAGTATTCTGTGTTTAGGAACATAGCATATATTGTCAAGTTACATAATAACAACAAGATATGAAAAAAATATTAAGTTTTTATTCATAATTTTTGGTACAAAACACGACTCGGCTCGTACACTCATCGCGCATGCAGGAGAAGAGGTCTCGGTACCAAACAGGGATAGCTGATTTTGACACTCGCTTCAAAATGAATTTGATTGCAGCCTTCGTAGGCCCCTTAATTCCTAACCTACCCTAATGCGGCCAGTCAAAATGAAACTAAGGTTCCCAACATGTGTTAAATCACCTGTCACATGTAGGTAAAATAGTGTTTATTTTGCCATTACAAACTAATGTAATTGGCATTCAAAGCAACGCGTTTTTGGCTATGAATCAACAACATTAAAGTTAGAGAGGTAAAAACTCATATCGCTAGGGCCATCTATTAAAATAGTGTCAAAACTCAACTAAAGTACGAAGGACCCTTTTTTGTCTACATATTTCGAATGTTTTATCGCGCCAATCCCATTTGCTTTCAACCCCTGATATTTAACTCCCAACTAAAAAGAGGGGTTTTATAAGTACGAGGCCGTAGTGTATAATAATATGTTTGTGTGTTTATGGTCTCATAGCTCCAGGAAAGGGTGCTCTAATTTCAATGAGGTTTTTTTGCATGATAGACATAACATAACATACATAACACCCAACAGTCACATACGTAGTCTTTATCCCACACTAGAATTCCCTGTGTCGTAGGTATCAGGAACTACAAGTACCATGGTATCATAACGCCCAGACCCGGAACAAATATTTGCAGATCATACAAAATAAGTATCAAATGTTTTTTATAAGAATAAAAAAAATAAGGCTTTCCGGCCTAGAATAGATCATCCCCTCATCTTGTGGATGTTGTAAAAGGTGACTAAGGTATTACAGCCCAAGATGGATAGCACCATCCTCCTGAGTACTTAACACCAACACTGCGATCACCAATCCGCCTGCCAAGCGTGGTGATTATGGGAAATCCCCTCATTGCATTCCATGGGAGAGGCCTCATCCAGCAGTGGATGTTTTAAGGCTGCTGATGATGCAGCATCATCATTGATGATGATGTGTGTGATGATAAAATATATAATTGTTTAATATTAACAATTTATTTTATTTTTATTTATTTATTTATTTTGAATCGTCTTATAAACTAACTGACTTCTGTTCCAACGCGACCAAGCCTAGAAGAATCAGGCAACAAACACGGCTTGGCTTAAAAAAGTCTTACTAAACTTACATTTTACGGAGCCTTTTTTGTTCATTCTACAATTCACTTTTAACCCTTTTAACGTTCATGTATTTTTGCTTAACCCGAAAGTGAATTTGCTACGAAAATACACAGAACCACCACTCTTTTGGCTGTTTTGAAATGTAGCTCAAAGTGTATTTATTAAACAACATAAAAGGAAATGCGTATACGGAATCATGCCGAATCATCCGTCGTATACAGGTTGCTGAAAAGACCGTCCATTAACTTTTTGCAGGCCATTATGACCGTCGAGATGTTTTCCGGCCACATTATAGATGCCTTTTAGGACTAATCTTTTTTAGATATTTTTAGTGTTATTCTTGGGAGAAAGGGAAGGTTATTCTTCATCATCATCATCATCATCAGCCTGTTGAAGTCCACTGCTGGACATAGGCCTCTCTCTTAAAATGCCACGACGCACGGTCTTGATCCACGAACTTCCTGCGACGTTTATAATGTATTTAGTCCAACGAGTGGAGGGCCTTCCTGTACCGCGTTGTCTAGTTTGTGGTCGCCACTCCAAAACTTTCATTCCCCATCAGTTGTCAGTTCTGCGAGCTATAATAACCTGCCCATTGCCACTTCAACTTGCTAATTCTGAGAGCTATGTCGGTGATCTTGGTTCTTCTACGGATTTCCTCGTTTCAGATTCTATCACGTAGTGATATGATACCCCTAGAATAGCTCTCATTATACCCACTCTGTGACTTTCAGCTTGTCCATACGGCGAAGCTAAGATAGGTTATTATGGCAACATTAATATAAATATCGAATATACAGGAGGAAGCTCTGGTGCGGATTATTGAGGGTCTACGAGTGTTATTGGGTTCTTGTGAAAAATGGGCAATCATAAAGACCGTGACGTTGCCCGATCCAAAATAAATTCATACCTATTTAGCTACCTACTCGATCTCTGTGGCTCTGCGGGTGAGTAGCTGGCTGAGATGCGAGAGGTTGTGGGTTCGATTCCCGCTACATTTGCATATATTTGCAGATCATACAAACATTTCTCCCGGGTCTGAGTGTTATGATACCATGGTACTCGTAGTTCCTGATACCTACGACGCAGGGAATGTCTTTTTTCCAAGAGTAGAAATATTCGAAACATAAAGCGTTGTACCTTAAAATCGTATTCGAAAACGATTACCAGTTTGATAGACAATACGGGGGCAGGTTGTTTTGTTTGTCTCTATTAAAGATTACCCAGAATTTTTATGAAAACATTAGTTATTTAAAAAATCCACAAAAAATACTTTTTACTTTTATGCTCTTTAGTCTATTCTAAGTACAAAACAAATTAAAAGTTGCCAGAGCGAAAAATTGTAAAAGTTTAATCAGTTCGGGGTTGTAAGTGGCTCCAACATGCTACCTTGCGATGCACCAGACAGCGAACACAGCTTTTATGTTTTTTAAATATTTTTCATCTGAGTAAATGCTTTATTCGTTAGTAAAGGTCAAAGGGAATATAAAATATTCTGTTTCTGTTTTTAATGTCTAAAGTTCCCTGAAATAGATTTTAAAGATTCGTACAGTTTTTATGATTAAAAACTCGAAAACTCTTGAAAATTATTTTTGATATTTACTCACTCTCAATTTTAGATTGATAATCTTGAGCGCCAATCAGTGATGAGAAAAGATTAGTGTGTCATGAGGGGCCATGAGGACGAAGCTCCAAACGATGGAAGATGTCCCTGGCGATGCCAGACAGCGTCTCCATCAGGCAATGGAAGCAAGCAGTCAACAGACTACAGCAAAGGATTTACGATCCTCAGCAATGAGGGAACGACGGAGGAGATATTAACTGCTGTTGTTAGTAGTAGAGCTTCTTGTGAAAGAGTTCGTCCGGGGAAGTACTACCACCGTACCTATTTCTGCCGCCAAGCAGTAGTGTTCGCATTGCTGTGTTTCGGTTTGAAGGGTACGGGTGCCGGTGAAATTACAGGCACATGAGACTTTTCATCTTTATGTCTCAGGGTCAGCAGCGCGCGTGTGATACCTCTGGTGTTACAGGCGTTCATAGGCTACGGTAACTGCTTTCCATCTGGTGGGCCGTAAGTTTGTCTGCTTGCCAAATAGCATAAAAAAAAGAGTAACTCAGTGACCATCAAGCTAATCAGAATGGAGAATCGTATGGCCCTTCCGAATCACCCCAATGTATACTTTGGTTATCTTTTGTCTAGAAGTTGTGGCTATTTTACAAGATTTTTATTTAACTTGACTTGTTAGTGTAGGTCAAATCTTGAATCTGAATTTTGAAACAGTTCCACCAAACTGATTGAACTTAAATTTTTCATACCTGTCATATTTTGATGACAATACAATATGGCGATGGTGAGCTGATCTGCCCCCCTATTCCCTAACTGAAAGTCACTCGATGACTAACGTTTGATTAAAATTACCATCAATTGCTCAAAATTATCATTAAGAATTGTCAATTGATGGTAATTTTACTTGTCAAACGTTACTTGGCAACCAACCTTTGCACTTACCACGCCAGCCTCCTTTAAGAACTTAAGAGAGGCTGGCTAGTGAATAATCATAAATATTTTACCCATTAAGTTCTTTTTTATTTTTGGAATGTCAGTCTTTTATAAACCTTTGAAGGAATGGTGGTCTTTTTCTGAAATAAGTCCTTGTTTTAGGTTCCCAACAGTTAGTCACGGAGTGACTTTCAGTTAGGGAATAGGAGGGCTGATGATGGAGACGGAAGGTGAACAACGGAACTCCTCGATGATAAAGAAGTGTTTGGGCTCATTTTTTTCCAATCACTAATATAATAAAAGCTTGTTTTGAAAAATAAAGTTTTCAACAAAAAACTTATAGCTATGTCAAGTCCATAGTAATATTTATATATTTATATGCGGGTTTGATTCCCGCCTCGGAACAAATATTTGTACGATCTGCAGATATTTGTTCAGGGTGTTCTGGGTATTTTTCTATGTATAATAAAAAATATCTATCTATGTAGTGTATTGTATTAAGTATATCAGTTATCTATTACCCATATCACAAGCTTTGCTTAGCTTGAGTCTATATAATGTTGTGTGAAATGTCCAGCATTTAATTATTTATGTATTTTTATTTATATATCAATGGTTAAGTCCTGTTCAAGAGCAATTTCACCATACTCCGTTAGTTAGTACATAAATAAATAAATGCTGGACATTTCACAAAACATTATCTAGCCCCAAGCTAAGCAGAGCTTGTGTTATGGTTAATATACTTAATACAAATACATTACATAGATAGATATTTTTTATTATACATAGAAAAATACCCAGAGCACCCTGAATAAATATCTGCAGATCGTACAAATATTTGTTCTAAGGCGAGGAGGGGGCGAGAAGGAAATGTCTTGATGTCTTGATAAATCTAACCATTAGTCAAGGTGACAGATAATCTTTGAAAACACCTGTCAAAAAGCAAAGGGTTAGATTAAACTTGTTGTTGAAATCAATTCTCAGTCTAATAAATTATTCGCACTTGTTTTTTTTAATGTCAAGCAACAAAGTATAAATCGTAGAAATGAATGGTCTATTGATTGTAGCGGCCGGATGTTGCCTATACACGCCCAATTCCAAAAGATAGTTATTTTCTTAGAATCACGTTTTTATTATGAAGCCATTGAAGTAACCTAATGGAACTAACACAATAAATAGCCAAGGAAATGAAGAAGTTTGTGAGAACTATAAAAAAGTTTACTGTTAATTTTCAATAGCTTCAAACGTTTTCTGTACATTTCCTCAACTATTCAAGTAAAATTGACCTGGGATGTCAATCGTGCAATGTCAATTAATTTAATCTTTGGTGTATATCTTACGTGTACCGTTAGTGTGTTCAATCTAAGAATAGACCCCTCCGTCTCCTCCCAAGGATGTCGTAAAAGTAGACCTACGGATTACACCAAGGGGATGGGCAGCATACCAAATATTCCCTAGCATAGCATATTGTGTAACGTGTTGTTGACATAAAAATATCTGGAATATATTTTTAATATAATATATTTTATATATAATATATAATTAATATATTTTTATATAATTATATGTATAATAATGATAGCTACCTATTTTTGCATGCCTAAAATGGTAGAAATAGTTGGTACTTTTTTATAATTAACATCCTAGTAACCCTATTTGAAGCAAATAAATAATTTGATTGATTGATTGATATATATATATATATATATATAATGCAAATGCTATTACTAGCATTTTTATTTTGATCTATTCTCAATAGTTTTCGCAACGCACGCGATGTAAGGACTTTTATAGGTAATGTTTTTACTGGTTTACAGTATTGGAGTTTAAGTAGGGAACATCATTTTTTTTTAAATGAAATTAATCGTATGTTACTTAGTGATACTACATTCTACTGGTCAAATTATTTTAAAATCCATTTAGTAGTTTTTGAGTTTATTCATTACAAACAAAAATACAAATCTTTTCTCATTATAACTGTTATTAATAAATATTATTGTGGAGACTAAAGTAACAACATATATTAGTGTAGCAGTGTTCGGTCCCAGAAAATTGCTTGAAGCGTGTGTGGAGGCCCTCTAAGTAATCAAACTATATAACGTTGAAATAATGTCCAATACCATAGTCTATTCAAGCAAGCACCACCATGAGAAACCAAAATAATTTTCTGACAAACAACTTCGAAGGTCTACCTACACTAAACAGTACGCGCGAAAACCTTACAAATGCGAGCAACTTTCGTAATCTGTAATCCAATAATATCGTTTAGCTTCTAAACGAGGAATAACCGGCAGATTACTCCTACTAGGTAGAAATTATAAATTGAAAAGTTTGTATGTTTGTAGGTATGTGGATGGTGGCAGATAATGCCAAGCTGTAACCTTTTTTCCAAAGTTCCAAAGGTTGTCTGATAGAAATCGTTCTGAGCGATAAGACCGTCCATTGTAACTACTTTTAATTATCATGTTAAGTTTTGTGTATTTTTTATTATCTTATACCTGATTTATATTCTATTCTAAAGGAAAAATGCCATAATCTAGCTAGTATTTTTTTTAAGTAACAGGCACCTATAAATCCTGATCCCTCACTAGGATTCCTTGTGTCATTTAACTACGAGTACCATGGTGCCACAACACACAGTCGGAACAAATGTTTGCATATCTGCAAATATTTTTGATTATCTTATGGTGTACAATAAAGTATTTTCTATTCTATTCTATTCTTTTTCCAGATAGTAATGAGGACCGTGGTCTGGGTTCGTCACCTATCTCTAGGTATTTCAATAGTTCTTGCCTTGTGCTTGTAATTTCCTGTGGATTCCTTGCCTGGAACCCTACTATGCAATCATCAGCAGTACCTATACAAAAGAGCTGAATTAAACTTAACAATCCCAAGGTGCCCTCTACTGAACGTCAATACAAGAGAATCATTCGGAAGGCTATTAAAATTAAGCAGTACCTAAATTTGAACCGTGAAGACGGCCTTAGACGGCCTTAGACTCGGCGTCATGATAAATGGTAACAGATAAAAACACTAACAACGTCTTAGGCCAAATATATTACCCGCTCCTGTCGTCGTGGGTAAAACATCGATTTTGTTGTTCTTAATTGATGTATGTCTATGCCGTGGTGTGTCCGGCCCTCTGGCTCTTCCCGTGAAAGTCGTAAAAGTCGACTAAGGGATTACACCAGGGGATGGGCAGCAGCATCCACCTGAGTACTCGACACCAATAATGCGACCACCAATCTGCCTGCCACGCGTGTTGATTATGGCAAATCCCCCCCATTGCATTCTATGGGGGAGGCCTCGTCCAACAGTGGACGGTTAACGGATGATGAAAGAAATCGATGTATTGAAAGGTTATTTTTCCTGGTTTTTAATTTTAAGCTTCTATTATATCATTATTAACATCACCTTATCCACTGTGAACTAACGACGGATTAAGTAGAATAGGAATTTAATTTCCATTGAGATGGAGCCGGTAATAAAACCGGAACCGTGGCGGCGGCGTAGCATTCAGAATCCCCGATAATATGATGAGTTCATTGAGTTGATGAGAGAAGGCTCTTGTTTAAAAATGTCTGCAGCTACCTTGATGTTTCATGGTAAAAAACTGTTTGATTACGTAAAGGGTAAAGGATTTTTTTTACGCTGTAGTTAGAGAAGACAAAAATAAGAATACCAGCGAAAACGAAACGCATTATCTTAGTGAGCAAGACGCACCTTGTGTACGATATTTTTGTTTGGACCAGAGAGCTGATTCTAAGTTTCGACAAGCAATTGATACGGACGTATGGTGTAGTGCATGCATGTCAAACTCAAAGTCATTGGTGGGCCAAATGCTTAAATACCGTAGAATCAGTGGGCCGCAAATCCAACCACGAAGAAAACAAACTTATTGCATAGATATACCTAGTAGTAATGCCCCTCCTATTCCTTAAGTAACTGAAAGTCACTAGGTGACTAACGTTTAACAAGTAAAATTAATATCAATTGACAATTCTTTATGATAATTTGGATCAATTTATTATCATATTTTTACTTGTCAAACGTTTATATTTAATTTAATTTAATCATTACTTAATAGTAAAATTACAGAAAATATACTTTGTTCTTAAAATTGAATCGGGCCGCAGTCATAGTTGTAAAGGGCCGCATGCGGCCCGCGGGCCGCATGTTTGACATGCTTGGTGTAGTGTAACGTGGATTTTTGTATGGAAAATGAGGTTCACAGAGTGTACGCTATACAAAATTCTACACCACCAAACCATATGTCCGTGGCAATTGTGTGCTAAAAATTTGGAATCAGCTCTCAGTTAATTTTGTTGCTGTGTCAGTGTGCAACTGTGGCAAACAATTTTTTCGTGATTTACGTGTAGAGGCAGGGTGTTTTCACATATTTTTGGGTACCTAGCTTTATAGGTAAGTGCAAGGCCTAGTTTATAACGAGTTCTCGGTGGTAATATTGCTATTCTTTTTTCTGAACAGCAGATAGCTTCAGTATCATGGCTGCTGTGGCGACAGCAGCATTCTAAGGCGAGGCTGAAAAACAGCGTGGCTGGAGTCATTGACCTACCTCTAACACTACCTCCTTTATCTATAATATTATACTTGTACCTTTGTTATTAATGATAAGTCGTGTGAGTGAATAAATGCTCTTTTTCATCCCACCATCTCGGAAAAAGTATTTTTGCGATATCTGAGTGCAAAAGCCGTTTTTATCCGCTAGAGGATAAAGTAAAATTGAATTTAGAACATCGTGTGCACTAAGTTTGTGAATTCAAAACATCATTAAACCTATTTACTTTTACCTCCATGGTGTCGAATTTATCATACTACCTTTTTTAATTTGTTAAAAACTTAGACTCGGAAGCTTCTTGGTGTATTACTATTTTATTAATTTGCTTTACGCGCGCCATTTTCTTTCACGTCATATTGTTAAAACCTTTGGTTAAAAACAAGAATCTTGAAAACAAGTGAAAACCCTAAAATGAGTGATTCTAGCGACGAGGAAGTTTATTTGACGCCAACAGAATTGACTGAAACTGTTGAAAATGTGCAAAAGTATCTTGTGATTGTAAGTGTTTTTTTTTGCATTAAGTCATCTCGTTGAGGTGGGATGAAAAGTTACGTGTTGCACTCGAGTGCAAAGATTTTTCACCTCGTGCTCTTTTGATTCTCTCGCTAACACTCAGGATTCTAATTTTTTAATCACTCGCGTACTTCGCTTGCTCGGTCATCAAAATTGAGCACGCGGTTAAAAAGCAACTTTGCACTCTTGTATAACAAATAACTATTATTTTATTTTTATTTTAAGCATTTTCTGGTCTGTTTCTAACGCTTGGATGTTTTACTCTTTCTACAGTTTAATAGCATTTTATCTGAAATTTCAAGCTCAACTATGTGATAATATCTCATGTATTTGAGAAAGGGGAATAGGTGGTGACATGGAGAATGCCAATAAGCCGCGGCATACTTAGACAAGTAAACAGTGGCATATGTATTTTATTATTTTCTTCACGTAAGTAATTCGGTAAAGTGAAACGCTATATACGTAATAAATAACTATGGTATTCTAAGAGTGTTGTTAAATATGCTATAGAGCCGTCGTTGAATTGTTTATCGAGGGTTCATACTCTTGCTTACTAGTATGAACACTCGCTGATCAACAGGAAACTATCTATAGATTTCTATAGCTTTATATAGCAATATAAATTAAATTAGATACACTATAATACCTCCGATAATATGATTTTGTTTATTCTGGGAGAAACACAAACTTTACGGCATCGATAAAAGTATATAAAGTTTATCGATCACATGAGCTAGCATGCAGTTCATAATCGTTTTATATAAAGTTCTCACTGGTCTTGATAGCATTTTATCGATTTGACTGTATTGCAACCAACAGCGGTAGTTACAGTGCCTTGAGTCTAAGTTTTTAACAAGAAACGTATTTGTGAACCTGGTTTTCCACACAAAAGTCCGTGTTACACTACACCATACGTCTGTGTCAATTGCTTGTTAAAACTCTGACTAGTCTCCGACAGAGTCTTACCCGAGCCATTCCAAATTCAAATCTATATGACTTTTAAGATAGTCATATAGTGTACGAGAAAAGTCATATAGGTCGAATTTTTCGGCTTCAGCTCTCTTTTTTTATCATACGTATATAAGTATTATCTACAGGTGTTTTTTTTAAATGGGACGGTATTTGGATATCCGAATCCATAAGAGATACTGGAAAACTGTCTTTGGAACCATTTGCTCATTTTGTATGAAAACGATTTTGGCATAGTTATTTTTTGGTCAAGCGTGAGTTCTCCATAAAAATGAGTTGTTTTGATCAACAAATTTTTTAATGCGTATCGACTCAGTTTCATGTAAGGATTGTTTCATTGCATGGGAAGAAAAAAATCTGAGCAGTAGAAGTTAGTCAAATTTACTTAAATGTTTTCTCATACAATTTGTAAGCAATCTGGTACCTACGTTAATAAAACTATCGCAATAATTTTTGAAAATGGCCTCCCTCTTGCTGTTTCCAGGTACGGGCACGTTTCAGAACACCTCTAGTGACAAAGATATTCTTATTAAAATTTGACTAACTTCTACATCTCTGATTTTTCTCATTCCACGAGCCCATCAGAGCAGTAGAACAACATTCACCACACATCTTTGTCTAATGCCACTAGAGTTGTTCTGAAACGTGCCCGTACCTGGAAACAGCAAGAGGGAGGCCATTTTGAAAAATTATTGCGATAGTTTTATTAACGTAGGTACCAGATTGCTTACAAATTGTATGAGAAAACATTTTAGTAAATTTGACTATTTTTCTTCCGATATAATGAAACAATCCTTACATGAAATTGAGTAGAAACGCATTAAAAATTTTTTTTATCAAAACAACAAATTTTTATGGAGAACTCACGCTTGACCAAAAAAATAACTATGCCAAAATCGTTTTCATACAAAATGAGCAAATGTTTCCTAAGACAGTTTTCCCGTATCTCTTATGGATTCGGATATCCCCATACTGTCCCATTTAAAAAAAAACACCCTGTATCGCAATATAAATTAAATTAGATACACTAAAATACCCCCGATAATATGATTTTGTTTATTCTGGGAGAAACACAAACTTTAAGGCATCGATAAAAGTATATAAAGTTTATCGATCTCATGAGCTAGCATGCAGTTCATAATCGTTTTATATAAAGTTCTCACTGGTCTTGATCGCTTGTTATCGATTTGACTGTATTGCAACCAACAGCGGTAGTTACAGAGCCTTGAGTGTAAGTTTTTAACAAGAAACGTATTTGTGAACCTGGTTTTCCACACAAAAATCCGTGTTACACTACACCATACGTCTGTGTCAATTGCTTGTTAAAACTCGGAGTTTAGTCTCTGACTCAAATCTATATGACTTTTAAGATTCTCATGTAGTGTACAAGAAAAGTCATATAGGTCGAATTTTTCGGCTTCAACTCTCATTTTATTATTCGTATATGTATATAAGTATTATACGTATAAAAATCGATGTGTTTGAATATATGTTTACATTAAAAATTAAAACATTAAAATAATCATTGTTATTATTATACGTATGGACAATGGGCGGTCTTATCGCTGAGAGCGATCCCTTCCAGATAACCTTAGTGTAGTGATAGTACTTCTCCGGACGAACACTTCACAAGGAGCTCTACTAAAATGTCACCCATTGATATCTTAGTACTCTGTGGGGGTTTCTTACCATACAGCCTCCTTTTGGAGGCTTGCCAGGGAGACTGTCTGTGAAGAAGAATTACCCAAAGATATGGCGTTATACATTCGTGTTTCTAATAAAGTGATTGATGTTATGTTTCCTCGATTTTCTTTATTTATGTGATGTTTCTCTAAGGCAAATAATATAAGCACGGCCAATAGGAATGATTTTTGTAAAATAACATTTTTATTTTTATTTATAATTTGATTTTGACAAAATAGGCCTGACATTGTTTAAGACATTTGTTTATTGACCTGCTTTGTTAAATGATTTTATGTACCTGCTTGTTTAATTAAAATTATACACCAGTTTTAAATTTAAAATTATAAAGTTAGTAAGAATAAATATAATGCATGCATACAATTTAATAATTTAATCAAGTATAATAAAATTGCAGCGCCCTAACGGGGTTTATGTGTAAGTACTAACTACATTAAGACCAATACTTACTAATATGAATTACTTACTTACTACATAAAAGCAATGAATAAATGAATATGAATATAACAACTAAGTACAACCTACATCACGAATATTTTTTTTATTTTGGATTTTAGGTCATGTAGCTTGAAAAACAAATAACCGTTGGCGAATAAAGGTTCTCGAATGACGACAACAAACCGGACGACGCGGTAGAGGAAGGCCTTCCACTCTATGGACTAAAGACATTATAAACGTCGCAGGAAGTCGGTGGATGGAGGCGGCTCAAGACCGTACGTCGTGGAATTTTATGAGGGCCTATGTCCAGCACTGGACGCTGTCCGACTGATTATAGGATGAAGTAAGTGCTCTATCTCTTGCTTCATAAGAGGTACCTCTCCAAACAATACAGTCGTTATTTGGTAAAGCTGCTTTTTAATATGTCTAACTTATTCCCTAGACACTACAAGTCGTGTCGTACGACGTCTATTCCCACTAGCTATGTCTCTACAGGTGATATTCGAGGAAAAGCTCCCAGTTATCACGATAATTATGTTGGATACTACCACGAAAAACTATTATCCGGCACAATGCTGAGCTGAAACCTATTTGCTGCAGCGATCAGGGACGCAGAGGGGAATCAGATCTCTAGTTTTATTTTATCTATACTTATTTGATTTATTTATAATAATAGTAATAACTTTTGTTAATGTTATTATTATTATTAGCTTAGCTGTTTTTAGTTTTAGTTAAATTTTTAGTACCTTTTTATTTTACTTTTTTTCCCCTTTTTGTCTAACCTGTTATTTTTAACAAATAAATATTTTTATCTTTAAAAAAACAAAACTATACCAACATTCAAAAATATTATGCTACTTTAGAGACACATAACACCACGAGTCAAATTTTTACAAGCATATTATGTCTGTGAATATATAAATTTATTTACAGAAGTGGGCAAGAAAACCTAAATTTTTATACATTACGTGAATCGTTTTTAATTCAGAACATTTCGTACGTTTTTGACGTTAAAAATATATGTTACAAATAAGATTAGATCAAAGGTACAATTTCGTCATGAAAGAGGCTTTCCGAAATTTAATAAACGATAAACCTTTATTCAGAGTAACATTTCAACTCACCTGTAATTACCAAACATCGACCGCCAGAATAAGTACACATTTAAAAATCACATACTTAGGCCGCACAAAGAGCACAAAAAAAATGTTTTTTTAGTAAATCAGCACAAAAAAACACCTAATTTTGAAATTGGAATCGCGTGTTATGTCTCTTTATTTTGAAATGCGCGGCGCGTTGTGTTGTGCGATCGCACCTTCGTAGACTGCCTGCGATGGGAGGGGTAGGAAACCCCTACGTTCCAATACTACGGGCTCAAAGAGTAGCTAGGGAAAATTTGTAGAGAGGAGAAACTATTTTACCCCTCAGGGGTGCAAACTTTTAATGTCATCGAGTGTCACTAAACGTCAGTACAATTACCGTTAATCCCCAATTTCCAATTCATTCTCATTGATGACCAAAATTATTATTAACTATTTGATGACCTCTGTGACGGGCGAAGGTTCGCCTGCGACGCAGGAGGTTGCGGGTTCGATTCCCGCCTCGGAACAAATATTTGCACGTTCTGCAGATATTTGTTCATGGGTGTTCTGGGTATTTTTCTATGTATAATAAAAAATATCTATCTATGTAATGTATTATTGTATTACGTATATCAGTTATCTAGTGCCCATAACACAAGCTCTGCTTAGCTTGGGGCTAGATAATGTTGTGTGAAATGTCCAGCATTTATTATTATTATTATTATTACTATACCAATGATATCAATACAAGTGCCTCCTCCATTACATCTCTTGAAAAACGGTGATTTGCGACCTTTTTAATGATATTTAGTCACTGAGCGACTTTCAAAAATCGCACCCCTGATTACTTAAGATAGTGTGGTAAAGTCCAACCAAAACGTTTACGGGGCCCCTCTTCGTTGTATAGGAATTGAGATTTATGTTAAGCAAACTCAATGGTTGTGTGTGTTTTTGAAATGTGCTAGAAATGCAATACAATGCAATACGACAACGTGCAATATAACTTAAAAAAATATTTAAAAAAAAAAAATTACGGTACCTTTTGTTTTTATACACTCAACAAGCACTGTGAATAAGTCCCATCTCTTCTCTGATAGGTTTCCCGCTTAATCTTTGGCACTATCCCGGACGTGCTAGAGCAGGACAGCAGATAGCGTGAAAGCCTTCGCTGGAGAAGACGGTACGTATCGACGAGCTGGGTCCACGTTTGACCAAGTTTACTTTATTTCAAACTAGTGTATGCCAACGGCTTCGCTCATGGTATACCAAGGCAAAAACTCATAATCTACTTGTGCACGAAATTTCATCGAAATCGGTTTAGTAGTACAACAGTCAATACATATTCCTGATCCCACACTAAGATTCCCTGTGTCGTCGTGGGTATCAGAAACTACGAGCTTGGCTCGAACTACAGCTACGACTACGGCTACGGCAGACTCCGGCTACGCTACGACTACGGCTACGGCAGACTCCGGCTACGCTACGACTACGGCTACGGCTTGATTGAGTAACAAACGAACATTCAAACTTTCGCATTTACAATATTAGTAAGACTAGCTGTAACACCCGTGACTTCTTACAATACAGTCCAAAAAGTTAAAATATTTATTCGAAAAAAAAATACTAGGTAGTCGAACTATAATTGGAATATTTTAGTCCAATAAGTTCAACTGGTTGAACTAATAGTTGAACTTATTGGAATAGGTCGTTATTGTAGCAAGTGTTTTTTCTTCGAAGTCACTTGGTAAAAGTTTTTGAAAGAATAAAGGAACTTAGGAAATTGATTACCAATAAAACCAGAAAAGGTTTTACCCAAACATTTTACTGATTTAGTGATACATTTCTTTCTTTTAACTAAATATCGTACTCATAGACATAAATTATAACTTTAAACACTCCTTAACTAATGCTCATGTTCACGAACAAATAAACGGGCGTTTACCGTAACCATTGGTCAAGGTAACAGATAATGCATGAAAGCATCTGTTAATAGTTATTTGTTATACAAGAGTGCAAAGTTGCTTTTTAACCGCGTGCTCAGTTTTGATGACCGAGCAAGCGAAGGATTCTAAAAATTAGAATCCTGAGCCTTAGCGAGGGAATCAAAAGAGCACGAGGTGAAAAATCTTTGCACTCGAGTGCAACACGTAACTTTTCATCCCACCTCAGCGAGGAAATTACTTAATGCAAAAAAAAACATTTACACAAGATATTATGAGATTTACACGAGAAGATTTTCACAAGATACATTTGCACATTTGGAGTGAGACCATCGAGAAACACGGTGAAGCACTGGCTGTTTCACTAGACGTCTCGAAGGCCTTTGACAGGGTATGGCACACTAGCCATTGGCAAGCTTCCAGCTTACGGACTACCAGTTCGATTCTGCTCCTGGCTCGCTGACTTTCTGAGGGAAAGATCAATTCGAGTAGTCATTGATGGCTGCTCGTCTGATCAATTAGCCATCAATGCCGGGGTACCTCAGGGGTCGGTGCTCTCTGCCACGTTGTTTCTGCTGCATATCAATGATTTGCTCATGCCCGGTGTCATTGGGTACGCAGACGACAGCACAGTTGTGGAGAGGTAGGTTTCCACTGCTCGAGCTAGTCAGAGTGAAATTCAGAAGCTGAGAGATGAGATGCTTCAGCGTTTGAATTTGACTCTCAAGGCTGTGTCCGACTGCGGCGATGCCAATCTTGTTAAATTCAACGCCTCCAAAACGCAGGCTTGTCTCTTCTCGGCGAAAAAAAGTCAGTTTCTTCAAGTTCCCATTTTCCGAGATGTACCTATAGATATAGGAGATCACCTGGAGCTCTTGGGTGTTTCACTTTCTTCTACTCTCAACTTCGGCTCATACATCGAGTCAAAGGCAAAAACAGCTGCTACGAAGCTGGGTATCCTGAATAAGGTAAAGCGATACTTCACACCGGGACAGCTTCTCAACTTATACAAAGCACAAGTCCGGTCTGGTATGGAGTATTGCTGCCATGTTTGGCCAAACACCAGCTAGCTGCCTTAGACTCGATTGAACGCAGAGCTTTCAGGCTTATAGGGCAGCAATATATGGCGGAGACTAAGATCCAGAGTCTCGAGCACCGCCGTAATGTTGCTAGCCTTTCCATTTTCCATAGGTTGCATTTCGGAGAATGTGCCCAGGAACTATATGATTTGATCCCACCATCTCCTTTGCATCATAGGACGAGCAGGCGCACGGCTCAGTACCATCCTTACCTAATTAGTATACCTTCTATTCGTACTAAGCGTTTCGGTTCCACCTTTATTATGCGAACTGCTAAGGAGTGGAACTCGCTGCCGTCGTCTGTCTTTCCTGAAAACTATAATTTGGGTTTTTTCAAGGCAAGAGTGAATAGGTGCCTTCTAGACCTTCGTGCTCCATCGTCGGCTGCATCATCACTTACCAACTGGTGAGATCGCGGTCAAACGAGGGTCTATAATTGTAAAAAAAAAAAAAAAACTTTTGCGCTATTTTAACAGTTTCAGTCAATTCTGTTTGTCAAATAATCTTCCTCGTCGCTAGAATCACATATTTTAGGTTTTTCACTTGTTTTCAAGTTTCTTGTTTTTAACCTAAGGTTTTAACAATAAGACGTGTAAAGAAAATGGCGCGTGTAAAGCAAATTAAATAAAAAGTAATACACCAAGAAGGTTCCGAGTCTGAGTTTTTAACAAATTAAAAAATGTATGATAAATTCGGCATCATGGAGGTAGAAGTAAATAGGTTTAATAATGTTTTGAATAAACAAACTTAGTGCACACGATGTTCTAAATTCAATTTTACTTTATCCTCTAGCGGATAAAAACGGCTTTTGCACTCAGATATCGAATAGCAAAAGTACTCTTTCCGAGATGGTGGGATGAAAATTCTTTTTTCATCCCACCATCTCGGAAAGAGTACGTTTTGAGTAGTTTTTGACGCCAACAGAATTGACTGAAACTGTTGAAAATGCGCAAAAGTATCATGTGACTGTGAGTGTTTATTTTTTTGCATTAAGTCATTTCCTCGCTGAGGTGGGATGAAAAGTTACGTGTTGCACTCGAGTGCAAAGATTTTTCACCTTGTGCTCTTTTGATTCCCTCGCTAACGCTCAGGATTCTAATTATATAATCACTCGCTACGCTCGTGATTAAATTTTAGAATCCTTCGCTTGCTCGGTCATCAAAACTGAGCACGCGGTTAAAAAGCAACTTTGCACTCTTGTATAACAAATAACTATTGTTAGGCTAAACCAGTCGTTTCACCATCTGTTTATGTGTTGGTGAACAGTGGCCTGAGCCAAATAAACTAACAGCTTTTTCAAAATTGGTTCATGAGTAGTTTTCATTTTTCCGTCCAAAAACAAACAGATGAAATCTTTGAACCAATATAGATTAGCAACCCACAAAATTTCACAAAAAAAATGTTTATTCGTTTTGGGTCAACTGTTTTATTATATTTATGTATAGCTAGGTTATATAATTATATATATACAACACGAGTTGAAGCGCATTACCTGTGGGCCTATTACAAGTTTTGCATTGCAAAAACCGGAATGCGAAACGTGAGTATTCAACTTGACTTACTTTAATAATTTCAGAGGAAATACTCTCCGAGTGCCTAACTGATTTCCACCGGCAAAGCGTTCCACAGACGCACAGCTTGAACTGTGAAGGATTTTCCATAAAAGGACTGCACAGGCATTTTTGATGACCTAAGAGAATACTTAGAATTGGAGGAATGAAGAAACTCAAACCTTTCTTTAAGATAAAAAAAGCAAGAGGAGAATGTATTAAATGAAACAGAGTAGAGAAGAGAATATTCGGCTAACGGGCGAAGGTGAGTAGTTTTTTTTAAAGTAATTGACGGAAATGGCGACTGGTGGCCTACCTGATGCTAAACGGTAACCCCACAGCCTGTTACATTACAATACCTCGTAGGTCACGTCCACCTAGGACGCCTACTAATCATTGCACTGCGCCCGTCACTCTGAGACGTAGAGTTTTATGACCCTGTAATTTTACCGGCCCTTCATACCGGAACACAGCCTATGCTTACACTAACACTACTGCTTCGTGGCAGAATTAGGCAAGCAAACAAACATACGGCCCACTTGATCGAAAGTAGTTACTTAAGCCTATGGACGCCTGCAACACCAAGGCATCACACACGCGCTGCCGACCCTGAGACATAAAGATGAAGAGTCTCATGTACCTGTAATTTTACCGGCACCCGCACAGAAACACAGCAATGCGATCACTACTGCTTGGCAGCAGAAATAGATACGGTGGTAGTACTTCCCCGGACTTATTTGAACCGCAGTCATTTAGCCCAATTTTAGACTCATTACCATCCACTTTCTACCAGCTGCCATAACCTGATCGTCGCTCCACCTAGCGTTAAGGTACCCACACTTTGCCTATCGTGGTTTGGTGTACATAGTTTGCAATAAAACTTAGACTCGAGGTTCTCAAAGTGTCCGCTAGGGGCACTCATCAGTGTCTTCTTACAAAATTCGTGTCACATTACACAACACCACACAACAGTGTTAATTATTCGCACGGCTAAGATACCGAAATCCGTGTTTAAGCAATAGACACTGATGTATGGTGTGGTGTAACATGAGTTTTGTAAGGCGACATCGATGAGGGCTTCTAGCGTGATGCTCTGTGACTCATTTCCCACACAAAAGCCCGTGTTACACTACACCATAAGTCCGTGTAAAATGCTTGTTAAAACTCTGTGCCAATAATTAACACGGTTGGTGTGGTGTAGTGGAATGTAACACGAATTTTGTATGGAGACAATGATGAGTGCCCCTAGCGGACATTTTGAGAAACAATATCCGTGTATATTATCTGTGTGGGTGTGTTTGTGTATTTAGTCCTCGTTTAGTCGATATTTGTTTTTGTGGTGATACTGAGTTTCTCCACAAGTCCGCTAGGGGCGCTCTTCATTTTCACCATACAAAAACGACATTTCGACTCACAATTTGGGAGTTGGCTATAACCAATGCAAAACGTCGTAGTTCAAGTTTTAACAAGATACTGCGAACAAACATCCATGGATATAGTACCTAAATATAAAAATTCCTTGCAAACATCTGACTGATCTGAAGAGTAAATAATAGCAAGATAGAGACCCCATGTAAAGGTATGGGCGACGCTCACGCCATCTATCAAACGTTCCGTTTTAGTTTTACCATTCATAACTAGATGTCGCCACTAGTCGATTAGAACGCGCTATCGAAGCGTTTTGGTCGTAGAGTGACTATAGCTTGGCACTCATGTCAATCTGTGAAATTACAGGCACTGCATTAAGTTGCTAATGCCTTCTTTTTGTAAGGTCGCTGGCGCCGTCACAGGTGTTCATGGACTGTTAAATACTTAATTAATGATTATTATGTTATATAATCATAATCTTTTATTCATTTACAACATGGGTAAATAGTTAAACAAAGGTGACAAATGACAAATAATTTAAGGAGAACAAGCCATGTTTTACCAATTTCGGCATGCAAATGGTAAAGGTACCTACATTTCAAATCATTTTAATAAAATCAAATAATTACATTATAAAAAAAATACACGGAAAAAATTAAAAATGTCAGATTCGATACATTATACCATTAAATTATAATACTGTCAGACAAGAATTCCTCAATTGTATAATATGCTTTTTTGGACAATAAGGCATTTAATTTTCTTTTTCTTATTATTATTATAATTGGCACTTAGCAACGATCTTATAATTCACAATAGATCCAGGGTCACGTACAAAATGAAAGCTAAAAACTGTCCGCATGGATACATACTTATACAGCTACATTTGTTTACTAACGAACAAAGATGAAAGTTTTAAAACAGTTCTAAGTTCAACCTAATTACAACCATGACACCTAGCAAAAAAGTAGCAAATCTTCAAAATATTATCTTACACTTACGATCATTCGTCACAAAAAACGAGCAAAGCAATTATATTACTCCTGTCACTTGTCAAATCAAAAGACATAGGTTAAACAACTAGTGTGAAATCAACCTTAAAGAGCTACAAATAAAGTTCTTTTTCCCGTTATTACCTTGCGAGCTACATCCATCCGTTTCCATGGTTTCGCTTCTGTTTGCTTCTTCAAATTTAACTACAGAAGGTATGGAGTCGCGTTGATCACTTAAATAATTTATAATATGCACGTTAAAGTTAAGTTAAAATTATTTATGTTTTGGGCATGTATGTTTGATATTGATAGTATATATACTTGTTATTTTATTAACGTTCTGTTGTGTGTATATTTATGTGTATGTTTATGTTTTTGGCCAAGATGTCTATCGCTGGATGTCACAAATAAAAATATCACTAAATTCCACATCTTTATATTCATGTTTACAATCTTTATAATACAAGTACAGTTTAGTGCAATAATTTGATAAAAACCCAAAATGTTTAAAACAGCTCAACATTAAAAAATTTCCATTCTGCGTACCTACAGGCTGATAATGAAGCCCTAGTTATAAAAAGCTCAAATATAAAAAATATATGTTCTGTTACGTTTGTCTCGTTTCATAATAAAAAAAGATATCGACCATCAAAGTTTTCCAACAAAAACCGTAAAGTGCTTGAGGGCGGGCGTACAGGCGCCTGCCGTAGGTTGGGCATTTATTTGATATTTGGGAAATATACCTATAATATGATAAAAGAATTTGAAAAAGTACTGTTTTTTTACGATAATGTGTTCTATAAGTGATTCTGGTTCATAAATTTTAACAAAGCGAGAGGACTCATTATCAGTTGGTATAGATGTAAAGGGGTTGTTAACCAAAGATTTGGTTAAATAACAGTAGCGTAAATGGATTGCTCGGAAAGCTAAAATAAAAAAAAGGAAAGCCAAGTATCTGATGAGAGTTCAACAAACAGACACAAAAGTAGTATTAAAATTTTTTAAAGTTCTGGTAAAAACAAATTATTACAATACAAATCTACTCCATGCATCTACTGTTCTGTTACAGACAATTTTGCGTCAACGTTGGCCAAACATTTGTAGCGGTGGTTTAAAATCGGTAATTTTGATCAAAATTTCATACTTTTTGTTAGTTTAAAGCTTAAAATACAACTTATTCTACATGTACTTAACGAAAGTAAGACACTCCGGCCGTTAAATTGTTTTTTCGGGGATTATTTTTGCAACTTTTAAATATACATTGCGGCATTGTGACACGTGTTTACATTGGCTTTGTTTGAAGCGAACTAAATCAAATACAAACTCACTTTTCAAGTGAGCTTAAATTCACCGAGACGTTTTTATTGCGCCGACCCGATATCTATGTGAGTATTAGAGATCGTTGGCACTTAGATATATTATACTTCTGGACCAGTCTCTGGACTACGTAATGTATTATTTATAGCATAGTAGTAGCTAGTAGTATATAAATAGATCAGATACTCATATAGAGCAACAAGACCCTCCTCTCTCTATAGATTATAACTAAATATAAATGTCGGTAGATGGTGGCGGTTCAAGTCAAGACCATTCGTCGTAGTATTTTAGGGGGGAAGGCTAACGTTCAGCAGTGAAATGGGCTTCTACAGGCCGATGATGAATTGGAGGGACGGGCGAGACGATACGTAGCGTGTTTTTTTTAAGCGTTTTAAAGTGTAGGGGCACAGTTTGCTGGTGTTGCAAATTGGCCCGCTACCCACTAACGTGTTTTATTTATTTAACAAGTAGGTAACCACAGTTTTACAATCCAATGTTGACTCTTCCCGCCTTTTTAAGAGAAGTCTCCTTTTATTTTCTAGTATTTTTTTTTAGTTAATTCTTGTCATTTTTAAAGCAAAAGTGCAGTGAAATGCAGAAGTGTAATTGCGTGGCTTTTCAAAGGAGTGGAAATCCGACCAAAGTTTTGGTAAAACTGCCAACGCTTTACTAGAACAGTTATTTACTAGACTCTTGGAAAGAGTGTAACGTTGCAAATTATTCTAAACATACTTGAAACTGACGAATGCACAAGCCATACAAAGGCAGAGCCCGAAGTCCTAGTATTCCAGCAACGGTACGATGACCCATCAAATCAATTACGTCATCGTACGTGAATAACGTAGTAAATAACATGCCTACACTATGCGTGGTTCGAGACACATTTAGGCGGTTTTTTTCTTGTATTTTATTAGATAGTAAAATATTCACTAGCAACGCTGTCAACTGAGCTGTTGGATTCACTTACGGCCCGTATTCTAAAACAAAACTCGAACTAAATCGAGACTCAAGCATAGATTTTTTGACAGATTTCAATGAAAAACTGTCATTAAATCTAAGTTTGAGTCTCAGAATAATGACAAGCACGTTTTAGTCTCGATTCACGCTTGAGCATTGCCCTAATAATATAAAGAAAGAAAGAAAAACAGTTTATATGATCTAACAAAAAACACACAACACTAAAATATCAAACATATTAACTAACGACAAAATGTGTGTGCCAGTTGCAAACCACAAAAGGGTCCCCAACTCAGCATTTGCTAGGCCGCCTAAACACCCTAGCGCTGATCTTCCTTTGGAGCCCAGAGTGAACCACGGAAATCCGCTCAATATAATAATAATAAGGACCTTAGACATCAAAAACGAATAAAATAAAACACAAAAAATTACTAAACTGAGTATATTTCCAATTTAAACTATTTATTACTAAGTATACTAAATAGTAAGTACATACATTATGATATATAATATTTTTGTAGTTTGTTCAACATCAATTGGATTTCAGTTAGAAGATAAAAACCATTCAGTTTGTGACTGAACATCATAATGGTGTTGTTAGTAGTAGAACTTCTTGTGAAAGAGTTCGTCCGGGGAAGTACTACCACCGTCCCTATTTCTGTTGCCAAGCAGTAGTGCTCGCATTGCTGTTTCGGTTTGAAAGGTACGGGTGCCAGTGAAATTACAGGTACAAGAGACTTTTCATCTTTATGTCTCAGGGTCGGCAGCGCGCGTGTGATGCCTCTGGTGTTGCAGGCATCCATAGGCTACGGTAACTGCTTTCTATCAGGTAGGCCGTATGCTTGTTTGCTTGCCAAGTAGTATAAAAAAAAACATCAGCCAATAGTCGTCCACTGCTAAACATAGGCCTCCCGCATAGAATGCCACGACAAACGCTTGACTGTTGACAGGTCAAGAAAAAGTGACAGGTCAAAATGTATTGACCATAACACCCAACAGTCACAAACAGTCCTGTGGATGATTCTCGTAAAAATCATGTACACGTGATGACGTCAAATCTCGAATGATAACCATAATTTTGTCGCGTCATTTGAGGTGACGTCATCACGTAAACGAGATTTATTCGAGAATACGGGAACTGATCCCACACTAAAGTTTCCTGTGTCGTATACTCCTGAATGTTCCGACCTCCATGGCGTGGCGAGTAGCCGGCTGAGACGCACAAGAGGTGCGGGTTCGATTCCCGTTGCGAGACAAATGTTTGCATGATCTGCAAATATTTGTTCAGAGTCTGGGGTGTTGTGGTACCATGGTACTCGTAGTTCCTGATACCCACGACACAGGGAATCCTACTGTGGGATCTAGGACTATGTATGCGAGTGTTGGGTGTTATGTTATGTTGGCTATGTCAAAAAGGTACATATAGAACGCGACAGGCCATTTCGAAAAAAAAACCTTTCTTATATACTATAACAATTAAAAAAATATTTAATACTCATCATTATCATCATCTCCAGCCGGTAGAAGTCCACTGGTGGACATAGGCCTCCAAAGAATGGCAAGCAGAGCGATCTTGAGCCGCCTCCATCCACCTACCGCGACCGTTACAATGTGATCGGTCCATCGAGGGGGAAACCGTCCTACTTTGTGTTTTACGGTTTGAATATTTACTAATAAGATCTGTAATCTCTTTTTATGAGCGTCACTTATCCACGCGAGAGGTTCCTCAGGGTGATGCCATTGCTTATAAATACACAAAATTATAGCATCCTTGTTGGGCAATTTTAGTTAATATAAGATTTGTGAAAGAAATCGTTACCCGAATGGAAGCAATGGCGGCAATGAGCTCACCACTGGTCACGTCTTTATTCCTACGGTGCGACTCACGGTGAAAAGAACCATTGACGACCTACCCTCCCAATTACAGTAGCCAGTGGCAATGGAGAACGCAACAATGGGTATCATTTTGGTAGCCTTGGCGCTGTTAAAATCTTTTCAAACGAAAGGAGGAATATTATGGTCAAGAAGTTTCCCCTATTCAAGTTTCATAAGATTTAGATAGTTTAAAATTTATTTATTATTTATTTATTTATTAAAAAACTATTATAACACCTTAACAGAGTAGGACCTAAAGCGATGTTATATGCACATGATTATATAAAATAAAAACAAAGAACCAAGCTTAAAAATAAGTAGGCACCTACTGGGGAATACCTATAATATTACTAATAGGTACTACTACTATTCAACTTTCTCCAAAACAAGCTGCGCTATCTCCATGAGTTTCGGCAGGCTGGGATGAAAAATGTCAACATTGTTCTCCGAAAGAACATTAACTAAACGGATGGCGTGTGACATTGGGGCAAATTTGAGTAAGTTTGTTCTAAATATTGGCTGGCAAAGCAAGGCGGGGAGCCGCGCGCGCTCGAAAAAATGAAAATGATCCCCATTGTTGCGTACCCCATTGCCATTTGTAATTGGGGGGGCTGGCTACCCCTTCAAGGGAAAAGGTGTGTTTCTATGTATGTATGTATAGCCTCTAATTTTAATTTTAGTATCTAAAATTAATGGTGTGTAATGTTCTAGTAATTTCTAAGATTTACATGCCGAGGCAGAGTCGGATCTAAAAAAGCTTCAAAAGCTTTTCTTTTCTAAAACTATTTTTGATAAAACTTTTAAAAAATTGGAAAGTATTTTTTGGAAGAACACTAGTTTCTATAAAATTGGAAAATTTGTATTCAAATTAATTATTTGATGAATTAAATATCACACATTTTCTGATACGTTAACGTAAAACATTTAAGTATGTACTTAAAAGTATTTTGTTATACTTAAATGCATGGTATAATATTCTACGCCAGGTATGCTCTTCCGAGACCCGATGGTCACGTGGGCAAACACCAGCCTACGTCATCGCTAATGAGAATTGGAGACAGCTTGTTTCTTTGCTACCTGAGTTTAAACCAGGACTACCAGTCTAGGCTTAAATATCGACCTTTGGTATATACGACTGTAATACAAAAGCAGATGGTTTGTTTTCCAGAAGCAACTTTCGACTGGTTTTTCTAAAACCAGGCAGCCCCTTAGTTTAGCAATGGTCTACAAATTGACAGTTGATTGCTTGTTGGAGGTAAGAATTTTGACATCTCTATTGTGATGTGACACAATCCGTCAGTTAGATACTTTGAAAATTTGTGTAGTAGCGCGAGAATTGATTTCGAAAAACAAACCATCTGCTTTCGTATTAAAATTTACATTCAATCTTTAACTTAATAGTTTAATTTGATAAGACAATCAAAATGACAATTTAAATATTTTTTTAACATAAAATATTTCCGTAATTCCCTAATTGTTACAATAAAGTGGCAACTGGATAGTGACGTAAGCTGGTGTTATTCTCGGAGTAGCAGTGTTTCCTTTGATCATACTTAAATGGAAGTTTATTCGGTTGTGATGTAAGAGACAATTTAATGACTAACTTAAATAATATGTAATGTATTTAAAATAAAAAGTATCTTAAATTATACTGTAAAATATAAAATGATCTACACAACACATGTAATAAAATAAATTACTAGAAATTAAATAAAAATCACATTGCTTAATCACATAGACAACAACATAAAAATATGATCTAACTTTAAAATAAACTAAAGTGATGTAAGTACAGATACTGTTGATTGACACACAAAGCACTTATGCTCACTTTCACCAACTACTTATAGGCCACTTAACGCTTACGAGACACTTAACGAATGTCACATTTGACAGCTTTTCAAAAAACTGGACGATAAGTGTCCTGTAAAATACAAATTGAGATACGAGTTCGTGTGACTTCGAGTGTGGTCGCGGTCGGTGCCCATGAGAAAGGACCTCTAAATGGTCAACGAAACGTCAGCAGGAAAATAGTAAAGTACGTGGTGTAAAGTCGTAATTGTTCTTAAATAAGAATTGGTTAACTTTCACCAACCACTTATAGGCCACTTAACGTTTACCACACTTTCAACGAATGGCAAATTTTTCAATTAGTTTAAGCATGTAAATTTTATAATATTCATGTTTAATTTCATACACGTTAAGTATAAATACCGTTAAATAAAATTGGTTGGTGTAAGGGAGAATGCTGCCCATTTTTACCACCTAATTCTTATTTTATAAGACACTTTACGCATGTCATGTTAAATATAAGCGTTAGGTGGTCCATAAGTGGTTGGTGAAAGTGAGCATTAGTGTCTCATAGATCAACATTGGCCAGTCCACAATTTATTTTTTGTTAGTTTTAAACTTTTAAAACACCTTGTGGTAATCCAATTTCCAAAAAATAATGAGTAGAAAAGTCTTCTACATTAATAGATTTTGACAGTTTTTTGTATTATGTATAACCAAATAACAGGAAAAATAAAGAGAATGCATTAAACTCTCTAGCGTTGAGTCTGTGCGGAAAGAGAATAGGTGTGGCAAAAAACGGAACTAAAAGTAGATAGATTCGGTTTACAACCAACAAATATCAAGGTCTTATATTATAACGACGAGACAGTGTTGTGAGCAATACAAAATCTGTAATTGATCACTGCCATGTCCTCATATCCCACGCCTATTTCACAAAATATATAGGTACAGAAGGCGAGCTCAGTACAACAAACAATAACAGGCGCACGCACACATAGACGCGTACCCACGACGATCTTGGTAGAACTCAGTTGACGCTTCGACAGAGTTCTACCGAGATCGTCGTGGATCGCTTGTTGCACTAAGCTGGCCTTCTGTACCTATATATTTTGTGCCTGTTCTCTTTCCGTACAGTTACTAAAGTCAAATCTTTTGATGTCCGCTCAGCGGGCCGTAACTGCGGCGCTAATTCGGTGGCCGAGCGGTTGGGCCTCGGCGCTTTGTCGCCTATGATGGAACTTGCTTGAATCAACCTTTACAAGTATGTCAATCTTAATGAAGATGACTTATACACTTGAGATACATTTAATTCTGTGAGCCAGTCTCCTTTATAGTTATACTTCACGGACGCACGTAACCACCATTGGACCAGGGGATGCGGAAAGCAATTAGTCAAGTAACAAAATAATTCAAAATGGCGGCCAATTTTTCAACCGTGTTTTCTGATTACTTACTTTAGATATCGTTTTTGAAAGCTAGATAGTCATTTTTTTTTGTTGGAAAATTTATCATTTTCATATGTACATATTTTGTAACAACATGTAAATTTTCGGTCTTGGCTTTAAAATGCAACTTGTGATAGATTCAGCTTCCTGATCTATGCTTCTCAGTAATTTTTAAAAGTTTCACTGAAACAGGACGTTTTAAAGGTTTTTTGGGAACTGTTAAGATAATAATCATATTAATCATGTAATACAAAGTAAAACGTAACTAATTGGCTAGACTAATGACATTTAAAGGTCTCAGAAAGTCGGTGGATGGAGGCGGCTCAAGACCGTTCATTTTGTCATGTGATGGGGAGGCCTATGTCATATGAATAACTAGTTTATTTATTCTATAACATACATAACATAACACCCAACAGTAACATACATATATATGCCAATGCCTATGTCCAGCAGAATATGACTTCTACAGGCTGATAATGATAATGAATTAAAAGCATAAATACCAGGGAGCTGAATCTATCAAGCACAAGTTATTTTTAAAGCTACGACAAACTACGTTGCTAGCATACTTCTTCGTTTGTACAGAAATAGTGGTTCACGGTGGGTCCGTGAAGTCTTAAGTAACGTTTTGTGGTAAGGAAATTAATTTCCTACTGGCCTTATGTACCTACATTCAATATCTTAGTACCTATATAAGCAACACACATGTCCTGACGTCCGGGATGTGAACCTGCGACCCTCACTGCGATTTCTTGGAGTCGCACGCAAACACGAACGAATACTCGGGCTTCTTCTGAGTGAAGGATATGAATTCATCTGGAAGAAATATAAATTATGTTTATCATCATCATCATCATCATCAGCCTGTAGAAGTCCACTGCTGGACAAAGAAAGGCCTATCCCCTAGAATGCCACGACCAACGGTCTTGAGCCGCCTCCATCCATGTTTATAATCCACTTTAAAATAAACTCAGATAAGATAAGTTTATTTGCCAGAACATTGTAAATACAATAAGGTCTTAAACTAGAAAAAGTCCAATATGTTCTACCTTATAACTAGGCATGCAAATTTGGGTAATATGATTAATATAAAAAAAATAAAATTAGAATAATAATTGAGATTTAAACAATGAACTAAGTAAAATAAAAATGTCAATAATTTGGTTAATCAATAAAAATTATAATTGAAAATCCCTGTATTGTAAGAATTGATTTAAAGAGTAATAGCATCTACCCATCAGTCATTTTTTTATTTAATATTAAATCAATTTATAAATAAATCAAATAAATAGTCGAAACTAGCTAGTGATAGTCGGCCAGCACGGGGCGGTTCGTAAAGTAATACTTACCATAGGTAAGATATCCTTTCTCGTCTAGGTCTGCCTGCTGGAATGTGTTCTGTGCCTCCTCACGGCACATGGCGAGACAGCGGGTCGCCACCTCTTCAAAACTAGCTAGCGATAATCTACCAGTCCGAGGCGGATCGTAAAGCTGGAACACAGATAGGGGAATTCCCATTAAACGACCCATCAAAAAGGTTGTATGGCTAAAATGTTAATATAACAAAATACGTTTTTTTTTATAAAATGTAACTATATTTGATATTATTAAACTCTATTTTCACCAACTAATTCATATTTTTTTACTGTACACAGAAAATATTTAGTTATTAGTTTATAAGTAGAATTAATTAGCGAAAAATAAAGTTTAATTTAACAAACAAATAAACCTACCAATTTGACATGACATGTGTTAAGTAAGTTAAACACTTAACACATGTCAAATTGATAGGTTTCTTTGAGAAACTGTCAAATTAGACATTCGTTTAGTGCCTCGCATCCTCGTGAGCGTTAAGTGGCCTATAAGTGGTTGGTGAAAGTGAGCCTTTTTTAGAAGTACCGTCTTAGAAAATTCAAGAGTTGCTAAATATTCTGTGGTACCGTATAAGACGTTTTCCAGTTTGGAAATAACAGTTGGCTAACTTATCATCAATTATCGCTGATTTTCAAGGCACGACAAATTACGCTGATTATTTTCTTTGTCAGCTTGTTTAAGTCCACTGCTGGACAAAGCCTCCTCCATAGAATGCTATGGGGGGGAATCGTCATAATCACCCCGCTTGGCTGGCAGTCCATCCCCTGGTGTAACCCCTTAGTCGACTTTTATGACAGCCACGGGAGGAGACGGAGTAGTCTAGATAATTTACCTTAAAAGCATAGGAGAGGAGTTGTGATAGAGGAGCATGTTGCAGCGAGAGGAAAGCGGCACATAGTAAATAGTCCGGGAAGAATGCCAGCCCGCTTGATCTCTGAAACATGATGGGTGTTATTATAAAAAAATCCCTTAGTCTGGGTTTAAACCAGGACTACCAGTCTAGGCTTAAATATCGACCTGGGTATATACGACTGTAATACAAAAGCAAATGGTTTGTTTTCCAGAAGCAACTTTCGAGCTAGATATGCCAAAAATGACATAAGCTTGGACTATCTTTGGTTTATCTAAAACCAGGCAGCCCCCTAGTTTAGCAATGGTCTATAAATTGACAGTTGCTTGCTTGTTGTCTTTCCTCTCCGCCCGGACCTCGGCAACGAGTTGACGTGTTCACTACCACCTAACACTTTTTTTTTTGTAATATTTAAATAAATTTGATCAAAATAAACCCTGCAAAATAATCGGAGTTCATAAAGTGCAAGGAGTTAGCGCTGTTACACCGTCCCGAAGCCACAGAAGAAACAATAGTACGCTGCGTGTCGTCAGCTGGGCGTAAACTGGATCCTGCTTGCGCGTGAGTCACAAAACACGCTACGCACACTAACGCTCTCCGTGCGCTAGCCGACTTCTTTTGTTTATGTCCGCCTGGTACTCGAAACTCAGGACACTGTCGCGTTGGACAACTAATGATCTAGCTATCAAAGACCAAATTGCTCTTTTATATTTGGCAGGAACATTTTGATTTTTTTTTTTCCTCTTACAATTTCACTGAGTGCATTGGACCTAAAAATGAGTTTTTTACGGACTCCGGAAAAGGCTGGGTCAGACTCAGACCTGTATAAAAAAGATGAAAAGACCGTAGCGTCCTCCCAAATGACTAGAAAGAGACGCAAAGCATTATCTCCCGCTGAAATTACGATCGAAGATCATTTATCGCTTCTTGAGGAGAAACTCATCAAAATGTTCTCTGATCTACAAGAAAACTTCTATGCAAAATTTAAAAAAATGGAAACCAGACTTTCTGACATCCAGAAAACCACTGGGGACATTGAAAAATCGATGGAGTTTCTTACCGATAGATTTGAGGAGATAGTTCTGAAGGTTGAATCTCTCGAAAAAACAGTAAACGAGAAGCAGGCGCAAATTGACTACCTTGAAGATAAAATGGAAGATTTGCAACGCAATGTCCGGAGCTCGAGTCTGGAAATAAGAAACGTTCCTAACTCTCCAAATGAGACAAAGGAAGTGCTCTCAAACTATATTATTGAGATGAGCACCAAAGTTGGCGTCACTGTAGCAACGAATGAAATTAAGGATGTCTTCAGGATTCCTGGAAAAGCTGACACAAATAAGCCTATAATTGCAGAGTTTACTACGACTCTACAAAAAAACAATATAATTAAAGCAGTTAAAAGCTTTAATATTGTCAATAAGTCCAGCAAACTAAATGCATTTCACCTGGGCCTTCGGACTCACAGCTCTCCAGTCTTCGTTGTAGAGCACCTGACAAGCAAGGCGAACCGTCTGCACTACCTTGCGAGGGAACTATTGAGGGCTGGACAGTTCAAGTACTGTTGGACTTCGAACGGGAAAGTCTTCCTTAGAAAGGTCGATGGCTCTCCCATTATATTGGTCAAGAGTGAGGATCAACTGGCTGCACTAAAGCCTTTAAACTTAATATGATATTAGGAAATATTTTATTGATTTATTTGATCTATTTGATTTGCATGAGTCTTTTTAGGGCTTGTTATATTCATGAAGTTTTTAGTATCAATTATGTAATTACTTATAATTTGCTTATTCTTAATTTTATTTTTTACAATTTCATTATTTACAATTGTTGTGTCAGCAAGTTTACTCTAAATAACTTTCATAATCCTAGCCAATACGTAAATTATTACTATACTCACAAAGAGACCGTAACTCTATCTATACAAACCCCTCAAGTCATCGTAACTTTATTAATTACCAGCGCATTTACAATGAATGAAACTGTGAGACCAGTAGATTATATTTATTATACTTTTTACATGAACTTGGAGACCTGTCAACCATTTAAGCATAATGCAAGTTATGACTTTGTTCCCATTTCAAACTCTATCAATGGATAACGAAATCTTTCAACAAGTAGACGATTTGAAAATTGCGACTTCTTTTGAATGTTCACCTCATGAATGCATTGAAATAATCGGGAACCAAAATAATCATCTAAAAGTAATCACACAAAATATAAGAAGTATTTATAAAAATCTCGACACTTTTGTTGTTCTGTTATCAACCCTGAAGTCAATTGAATGTGATATAATAATTCTAACTGAATGTCATTTGTCAAAAGACAAGCCCCTTCCATCACTTCCAAATTATAACTCATATTCCTCTTCGACCTTTTCCAATAAAAATGATGGATTGGTTATTTATACTAAACCCAATTTGTCCGTTGTGATTTCTGAACCTTCCTTCGATGAAGCAACATGTCTCATAGTTAAGATTGCTGAACATACAGCAATCGTCGCTGTGTACCGGTCCCCGTCATATCGAAATAGCAATAAATTCATGAACTCTTTAGAATCTACTCTCAATTCACTCAGTGGATTCAGGCACGGAGTCATTGTAGGCGACATTAACATAGACATTAAAGATAATAACATAGACCCCATGAGTAATGATTACTTAGATTTAACTTCTGAGTATGGGTATCTTCCTGCAAATGTGTTTCCGACTCGCTATGGAAATTGTTTGGATCATGTCTTAGTTAGAACTAAAAATTCTGCATTTTCTTTTGTCCTACAGACTGCAGTCACAGACCATTTACCCGTACTATTGTGCCTCTCTGTAAATGCTGGATATAATAACCGCCAAAAATTGTCCCACACAAGAATTAATTATGATATTGTTATAAGCTCTTTATTAAAAAATTCCTCGTTACGAGCCATTTTTGGAATGTGCGATGCTAATTATGCTACTAACACACTTTTGGACGCCCTTATGATGGCCATAAGCTTAGGTACCATACAGAGATCACTTCCTTGTAGACAACGCATTTCTAAGCCATGGATTACGCCGGGTTTATTGAGGTGCATTCGTCATCGGGATAACATGCATACTAAAGTTAAAAAATGCCCAAATAACCTTGTCTTAGGCAAAAGCTACCGTAGGTATAGAAATTTCTGCAACGGTTTACTTAAAAAACTCAAAATTGCACATGAACGGTCTGAGCTTGAAAAAGCAGCAGGAAACCCTAAAAAAACGTGGAAAGTAATAAAACAAATTACCAATTTTGTACAAAACAAGTCGCCACCATCTGAACTATTACTATCTGAGCCTAATCCACAACAAGCAATTAACAATATTAATTCTTACTTTTCTAGTATTGGTAAAACCCTGGCAGAAAAATTCTCAAGCAAAGTGGTCACTACTAATATTTCGTGTGACATAAAAACTCAAACTCATATTAGATCGTTTGTTTTGCTGGACGTAGACCGAGAAGAAGTTGAACGCACTATCTTAAGCCTAAAAAACGATAGTGCTACTGGTTGGGATGGGGTCTCTTCCAGATTACTGAAATCTGCGAAAGATGCCATTGTACCACCGCTTACGCACATTATAAATCTTTGCTTTGTAACAGGTATATTTCCTGAGGCCTTGAAAAAATCTATCATTCACCCCGTTCATAAGGGTGGGTCTAGAGGCAGTGTCAACAACTATCGGCCCATCTCGATTCTTCCTGCACTTTCCAAAGTTGTCGAAAAGTTACTCAACATAAGGCTTGTAAAATACCTTGAAAATGAACATTTACTTTCCGACTCTCAATACGGCTTTAGGGCAAATAAATCCACTGAAATGGTTGTTTCAAGTCTAACAGATTTTGTTGTTGGCAAATTGGATAATCACAAGAAATGTATTGCTCTGTTTCTGGACATGGCAAAAGCCTTTGACACTGTATCTATTCCCATCCTCTTGAATAAATTGGAGAACATTGGAATAAGAGGAACCCCTTTACAGCTATTCCGAAGCTATCTGTCTGGCAGAACGCAACGTGTTTCGATTGACAAATGGGTTAGCGATGATGAAATGGTCTCCTACGGCGTTCCACAAGGCAGCATCTTGGGTCCAAGTCTTTTCCTAATATTTATCAACGAACTGTGTCTGTACATTCCCCCTAACGGCCAAATCTTCACCTTCGCTGATGACACAGCTCTTGTTTTTGAGGGAGATACTTGGGAGAAAGCACGCTGCTATGCTGAGCAGGGCCTTCACAATGTAATCTCCTGGCTGGGTAAAAACCTCTTAACCCTTAACTTTGGGAAAACTAAATTTATCACTTTTTCCATCCTTAAACATAACTCACCCTCACTTAAGATACAGGCCCACACTTGCGATTGCTCCACTAACACCACTATATGCGATTGCCTGCATTTGGAACAAGTGTCTGTTATTAAATATCTTGGAGTCCATCTTGACAGTCAATTAAATTGGGCACCCCATATAGAGTCCGTTACGTCACGTACCCGGAAACTTATATGGATTTTTAAAAATCTAAGACACGTCGCTGACTTTCGCTTATTAAAAACAGTGTATTATGCCCTCGGGCAATCAGTTATAAGCTACTGTGTCTCGGTGTGGGGAGGAGCGTGTAAGACACATCTAATAAAAGCTGAAAGAGCGCAACGGTCAGTGTTAAAAGTCATGACATTCAAGCCTTTTCGCTACTGCACCACCACCCTTTACAGGGAATGCAAACTTTTATCGGTCCGTAAACTTTTCATTCTCCAGTCCATCGTTCTTTACCAGAAAACACTTAATTTCGACCGTGCTCTGGGCACTTCAGCACGATCTTTCAAAGGCAGTATCATAAAATGTAATACAACTTTTGCACGTCGTCAAGGCTATTATATGAAACCTTATATTTACAAAAAAATAAATAAAACTTTGAATTTCTATCCATTATCACTCTATAGATGTAAACGAACTGTAATGGATTGGCTTTTGGAACAGGACTATAGCTCTACTGAAAGTATATTGATTGCTTTGGTCTAGTAGAATATATATTACAATTTAATTTGTTTTAATTTTATTTTATGTCTCTTAATTTAATTTATGTTATAATTCATTCCATTCTCATTTGTTTTTTAAAATTGTGAATATTATATATTCATATATTCCTTCACATTTTATGTTATGGATGATTTTAATGTATATCTTTTTAATTTAAGTTATTCTATTTTTATTCAGGATTAATCTCAATATATATATATATACATATATTTTATTGTATTTACATTGTATGTACACATTTTCTAATGCGGCGGAGAGCATTGGTATGCCATAACACAGGTAATCCTAGTTTGGGTACCAATGCTGTCAAACTATGAAAATCTTTCAATGTAATAATTTTAATGTAATTTCATGTTTGTACTGTAATTTGTAATGTTTGTTGTTCTCAATAAATTTTCATTTCATTTTCATTTTGTTAGAGGTAAGAATTTGGACATCTCAATTTTGATGTGACACAATCCGTCAGTTTGATACTTTGGAAATTTGCGAAGTAGCGCGAGAATTGATTTCGGAAAACAAACCATCTGCTTTCGTATTTAAAGTCGCATATGCCTAATGTCGATATTTAATCCTAGACTAGTACGCCTGGACTAAATTCAGATTTAGTCCATGTTCTGTAATAAGGCCGTAAAAGTACAGTTTATGTCAACACACATACAACAACAGACATATACATAGTCCTAGATCCAACACTAGGATTCCCTTTGCCGTGGTATCAGGAGCTACGAGTACCATGGTACCACAACACCCAGACCAAACCTGCTCCCAATCACAGTAGCAAATGGGAATGGGGACGCAACAATGCAGATAATTTTGGCAGCCTTAGTGCTATCTAAATGTTTTGAAACTTGAATAGGGGAAACATCTTGACCTACATATTCGTAGTAGAACTTCTTGTGAAAGAGTTCGTCCGGGGAAGTATTTATTTATTTATTAATTTATTGCGAAAATGGGTACAAATATAGATGTCAAATTAGAGTAAATCCGCCATAATCCGCTTCACAGCATGCAATAATTGATACACAATAGAATTCAAATAATCAAAACAAAACAAAATCAAGTCAATAAAATAATAGTTAGTTCAGAGGTCTACTTAATCAAACCAACGAGCACAGTCAATAATTATACACCCTCATAACAATAATGCGACACAATATTAAAATGTCATTGAATTAATAATATTAAATGGAATCATGTCATATAAAAAAAAAATAAAGAAAGAGAAATGTAAAAAAAAAACATTAGTTGCAAAAAAGAGAATAACATTATTAGTTAATTATGTTCCAACTTTTCGTTCAAATAGTCATCAACACAATAAAACACTTTTCCAAGAAGCAACCTTTTCACTTTAGATTTAAAGATGTTATGTGAGGTGGTCTCAAGTACTACCACCGTACCCATTTCTGCCGCCAAGCAGTAGTGTTCGCATTGCTGTGTTTCGGTTTGAAGGGTACGGGTGCCGGTGAAATTACAGGCACATGAGACTTTTCATCTTTACGTCTCAGGGTCGGTAGCGCGCGTGTGATGCCTCTGGTGTTACAGGCGTTCATAGGCTACGGTAACTGCTTTCTATCAGGTAGGCCGTATGCTTGTTTGCTTGCCAAGTAGCATAAAATATATATATATATATATTCTTCCTTTCAAGTTTCAAAAGATTTGAACAGCGCAAAATAATCACCATTATTGCGTTCCCCATTACCATTTGCTACTGAACAAATATTTGCAGATCACCAATCGAGTAGCCGGCTGAGAGGTTGCGGGTTCGATTCCCGCTGAGGGACAAATGATTGTATGATCTGCAAATATTTGTTACGGCTCTAGGTGTTATGGTACATGTCATGACTACGTATATGTGACTACTAAGTGTTATAAAGAAAAAAAAATTGTAAACACGATTTTCACCGTGGGCATTCTATGGAAGTCTATGTCCAGCGGTGGACTTCTATGAGTGGATGATGACATAACATAACACCCAACAGTCAGTGGGTATCAGGAACTACGAGCACCATGGTACCATAACACCCAGACCTGGAACAAATATTTGACAGATCATACAAACATTTGTCCCGCAGCGGGAATCAAACCCACAACCACTCGCATCGCAGCCAGCTTCTCGCCCGCTACGCCACAGAGGTCGTCTTAAGGGGAGGAAGATGATAAAAGCTTGTATAGAGTCAAACCTGTAAGAATATGTCAAAAAGCCTCAAAGCGCGTGTGTCGGCTGCCACTCCAAGCCGCGCGCAGAACTCCGCAGAGGAAACCCATCTGGAACAACTTTCCACCCCTGACGCAGCTATATGGACATCCAGCTGAGATCTCTCTAGTCTGGAAACAAAACAGAAAACGAATCAACACCCTAGTACTGCTGTGTTGCCCAGCCTAAGAAAAGACCCCTCTGTCTCCATCCGTGGATGTTAAAAGCCGACTAATGTCAGGGTATACTGCGAATATCCAGCCCCATAACACGTCTAAACAGGGTTATTCCTGAAATCCCCTTTAGACATCCCCTTTGAAGCTGCAATTTCAAAATAAAGGGTATTTCGGGAATAAAATAAAATATTTAATAAAATTCCCGAAATTATTTTTATTGTCCAAACAGTTAGATCGTCGAACTGTTGGTAGTTAGGTGACAGTTTGGAATAAAGGTTTATTAAGTTTGTAAGCAAAATATCATCTCGAATGTCAAATCTCGCTTAATCTTTTAGTAAAATGGATTTCAGAAATAACCCTTAGACGGGTTCCCGATAACACGTCAAGAAAGTATGCACGCATCCATAAACCAGTGCTTGAGAAACCTTGAACACGATGGGTTGGTTTTCGCAGTTTATTTATTTATTTTAAACATTCACACAAATCAATAGTGCTTGGAGGACTTAATGCTAATAGCATTATCTATTTATTTTTATTATATATTACTAGCTTATAGGTTTACGCCAAAAGATAGGTAAATTCATCCATTAGGGTTGCTGCCTCTCCCCCGCCGCCCCCGCCGCCTGCCCCAATGTCCAGTCGGGCTGAACGTGCGGAGCGGCGGAGCCAAGCTAGTTCTCGTCGCACGACCTTTGAGCGTGGTCGCGGTCGGTGCTCATGAGGAAGGACCTCAAAATGATCAAAAAAAACGTCAGCAGGAGAATAGTAAAGTACGTGGTGTATAGTCTTAATTTTTCTAAAATAAATTCATCCACTTGAATAGTATGGATCTATAGACGACTTCCATAGCGATTAAACAGGACCGAGAAAAGTTGAAGGAAACGAGGAGACCATTGCCCAGCACTGGAAAAGTTTTGGCTAAAAAAACATACGAAATTCTTACCCAAGCGACGCTCTGATCTCCTGCACCTCTCTCACAGAAGCAGCCGCAGGAATACCTAGATGCTTCGCTCGAGCGATCAGTCGACAGTCGTCGTATGTATAGTCGAGCACTGGCACTCCAAGGGCCCTGGAACATCGCGAATATTAAAGTTACTAATCAGGAAGCAGTTTGAAGCAGGAAGCAGGTTTGCCGTGGTGCTAAGAATATACCGCTCCTTCTCTTCACGTGGATGTAGTAAAAACCTTACTAACGGATTACACCAGGGGATGGGCAGCAGCATCTACCTGAGTACTTAAGACCAGCGCTGGGTTGCCTACGCGGCTTAGCAAATGCTGAGTTGGGAGTTGACACACATTTTGTCATTGTTATTTTGTTGTGTATTTTTTTTTAGTTTTGTAGTTTTGTGTTTTTTTAAACCATAAATAAACTGTTTTTCTTTCTTTCTTTCTAACACCAAACTGCGATCACCAATCCCGCCTGCCAAGCGTGGTGATTATGGCAAATCGCCCCATTATATTCAATGGGAGAGGCTTCGTCTAGCAGTGGACGTAAACACGCTGGTGATGACTAAATAGGAAGCCCCAACATTTGATTAATTACATTCTCATACATTGTGTAGAAATCACTATTTCCTTATATCACTATGCTACACTATATCGGCTCGCTAACGCACACACCACGTCTGCCCTGCACGGCGGTTGACATTAGACTGCCTGTCCCGTCCCCGCCACGTGCCCGCGTGGTGTGTATGTTCGAGACGACAGACTTACTAATAAAATGATGTACATATATTTTATTCTATAGATGTAAACAATAATTATTATTTACCAGTACACTACACATTGTTTAATGGTTTAGGTCTAGATTAGCTTTTATAGTGAGTTCATACCATGCAAGGGACATCCACTACCACATCGTCATCATCACACTCTGCCAAAAGGTATAGTTATAAGAATAACTAAATAAAATAAATTAATAAATAAATACTGGACATTTCACACAACATTATCTAGCCCCAAGCTGAGCAGAGCTTGTGTTATGGGTACTAGATAACTGATATACTTAATACATTACACTTTGATTATCAAAGACGTTACATTACATAGATAGATATTTTTTTATTATACATAGAAAAATACCCAGAACACCTTGAACGAATCTGCAGATCGTACAAATATTTGTTCAGAGGCGGAAATCGAACCCGCAACCTCCTGCGTCGCAGGCGAACCTTCGCCCGCCGCGCCACAGAGGCCGTCAAAATAATGGTATAGTCATATAAGAATAACTAACGGTATCTTAAGAACAGCTCGTAACTCACTTTGCCATGACATCTCGAACGTTCCTCGCATATAGCTTAGGGTCTCGCTTCTCCTCTTCACTCGGATAGTAAACAGGAAGGAACTCAATCTCACACGAGCTGTGGACCTGTGTGAGCGTAAGCCATAGAAGTTTCAACCTGAAAACATAGATATAAATACGGAAACGGTATTTATTCGTTCTTGGCGTAGTGTGTCCTTAGAATAGATCCCTCCGTCTCCTCGACGATGTCGTAAAAACCGACTAAGGGATAACACCAGGGGGTAGGCAGCAACATCGAACTGAACACTTAGCACCAATACTGCGATCTCCAATCCGCCTGCCAAACGTTTTGAATATGGCAAATCCATTTCATTCTATGGGGTAGGCCTTGTCCAGCAGTAGATGTCTGATGGATGATAATGCATTAGGTGCCAACAGTCAAGACCACCTAGGACGCGTCCTACGTAGCATTACACTGCACCCGCAGAGACATAAAGCCAAAATCATCTGTTTCGCTCACGTACAATAATGGATATTTCACTCAAAACTATTGTGTTCTCAAACGGTCAATGAATTCATTACGAGAAAATCGGCATGTTGGCATGAACCAACAATTCGAAGACATTTGCATGGAATCGTTTCTCCACACTGTTTATTTCAATATAAAAGCTAAAGTCTCTATACCTCAACCTGTGAACCAGTGTATATTGTATAATTGTATATTTTTCTAAAAGTATGGTAGTCTTGCTGTCTCTTGTATCCGGCTTATGAATAGACCCTCCGTCTCCTCCCGTAAATGTAGTAAAAGATGACCACATGATGAGCAGAATCATTCACTTGAGTACCTAACATCGACACTGCGATCACCAATCCGTCTGCCAAGCGTGGTAATTCAGGCCAATCCACCATTTCATGGGGGAAGGCTTCTAGAGTTTGCTCAGCGAGATACCCGTCGTGGGATTGGAGGGCGCTGCTGTACTTAATTACACTTTTTTTTAGCGGACAATACAAGAGCGCGTCTGTTCCGTTTTGATCCTATTAAAACTGTTACTATTTCTTTAGTTTATTGATTAAAAATGCCGACAGAAAGTAACCAGCTCCTATAGGTCGCGCAACGAGTTATGAGCGCTCGGCGAAAGTGGTGGGGTTGATTGCGCATGTGTACATGTGTGCACGTCTGTATCTAGGGAGCGTGAGACGCGAGTGCGGGGCGCGCGGTACGGAAGGCGACCAATACGCGCCGGCGCTGGCCACCTCTCCGTCGCTCTCTCTCCCCGCTAAACAGACCCAAAAAATTACTACTGCGCATTGAAGGTCAGCGCTCATAACTCGTTGCGCGACCATTAGGGTTGCAATATGTACATCACAACGTTAGTTCACAAATTGGCCACGACGGCTCTCTTGCTGAACAGACTCTACAAGCTGATAATGATGATGTAGTAATCTTACGCTCCAGGTCCTTCCCAAGTCCAGGTGACGGTGTCTTTCGCATTAGGGTATCTGATGGTGACAGGTTGCACAGGCACTCCTGGGTAGAAACCACCGGATTTGAAGGTGATGAGGCACGAGCGGTTGGTGCAAGTGCCTTCGGGGAAGATTAGTATCTGAAACATACAACAAACAAATCAAGCTAGCAGAAACGTTGGGAAACAAAGGTGAGAGTAGGCAGAAAACGTAGTGGAGGAAACCCTTGCACTCAATGGAGCTATGACATTGACTATGGTCGCAGGAAGTTCCTATGTTTATGACTGTTGGATGCTATGTTTTGGTCATGGTACTCGTAGTTCGTTGTGTTCGTACCCACACCACAGGGAATCCTAGTGTGGGATCAAGACTACGCATGTGACTGTTGGGTGTTAAGTATTTGTTATGTTTGTTATTATATGTTATGTCATGTTTTAATTAATTGATTCAAGCGTGACTTTGCGGAAATCCATTCTACAATATAAAATAGACGAACAAATATATAGTAACAATTCCGCTCCTCTCCAACGAAAACTCTGAAAGAATTCGACACGTGTTTCGCCTCTCAACGAAGCATCCTCAGGAAACAGTAGGCTCACTGCGTGCTAGAACGGAAAAGACACACTACTGCAAAAACTCCGCAGCCATGTTGCCTCTTCGAACGCCGAACAGAAAGACAGACTTTCTTTTGTTATTAAATGTTACCTTAATCAGGGTGCCCAAGAAAGGACGAATGACACGACGAAGCTGACTCTTACTGAGTCAATCCATCCACCGACTTCCTGCTACTTTTATAATGTCTTATGTCCATCGAGAGGAGGGTCTTCCTTTACTGTCCATAAAAAAACCTACTACATGGCTCCCTATACTACTTAACTCTACATATATACATATATCTTTTTTATTTCACTACAGTAGTGCTTTTAAAATAAGTTACATTGTTTAAAATGTCACCACAATAACATAAGAAAATAAAATTTAATATAAGAAAGACATCTCTTTTCGAAAATGGTGGAAAGAAAAATGATCCTTGTGATTCCAATTAATATAACTTTTCATTTAAAAAACCAACTTCCGCCATTTTATTCGACTAAATATCTGGATGACATGTTCATGGTGAAAAAACTGATTTAAAAAATTGATTTGTTGCTGAATATATAAAAATCGCTTTATGTATGCCTACAAAATTTGAGGAGTTCCCTCAATTCCTCATGGATTCGATCATCAGAACTGGATTTTGGAAAAAAATGGGACCATTCTGGAAGTATATCTATTCAAATAAAAAAATCCAAATCGGTTTATAAACGACGGAAATATGAGGTAACAAACATGAAAAAGAAAAATACAACCGAATTGAGAACCTCCTCCTTTTTGTGAAGTCGGTTGAAAATTAAACTAATCAAAAGATTAGTGGCTTTCTTGCAAAGGAGTAGTAAGTAGTTAGGTAGGTACTGCTACTGCAGTATTTAATTATACATCCAAAGTAATCAAACCACACAATTGGAAACCAACAAGTACATTCATCCGAAGAAACTATCATCATATAATCATAGCTTCTTTTGATGAATAGATTAGCCTTTAATTGCCCTTGCGTTTTTGTTTCGTAGTGATAGGTACAGACAGCAGCACAAATTGGTTACCACCGGTGTGTTTAGAATTGAACTACAAGCACGCAGATAGACAATTTTTTTTAAATTCATAAAATATAGCTTAGGCCTACTTGTGAAAAATAATTAATAAATAATAATGCTTTTCGTTTATATTTCAATCTATAAACATGAACGGGGGGTAAGATATTCGTGCTTTAGATAGTATCTAGGTCACGGGCGTAGCCAGGGTTTTATTTCGGGGGGGGTTCAAGAAAATAAAACAACAAAAATGTACAGGAAATGAAAAGAAAAACACATTCACCAAACTGTGTTTCTTCAAAAATTATCAGATATTGTCAACATTTTGAATATTTCGGGGGGGGGGTTTGGATTTGATACCCACGACACAGGGAATCCTAAGGCCAGGGCCACAGCATGCGTGCGACGGCGGGCACGAAATATCAAACAAATGAAACCGCCGTTTGCGTCCATAGTGTAGTGGCTAAGTCGGGCGCCTAGCGCGATTGTCATGAGCGAGTAGCGCGCGTTTATTTCAAACGTACCTATCCGCGCGTTATGGCCACACTACGGGCCTCGTAGGCATGCGTTTCAATGCGCGGGTGGCAGGGATATCAAACCAGTTTGGTCTTATCCGCGTCTAATAGCTCGCGCGTCACTGTGGCACGCTCCCGCCGGCGCCGTCGCGCCCGCAAACGCCCCCGTCCCCGCGCATTCACTGTGGACGCGCACTCCCGCAAGACACGAAACGGTTCACGCCCTATAAGCCAGGTATTATCTAAACAACTACTATACTACTAGTGGCATCAGTACTTTCTTGGTCACCTTGCTTTAGATCAGAGACCAGGCTGAGGTGCATTCAAAACGTGACTACGTCATTCAAGATCACAACACCCGTAACGAAGAGCTGATGTTCCAAAAATAAACGCGCAAAAATCAATGACCGTTGCACGATGCAATGTCAGGGTAACTCTGAAATAAACCAAACGCAATTGGCAATCTGTGTTGATGATACTCGAGCGAAGCGAGCTCTCAGTATTAACTCGAGAGGTCGGCTTTAACATAACATCCAACAGTCACATTCATAACCCTGACCCCACACTAGGATTCCATGCGTGTATGTGTGTGTGTGGGTATCAGGAATTACTAGTACCATGGTAGGTACTACAACACCTAGACCCGCAACAAATATTTGCAGATCATATGCAAACATTTGTTCTGCAGCGGGAATTGAACCCGCAACCTGTTGCTACTCAGCCAGCTACTCGCCCGCCGAGCTACGGAGGTTGTCTTTGTTCGATGATAACTTTCAAACCATTGATCCAATCGCCATGAAATTAGATTGCTGATATATACCAATACAATTGGCAAGCTATGCGTTGAGATAAACATCGCGAGGTATCATTTCGGGCGAATCACTATATAGTAACTGTTAATTGAGCTGTGATCATTCCACGAGCTCCAAAACGTATTGCTTTTACTTTCTGAAGAAATATTATTATTGTCATGATTTATTACCTTCATGGTAAGAACAAATTCTCCATTACATTGGATGTGGTAAATGTGGATCGGCATGGGCCGAAGTTATGCATAATGTCGCAGGACTTATTTGGTTAGTTCCTATTTTCATAGACAAATTAATATGGAATATTTTTTTAGGAAGAGCTTCGTTAGAGATGTCTCTAAGGTTTTACACCCATAAAAGTTAATGATTAAATGAAAAACTTATTTGCTTACTAAATCAGTCAAAGGCACGTTGAACCAACAATCGATTCCACTGTCAATTACGCTCTCAATTACGCTTATTACATAAAAAATCTACAACCCAATTCACCCAAATTTCTTATAGGACCTATAACTAGGATTAGGAACAACCTGCCGGCCTAGACAAACGATATTCGCTTTAAAGCGATTCTATTTCTACAGTCGTATTACAATACAATAGACCACGTGACATTTCGATAGCTTTATGTGAATCATACATAGTTGAACTTTTCTAATAGCGTCATCGCTAGTAGAATGTTACTTTGAACTACTATTACTACTAGGAACTGGTTAGGAGTCCCAGCTCCTAACCAGTTCCTCACCTTCCCTCTGAAAGTGAAGATTTCTACCTCTTCCATTGGTTTTCGCTCATCCATGTTCATAGTGAACTGGCAACAGTATCAATGACTGGCAAAAATCGGAGCAATTCATGGCACGTGTTGCTCTCCCCATAAATAGATAGACACATTTCTACTTCCGTGTTTTAGTTATCAAACATGTGTTTTTAAAATCACAATAAGAATATAATATAGCCTCTCAGGCTCTCAATACTATACAATATGCCTCTCAAGTTGCATGGTAATAGTGTCCTGCAAACGCAGATTTTTCCCGGCATAGCTCGCAGAACCAACAACAGCTGGTAAATAAGGACGACCACGAACCGGATCATTTTAAAACTGTCCAACTTGAAAGGCCCCAACGTGGAGGTGGCAAGATATTCATCGTTATATTCTACGGGGGAGGCCTATTGTCCAGCAGTAGACCATGTCCAGAGTGTCTCAGAGGGTGGCTGTTCTAGGTGGATGTTTGGTAATTCATTGTTAACGGCAGAGGTTACCGCTTAAAATATGGTGGGCAAAAAAAAAGTAGACACCTACCATATGATGATGGTCTGGTTCAGTATGTTAGAGACCGTTTAATAGAATCGACGACATTCAATTTTAAAATTGATTACCAGAATCACTGGACTCCACGACAAATCTCTCTATCATGGCTCTATCATGTTTTGGGCATAGAATTGGTGTCAGCGATAAGTTCCAAATTCAGGGTTTTCCAAATTATACGTTTTCCAATTTCTTTGTAATACGTAATTTTATTTGTCTTAATTATTAATTGTAAAATTCCTCCGAATTTTCTAACTTCTTCATTTTCTTAATTATAAATTGTACTAACTATTAAGTGTGTCACACACGTAGCAGATGCGGTAAGATATCTGTATCTGAGCGCGTATCTGTCCATAACGCTCTCTATACTAAACTCAAAGAGCAACACACACGTAGCAGATCACTTATATTTTACCGTCATGCATCTGTAGGCACCGACATATATCAAAAGATGGGCAGATTATATCTGTGTATACAAATTGAAATACAATACAGATGAAGGTTTCCACTTGAATGTATAATTTTCGTATACCGTACCTTCAGATTCGATAAGTTTTTATACGCATATAAAATATTACCGCGTCTGCTGCGTGTGTGATGTACTTTAATATTCCGAACAAGTACAGTTTGTTAGTCAAGTTTAAAAGTCGACGCTACCATCAATGCCGAGCAGAGTGCTCAAAATGCTTTTGCAGTTACCTGAGGCCAGTTTTCTTTGGAGGTTGCCCTCTCAATGATCTCCTTGATGGTGTTCTGCCGCGAGTTGGGGTCATCTCGCCACACGTACACTGGTTGCGTGTAGTTTATCAGCTCTGAAAAGTAACAAAAGAGTAGATTTAGAAAGGAGTTTGTTTATTTATTCGCATTCTCTATCAAGTAAAAATAATGTTGTAGAATTAAATATGGGATATTTCGATATTTGATACATTTGATATTTCAGTTTGTACGGCTAAAATAAACCAGTTTATAGACTTCACCAACATGTAAGCCAAACACTTCTAGGTATTTTTTGCCCTAGTTGCGAATACACACAGACTTACACAAAACCAACTAGGGCTAACAAAAATAATCGCATCGCAAGGTGAGACAAAAAACTTGCAATGTGTCTCACTCACTCAAAGGTGATCAAACATAAATCCGTCCCGTTTACTCTGCTGTTATTATTACGACTTCCATACCCTACATCTCCCTCTACGAACACATGTTATATCGGTAGATCTATGCAAAACTTGGCATGCTTCTCCACTCCAGTCTGCCAGTATGTCAGTCGTTTAAGAGGAGGTTGCACCCTTTAGCACGCGAACGAAGTTTGCTTCTAATTTGGCTATTATTTCATCAAAATCCATGAAATTTTGTACACATGGTCAGCACACTAATACCTAGACCCGTGGTGCGTTAGTTTCTTATAAAATTATATGATATAAATCATAAAATAAAAAAAATAATTTTTAAAAACTGACTCACCACTGTTCTGGATATTAGTGTACTGATCATGTGTACAAAATTTCATGGAGCTTAAATAAACAATAGCCAAAATAGAAGAAAACTTCGTTCGCTTACAAAAGGACGTAAGCGCCCCACCAGTAACCTTCTCTTAAAGTTTACTTTCAATCTTCATATGTGTGACAGAAGTATATCTTTAGAATATCTAAATCTCTACTACTCGAGTGAACCCGCAGGCGTATACTATAGTAACATAATAAAATAAAAGCACACAAGACATCTAACATTGCAGCGAAGCGTGAAAAGGTCGACATTACCAGTTAGTAAAAAATACAAAACGCCGCATTGCCGTAAGCACACAAAGCTACAGGTACTTTAAGACCTACCTAATAAATAGCTGCAGAGAAAGCATTGAAACAAGTTAGTTAGGTACAGTCACGTAGAAAATTAAAAACTTCTAAAATTCTAAACTGCATTGGACCACTTACCTACATACTCGAACAAGAAATCCGCACTATCTTGTTCCAACAACAAGAAAAATGAAAAGTGTCAAGAAGATTCTAAAATAATATATTTTCATTACCTGTTAAATGTTCTAAGTATAACGAACCCATCGAAAATGTAGTTTTTTCTTCGTTCATTTTACTTACGGTAACAGCAGTTTCAGTTATCAGTATCACCGCTAAGCTACGAGGCAATTACATTTATCAGACTTTTGTCGTCGATGATACTTTCTGCCGTTATTATTAAACACGCGACAGTAGTGTTTATAAGCTATGTTACATTAGACGATCAGATTATAGTTATAAAAATTATAAGAAATTAATTTATAAAGAAGATGTTTCATGAATGTATGGAGCTTGGGCCTGCACTATGTACAGTATATATAAATATAGCTAAGCAATATAGAAACCATTTGTTATTGTTTATTTTCCATAATATTGCTTCGTGTTAGTGTACATTCAAGATTATCTTCGCCAAAGAGAGCAATCACACACAAGGAAATCACACAAGAAACCTGTTTTGTTGAGCGTCAATGACACTCAACAAAACTATCAGTTGTCAAATTCACTCGACTGTCATGGCTGCTCTAAAAATCAGGTGACCAGATTAAAAAACTCATAAATAAACATTTTTGTACCGCTGTATTATGCTTCAAATTAATATAATTGTATTTTTATGAAAATTTCCTGTTTTTTTAATATCTTTCTGTGTAGTGTACTTAGAGCAGGCCCAGGATGAAACATCTCCTTTGTTACCATAATTAAAAAAATAACGGACATTAGACGGGTAGGTGCCGTGGCGTGTCCGGCCTAAGAATAAACCCCTCCATCTCCTCCTGGTGGATGTAGTAAAAACCTTACTAAGGGATTACACCAGGGGTTGGGCAGCAGCATCTCATGACGACCTCTACGGTGCAGCGGGCGAGTAAATGCGAGGTAGCGGGTTCGATTCCCGCTGCCAGACAAATGTCTGTATGATCTGCAAGTATTTGTTCCGAGTCTGGGTGTTATGGTACCATGGTGCTCGTAGTTCTTGATAGCCACGGCACAGGGAATGCCTAGTATGGGATCATGACGGAATCATACGTATGTGACTGTTGGGTGTTATGTTATGTTATCTACCGGAGTCGCCTGCCAAGAAAACTATTGCAAATTCATTGTATTCAATAAGAGAGGCCGCGTGGACGTGAACAAGGCTAATGATGATGATGATAACATATGGGAATGAAATTTGTAGCCAACAACTTCAAATTAGTAGACATGGAAGAGTTACCTAGTAATTCTTTGAACTTTATTTTTTGCCATTTCACTGTAGGGCTGCATGGTTAAGTCCTAGGAATAGCGTGACGGGTAGACCTTGATTCAGATCTAGACGATAATAGATAGGTAGCTGTGAAGAAGCCATACTTTGCCTAGCACTTAGGAACTTGATACTTAGGAACACAATGTTTTACATGGTTCTTTTTTTCTGGTCTATTCAAAACATAAGTCAATATTTTTGCCATTCTCTACAAAAATGTTGGCATGACCATATTACTAATAAAACCTGACCTTGAAAATAATTTAGTAGTAATTTTTTGAATAATATTAGCACGAATTTTCCCTGATGAATTGGAAAGCTTGGTGCATAGGTACATGTTTTTTTGCCGGCGATAATAGTTCAAAGGAAACATTTAGGGAGAGTAGTCGATACAAATACATATTATTCTTTAGGGACATTCCGACTGGCAGTGGTGAATCTTGGACCATCCTTCAAATAAGTTAAACGGCAACTTCATACTCTCATTCAAATATTATGAAAACTTCTTGAACCTCTTATTTTCTAAACGGTAATTTAGTTTTGTTTTGGCCTATCCTTACCTATTTATTCCTAGGTAGGTACTGGGAGGCCTACGCCAGTGAGGCGACTACTACTTTAAATTAGGTAGATTAAATTGAATATAAATTAGATGTAAGTTAAGTGTAGATTTAATACAAATTAGATAAAAAAAACATAACAGAAAAATAATTGTTAGTACTTACCTAATTAAGTTTTCTTTAGATTTTTGTTTTAGATGTAGTAGAAATAAAGGCTATTTTATTTTTTATTTTATTTTTTATTTAGATAAAATGAATAAGATAATCATGTAATTAAGATATGTAAAACATTTTTCAACTTACAAAAGCCATTTTTACTCAAATCCCTCTCAATCAATTTGCCGTGGTGTATCCTAAGAAAAGATCTTCTCCCTCAATTCTACCGAAGATGTAGTAAAAACTTTACTAAGAGATTACACCAGGGGATGGGCAGCAGCATCCACCTGAGTAGGTACTTAACACTAAACTGCGATCAACAATCCGCCTGCCAAGCGTGGTGATTATGGCAAATTCCCCCATTGTATTCAAAGGGCCTTGTCCAGCAAGAGACGTAAACAGACTGATGATGATTATAACTTAAATCCCACAATACCATAGAAACAAACAAAAGCTACACGTCAAGCACACAATAGGACTTATAGGACAATAGGTAAAACTATCCGTAACAAACCTTTTCAATACCTACCTATTCAAAACTGTCTTTATAACTAGAGACAAAAGATTCAAAATGGTGTACCAAGAACACTGGATGAAAAGAAAAAAAAAACATATTTGTCACAGCAGACATGTTTCTATTTTGACATCTGTTCTGAATGCCCGAATTTGTTGAATGTTTTTGTTTAGCAATCGACCTTTATGCATCTTTTCATGGTCTATTCGTAATTTCATTGTTGATGATGTGAGACCACTTTTCATCGCTGTCGTCAATTGTAATGCCAGAGGTAATTTAGTTCAAGGGTTTAATGCAATGAGTAACATTAATCAAATCAATTTAGATTCTATGGTATTGTGTTTGTGACCCAGAACCATCACAGAACACAATTCCACGTGGCTTTCATTCTAATGTCATCGTTTCACATTCAAATTCTCATATTATCTTAATTAGAAAACCTACGTGTTGTATATACTTGTATTATCCTTTCTGTAAAACAAAGATTTATGATTTAGTTTTAAATAAAACTTACTATAAAAGAAATTATATTTAAAAACCTGTAAAATAATGTTAGAAACCAATCCAAAGACCAACGCAAAATTTCAAAGACCAGTTAGCAGGAAAAACCAGCAACAGAAAGAGGAACACGAAACGAAGACTCAAGCATGGTAATTCACAGCACCAACAGAAAAGAAGAATCCCATTAGAAGTAAGTCGAAGGAACATAGTTTTCCATGCAAAACATCAGGAATGACAAACGTTATACCAGCACCAAGATGGACACTTCTTTTCAGCTGACCTTCCAACCGTGGATGATGATGGCCATACGCTATACCATCCTACACGTATTATCCTAAAGCTTCATCAAGTCTCTTCACATTGTAGATCTAGCTGTGACCAGAGGCCCAATTCTCTAATTTTAAAAACATCTCAATCACATTATAATCTCGTGTCAGTCGCACTGTCACTTACTTCGCATGCGAAGATTAAGTAATAGTTACTACGTGACACGAGATTATATATTGTGACTGGAATGTTTGTAAAATTAGAGAATTGGGCCTCTGATGCCTTACCATGAGCTGTTATAGCGATTCAGTTCAAAAACTATTCAGTACAAAATATCGGTTCATCGTTGACATCCGTCATCATTGAATAACTTTAATCGCAGAAGTCTATAGACCATCTGCTAATGTGCCTTTAAATATAGCTGCGTACATCACAGAACCGATATTTTGTACTGAATAGTTTTTGAACTGAATCGCTATAAGAGCTCATGGTGAGGCCTCTGATTATTGCTTCCAACGCGTTCTAGAGCCTACATTATCCAACAAAGCGTCCTGTTCTATAAAGGGTTAGTACCATTACCAACAAAAGAAATTAGATCAACAATCCACATAACCCCAACCCAAAGGAACTTCTCATAAAGAAGAAAGAAAGAACATACTCCCAACATAATTGTCCATGCTCTCTTTCCGTACAATGACGGAAGACATCTTCGTGGCGTACACGATGCAGCTGTCCAAGAACGAGGAGTGTGGCGCGATGACTAGTATAGGCGCCTCCTTCCGACTAGCTTGCTGACCGCGGATGCTGATCGCCATACCCCCGGCCAGATAGGACATTTTGCCGATGAAACATATCAGCGGCTTCAGGGCCCTAGGAACAGGTAATAATGGGTTAAAAATAATATAAACCAGGATTGATTTACCCCAATAATAGGGCACAGATATTAACCATAGATTTTTGGGCGTTATTCAAATTGGTGCATTCTTTGGGAATACTTGTATTGTTTCGCCAGACAGTCTTTCATAAAAGCTCTTCATTGTCAGAACCTGGCTGCATTTCTTCAACCCGAACATTTAGTTACTGTAGAATAGGGTAAACCCAACTTTATTCCGTGATTTTTTACTCTCTCGTAAACAGATTTTACTTATCAGCTACTATTTGTATCATGGTTAAGTCAGTTCCGGTCTCAACTCTATTCTACTCTGCAGATTTTTTGAGTATGAACTGGCTTTTGGCCTTTCCCCTGCCTATTACAACTACAATACCCCTTAGATCACGTCCACCTAGGACACACCCTACTTGGTACTGAGTTGCACGGTGGCAGAAAATAAGTCATTGGTACTACTTCTCCGGACAAATTCTTTCTCAACAAGCTCTATTACTACATTAACGAGGAATTAAATATGAAAGACATTATTAAGGAATGTAGAGTAATAGAGTTTTCATCGAATAGGGCCCTGGTTACTAGAGCAAATCAAGACACTGATGGGTACAGTCACGGTTATTAATTTGTAAACCTAGGTCAAAAATCTGACTATTTTAAATACTATAGTCGATTTGACGTATACAGTACCATTTGTTTCCATAATTGAAATTTTCGAACAATATGGTTGTAAAGTTATGGTCATTAAATACTGTGACTGTACCTTCAGTTAGCTAACGCATTATGCACTCATCAGACCCCCACATACACGAATAAAGTAGGTAACTCTTAACAAGTACAGTTATCAGCAGTGAATACATCATGTGAAGGTAACGGAACAGACCCGCAATCTATCGTTCTGTCGACAGGCATTATGAGATAGAAGGTCACTGTACAATTTAATTTTGGTTGATGAAATGTTAGATATGATTATTATGTAGCATTTGTAGAACGCATTGGCTGTGAATATCAGTACGTAATACGGGTTTTGATAGTTTTCGAAAACTATATGAAGTTTCGTTTCCTTCCAAACATTTACTGACAGCGTCCTTAATTTTCTTCTCGTTTTCGCTAGGGGCGCTGCAAGTAAATGTATGGAAGGAAACGAAACTTCATATAGTTTCTAAAACTATAAAAACCCGTACTAAGCCCCCAGAAAGGCCAGAGGCCCAATTCTCTTATTTAAAAAACATTCAAGTCACAATATAATCTCGCGTCAGCACTGTCACGTAGTAACTATTACTTAATCTTCGCGTATGCATGCATGTGTGTGTAGAGTTAGGGTGTTTTTTCCGATTATGTCTAAGAGCCAAACATTAGATTTGGAATGGCCCATTAACTGAATTCTTTGTGGTACATAAATCAGACTAAATTTGTCTGTAAATGTACTGACTGGAAAGAGCCGTTGTAAGGCCAATGTAAAGCCTATAAACCCTCCGATCAATCAGATTCAATTTCAATGTCAAACATCATAGACTACTGCTATAGCACCTACAGATAGAAAAAACTGGCTAGCTCACTCAGGCGCACGCAACAAAAAACGCACACAAAAAACCCGTGACAATACGCTATCCGCTAATTCAACAAAGAATCACCTAAGGTAATTCCTTAATAAAAACCGAAAAACTGAAAACTGTGACCCACAGTTTCTGTCTGCTATCATACTGTATAAATCACATCGATATACAGTGTTTTTTTTAAATGGGACTGTATGGGGATATCCGAATCCATAAGAGATACGGGAAAACTGTCTTTGGAACCATTTGCTCATTTTGTATGAAAATGATTTTGGAGGCTCTAATTTATTTTAGTTTTTATTGTAGTTTTCACTGTTAATTATCATTATAAGTTACGTACGGTTGTTAAAAATAGTATATTTCACACGTGTGAGTGTTTGTGTTCTATAAAAACATATGAAAAAACTTTGCCAAAGTTCGTACTGGGTCACAACGGTTGACGTGTTCGAGTTTGAATTGTATGAAAGTCCACAAAAGGAAAGCAGTTTGATTCCAGAGGATTCTGTGAATTACACTCCAAAGTGTTAGCTGGATTTCATGGATAAACCTGGGGAGTATATTTTGTTCTAATAACATAACATTTTACACCTCACACACGTTACCACACACACATTGACTCGGCTCCTTGTGAGTCACTTGCACTACACAATACGAAAAGGTAAAGTTTTGTACTCTTTCGCCTTGACAAAGTTTGGAAGACGACTGTAGTCTAAACACTGCCTCACACAGACACAACTACAGAGACACTTAGAAAATTACAAAAATATTATCATTCTTTTGCACTAACTGGTCCCAAAATACCAACTAACTGTAATCTGTAGGTTGTACTTTCCACAATAACTAAGTACTTATTACCTGAGTAGTATTTAGTTAAATGCATGAATTCATTGTTATTTTTTTTTAATAATTTGTAGTAACCGGAGTTAACTTACTTTGTAATCTTTCTTTTACTTGTGTGTCAAGTACTTAGTAGTGAGAAATTCTAAAACAATTTTTAAATTGATCTGGTAATAATTGGTTAGCTAAGCAAGTGTTATTTTTCATTGTAAATTTTAATTCTATTACTACATTCTTGTTACTTTCTACCTCCCCCATCTTTACTAATTGTTTTTTTTTATATTTCCACCTTTTCTATACCTGTCACTATCTATTTCTAGATACCCACTTGCCTACTGCTGTGTTTCAGAATACCATCTACCATGATGACTCGGAGGGCATGCGACTTGGAAGCAAAGTACAAGGAGGCAGCTGCGGAGCTCAAAGAATCCAACGAGATTCGCAGCCAGCTACTACAAGAACGTGACGAGAGTGAGGCTGAAATGTTGGTGATTCTTGGCAAGAATACAAGCCTCAAGAAAGAACTTGCCGAGCTTCATTCTCAATATGTAGCCGTACTTGAGCAGATGGACCGTATGCAGTCCATGTTACAATCCGTAGACAGCTGCCATGAAACCTACGAGGTGTTGCTTCAGGAAAATAAAGACTTACAGCATGAGCTTGCGGAGTGCAGATGTAAACTTGAACAATTAGAGTCGAAGCATGTTCCCTCAAATAATAATTATAGGAGTCTGGATCTACAGACGGAACTCATGGAAAGTGCTTCTAACTTCTCAACGATAGATCTCACTACACCAAATTGTAAAAGTAAATTACAACAAGTGAAGGGGAGTAACAGAATAAAAAAATATGTGAAGCTAAGTAATTTTATAAAAAAAACTGAGAAAAAGCTTAAAAAGCATAAAAATGTCCTAAGTTATGCCAAGCATATTAAGCAAAAATGTTATTTAAATGAGGAACTTAATTCCTGCTATAATTTGATAGGACGAAATTCAAAAGAGTTAGTTGATATGTCAGAGGAAATTAAAAGTTTAGAAACATCACTTCATGATGTAACGTGTAAATATAAAAAAGCTGAACGAGAAGCATCTGACAATATTCAGAAAATGAATAATATCGTAGAGATACTGAGTGATGATAGCACATATGTACAAGTATGTAATAGTAGCTCACAGACGGACCTTCCTTTATCAGAGCCTTCTGGATCAGCTTTAGGTGCTTTAACACACATTGCAACATGTGCATCGCAGAGTCAGGCTAAACCTACTGTTCAGGTTGAAGTAGTTTCCACACCTGGTACGCAGTCTCCGGTTAGACAGATTAAATCCTGTTGTCAGACCCGGAAGACTGTGGTGTATTCAGATAAGATAGGTGTTGGGATGGGCTTGCTCCTTAGTGACCTGTTAGGGCAAGTTGTGACAAATAATTCCTTTCCTAATGCCCCTATTAACAAACTTATAGATACTATAAAGAGGGAGGATTGCTTTGACAACAACACCACTCTGTTAGTACAATTAGGTGAGAGTAGTGGTGTAACGCGTTTGGATATTATTAAGTTAGTTGAGACTTTGTTACAAAAGCTAGATTCAGGACTGGGAAAATTAATTTTATGTGCTTTCCCTTACTCAAAATGTTTGAGTACTAAAGAAAATCAAAAAATTTGGAATCTTAATTTAATGCTGTATAATTTGACATGTCGTCATAGAGACGTTTTGTATTTTGATACTAATAATTTTATTAGTAATTTTATTTTGACACAAGATACTATGTATTTGAGTAGACATAGTAAATTAATAATTGCTAAATTGTTAGCATTTAATATTTTTGATCCCGTTATAAGTACTATAACGCAGTTCACCGACAAGCCCGTAGTTAGTAGTAGTACTAATGAGGGCAAACAAGTAGGAGTAGCTGACAGTCATTTAAACTGACGAGTTCGACAATGAGACAGCCGGGCACATTACATGTAGTACATCAAAATGTGCAAGGCCTTCCCAGCAAAATCTTAGAATTAGAATTATTTTTAAATCGTTTTAATGTTGATATTATGTGTGTAACTGAACACTGGATGTTACAATTTGATTTACTCCCTTATTATGAGAATTATAATATTGTAAGTTCATACAAACGCAAAAACGCCATACGTGGGGGTTCCTTAATTGTTGTTCGAAATACTTTAAAATGCAAGGAACGTAAAGATGTTGAAAATCTCACTATTGAGAGGACTATTGAGCTATCTTGTGTTGAGCTAGAGCGGCATATCATTGTGAGCGTTTACCGTCCCCCTGACGCAGACTTCGCATTATTTGAATCCACTATGGAAGAAGCATTGCTTAAAACTTTTGTTTGTAATAAAATGCTAATAGTCTGCGGAGATTTCAATATAGATATTCCGGTTAATCCTCTATCTGAGAGGCTGCTTAATTTATTTAAATGCTTTAACTTAAATCACCTCTTCGAAGAACCTACAAGGGTGACACTAACAACATCCACCTGTTTAGATAATATTTATTGCAGTAGTGTTCCAATTGATAAATCAGTAATTAAACATTTCACCTCAGATCACTATGGTCACAGTGCTATATTTACTTGTAATTTTGTAGATGAACCTAAGGAATTCACTTATCGGCCTATCACAGAAAGTCGCATTAAGAAGTTCCAGGGCAGTATTGAACTTAAAATGCCCCTTGTACCGTGCGTAGATGATCCGAATGACCTTTTTACTAGTTTGTTTAAGTTGATATGTGAGGAACATAGTGAGATATTTAAGTTAAAAAAATGTAAAGCTAGAGCTAATGTCGGGTTAGCTGATTGGGCTACAACCGGTATTTATAGAAGTAGGAATAAATTATATGAACTCTATGCGGCTAGAGAATCAATGTTGCACGATCCAACGTTTATCTTGTACATAAAGAACTATTCCAAGACCTTCAAAAAAGTTTGTCATGCAGCAAAATCATTGCATTTGAGAAATAAAATAGAAAAATCAACAAATAAAATTAAGACAACTTGGAAATTAATAAATAATGAAACAGGTAAAGCTAAACCTCGTAGTAAACAAATTAATTTAAACGTAAACAATACAATATTATCAAATAATATTGAGGTCGCAAATGCCTTTGATAGTTTTTTCTCTAGTATACCTAATATTGTGACTCAATCTTTAAAATCAACTGCCTCTGGAGCATCTACTTTATTGGAATTAAGTGTTGATAAGTGTGAGGTCGCGTTTAGTTTCAGATACGTTAATGCCATTGATATTGTTAAGACATTTAAGTCACTTAATATTAAAAATACTGAAGACCTTTGGGGAATATCTACAAAGGTGTTAGGTGTTATAATTATTGATATTGCGCCGTGTATGGCCTATATTTTCAATGGATGTGTTGACGAGGGAGTCTTTCCTGATCTTATGAAACATAGTAAATTAATTCCTTTGTTCAAGTCTGGTAATGAAAAAGATCCAGGTAATTATAGGCCAATTTCTATATTGCCTGCGTTAAGTAAAATCTTTGAGAAACTTATTCTTACTCAGTTATTGTCACACTTCAACCTCCACGGACTTCTTCATAGTCATCAATTTGGATTTACTAAGGGTCGTTCGACAGCCGATGCTGGTACCATGCTCTTAGAACACATATTTGAAGCATGGGAGAACTCGCAGGACGCGATCGGAGTTTTCTGCGACCTGTCCAAAGCTTTTGACTGCGTGAGGCATGATACTTTAATTTCCAAGTTAAAACATTATGGCATACAAAATCAGGCAATTAATCTTGTAAATTCTTACTTATCCAATAGAGTCCAAAAAGTTGATGTTGGTGGTGAAAGGTCTTCAGGATCGACTATTGTCATGGGGGTGCCACAGGGTTCAATACTAGGCCCATTTTTATTCCTAGTTTACATTAACGATCTCCCTTTTTTTGTGAAAGATATATGTGACATAGTTCTGTTTGCTGACGATACTTCTTTGATTTTCAAAGTTGATAGATCTAAATCTAATTACGATGATGTAAATGATTCACTATCGCGTGTTCTTGAGTGGTTCACAGTTAATAATCTTTTGCTTAATGCTAAAAAAACTAAATGCATCAAATTCACATTGCCAAATGTAAAACATTATCCAACTAATATTAAAATAAATGGGGAGACACTTGATCTTGTCAAGTCTACTATTTTCTTAGGGCTTAATATTGATGCGGGCTTGCAGTGGGCACCACAAATTGTGGCTCTTGCTGGTAGACTTAGTTCCGCTGCATATGCAGTTCGTATAATAAGGCAGCTTACTGATGAAGCTACAGCTAGGCTTGTTTATTTTAGCTACTTCCATAGTGTTATGTCATATGGTATCATACTGTGGGGTAAAGCAGCAGATATCCAAGCTATTTTTGTCTTGCAAAAACGGGCAATACGTGCCATTTATAAAATGAAGTCGCGTGACTCCTTGAGAGAGCGTTTCAAAGAAATCAATATTCTTACAGTAATATCGCAATATATCTATGAAATATTATTACATACACATAAACACTTGGATAGTTTTATGATAAAAAGTGACGTGCATGGTATTAACACGAGAAATAAACACAAACTAAATATACCAAAATTTCGATTAAAGAAAGTAAGTGGATCTTTTATGGGGAATTCTGTACGGTTCTATAATAAACTTCCAGAAGGTGCATTTAAACTTCCTATTCGAAGATTTAAATCCTACATAAAGATGAATCTAATTAAAAAAGCGTATTACACTCTTGATGACTATATTAATGATAAAGCCGCGTGGCCTGATGTCGCTCTGCCCCTCGACTGCTAAAATGGAAATTTGCAATATCTGTACTTACCTATTTACATGTTTGTATTAGATTATTATTTATAAGTATAACAAGCGTAGCGTGTGCTGTCTTGCATATTTTTGCTGATGTTTATTTACTTTTGACTACCTTCCTAAGGTTTTTAAGTTCTCATTTACTATGTATCAGCAACTCCTTGCTCCGAGGCACCACACAGGCGCTTCTCACCTAGTGGTAAGACGGACCATTTATGTAAGCCAAGCCGAGTTTGTTGCCTGATTCTTCTAGGCTTGGTCGCGTTGGAACAGGAGTAATTTAATTTTATATAAGACGATTCAAAATGATCCTTGTGATTTCAATGAATAAAGTTCTTTTTGACTTTGACTTTTGACTTGGATGATTCTACTTACAAAAATGAAACAGATATACTGAAAACAATTATTTTTATGGAACTGGCATTTGACCCACCTCTCATTACAAATGCAATACCTCTAAGACCACGTCCACCTAGGACGCACCCTACTTGGCAATCAACTGCGCCTATCATCATTTCATTTCATTTATTCAGGAATAATTTGTTGACAAATCGTATATGAACGTAGGTACTTACTAATTATGTCTACTTATTCTATTTTCTTATTACACATAAATATATCAAATTGTAGCTCTCCATCCATCTCATTTCTCATCATCTTTATGTGCCAGGGTGACGGGCGCAATACAATGACACGTAGGGCGCGTCTGAGATGGACGTGACCTAAGAGGTATAGCATTTTTAATGGGCTGGGATTACCACTTGCCACATGCCAGATCCATCAAACAATCAAATAAAAAAAAAGTATGCAACGTGAAAGTCAATTTTAGAAAAATTACGACTTATAAATTATGGGGAATAAAGGTTCTCGAGTAGCGACCACAAACCGGACGAACGCGGTAGAGGCAGGCCCTCCGCTCGATGGACTAAAGTCGCAGGAAGTCGGTATAAGAGGCGGCTCAAGACCGTTCCTCGTGGCATTTTAGGAGGGAGGCTTATGTCCAGAAGTGGGCTTCTACAGGCTGATAATGATCATGATGACTATATATCTCCAATTTTAACACCTTTGAAAACTCCAGTAAAAAAAACAAATCATGTACATAGGCGAACTTAATGCTAGGATGCATTCTCTACTAACTAACCTTTTCTTTTTAGTTATAGCCGAAGAAACAACCCATTATAGGCTACTAGAGATACAAAGGTGTGTCATTTGTACTACCAGTTGTACTTCTTAGTAGTACTACTGACACGGAGGCATTATATCTATAGAGTCTATCCTTTCTACTTTTTCTCTTTCTTCACGTTAGGCGGGGGTACTATTTTAAGGTTAGGCATTTTAGCCGGTGTCTAGATCAAGGTTCACAAACAGTAGGTAACAGTAGAATTCTGCAAGTGTAATATCATCGATCGTTCTGAGACTTGCGCAGTCGGCAGTCGTGTTCACACCGACCTTCGAGAACACAAAAAGTACAAAATTTGTTCCGGTGAGCAAATTATAGAGTCATTTTTGACAACTTTACCTAACAATGTAACAAGCTAATATTTTATGCAATTTATCTAATAATAACTGGTATTGGGTCATACACTCAAGAGTTTTTTTTTTATGCTTCTTGGCAAGCAGACAAGCTTACGGCCCACCACATGGAAAGCAGTTACCGTAGCCTATGAACGCCTATAACACCAGAGGCATCACACGCGCGCTGCCGACCCTGAGACATAAAGATGAAAAGTCTCATGTGCCTGTAATTTCACCGGCACCCGTACCCTTCAAACCGAAACACAGCAATGCGAACACTACTGCTTGGCGGCAGAAATAGGTACGGTGGTAGCACTTCCCCGGACGAACTCTTTCACAAGAAGTTCTACTACTAACCATAATATGAAAATATAAAAATATGAACAATCGCGTATATTCACGAGGCATATAACATAACATATTATTCAGTTCAGAGCGAATATTTTAACAATAGGACATAGTTGTGGGTATATTATTTCATGTAAGGGAGGAAAACACGATAGAAAACCCGCATCGTCAAAAAGTTCAGACACATTCTATCAATAAACTATGGCGCACACCAACATAATAAGTGCCTAAATATCTGTAGTTCATATGAAGGTTCACCAACAAGAGATTACCGTTACCTATACGTTCTACTAATATATTTGAGTATGTTTAGCAAGAGAACCGTCGTGGCCAAATTGTGAACTAACGTTGTGAACTATATACATTATTAAAACCATATTGAGGAGCAGAGGCCCAATTCTCTAACTAAAAAATAGTTAAAATAAAGTTTGGATCATGTTTCGATCTTGTGTCGATGTCTTAAATGTCAGAAATGGGATTCTCCTAGCCTAAAATACTACACTGTAACGTGATTATATCGAAATGTGACCGAAACTAGAACGATTCAAAGTTTTTTTTTCGATAATTTTAGCTTAAGTAGATGGAGTCTCTCTTTACTCTTTCCAATTATAATATATAACCATCCTACTCTAATGGTAGTCACCGTGAATTAAAAGTAGACTAAATTGTTATATATGAGGGAGCAGAATACCAACTTTCTGTCAATTCACAATTCAGTCTCGATTCGGTTAACTTTCAGTGTAGTTTTAAAATAATTTAGAGAATTGGGCCTCTGGTTTCTTTCTGTCGGCATTTTGACATAAAAACTAAAGAAATAGTAACAGTTGTATAAAATAGAACAGACGCGCTATTGTATTACCCGCTAAACAAAATAGGTAATTAAGCACAGCAGCGCCCTTCAATCCAACGACAGATCTCTCGCTGAACAAACTCTACTTACTTCCTCAATGAGAGTAAACATACAAATAAACAAAACTACTGACCCACAATAACTTAAAAACTGTGTGTGCTCAAACATTGACAGAAACTGTTTGATTTTCCTATAGAAACCAAATATTATACTAAAGTTTTTTCCTTGGATCTTAAAATATAATGACGAAGAGGAAAAAAAATCGCTTTGTAACTTAAGAGGAGGTTACCCGTAGAGTTCGTAGAAAAGTTAGTCTTTTGCACGCGAACAAAGTTTGCTTCTATTTTGGCTATTATTTCATCAAACTACATGACATTTTGTACACACCTACATAAATAATCTAAGTGAATCTTGGTGTGGTATGAAACTTGGATAGGGGCAACTTTTTGACCATATATTCCTTCTTTCAAATTTCAAAAGATTTGGACAGCGCTAAGGCTGCCAAAATGATCCCCATTGTTGCGTTCCCCATTGCCATTTGCTACTGTAATTGGGTGCTGGACTATGTATGTGACTGTTGGGTGCTGTTATTCTTATTGTCTTGCATCGGTGAATGTTCATTGAAAAATCACATGTTTTATAATCTATGATGGTATCTTAGTTGGTCACACTTTTGTGGTAGTTTAAGAAAGGTTGTAGCGGGCAACTCTCGCTCTCTTGTCCCGGTCAGCGATGGAGCCGGACGGTCATTCATTTTCATAATTTAAATAAGTCAATTTATATTCAGTAATAAACAGTTTTATTCAATATTCAGTGTGTTTCAAAATATCAGCGGTCATCCAGTGTAAATCAAATCATTCATACCTTCAATTTCACACATCAAGCCACTAGCGCGGAACAGCACCTAGACTGAACTCAAGGGTCTAGCTTGCACCCAGGGCAAAACCCCCAGGTGTTCGCGGTCTGGAACACCTGGGGGTTTTGCGCACAGTCTCAAGGATGGCTTTTTCGTTAGTGACTCCAGGATGTAAGCGTGGCCAACTGGGATTGTTGCGAACTAAGCAACCAAACCAAACGAAATTGTCTGTCCAGTTCAATGAAGGCCTTTCATCTTCGATTAAAAAAAAAAAGTAGTTAAAATTGGTTCGATACATGGCGCTGACTCAACTCTAGCTGCCAAGATTGTCTAATGTATTATCTGTGGTGTAGGCGTACTTAAGCTATTATCTAACTAGTCTGTGGCTATTAGTCATGATATTCTGTTTGTGTTTGCTTCTTGAGTGTGCGCTAGTGATTTCGTGGTGTTTTTAGAAGTAGGCAAAAATAAATACCACGAAACGAAAATATATCTACATTGTTGATGTTGACATTTAACTTTATTTTGACACTTGACAGCTAGGTACAGAGCAGCACCATCTATTTCAACTCTGAAAGCATGATTTTAAACGGCCGTGAAAACCCCTCATTCCATGAATCCAAAATATAAAACAATATACCTTAGCCGTAGAGCATCATGAACAAGCAAGTCTGTGATCACTCTGATGACGTCGATGTACTTACTTCTATAGCAAGTTGCGACAATGTTGCATAACGAGCTTTCTACTTTCATCACAATTGCAGGCGAAATGGCTAGCTTACCGAGAAATTGGAAACAGGCACATTGTTAGACATTCTATAACTATTTTGATAGCGCAAATTCAATTTACATAGCTGAAGTGTATCTGCCCACTTATTTAACCTATCTTTTTCTTCATCAGCCGGGAGACAACATGGACGAGTTATTGCTGAGGAATGACTCGACATCCATTGTTAGTTATGGCCTCCCCACAGTGCTTGCTTTGGGGGAATGTCGGAATTTGCAGTAATCACCACGCTTCGCAGACGGATTGGTGATCGCAGTTTGGTTAAGTATGTGGATGTTGCTGCCCATTCCCTGGCGTAATCACTTAGTCGCCTTTTACGACATCCACAGGAGTAGTTCCCCATCCCCAGAGTCCCATTCTTATAGCCGGTTTCCACCGGGCCGGAGAGGAGAGGAGACGAGATTAAAGCTGGCAGGTTATTGGCAGGCAGGCTTGACAGGTAAAAAGGAAATGACGAAATCGGATTGGTTTATTCAAACATCATCTCCTCTCCTCTCCGAACCGGTGGAAACCGGCCCTTAGGCTGTTACCACGGCTTTTTGATCTATACAAATGATATATTCTACTTTGCACTGTAGTTGTCTGCACAACTTTTTGACGTGACAACGTCTTATAATTCGATAGAGCCGGCTGCACGCACGAAAAAACATGACTCATGCGGCGTTACCTCGCTCTGAGGCGTTCCATGTAAGGCTTGAAGTGCAAGCGAGAGCGCGGAACGAGCGACAAAGAAGCACAATCGGACGTTGTCACGTTCAACTATCGTCAGTAAACCGACTTTACAGACAACCAATTTTTTCATGAAAACGGCTTTACACAGTCCGACCCTTACCTACTTCGTGTAGGCTAAAAACACAAACGACAACCACAATAATCGGTTAGCAACTACAAGCGGAAAACCATGCTAACGAAAAAATAGCTGTATAATAAAATTCGTGTTCATTTTACTAAACTTGTTAAGTACTGAAAATAAAAATAGCACTGGGTAACACTTTGATAAGCAAACACAGACCTACATTAACGAGTTTCCCGTTATTAAATATTGCTGTTATTATATGATTTTGGTATAAATTGGCATGATGGTGAGGCGCGTCATCTAAATAATAGTTAGCAACAAAAATTGTGGAAAAGACATACTGCTGAAAAAAGTTGAACTAAAAACAAAAACAAAAACGTCTAGCTACAATATGCATACTCCAATGAATGGAAATCCACGCAGGGTAAAGATGGCATCGAAGAAGTTGGATTTGATGACGTCCCGAGGGTTCTATGAAAGTGCTTCAGGATTATAAGACGTATTGCAAGCCAACTAGCACAGACTATAGCGAAAAAAAGTCTCAAACACTGCTAAAATCTTGCAACAAAAACAACTGTAGCGAAACATCCATGCAAGAGACATACGTCCAATGAAAGGCAGCCTCGCTGTATCTGCTTTTGCAACAACGCTAGGCCCTCCAAGCCACACGATGGAGATGGCGTCGAAGAACGAGGAATGTGGTGCCATCACAAGCACGGGCGCGTCTCGAGGGTTTGCTGGTGTGTTCTGCTTCCCCAGGATTTTGACTCGGTGGAATCCAGCAGCGAAGATTACCAGCTTCGTGAGTGAGAGGATGGAGAAACGAAGTTTGCTGGAGAAACATCAAGAATGTTTATTACTATATGATATGATTTTGGAATAGTGTGGTATGGATGGGCACTTGATACACTGAATGAGTGAACGATGTGAATCCTATGAATCTCTTGTATATTTACTATTTTTACCCGATTGCGTCATTAGAAAGGGAAATACAGAACTATGTAGATAAGTTCCTTGTTGAAACACACGAATCTGCCAGTTACGACACGGACGATAGATATATAGACGATAGACTTTCAACAGACCTCAACAAAGGCTACGAAACTATTAATCAAATAAGAACAGTAGATAAAATAAGATAGATTACCTTCTAATAGGGCTTAACAACACACTGCTTTTTAATTGAAGATTAATGATGAGTCGAAACAGAGAAATTGTATTTGATGAGTTATTTAGGACCGGAATCAATTTATCAAAGTTCCGTAAGCAATTATGATAATGCATTGGTCAAGTATTTATGTACGGGTTTGCATTCAATGTTTGTATGTCAAAGTCAAGTATTTTAGAGGCCAACCATTGTAATTGTAGATTTTAGTCGAAAGCGAACGGCCTCACAAATAAACCATACTTAAGGGTATTTATTTATAAAACAAACTGATTACAAAAAAATTGGTTAGTAATGTCTTAAAACCTAAAATAGGTATGTCTAGACACTATGTTCTCGATGAATTAAGTTTTTATTTTAAAATACGTCCAAAACACGACACGATGCACGATGGCACGATATATGGTACAGCGGAAATCGAACCTGCAACCTCTTGCATCTCAGCCAGCTTTTTACCGGCGTGTTTGTTGCCTGATTCTTCTAGGTTTGGTCGCATTAGAACAGAGGCCCAATTCTCTAAATTATTTTAAAACTACACTGAAAGTTAACCGAATCGAGACTGAATTATGAATTGACAGAAAGTTGGTATTCTGCTCCTTTATAAATAACAATTTAGTCTACTTTCAATTTACGGTGACTTCCATTAGAGTAGGATAGTTATATATGTAATCGCAAAGAGTAAAGAGAGACTCCATCTATAATGCTAAAATTATCGAAAAAACTTTGAATCGTTCCAGTTTCGGTCACATTTCGATATAATCACATTACAATGTTGTATTTTATGTTTAGATAATACCTTTTCTGACATTTAAGACATCGACACAAGATCGAAACATGATCCGAACTATTTTTAAGTTAGTGAATTGGGCCTCAGGAGTAATTTTGGTTAAGTTAAGACGATTCAAAATGATCCTTGTGATTTCAATGAATAAAATTCTTTGATTTGATATCATTTCATTTATTCGCCCGCCATATTACAGAGGTCGTCCTGATAGTGAAAGGATCGGTGTGGTGAAAGGATTCAGAGCGCCACGGTGAAGCTTTGCACAATAAAAAATTTATGAAAAGCCGTAGTGGTACTAGTGGGATAAATCAGTACCAATTGTACCATCAATGGTACAACTCAATGGTACATCTGGGACGGAGGGCATTCAACTCTGTTCTTTAAAGGTCAAACGATGAACTATTATTATAAATACCTTTCTATTTACTTGGTTAATATCTAAATAAATAGGTTGTCTGCCCCGTAAGCCCTTGAGGTTAACGTGACCTAAGACATTATCATTGCCTATCGTGACAGAGGGTATAAAAACTGTACTGAAATTAAGGTGAATCGTCATATTGCGCGAAATTCAAATTGTATTGTGTTTCTTGCTCATTACAGCTCATCAACACTTCTTGAGATAGCAAAAACTGATTTTGCAAAAACTAGGAGACCTAACATACATGTTTTAGTTAATAGTATCTCATAAATATAATTAGTATAGCTACGAATATTCTTCAATGATTATTACAGTGTTTTTTTTGTTTAAGGATATTAAGAAGATGATCCACCTTAAGGCTTATTTTGGCAGAGTACCTACTTATATTTACAGTTATTGATTTTATAGTGTTTACCTACACTTATGGGAAATATAAGATTTATACTATCCCAAAAATTATCAATCAGGCTTTCCATGTGCGTCTCCTCCCGTGGATGCAGAAAAAGCCTTACCAAGGGATTACACAAGGGGATGGCTAGCAACATACTCCTGAGTACTTCATTGACATCATCACCTGCCAGTTTACGTACGGGAAGTGCTCTGAGGAACTATTTGATCTTATACCCGCTTCCAGGTTCTATCATCGCACCTCTCGACATCGGTTGGGAGCTCATCCACACATCATGTGTGGGTATTTCGTACAGCTCGCTTTACGAGATCTTTTCTCCCACATACGTGCAAATTGTGGAATGGGCTCCCTTCTGAGATTTTTCCGATTAACTAAAACATGAACAGGTTCAAAAAAAAATTTTGAGTGTCCTCCAAGGCAGGCAACGCATTGGCAATGCCTTGGGTGTTGTAGATGTCAATAGTACGACGGTAACCACTTACCATCAGGCGGGCCGTATGCCAGTTTATCAAAACATTACATAAATAACTTTTCATTTAAAAAACCAACTTCCGCCATAGTAGTCGACTAAATATTTGGATGAAAAAAAAATGATGAAAGAACATAGTGGTGAAAGGATTATTATACTTTTTAAATGCAAATGCTTGGTTTGTTGCTGAAAATATCAAAATTGCCATATGTATGCCTACAATATTTGAGGAGTTCCCTCAATTCCTCATGGATTCCATCATCAGAACTGGATTCTGAAAAAAATGGGACCAATCTGGAAGTATATCTATTCAAATAAAAAAAGAATTTTCCAAATCGGTTCATAAACGACGGAGATATGCGGTAACAAAAATTAAAAAAAAAAAAAAAAAAAAAACAACCGAATTGAGAACCTCCTCCTTTTTTGGGAAGTCGGTTAAAAAGGATAAAATTACAATATTTTTTTTTCGAAACTGTTTTGAGAGACTTTCAAATATCTGTAAAGCTTTCAAGAACATTGACGATTGCATAAGCTTTGATTGAAGGTTAAATTGAAGAAGCCCTCTTTATAATGGAACTTGTTATAGAAATCTGCTGTCACAGTCGAGGTTATACAACATCTGAAACTACGTAAATATTACAACAGTTATTGAAGTTTGTTGGATCATAATTGATTAGGTAACGAATCGTAATATTTTTTTAACCGACTTCACAAAAAGGAGGAGGTTCTCAATTCGGTTGCATTTTTTTTTTTAATGTTTCATAACCCCATAACCTCATATCTCCGGCGTTTATGAACGGATTTGGAAAATTCTTTTTCTATTTGAATAGATATACTTCAAGATTTTTCAGAATCCAGTTCTGATGATGGAATCCATGAGGAATTGAGGGAACTCCTTAAATATTGTAGGCATACATATGGCGATTTTGATATTTTCAGCAACAAACCAAGCATTTGCATTCAGAAAGTATCATAACCCTTTCCCCACTATGGTTCTTTCATCAATTTTTTTTTCATACAGAAATTTAGTCGAATGCTATGGCGGAAGTCGGTCATATTATTTTTAAACTAATTGTCAAGAAAACAAGCATACGGCCCACCTGATGGAAAGCCGTTACCGTAGCCTATGGACGCCTGCAACACCAGAGGCATCACACGCGCGCTACCGACCCTGATACATAAAGATGAAAAGTCCCCATGTAATTTCACTGGCACCCGTAACCTTCAAACCGAAAATCAGCAATGTGAGCAATACTGCTTGGCGGCAGAAATAGGTACGGTGGTAGTAAATCCTCGGACGAACTCTTTCACAAGAAGTTCAACTACTAACAAACCAATCAAGTTAGCTATCAGCGATAAGATCGCCCATTATAACAAGCATAGCGTGTTCTGTTGCATATTTTTGCTGATGTTTATTTACTTTTGACTACCTTCCTGAGGTTTATAAGTTCTCATTTACTATGTATCAGCAACTCCTTGCTCCGAGGCACCACACAGCGCTTCTCACCTAGTGGTAATACGGACCATTATTGTAAGCCAAGCCGTGTTTATTGGCTGATTCTTCTAGGCTTGGTCGCGTTGGAACAGGAGTAATTTTAGTTTATAAGACGATTCAAAATGATCCTTGTGATTTCAATGAATAAAGTTCTTTTGACTTTGACTTTACTGCACGTATAATTATATGATTATTTTTAATGTTTTATTTTTTAATGTGGCATCAAAGCATAACTATACAAAAACATAGAGTCGAATTGAGAACATCCTTCTTTTCTTGAAGTCGGTTAAAAGTAGTTATTATCAACATAATCCGTTTCCGAATTCCCAGCTGCTTCTTATCACTATCGGTAGATACCTACCTAAAGTACAGTAAGTACTTATGTACCTATATAGTTATTATTGAGTAGGTACTGATAATGTTCATATCCGGATTTTTATGTTTTTATTTTGTATATTTTTATATTTTTGTTGTTTTACACTTCATACCTATTTGGTGTTATTATAAAAAATGTCCTTAGTCTGGGTTTAAACCAGGACTACCAGTCTAGGCTTAAATATCGACCTAGGGTATATACGACTGTAATACAAAAGCAGATGGTTTGTTTTCCAGAAGCAACTTTCGAGCTAGATATGCCAAAAATGACATAAGCTTGGACTATCTCTGGTTTATCTAAAACCAAGCAGCCCCCTAGTTTAGCAATGGTCTATAAATTGACAGCTGATTGCTTGATAGAGGTAAGAATTTGGACATCTCACATCATTATGTGATGTGTCACAATCCGTCAGTTTGATACTTAGGAAATTTGCGAAGTAGCGCGAGAATTGATTTCGGAAAACAAACCATCTGCTTTCGTATTTAAAGTCGCATATGCCTATTGTCGATATTTAATCCTAGACTAGTACGCCTGGACTAAATTCAGATTTAGTCCATGTTCTGTAATAAGGCCGATTATGTTTTGAAGTAATTTCGTACAAAACCCTAATTAGCATGCCTTTAGGCGTCCACTGCTGGAGAAGGCCTCCCCCAAATAGAATGGGGGGAAATGCCATAATCACTACGCTTGGCATTGCAGGCGGATTGGGATCGCAGTATTTGTGTTTGAGTACTCAGGTGGATGCTGCTGCCCGTCCCTTGCTGTAACCCTTTAAGAGGGCACTATACTACAATTTAGGCTCCCTCTTTAACGCACGCGATAACCCGCGCGCCATCTCGCTCGCGCTAGTGAGTGTCGTGCACACGGAAGAATGAAGTCGTGCACAAGAATGAAGTTTTTTGTTTATTATGGCGAAAATAAAGTGTTTATCAAAAAACTGATTTTAGCATGAGAATAAATAGTTATTACCTACTTGTTGTAGTAAAATTTATCTTAAAACACCGTAGGGTTTCTAATATTTCTTTCAAAACGTGTGGGAAACAAGGATTTTTCATTAAATAAAACTATCGAGGTTTTTTTTACATATCGTGTTTTCAACTTTACACAATAAATTCAAAAATATAAAACTTTCATATTCCAAAATATTTAACTCGTAGAACCCGTAGATACTGAGTTCTAGATCGATTTTGTTGGGCAAATTCACATAGTACGCCTTCTTAATCGGCTTTTACAATATCCACGGGAGGAGATGGAGGGGTCTATTCTTAAGCCAGACACACAAACCATTGGCAAACCTAACCTACTACCACTAAATACAAACTTCGTAATATTAACCTAACACCCAAGTCACATACGTAGTCTTGATCCCACACTAGGATTCCCTGTGTCGTGGGTATCAGGAACTACGAGTACCATGGTACCAAGACCCGGAACAAATATTTGCAGATTATACAAACATTTGTCCCGCAGCGGGAATCGAACCCGCAACCTCTCGCATCTCAGCCGGCTACTATAGCCCGCCGCACCACAGAGGTATTATTAACTTAAACTAGTCTTGGATAACGCACAGTTGAAATTTACCGTATCCCGGTCAAACTTTACATATGGTTACTACTTTTGTGACTTGCACTGCACCTATGAAGGGCTTTTTTTTTCTTTCTTTTTTTTTGCTATTTGGCAAGCAGACAAGCATACGGCCCACCTGATGGAAAGCAGTTACCGTAGCCTATGGACGCCTGCAACACCAAAGGCATCGCAAGCGCGCTGCCGACCCTGAGACATAAAGATGAAAAGTCTCATGTGCCTGTAATTTCACCGGCACCCGTACCCTTCAAACCGAAACACAGCAATGCGAGCACTACTGCTTGGCGGCAGAAATAGGTACGGTGGTAGTACTTCCCCGGACGAACTCTTTCACAAGAAGTTCTACTACTAACAAGCCCTTATAAAACTTACAACATAAATTGCACCTTAACTCCCTAGATTTAAGATTGATGTTTATTCCCATGGTTCGAAATCTGTGTCAAAACGGTTTGGTCGTTAGAAGCGCCAATAACCACTTGTATTACTTTCCAAGACTTTCTAGCTTAGATTCTGTTTCCTTAAAAGCAGTAACAGTCATATTACCGCCGTAATATAGCGGGGCCGCAATTATTTCAATCAATTGATATTTAACGACCTCTGTGGCGCGGCGGGCGATGGTTCGCCTGCGACGCAGGAGGTTGCGGGTTCGATTCCCGCCTCGGAACAAATATTTGTACGATCTGCAGATAATTGCTTAGGGTGTTCTGGCTATTTTCCTATGTATAATAAAAATGTATATTTATTTAATGTTATTGTATTAAGTATATCAGTTATCTAGTACCCATAACACAAGCTCTGCTTAGCTTGGAGCTAGATAATGTTGTGTGAAATGTCCAGCATTTTTTTATTTAATTATTTATTTGACAGAAGTTTAAAGTCACGGCAACCGCTGTATAGGATTTGCCAGAATATTTATATTATAGCCTACTAGCTGCGCCCCGCGGTTTCACCCGCGGTTACAATGATGAATATTGATGATGATGATGATGAAAAGTAGCCTATGTGTTAATCCAGGTTATAAGGTATCTCCATTCCAAATTTCACTCAAATCTGTTCAGCCGTTTGAGCGTGAAAAAGTAACAAACATACTTACAAACTTTCGCATTTATAATATTAGTGTGATAGTGATTTTGACATAAAATTGCCCTGCCATTGTTTTTGACATTTGACTATTACCTGCATAATTTGATTTATTTAATCACATTTGTACATCAATAAAATAAATAAATAAATAAATAATGCTGGACACTTCACACAACATTATCTAGCCCCAAGCTAAGCAGAGCTTGTGTTATGGGTACTAGATAACTGGTATACTTAATACAATACATTACATAGATAGATATTTTTTATGTTACATAGAAAAATTACCCAAAACACCCTGAACAAATATTCGCAGATAGTACAAATATTTGTTCCGAGGCGAGAATCGAACCCGCAACCTCCTGCGTCGCAGGCGAACCTTCGCCCACCGCGCCACAGAGGTCGTCTATAAATAAAACTAAATGTACAATGGCCGGCCTTGTCCAGTCAATCTCTCCCAGACAACCTTTGGGTGGAATGGAGCTAAACCTATAGTGTTGTGGGTAAAGAACTCGACTGGCTCCAGTCCGTTTTTGACCTATCACACGCTGAATGATCGCTCGATGGACTAAAGACATAATAAAAGGTCACAGGAAGTCGGTGGATGGAGGCGGCTCAACACCGTTCGTCGTTGCATTATATGGGGGAGGGACTGGACTTCTACAGGCTGATGTTAATAATGAATTATCATTTTAAAAACAGCCGCGTAAATAAAGTTAATTGTGCCTCTTAGACGCAAGTGGCTGTCATACTCACAAATTTAGAATGCATTTCACCTATACTTTTTAATTTAATTTATCTGTCATTCTATTTTTATTTTGTATATTAACAACCACGTTGTGTGTCTAGACATCGTGACCCGAATGTTTTTTACGAAGACATTCAATCTTAAGATTGAAAAGTCTGAGAGTATGATAAAGCTCGATCTACACTCAGACATTTAATACAAGGTGTGCATGTAATTTTTTTTCATAATCTTTAAATGACTGCATGTTTAAAAGGAGAGCAATAAAATAATCCATAACATAACACACCCAACAGTCACACACGTAGTCATGATGCCACACTAGGATTCCCTGTGTCGTGGGTATCAAGAACTACGAGTACCATAATACCATAACACGCAGACCCGAAACAAATATTTGCAGATTATACAAACATTTGTACCGATTTCTTTCATGAAGCGGAAACGTTAGCGATCGGATTCGTTAGTTTTTCAGTTCGATGTGGTAACTAAAACAATTTTCTCCAGTAAAACACAGTAAAAAACAATAAATATTGTATATTACTGTGTTTTAATAGAAAAAAATGTTAGAAAATTGTTTTAGTATACTTACCACATCGATATGAAAAACTAACTAATCCGTACGCCTAGCACAGGCTGACTCACGTTACCAAGACGCTAGCGAGACAACCGCAAATGGTAATATTGGCCAATGACATCGGGGTAGTTTGAAATCATTCTAATTTGATTGGTTAATATTTGACATTTACTGCTTGTGCTAGCTGTACCGATCGGAAATGTTTCCGACGTTTTAGAATCGCCCTGATGGGGTGCGATTTTCGAAACTCACTGAGTGACTTAATATCATCAAAAACGCCATAAATCACCGTATTTCAGGAGATGTACTGGAGGAGGCACTTGTATTAATATCATAGGTATAAGAATTTTAGTCATCAATGAGTTTCAGATGCATAGAAATTTGGAAATCGCGGAATAAACGGCTTTACTGACGTTTAGTCACTCGATTACTTGCAAAAATAGCAACACTGGTTTTTTTTTTTGACCTAGGTGAAAAGTTGCCTAACCTTCTCTAAATAACTTTTATAAGTATGGGCAAAGGTGTGTAAGTTGGATAGTAGGACTCTAAGCTTATACACACACATTAAAAACATCACCAAAATGTCCAGTAATTTATGCGTGATGCGCGTAAAGATGAGAAAAACAAAAGTTAATAAATTCAGATTTTTTTTTATTAACTGTCGAGATTATATTTCTAATGTACAGCCTTTTCAACCTTTACTGTTTTACTATAGTACCTACCTACCTGTGCGTGTGTAGGTACTTCGTGTAGCAAAGGCTTAATTTCAAAACACCGAAATAGACAATATGCTCAAATTATGGCTTATGATGTTGCGGTAAATGCAGTCTCAAACCATTGTTTATTTTTCAAACGAACCGGTTATCAGAGAGCTGATTCTAAGGTCGAGATAAATAGATGTTACTTAGTCCGTAGTACGGCTCGTACTAATACTAATGCTTAGAACTGTCGGTCACTGTCACAAATGTTAAAACACGCGTGCTAGAGAGTGGCAGGGACAATGCTAAGCATAAGTACGTGCTAAGTGACGTCTACTGCACAACTGCTCAACTAGTTGAGCAATCTAGTTGAGCAGTGGGGAATTAGCGATCTATTTATCTCAACCTTAGTTTTTAGCACGCAATTGACACGGACGTATGGTGTATTGTAACAAGGATTTTGTATGGCGACACCAATGAGCGCCCCTAGCGTACACTCTGTGAAACTCATTTTCCATACAAAAATCCGTGTTACACTACACCATACGTTCGTGTCAATTGCATGATTAGGAAAAATGTAGCGATCGTGTAGGATTGGAGCTACGGCGCAGGCGCCTGCGCCGCTTCGAACCTATACCTACCATCAATGATGTTATAAAACCATTGGATACTATCCCAAAAATGTCAAATGGACCGTTAGGCTAGCGCATCTCTGTACTAAGGGAGGGTAACGGTAACGGTAACCCAGTTGGTAATTTTTCGGATAAGTATTATAAAATCTAGTATTCACCTGTGGTGCGGATAAAACTATACTAAGAAGTTGAGAATATTTGACAAATGTTACAACCTACAAATAAACTTAAAACTAAAAATTTTATCTTATCTACATGCGCACATACCACAGTTAAAAATAAGACTTGAAAACTAGACATTTAAATGATTGACTTTTTTATTTTTCGTTTTTATGAACTAACCAAATCAAATCATTATAATTTTATTCATTGAAATCACAAGGATCATTTTTCATAACAAATACAATTACCTATTACAGTTTCTATTAATAAATCAATATTTTATTTTATTAGGTAAGTCATTATATTCTGTATTTTAAAACTTATTTTATATTAGCATATAAGCCAATAAAAAATAAGTTAAGTAATTTTAAGATTAACTTAGTGAAATTTATGTTGATTTACATACATAAGTATGTCAAAAGAGCACAAACTCGATTGCAGCGTACATGTACAGTGGCGAAACGAAAAAGTTCGTCAGTTTCAAAGAAATTTCCTTAGCATGTCGCGAGCACATATTACCTTTTTAACCGACTTCCCAAAAAGGAGGAGGTTCTCAATTCGGTTGTATTTTTTTTTTTTTTTTAATGTTTGTTACCGCATATCTCCAGCATTTATGAACCGATTTGGAAAATTCTTTTTTTATTTGAATAGATATACTTCCAGATTGGTCCCATTTTTTTCAGAATCCTGTTCTGATGATGGGATCCATGAGGAATTGAGGGAACTCCTCAAATATTGTAGGCATACATATGGCGATTTTGATATTTTCAGCAAGACACCAAGCATTTGCATTCAGAAAGTATCATAATCCTTCCACCACTATGGTTCTTTCATAATTTTTTTTCATCCAATATTATTTAGTCGAATACTATGGCGGAAGTCGGTTTTTTAAATGAAAAGTTATCTAACTATCCTACTAAGCAGACTGATGTATGGAAAACCATATTTTAATTCTTTATTAACAAAGATCAAAATTGCAAACCTTGAATCAGTTGCTTGTTTATATTTTGACACAAGACCTTTTTTTTTAAATTGCCTTGGCCTCTGTAGTGTAATTTTTTATTACATTAACGCAGTTCAAAATAACAATCAAAAAAGTTAATCTTTAGAAAAAAAAACAAAAACCGACTTCATTCAAAAAGCGCTAAATCAATTTCAATTTATATGGGATCACCTCTGAAGTATGACCTACCAAATAAAAAAAAACATCAAAATCAATTCATAATTGTCTGAGTAATCGCGTAACAAACATTCACAAAATAAACATACAGTCGAATTGAGAATCTCCTCCTTTTTTAAAGTCAAAATAGACCAACGAACGACAAACGTTTTTATTCTACCACTGTACTCACTACATAAGCTAATTTTAAATAATTTATATGTACCTATGCAATAAATTAATAAATTAATAAATGAATAGATGCCTCAAAATAATTATTGTATGGTTTCGGTACCCGTGTCACGTCGTTTTGTTTCAAGGTTGCCTTCGTAATTAACTCGGAGCGATCATGAGAGCACCAAAATTTAAATTTTCGATAGGAATTTTGAATTTGGAACGCAATCAATATCGCTCTCGGAATAGAATCCTTGTGTTTAATATGAGTTTTGTACGTTTACATGCGCGCGTTAGGTAACTATAATTTTATGTATGGAAAAAATGAGATGGCATAACGAGCCGCTACTTGAACTATAATTCAAGTTGAATATAATTATGTTAATTATTAAGTATAATTATAGTTTAAGAAAGGTAATGGTAACAGCAAAAACTCTCACTCATACTAGCTTATGTACTTACGAAAATGTAGTTTCGAAATGTACATCCAGAATACAATGAGAAACCTTCACAATGCGACCGTATCAATTCACCCTGAACTAGCTTTGTTTTGTTAAAATTAATTGTTATCTTAACATTGGATGTAGGTCATTCAGGCCATTGAACATCAATTCACAATGGTTGGATTAATCTAATCTGAAGAAATCAATGCTGAAAATATTTTTGACAAGCTAATTACATTTTATAGTAGACTTCCGAGCAACGCGATAGTGCAAGACACCCACGCGCGTCATATTCGCCGCAATAGTGCGGGTAGTTTTCATAGTGCTTATTTATTATGTCACGATGAAATCTTACGACGCTTATGTGACTTCGATATCGTGGAGCCGTGGTAGCCTCGGCCCAAGAATAAGACTCCAACTCCTCCAGTGGATGTCGTAAAGGCGACTAAGGGATTACGCCAGGAGATAGGCAGCAGTATCCACTTGCGATCACCAATCCGCCTGCCAAGCTTAGTGATTATGGCAAATGCCTCCATTGCAAGCTATGGGTTGTATTGTACTCATCCAGCTATGGATGTCTACCGGTTGTGATGAAAAATTTAGGGTGGTTTAGATGGATTTTGTATGGAGACACTGACCCCTAGCGAGCGATGATCTCTAGACACCTCGAGAACCTAAATTTTCATACAAAAATCCGTGTCATACTTCACCATAAGTCCGTGTCAAATGCTTGTCAAAACGCAGACTATATGGCCCCTATATTCGGGAACTTCCAAAATACATATCTTTATAAGAAACAGGCTCTTTCGAAATAACTCTTCTATTATTATTTTAAGACGAGGACTGATCTCAAAAGTTGTATTTTTGAACGACCAGTGCGACATGACGAGAATAAATAATGACATGCAAAAAATAGTGCAGGTAGAACAATATACTACTAATAATAGTTGTAAACGAACAGAATTTTGAAAAAAAATCGCACAAATTAACACCCTAAAAAAGCTTTGGCATTCTAATGCTCTCTAATCTCTTTTGAACGGCAACAACACAATTTTTTTTTACGAATTTTATTTTACTTGTAATTCTAACTGCATATTTTTATTTATGATTTGTTTATTTCATCAATTCAAAAAAACCCTCAAATTGAATACAGTCTGATGTGCAAACTGTCTGTTTTTTATATAGATATTTATTTTCTGTAGGTTTAGGGTATGTATTTGTTAGTATAGTATTTTAATTTTAGTGTAATTAAGTTAGGTATATTATGTTTTATATTGTCTATTTCTCTGTTTTGTATTTTATAGGTACACATTACCCACCACTATTATAATTTCTCCCACTGCTCTAAGGTTTGCTGGAAGAAAACTCTTTTAGGGTTAAGCTCGCCTTTGTACATGTCCTATATGTAAGTTTATTTTTCTGTAATATTGTGTACAATAAAGAATTAAAGAAACCAGTTTCAACGTTAAACACGCTATTTTCAACTTTAAGCAAAGCCGTTTGGATAGAATTATTTGTATGTTTGGAATTTAGAATCATACCGCGCCTCAAAACTATAATTACGGGCATACTCCGGGCATAATACACTCTGGTATTTCGCACTTTTTCATTCGAAATACATCAATGGGAAATAATTCACGCCTTTCGCTTTGTCAACTATCACGTTGCTCGGTAGTGCAGACTTTTAGGCCGTTTGTCCACCACCGCCGTCACCGTCACGTCACCGAGAACGAGATGACGGCGCCGAAGTAGCGATACATACATTTACTATAGCCGCGTGTCCACCGCACGTCCGTCACCCGAGCGTCATTTCATATTAAACTCGACCCAAAATAATCTCGTTCTCGGTGACGTGACGGTGACAGCGGTGGTGGACAAACGGCCTTATGGCCTTTTCAGACGTGACTCTCAACAAAGCGTTTAAACGGCGCGCGTCTGCATAGCCTCGGAACAGCAACAGTGCCGCATTCCCTCCGTCCCAGATGTACCATTGAGTTGTACCATTGATGCTACAATTGGTACCAATTTGTCCCACTAGTACCTTTGATGGTACAATTGGTACTGACTTATCCCACTAGTACCATTATAAATGGAAGCTAGCAGTATGCTTGTCTAGTTTGTATCGCGATTGTATCTCTGCTGAAAGTCGCTATTTGTAAAACCCCCAATAAAACTTTTACGGTACAATTTTGCTTTAATAGCCAGACAAGGCTGAATTGCTAACAAAAACTATACCTGAGTTTAGTTGTGGAATACGAGGCAAACTAAACTACCTACCATGACGGTCACGCGTTAAGTAATTTAGAACACAGATGAGAAAATAATACGTGGTGCCTCAACAAAGTTCAGATGGTCCATTCCATTGATTGGCTTCGAGCTAATTCTAATTCTAAGTCCCCCACTTAGAATTAGAATTAGCTCGTTGAAAATAAATTAGCACGTTAGTTAGTTGCTAAGGAGGATCGTCTCGTATGTGGCGCGAAATTCAAATTTTAATTTGTTTTTGCTCGTCCCAGCTCATCAACATTTCTTGATCTAGCGAAAACAGATTTTGCAAAAACTAGAAACAAAAAAAAACAAACAATATTCGTAGCTAAATTAATTATCTTTATGAAATACTATCAACTAAAACCTGTGTTAGGTTTCCTAGTTTTCGCAAAATCAGTTTTCGCTATCACAAAGAAGTGTTGATGAGCTGTGATGATCAAAAACACGAATAAATTTGAATTTTGCGCCACATGCGAGACGATCCACCTTAAGACCTGCACTGTCCCCCTGTGCTAACCCTACCCCTGACTAAACTGACTTCGAGCTACAACATAATTATAATTAATAATCTTCTTTTCAACGAAAAGCCGTGATACAAAAGGTATAATTATGTCTATCAGGTACTGTGAAATAAAGGGTCGCTCACATCAAAGCAGTTCTTCAAAATTTTTGATGGTTGGTTCTTAGAAAACATTGGGTGAGGCTTTTGTATTTTTCAACGAAAAGCCGTGTTAAAATGTACGGATACATAAAAATAACTGTAGTCTTTATACGCGTAAAGCTTGTGCTATCTCTAATTGCTCACTTTCGAAAGTAACATCCAAAGACTACTTCCAACACCGCTAATCGGATTTTACTTTTTTACTTACGATTTTTCGGAACACGCGATGCTTTATTTTCGAAAGTGAAGACTAGATCCTAGTCCCAGTCCATGATTTTATTAGATACTAGCTGGTGCCCGCGACTTCGTCTGCGCAGGATTAGTATTTCGAGTAGCTTATATTAGCGTGGCGTAGAAAAGAATATAACCTATATATATATATACTGTGGCGGGCTTTTTTTGTAGGACTATTTAAGATAAACATTTCCATCATACATTACATATGTGTAACTCTAGCGGTTTTGGCAGCGCACGCCAGAATAGTTTGCAGATGATAGATTTTTTCCTACTTACTTGACACTTATCGTCATATTATGGACAATTCACACAATATCTCTATAAATTGTAACCTATGTGTTATTCTGATGTATAAGCTATATTATTGTAAAGTTTCTTTAAAATCAATTCAGTAGTTTTTACGTGAAAGAGTAACAAACATCCATCTATCCATACTCACAAACTTTCGCGTTTCTAATATTAGTAGGATTTTCAAATATTTTTTGCATGTAAGTCTACTTCGCGGTAGTTATTTTCGGCTGAATTACACTTAATTTTTTACCCGACCACGGCAAAGCAAAAAGAGGGTTATGATTTCTAGCAGTCTAAGTATATTATGTTAGCTTGTTCTTTCTGTTCCCTCGTAGCTGCACAACAACTTGACGGATTTTGACAAATTAAAAAAAAAACATAACGTCACACACGTCCCACGTCACACGTCACACTAAATTAATAAGGCGGGAAACTACAAACAATTTTCTAACTTCGAAAAAAAATCAATTAACATAAATAATATAATGAGTTTGGTATCAAATGAAAGGGTTTGATGAGTACATTCCAAAAATATATCACACTAATATTAACTACTCCACTAAAGTTGTAAAAATAGCTGTTTAAAAACTAAAACCCGAACAAGGATAATAGTATATTAAAAAAGTCACTTGCCTAAGCCGGGACTTATACATGCTAAATTACAAAAAAACAAATATTCTGTATTTTTATGATACCGATCGAAATTAATTACAAGGATCAATTCCTTCTCAATAATATGGTATCTTAAATTAAAGGAACGCCATGAAATTATGAAATAAGACAGAAATTAATCAAAAATTAGAAAGTCTATTTTTACACTGTGGTATTAGGTTACTGTTTTAAGTGTACTATGTATATTGTACGTCCTAGATGGACAAACTGTTTTAAAGTTACCTGTATACCATCTTTTGTACAACAGTTGAACAATAAATCTTTTTCTGATTTCTGATTAATTACGTTGACGGCCTTTACCACCCTTTACTACGAAATCGTGGATTTGGCCTTCCTCTACAACATTTCCATACTTCGTTTTCAGATTTTGTGAGTCGGGTTTTAGTTTTAAGCTTGTATTTTTTTCTGGTTCACAGTTTTAAGTTTTTTTTTCTGGTTCATTGGGTTTTAAGTTAGTATATTTTTTTGTTTCTGTGTCAAAAATCTAGAACTCGTTGTACCTTGATAAGTATATCTAACAAAATTATATGAAATATGACTTTAGTTTTGAATTAATGAGTACACGTTTTTCGTTCAGTCTGGCTCTAGTTGCCTTTAAACTCAAAAACTGCAACCCAAATCTTCATAAAATTTTATAAATTTAATCGAATAAGACTTATCAAGGTAAATACGTTACTATACCCTGATTTTTAATTTTAGTAAATTATTGTAAACAAAGAAATGTCAAGATATGCCACTGTGACTATAAGTGTCAAATATGTCTATCATATGTGTATATACACACACATATGATACACATACATGACACTTATAGACACAGTGACATTTCTTTGTTTACAAAAATTGCCAAAAATAAAAAATTAAGTATAGATTTTAGAAACAATGAACAAGAAAAAAAAATTAGTTAGTTGAAGCTTAATTCAGCCGAAAAGTTCGATTTGCTGTACGTACGTGGGAACCTTACAGCAGGGTGACCAAAAAAGAACCATGTCAAAGACAATGACAAAATCATGATAAAAACATACCTCCGCCATCCTGTCATAGGCTCCCGCCTGAGGTCCGCCTCGCTAAGTCCATAGAGGCCGATACAGGCCAAGAACCAGGCAGTCACGATCAGGTAACAGATCACAATCACGCGAAAAGGCAGGAGTATCACGGTGAATATGGCTGTCTGTAACAAAAAGGTAATTCTTGTAAACACAACATAACACCCAATAGTCACATAAATTCCCTCTTTATCATGGGTTAACAACACCCTAAAGTCACATAAATTCCCTCTTTATCATGGGTTAACAACACCCTAAAGTCACATAAATTCCCTGTTTATCATAGGTTAACATAACACCCAAATCACGTAAATTCCCTGTATATCATCATGGGTTAACATAACACCCAATAGTCACATAAATTCCCTGTTTATCATAGATTAACATAACACCCAAGTCACATAAATTCCCTGTATATCATCATGGATTAACATAACACCCAATAGTCACATAAATTCCCTGTTTATCATAGGTTAACATAACACCCAATAGTCACATAAATTCCCTGTTTATCATAGGTTAACATAACAACCAATAGTCACATAAATTCCCTGTGTATCATCATGGGTTAACATAACACGCTAATATTACTGATACTACTTGCTACATACTATAGCATGAAAATAATACTTTAAAATCCAAATGCACGATTTTTATTAAGAAAAGCCTCCGACTACAACTATTAATTCAGTTGAAGCCGTCTTTATTCAATGGTTGAAGGCATTTCCGATAGAATCGTGGATTTGGCCTTCCTCTACAATATTTTGATACCTGTTTACGCTTTTGCGTAAACGGGTTTTAGTTTTAAACTTTAATTTGTTTAACAATATTTGTGTGATATATTTTTAGCATATATTCAACAAGACCTTTCATTTGATACCTAACTCATTATATTTATATAAACTATAGTTACATAGGTTGAAAAATTACGTTTTATTCCATATTGAATTTAGTGTAACGTCAGTTATAGCCTATGACACGCGGAACATCAAGACCCTTTATATGATACCTCATGGGAGCAGATGAACAAAGTAACATACAATGCATAGACTGCTAAAATCACAAACATAACCCTCCTTTTGCCTTGCCGGGTAAAACACTCATAATACTCAACATAAATTAAAGAGGAAGTGTTTTTTCGACTTTTAAAGATAATTTATTTATTTATCGACCTGCAATGTTCTAGTAGTTGTAACAGACCGGTTAGTCTCCTTGAACTATACAAGACTGTAGTTCCTTTATCTGTAGTTGCGATGTGAATTTGACTTGCAGGCAATCTTTTTTAACCGACTTCACAAAAAGGAGGAGGTTCTTAATTAGGTTGTATTTTTTTTTATGTTTGTTACCTCATATCTCCGGCGTTTATGAACCGATTTGGATAATTCTTTTTTTATTTGAATAGATATACTTCCAGATTGGCCCAATTTTTTTCAGAATCCAGTTCTGATGATGGAATCCATGAGGAATTGAGGGAACTCCTCAAATATTGTAGGCATACTTATGGCGATTTTGATATTTTCATCAACAAACAAAGCATTTGCATTCAGAAAGTATCATAATCCTTTCACCACTATGGTTCTTTCATAATTTTTTTTTCATCCAAATATTTAGTCGAATACAATGGCGGAAATCGGTTTTTTAAATGAAAAGTTATAATAAATCCTTTTATTACTTCCATGATGTCTTGACAAGAGTTAGGGCCGGTTTCCACGGGACGGAGAAGAGCTGTCAGGTTATTGGCAGGCAGGCTTGACAGGTGAAAACGAAAAGGAAATAACGAAATCGGATTGGTTTATTCAAACACATCTCCTCTCCTCTCCGCCCCGGTGGAAACCGGCCCTTAGTCGGTATTGACGGCTAGACATCTTGAAAACCTAGTGGGGACTATGTATGTGACTGTTGGGTGTTATGTATGTATGTATGTTATTTTATTATGTCATAGGGAGATCAGTGTTTATTTTTGTTACAACCATTAGATTCAAGAGTCAAGACACGTTATGTGTGTATGTATGTATTTATACACTTTCACTTATGCCTTGCTTGATAGTGAACAATGTTTATTTAGAAGCCGTCATAATTATGTAAGGTATGGATTATCCGTAAAAATGCTGACACTCTGTGTTCAAGGCATTTATGGCTCACTTGTAAGACAAGGATGTGAATAAAAAACAAACAAACTAGCTTTCCCTCATGTAACAAATGTTAGCAACTTTCTGATGGCGTGATTACAGATTACACTCGTTTTGCCTGCTAAAGCCAAGGGTTCATGTAGATGGCTGATTTTTTTGGACCATTCTATATTTGAATTCAAATTGCATGAAGCCTCATTAGCAGGCAAAATGAGTCGTTTCGTGTATTCCGATTCTATATTTGAATGCACTCTTATTTCAAATATAGAATGGTCCAAAAAGTTTCTCGCCTCCTCCATCCCCAATGCTTTTGGATGTTAATGCCAGTCAGTTTCATAGAATATTTAATTAATAACCAAAGTTTCAATGTTGAGGGCAAAGGTCGTCACTAAAAAAAAAGTCAAAAAGTATTTTATTCATTTGAAATCACGGGATTATTTTGAATCACTACTCGCTCAATTACTAAATCTAATTAGCTTTCTAATTCTTCCCCATAGAATATAGGTGAATAATATAGGTTAATTTTAAATTTTATAGGCTATTGGGTACACACCGTTATTAAGGTAGGTAGGTACCTAAATCATCATCATCAGCGGCCTTTTTAGACGTTGTTGACAAATCTGGACGAGGCCTCCCCCATTAAATACAATTGCCATAACCACAGGCAGGCGGATTGGTGATCGCAGTTTGGTGTTAAGTACTCAGGTGGATGCTCCTGCTATCTGGTGTTATCCCTTAGTTAGGCCTTTCATACATCCACGGGATTTTTATTACGGGAGCAGACGGAGGGGTATATTCTTAGGCCGCACCACGGCATGGTCTACGAGTCTTAATGACATAAAAATCTCAAATAGATACGAAGTAATAAGACAAAAAATGTCTTGAATAATTAATCAATACTCATCAATACATGAAGTTATTATTATTTTTATAACTAAATTAATTTTAATGAAATTTGACTTTCTATAAAATTGTATTTCCTTTTCTTTTTGAACTTTGCCGATACACTACCGTGCGTCTAGATTCAGTTCAGAACTACAATACATTCTTTTCAATAGTACCTTACGTAGGTACATCATAACAATGACGGGCGTTATAGGGCTGACATAGTCGCAAAGCGACAAAAAAAATAGTTCAATGGTATCACGAACTAAGAGTATCATGGTACCTACCATAACAGCGGGAATCGAACCCGCAACCTCTTGCATCTCAGCCGGCTACTCACCCGCCGCGCCACAGAGGTCAACATCAACATGTTTGTGTTTCCACAAGTAATAAATAGATGAATTTATTAAGTAGGCACCTACCTTTTTTTGCGCCTATTAAATTGTGCCTATGTGACTAGATAGGCGCCTATTTGGCAATGGCATTGGGTGTCATTGTTCCTTTATAGAAAACAATTAAATTATTTATTTAACTCTAATGCGATAAAAAAAATATTCAAGAAGGCTCTTTGAGAGTCTTTTTTCCTCAGCGCCCCCTTATCTACACCCCAACCAAAAATTACTACAAGTTACATTCATTTCACAACATATAATAATATTATACCAATGCGAATCCGTATCAAAATAATTTTAGTAGTGTTTGTTTAGCCACCAGGCGGGAGTTTGCGCAGTAGGTACTAGGTACAACATTCCGTGCACATTTTACGATACAAGACAATTTATTTACTTTCTCTCTCGGCATCCGTTATGCAATGCGTTACGTCTTACCTTTATTTTGTCGAATGTGTTGTCTAATTCCAATTTATGAACGAAAGGGTTCAATATTTCGGCGCGCATGCCGTCGGATGAGAAAGCGCCGGTTTCACCGTAGTATTTGCCATTCATTTTCTCGGAAGTTTTTAACTTGTTACGCTAATATAATAATATTTCACACAGTTCACTGTTATCCTTCATCGTAAAAACTGGTACTTGAATTTGAATACACACTCCTTTTAATCAATTAATGACGTATTTTTGTTCAATGAAACGCGGCGACGTCGGACGTTCGTTACACGCGAGAGCAGGGATCAGACTGTTTTTTTTAAATTTTATTCGGTCGGACAAGCAAGCAAGATAAAGCTTCTTCTTCTTTTAATTATGGCTTCTGTGACATATTGAGTATGAAGAAAGAAATCAATCAAAGGTCACAGAGAATTGAATGGAAGATTACGTACGCTCTTGGAGCAAGGAACAAAATGGAGCGGCAGTAACATTTATTTTGTATGAAAAATGGCCCACCATTAGCTTGCCATTCAACCATTCATACTCTGTGACCTTTGATTGCCTTCATTCAAAGTTTTGTTTACTTTTTGTGTTTTCGTAAATTTTCACTATTTTATTAGCAAATACCTATATTTTTTACTACAAAAGTTGGATTTCACAATGCCTGAGTGCAATATTGTGCATTGTGGTCCGAGGCAAAGCCAGTATCGGCCTGGGCTGACTTTACACAAGTGCTTCAACAGTTTTCATTGAAATTGTAGTTTTGCTTCATAATTTTGTTCTAAATGTATGTTTCGTTAGTGAGTTTTAGAGTAAACATAAGGACATTAGTGCCATTGTTGTGTAAAATATCATTATTTCATAGTAATTAATCTATTGCTTACAAGATTGTTTACAACTAGGGCTCGGTCGGGCAAATAGCCGACCCAGTCCGACCCAAAAACCGAGCACGCCTTATTTATCAGCACAACTGCCCTGTGCGTACGCTATGGTGACCAATTTTCATACAAAATAAATGGTTCTTTCGCTCCTTTTAGTTTATTTCCTCCAAGACAGGTACCGTAATAATAAAGTCAATGTCAATAGTATTGACTATTGACATTGACTTTATTATTACGGTACCTTTCACGGTTTCATTGGAAATCAAACTGTCAAACTGCCGGATCCGCAATCCACCACAATTCAATTCCATGCGCAATCAATCCGCATTGTTTTTCAATTTTCACTTTTCTCTAGAGCAAAAGTGCATGAAAGAAAATTCTGTGATGTGAAATAGTTCTACCATAAATAATGGCTATCTGTACCTACCTCTCAGCTCATAATGGAAGCGAAAATACAAAGCCAAATTATTGATTACTTCTCGTTTTTCGAGGAGTTCCACAACACATCGAGGGAACGTTTGAAAGACTGCCAGAATTGCGCAGCAGCTATAAATAGGCTAATAAAACGCTATAGAAACGTAAAAGAGTGAGTATTTAGTAATTTATTTGTTTATTACATACATATAATCGTATTTTACTTAGGCAACTTCATGTAAGCAACGTTTCTTGAATGTTAGGTGCATTTTTACAGTTATTGTTTGTTGTTTTGCCATAGTTTTGCTTATCATGGTAATATACTTTCAGATCAGAACTCACCGGTACTCCTCTAGAAGAATTTAGGGGCTTGAAAAATAAGCTGTGCACTTCAATACATAACCTCATTTCAAAGGAGATTGAAGGAATCAGAGAAAGCCTGTAAGTATTTGCTAACGAGTGTTATTAAGTCAACAGTTCACATACAATAGGCAGTTAACCAGCTCCTAGCATTATAAACTCTTGTCTAGCCAAGCTGGGACCTGGGATGTAACTGGACCTGTTTTCATTTTATAAAGCACTGTGCAAAGGTGTACTACTACAGTTTTAATAACATACCTTCTTATTATAGCTAGCTGAGATGCAAGAGGTGCCGGTTTGATTCCTGCTGCGGGACAAACGTTTGCATGATCTGTAAATATTTGTTCCGGGTCTGGGTGTTGTGGTACCATGGTACTTGTAGTTCCTGATACCCACAACACAGGGAATCCTAGTGTGGGATCAGGATTGTTTATGTGACTGTTGGGTGTTATATTATGTTATGTTTATATAGCCAGTGTCAGGTTTTCATTCTCCAACCAATACAGTGACTTCGTAATATTTATAGATATTCATTCAAATTATGTAGCATCTTTTGTACGTGCTCATGTTTATGTAGAAACCTGTAGGAGTACCTAGTCAGTAACATACCATTAAGATAACAAATCACTCCACATTGGGGACATAAACCACCTTTATTGGATGTAGATAAGTCATTACCTGCCTGCATTGATTCGTCTCTGATGGTGCAGCACCAGCGCCACCATCTAATTCTAATTGAAAATGGGGGAGATAAGATCTGCACTGACTTCCCGCATTGGGGTGTATTGTGCATTGTCCGCCTGCTAACCCTACCCCAGCCAGCCCAACTCCTTAAAATAACGGAGAAGGACTCTGGGTTGATGGCAGCACTGTTCCAGTGTCCCCGAATGAGTAACGGATGAAGTTAAACAGGACTCTATCAGCTCCTGGAGTCCGGTTTTTTTCCTGGCTTCATTTGTGGCTGTGCAGTACAATATAACATGCTCCACTGTCTCCTCGTCCTGAAGACAGCCACGACATAGCCCACTGTCCGTAGCCCCTGTCTTCAGCAGATGGTAGTTGAGATCACAGTGTCCCGTGATGATGCCCACCATCATCCGTAGGTCTTCGCGTTTCATCTTTAGCAATGTGTTTGTTATCCTTTTGTTTTTAGCTGGAAGCATTTACCAGCGCCACCATGTAGTTTAAGCTTTTATTCTCTTCAGCATAAAGGTTTTTCTGTCCAGCTTAAGCTGATTCCGCATTGTTTAATGTGGAAAGGCATGATTGCAATTTCTGCAATGGGACACCACGATAACAAAGACTCTGGTTACTGGGAAATGTGTGAATTTACACACTTTCAAGAAGCCATAGTTTAAGTTGTTACTAGCATTCATAAATGCATAGTCTGTACAAGTAGTACAAGTCTGTACAAGTACAAATAGTTGACATGTCTTGTTCACTCTTTGCTTAGTTATTTGCATTCCATGTAGCTGCTTTTAAATAATAAGAAAGTGTACATTTTCTGTCTATCTGAAATCAATTGGTGGACTATAGGCAGATGAGATGAGTGGTACATGACGTTTGGGATCCAGTCCTCTTTGGAATATATATTATACAGGGTGTTTTTTTAAATGGGACAGTATGGGGATATCTGAATCCATAAGAGATCTGGTACCTACGTTAATAAAACTATTGCAATAAATTTTCAAAATGGCTTCCCTCTTGCTGTTTTCAGGTACGGGCACGTTTCAGAACACCTCTAGTGGACAAAGATGTGTGGTGAATGTTGTTCTACTGCTCTGATGGTCTCGTGAAATGAGAAAAATTAGAGCCGTAGAAGTTAGTCAAACTTTAATAAGAACATCTTTGTCTGAGGCCACTAGAGGTATTCTGAAACGTACCCGTACCTGGAAAAAAAAAGAGGGAGGCCATTTCGTTTTTTTTGCTATAGTTTTAGTAACGTATGTACGTATTACTTACAAATTGTATGAGAGAACATTTTATTAAATTTGACTAACTTCTGCTGCTAAAATCTGAGCATATTTCTTCCGATACAATGAAACAATCCTTACATGAAACTGAGTCGATACGCATTAAAAAAATTTTGATCAAAACTACTCATTTTTATGGAGAACTCACGCTTGACCAAAAAAATAACTATGCCAAAATCGTTTTCATACAAAATGAGCAAATGGTTCCAAAGACACTTTTCCCGTATCTCTTATGGATTCGGATATCCGCATACTGTCCCATTAAAAAAAAACACCCTGTGTACTGTAAACTCCTTATGGATACAAGAGGAATGAGAATGGGTAAATATAGCCAAACTCATTCTCAACAACACACAGTTATAACACATCCTATAAGTACAGAACCCTAAAAATAACTCTAAAATTCATGTTTCAGGCACACATTAGAAGAACTGTTTGGAAACTTATGCTTCAAAAATAAAGTACTTCGAGAGAGTTGCAGAGAAATAAAGTTTGATGATAACACACCACTGGTAAAAGGTACTCCACTTCAACCTCCATTAAAACAACTATTAGAGTTTGCTGCTGATACATTGACATTTGGAGGCCAAGTCTGCGGTCAGATCGAGACTTCACTGACCATACTTACATACAAAGGTATTGAAACTGATTCCTTAGTCGAAAATTTTCGCATTTCATCCAATTGGAGGCATCGCATTCCCGAGATAATCTCGTACACATCATTCTGCTCTGAAAACCAAATATAATAATTACCGGTCCCATTAAGTCTGGCAAAAATGGATCTTCTAGACTCAATTTTAAACTCCATGCAAACACCACCGTCCGCCAGCGAAGCTCAGAAAAATGCCATGAAGAAACAAAAGGAAGCAATCGAAAAGAAACACACAGAAGAAAAAAATATGATTAACAAATTTCGAAAGAAAGTAGAAGAGAAGATTTGTGAATTTGTATCTAATGGTAAAAAGCCCTACCTACAATTCGAGCCAATGGATCAGATGTACCGTTCTATAATCAGAGATGTGGCTGACTGTGCCGGAACACAAGTATACTCCTTCGGGCAGGACGGTGTTGACCGCTACTCAGTCGTATACACCAAAGAAAATGGACCAACGGAAGATGAGCTCACGGTTCGTAGAGCCGGTGGTGCATGGGATGACGATAAGGCAGCTGAGATGGCCCAAATGCATATCGATATGAAACGACAAGCCGTCTTAGACTCTGAAGATGAGAAATACAGGAAACGTAAACGAGGCAATGAAGAATTAAGTGGCACATTTTACAAACAAAAATATGCACATCTTATCGGCCAAGAAGCAGCCCTCGGTGCTGCTCAAAAGACAAATATGAATAAGAATTACGGAGAGGTCCCGAGTGAGAATAAAAAAGATCTACGTTCTATCGAACAGACAATGGCTGATATAAAAGCGAAGAAGATGAAAAAGGCTGAGAACGGAGAAGGGAGCACTGAAAATGTTCAAACTTAGCACTTACTCAATACGTACATTATACGTAATAGTTATTTTAGTCCAATTTGATATGATTAGCTGATGTATGCAAAGTATTCCCAACGAATGGATTCTTAAAATTAACTTCTAGACTGAAGCTAGTGTATCAGCCGCACTCAAAGATCCCAATGGTTCATTAAATGGTTTCTTAAATGTGGCACAGTATTGTGCATTATTCTCTAAAGCTAAACAGCGATAAAATAACATGGTCATTTTTATTTCATTCTGCTAGAAAAGGACTGCGATAATTTTAGAAATTATTTAATGGCCATTAAGTTCGGGTGATGTCTCCGAGTGTGGACATTTAAGTCTAGTGTAGTCTAGGATACAATGTTTGAATATTTTTATATAAGCTAATTATCTAATAAGTGCACAGGTGACTAATTCTAATGTTGACTGGTTCTAATTCTTTATCGTTCTTCCAACCATTTTCAAGAAAGGTGGGCATAGAAAACTTAAGGGGTCGGGGAAGGGTGAACTGTCCATGCAAACGTAATACCAAAATCATTTGTAATTCGAGCATATTTCCACCATATTATGCTATTATTCGGATTCGGATGGTATTTATCTAGGTTCCTAGATAGTTTATGTTTCAAAATACTTACCTAAAACGAAATTTAAGAGAATTCCATTTTGTATATTTTTACGACTTTTACGACATGTTTTCATCTTATTTGTTTCGTAAAAAACAACGTATTTTCTAGTATTCTGTGTATAGGCACACAGCATATATTGTCAAGGTACAGAATAACAACAAGGTATGAAAAAAACATTAAGTTTTTATTCATAATTTTTGGTATTACGGAACACGACCTATTTAATACAAATTCCGAACGGCTCGTACACCCATCGCGCATGCAGGGGAAGACGCCCCAGTGCCAAACACGGATAGCTGATTTTGACACTCGCTTCAAATTGAATATGATTGCGGCTTTTGTTACAGGGTGGCCCAAAAGAAATGAAGAAAAATCTTTTTTTGATTGACTGTATTTCACAAACTAGCTCAGCAGGATTGTAAGCATATAATTTTTTTTTTCTGTGTCGTAGCATTATTGGTTGGTGAGAATATGAATAAATTCCCACTTGTACCAACCAACACTTACGGTAAATCGTTTGCATATCAAAACGACAGTTTTTTTTATGAAAAACTGTTAGGATATGTTTGTTGGTGCAAATGGACATGGACTTTAAAAATAATGTCTTAGAATAATGTTGCCCTCAACTGGTATTATTCATATTCTGTTCAGAAAAAGAATGAACTTTGTAATTGCGGGCAGTATTCCCCATGTTCATTCTCTTTCTCAACAGACTGACTACTATACTTAGTTCATCTTGTAGATAACGCCCATTTCTCTGGGAGAAACATCTGACTCTTATGGTTACAGATGAGCCCGGGTTTGAAAAATGTATGTACCTCATAAAAGACTGGATTCTGTTTGCAATAATAGATATAACATAGGTTGTAGACAAATATAATAAGTTAAAACTACACTTGTATACTGTATTGAGTTCATAAATAAATTGTTTCCAATGTATACAGACTATTATCATTTCGTTGACTTGACAACTTTAACTAGACAAAACCTACTTTTTTTTTTGTTATTGCCCATCCAATAGTAAAAAAACAAATGATTCGGACAGTGTCATTATCAATGGCAACTTTTCACCATTTACTACAACATACCTTATTACAAAAGCCTCAGGGTTGATATTCTTGCAGAAATGAAGGCTGAGCAGTGTTGACGCTTTTTCGGGATACTATTGAGTGCAGGAGCGCTATATTTTATGATTTCGAGTATTTTATAATAGTAAATATAATATGGTCATGTTTGCTCTGCGTCACAGCGTATATTTTTCCAAATAACGCAAAAATGCGAGCAAAGATGACCGGTTCCACGGTAGTACTTCCCCAGACGGACTCTTTCACAAGAAGCTCTAATAATAGCAAAACTACGTTGCCTTGTTTGCTGTCGGTACCTACAATAAAATAACACATGATTTTTTGAACTTTTATTTAGCATCAACACTTATTATGCGTAAACTTACACAGAGACAACAATTACGCGAAATTTATAATATCGCTGGATATACTTAAGAAAACTTTGTTTATTCCCGGTAGTTTGACTGGTTTGATAATCGAACTAGTGAGACTAATTATTTTTTTCAAGAGTCAATGACTCAAGTTAGAATGTAATTGTTCGTTAATATTATCAGATAAAAATAAAACTGGTTAAAAAAGTCTCAGGAGTTCGACTTATATCCGTTTCGTCGGACTACTAGAAATAAACGAAAAACTTGTCAAATCTAATATAATATGGCTGGTATTTTCTAAATTCTTATGTCACTGAAACTAGCTTTCCTAAATTACTTTCGAATTCTCATAAGATTTTATATTAATAATTATAACCATATTATGTATTTTTCACACGTAGTAATATTCAGTATAAGGGATCTACTATAATCTATAATTATTATTGTCAATTTAAATATGAAGTTATGTCAGTTTACATCACAAACATGAAATAGTAACAGTTAATAACTCAAAACAGCTGAGTTTATTATAGAAGTGAATTTCGTGCCATGTAACGTGCGTTGTGCGTCTTTACATCTCTCAATTTTGTCATAACTACATGTATAATAGGTAGGGCTGGTTGCTATATTACAAAATCATTCAAATATCAATGAAGTGACAACAATAATATACCTACTTATTTACAAGGACATTGGTATTATACCTAAAGAAAGATTGATTCCTATCAGGCCATGCTGATGCCGGGCCAAGCCACTGTTGTCATTATCATTAAAAAATCTTTTACAAAAACTCAGTTCTACGTTGGTAACATGAGGTGACCTGAGAAATACCAAACCCCATGTTCATTCGCATATATCTATCATTTTATGATTAATTTTGGGCTTAAAAATTTGAGAGCAATCAATTCCGTATTTGGAAACTGACATTAATTATCGGACAAAGCGGAATAGGCGAAGCATGGTGGTATGTACCAAACATTACGATTATTCCAAATTGGGTTGTAAGATTGCGAGCGACTAAGATGTGACTTGTCGGGGTAAGTAAGCTAGCTGGAACGGTCCAGCAATGTTAGTTAATTTAGGTATCTTATAAATTTTAATGGACAAGATGTCATTCGAATCTAGCTTTCTAGTTAGGTGAACTGAACCAGAATTCTTAATTAAAGATCTTTGAAATAGGTAATTGACTAATAAATAAATCACATAAATGGAAGTAAATAACATTAATGACATTGTATAAAGTTATAATCGTTCTTAAATTTATGAATAAGTGAGTAGGGTACATGTATTTAACATTTTAGCTTAACATTTACAACAAAACTATCTAAGATTATAGTCTTAGGTATTTTATAACATCAATTGGCGTTAATTTATGTGCATAGAATCGAATTTAATACATTTCGTTTAAATAGTAATGTATCAAATATTGATTTAAGGCAAAGTCTAGACGCATTACCTACAAATAATATTAATTTATTGATAGATCGAGCGGATATTATTATGTGCAATTCAAAGACATTATATTTTATCTTTTTAGCACTGTTGCTTTTTATATTTATAGTGCCGCTAGTGTGAAAATCTCTTATTGTACTTAACACATTTTGCTGTTAGATATGTTAAAGATTATTCGAGATATGATTTATAAGATACTATAACTTATGCATATATGAGTAGATAGGTACCTACAACCTACAGGTAGACTAGATCTAGCAATATTATTCAAAAAGGTAACGGGGAACAATAATATCACATCAAATTTTACAATAACAACTAGGTAGACAAGTAGATATTCAGTTTATAATAAGATTAGGTATATATTTTTAGGTCAAACTATTGTCGATCGCCCATAATATCTTTATATCAGTTGTTTCGAAGTTTTATTTAATATTTTATTGTCATAGTAGATACATGATATTATATCATCTGGATATAAGATATCCAGAGTTATCCGAGATTAGTTAGTTATAGCATTAGCAGCCAACAAACATTGTAGTCTATATAATTATTTCATTTTAACCCAGAGTAGGTATTAGTGTCGAATCTTTAAGATTTATTTAAAAACAATCTATTTAGTCAATAGTATAACAATCAATATGACGAATATTTTAAAATTAGTATAATTATTAGGTATAGCTTAATTTTTAAAATAAATTTGTATAAGTAGGTAAACTTTAACAACATTGGAAGCTTAAAAAATAAATCACATCTTTAAAACTTGATTATTGTCAAGAGTTCGTTCAGCTTGAAATTCCTACTTAAAATTACCTTTACTTAGGTATGTACGTGTAAACTTATTTAAAGTATGTTTATAATATTAAATCTCTAGGCTTTCTTTTATTGTCATGAAGATCAACACTATGAAAGTAGAATATTAGATATACTTACCTATGTATAATTTAAACTTTAGTTAAAAAGTCGTAATCTTTTAAGATTTATAAACGTGGATATGAAATTTTGCAGTAGAGTGCCGATATTAATATTTCAGATATCAAATGTATTAGATATGTTTGGAACAATATGTGAGTAATTTTAAGAATATGTACTTCTATTATTAAGTTTAACTTTTTTTTCAATCCCTTATTAACTACCCAGGCAGGGCCCGGGCGATGGTTCATCGGAGATCAAAATCACATATCGTTGTCACAGGCTCGGAAAATTTCTCCCTAAGCATAGGCATAACCTTTTATAAACTTCTGTAGTTTTCACAAATTTATTTTGATACTAGAGTATCAAAACTTTTATTTTCTGTTGTTCTTACTAAGGTTACTTAAAAAATCTCTTTTCGTCATTTTAAATCCTATGCTCTACATTTTTTTTTATTGTTTTTTTTGCAGATTCCTTTATGAGCCGTTTTAGATTACCGTTTGTTTTCTCTAAACATTTTAACGCGTCTCTACTAATCATTTCAGCATGTAATCATGATGAAACCTTTACAAGCACAGAAGTATGGTAGTCTACTCATCATCATCAGTGTCGCAGCACCCTGGCCAGCAGCATCGCTCGCTTCCATCAGGTCTGGTACAGAACAGAATCGTCTCCAGCGAGGATACGGCACGCGGTTCGATCCCGTGGAAATCGCGAAGGTCTTCTGCTGGGAACCACGCGCGTTCCTCGTCTTCTATGATGGGTATGTTGAAATATCTAGAAGATAGCAGGATAATTAGTTGATAACAAGCTTACTGCACAACTTTTTGTCATAACAGCCGAAGTCGGTTTTTTTTAAGCTCCGTTTGTTCCCAGTAGTTCAGCTGGACACAGGACTTTTCGACAACCGTTCGATCGTGGAAGTTGAACTACTGAGACTTTTTCCCATTAGCTTTACTTTTTCATAGGTATACCTATACTCATAGATAAATAAGCAGGTACCTAAGTATCTTGATACATTTTTTCACAATGGAATGTTTACCTGCAAATCGCCAGGAGGGGTATCCATAGCACCGAAGCCGAAATCATGAATACAACTAGTAGAATTGACCAAACCGGCCAGGGCTTCTTCTCGGTGTCACCTGATATACAAAAACAGTATTTGGGTCAGGCCGTCCTTTTGACACTTTTTGTCTGTGTCCCTTGTCGCTTAACATTTTTCTATATGTATGACATTAAATAGGGTTATTATTAATTTAGTCCTATGTAATGATAGTAGGACTTACAAGGGCAAAACATAAAACATTTATTTAACGAGAATTATATCAGAAATAAATGTTTTTGTCTCAAATAGTGGTGTAACTTTCTTGTCTTAGTCAGTTACCTGATATTCTGTGTCACTGTGGGTTTCTTCTTGATGTTATTGTATAAATGATAGTAGTTTATTAATTAATAACTTTTCATTTAAAAAACTGACTTCCGCCATTTTTAACCGACTTACCAAAAAGGAGGAGGTTCTCAATTCGGTTGTATTTTTTTATTTTTTTTAATGTTTGTTACCGCATATCTCCGGCATTTATGAACCGATTCGGAAAATTCTTTTTATATTTGAATAGATATACTTCCAGATTGGTCCCATTTTTTTCAGAATCCAAATCTGATGATGGAATCCATGAGGAATTGAGGGAACTCCTCAAATATTGTAGGCATACATATGGCGATTTTACTATTTTCAGCAACAAACCAAGCATTTGCATTCAAAAAGTATAATAATCCTTTCACCACTATGGTTCTTTCATCATTTTTTTTTTCATCCAAATATTTTGTCGAATATAACTTTTCATTTAAAAAACCGACTTCCGCCATTGTTTTCGACTAAATAATTTTGGATGAAAAAAAAATTATGAAAGAACCATAGTGGTGAAAGGATTATGATACTTTCTGAATGCAAATGCTTGGTGTCTTGATGAAAATATCAAAATCGCCATATGTATGCCTACAATATTTGAGGAGTTCCCTCAATTCCTCATGGATCTCATCATCAGAACTGGATTCTGAAAAAAATGGGACCAATCTGGAAGTATATCTATTCAAATATAAAAAGAATTTTCCGAATCGGTTCATAATTGCCGGAGATATGCGGTAACAAACATTAAAAAAAAAAAAAAAAACAACCGAATTGAGAACCTCCTCCTTTTTGGTAAGTCGGTTAAAAATGGCGGAAGTCAGTTTTTTAAATGAAAAGTTATTATTAATTACTCCATTCATATTCGAAGTAGGAAAAGAGGTTTTTTTCGTATTTTTTTTTTACGTTTTATGTAACACGCTGTGTGTAACAGTTTGCCGATCAATTTTGTACTAGGACACTTGTTAATTGTATCCATATGCCCATCATAGCAACACAGTCGTTTACTTTATATCAGTTTCAAACATATTATTTCGTCAGTCAAAATTTTCCTGAAGCAATATAGTCCAGTCAGTGAGGGGGTTTGACCCTGACAATAATTCCTCTGTCGCTGAAACTTTGCAGTGTGATAAAGTAAAGTTCATAAATTACGGTTGACAAGTTATCCATGATTTTTTTTATTTTTAAATGTTGTATTTCTACCTAAACATGAAAATCACTAATAACTTTTGGTGGAAAATTGCTGTGTCCAAAATTCCTTCGGTATATGTTAGTATACATTAATAAGTATACATATGTAACGGTATCCAGGAATATTTCGATTTCAGTGAGACAGAAATTTAAGAATATCTGTTTTTTTATCACAACTTTTTCCGGAAAATTGCTCCGTCAGTTTTAATTTTTTTGTACTTGTAAGGTTGTTTAAACTAATCGCCTTGCAGAGTTATCCAAAAGATTTGCCTTTTTGTTCATAGTTTTATGGATTTTTGGAAATAACTTACGGCGGAAAATTGCTCCGTCCATTTTTATTCATTTGTTAGTTACAGTATACGTTATTATAATAGAATTTTAAGTTATCCAATAAAATTTCGCCAAAACACATAAACACATAAACTTTTAAATATCAACATTTCATACTTAGACAATTTTCGTACCGCGCAGAGTTCTGTGGGCTCAGCACGAACAATTAATGTTACCGAGACGCAATCGAGACGATCTCAAACGTCAAATATTGGCCAAAGACACAGGAGTGACTTGAAATTTTCAATATTTGTGAGTAGATATTTGAAGTTTACTATCGTGTCTTCGTAACTTTAGATGTTCGTGTTTGGGCCTCTGATAATACAGCGGGGCACCGCACCACGCATGCGCTCCGCGCAAGGGCTGCCAGATATACCGCTTTTCCTTTTTTGACACAGCTTTTTTGCTTAGGGATCCGCATTCCGTTTTTGGTTATCGAGGTTCTGTTTTTTTTTTGATGATACTATGAGCAACTTTTTTATCACTTTTACACCGAAAAAAAACGCCTAAAAGTAGCTGTCCTTAAACTTATCTCCAAAATAACGTAAAAAAGATGTGGAAGAAATAAGAATATTGAGAACACGATGAAGAATTAAACGAAAGTTATCGCGAGTGTCTGTTAAAACAATCAAAACTATAACGCTATTGAAAATTCTCCCAGGGACATTCAACTCGTTTTTGAATAAAAAATTAAAATAAATTACTTACTGAAAATATATCAAAATCATGGAAAACTACCACATTCAAAACCGTCAGTCAGCACACCTACTCGAGTACTTACGACTCGCACTTGGCAAGCTTATTTTGTATGTAGTCGTACTTTTTTTAAATCTCGTTAGAAATCAATTGAAACATACTGGCCACCTAGAAGTCGTCATAAAAACAGCCAACGCATCGAAGAAGAAATGATCCACGTTACAAAATTTGACAGTTTAGGTTAGACCACAAAATATAGAAATAGACAGAAGGTCCGCTCCCACCGTCCTTGAAAATAATTACCTAAACTTGCCTGACTCACTAAGGTTGCTACTGTATTCATTCAGAATTTTGAAAAGGAGTAGATTATTAGGAGTTGGAACAAGTTACAAACAATCTCGTTTGGAAAGGTGAAGAACGTTTTCATTTGGTTGTATTTAAACAACCAAATACACTGCAAGCGTAATAATACCGCTACTCATTTTGTTAACAAGTGACAAATGCCTGCACTCGCTATTATAGTCGCGACTGAGCTCTGCTCGAGATTGCGTGAGAATACATGTAAACGTAAAGTCAATGTGTCCTTACCAGAAATGGCGCTATGTTCTGAGTGGACCCTCTGTAGCTGTTTGTTCACGACGACTCTGTCTCTCATTTTTTTTCGTCTGAGAAACTTTACGATTTTGCTTCGGCTTTCAACTTCTATGTGATGACGTTAGGTTCAATTTGGCTCTAACTTTTTTCATACAAATATTAAACTTACAAGCACTTAGAAGCCGAAAGAAACATTATTTATTATTATTTCGTTCTTGAGATATCGTGAGAGTCAGCAAGTAGGTGAGTGATATTTGCCTTATATATATATTGATTCTCATTGATCAAAACTATTGTCTCAAGAAGTAGTAAAAGTAGCTCCCGGCGGCTGTGCGCCTAATGTTGATAGTCTAAAATGCGTATGCGACGCCGAAATTTTATTGGATACTTTAAAATGCTGTTGTATTTAAGTGTACTTTAACTAATAAATGAATAAAAAAGGACGGAGCAATTTTCCGCCGAAAGTTATTTCCAAAAAACCATAAAGCTATGAACGAAAAGGCAAATCTTTTAGATAACTCTGCAAGGCGATTCGTTTAAACAACCTTACGCGTACAAAAAAATAAAAACTGACCGAGCAATTTTCCTGAAAAAGTTGTGATAAAAAAACAGATATTCTTTAATTTCTGCCTCACCGAAATCGAAATATTCCTGGATACCATTACATATCTATACTTATTAATGTATACTAACATACACCGAAGAAATTTCAGACTGAGCAATTTTCCACCGAATGTTATAAGTGATTTCCATGTTTAGGTAGGAATACCTAATTTAAAAATAAAAAAAATCCTAGATAACCTGTCAACCGTAATCTATAAACCTTACTTTATCACACAGCAAAGTTTCAGCGACAGAGGAATTATTGTTAGGGTGTGCATACAAAGAATTGCCTCGTTCATCGGACTAATAGTGACTTCGTCAAAAAAAGACGAATGGTTTTTCATTGATTTGAAAGGTCCATAATTCCATATTTTTTGTTGCGGTTTCAGATGAACATTATGTACAATTTATCAAACGTGATTCCACAGTACTTGTGTTCGTAGGAATTGTAAAAGATTCAGTGAAGATCTTTGTTTTATTGTGAAATTACATAACACTTACATCACACATACGTAACACGTACGTTACGTTTTAAATAACGTTACGCAAGTCGTCGCTTGTCTGACTAAGTGACGTAACCGACATTTTGGCGTAACTGACATTTGTAACGTTGCTTTTATCTACTTTTGAAGATGAACCGATCTGTCTAATCGGCGTATCTGTATCTCCGCCCTGTGTCTAGATGTATGCTTGACGTATCTACAGTTCTTAAAAATTATAATTATTCTAAATGCCCTAAGTGCACTTATGACTTTTAGTAAGATTTTTATCCACACAAAATTTACTCAAGCAAGTCGTAAGTGAAGTTACGTCTTTTAGTGAGACTGGCACTGGTGATACGCCGGTCATCAGATTGTCCGAGCACGTGGATTTTTACAAATCTCTTCCACACCATGACTAAATTGATGATTTACTAACCAATGTTCATTGATTGAATGATTGCAATGTCAATCATTCTTGCGTAGGAACATTAACGCAAAAATACCCTACTTTTTGTCACTAGATAATAAATGACAATGATCCAGTTGTTATTATTAATTTTAATTAATATGTTAAAGTAAGACTGATTGCATCAACAAAACAATATACGTACGTATCACTCTTATTTTCTATAGACTAACTAAATGTTTTTTATAAACAACATTTAGTTAGTCTATAGATAATAACTTTTCATTTAAAAAACCGACTTCCGCCATAGTATTCGACTAAATAATATTGGATGAAAAAAAAAATATGAAAGAACCATAGTGGTGAAAGGATTATGATACTTTCTGAATGCAAATGCTTGGTGTCTTGCTGAAAATATCAAAATCGCCATATGTATGCCTACAATATTTGAGGAGTTCCCTCAATTCCTCATGGATCCCATCATCAGAACTGGATTCTGAAAAAAATGGGACCAATCTGGAAGTATATTTATTCAAATAAAAAAAGAATTTTCCAAATCGGGTCATAAACGCCGGAGATATGCGGTAACAAACATTAAAAAAAAAAAAAAAAAAAAAAAAAAAAAATACAACCGAATTGAGAACCTCCTCCTTTTTGGGAAGTCGGTTAAAAATAAGAGTGATACGTACGTATACTTACCTAATTAACATTATAATTTTGTTATATTTAAAAGTCTTTATTCCCTTAGATAACTGTTTGTACGGGTATTTTGTTAATAGGGAGTTAAATGTTGATATTCCATTTATCCTACGATTATTAATTAAGTAGATAACTGCTCAAAGATTATCTTAGATAGATCTCATTTAGATTTATGATAAAAAAATGTTCCAATAATAATATTAATAAGTAGGTTAGAACGTACCAAGTACGATATTGTGATTTATTATAAACTACCTTTAAGGTTTGAGACTGACAGTTCAACAAATAAAAAACTACACTACGAGTTTTTTGTTTTAACTATAATTGATTTAAAATTAACGAATTTAATTTAAAAAATACCCAGACCTATCTGAAATTTGAAGTCAAACATTTCAAAATAAAGTTCTAACGAGGTGACGTATCTACTTTAAATTAATTTATTGAACAAACCAATTATTAAAATAATTGCAAAAGCACGTCATCAGAAAGGCCTTAGTTTGAAGTGTATAGGTGTGCATTTTCATTTTAATCGATTCATATTTAAGCGTGTTACAGTCACAATTGTATGCGACTCCTAACAAAAAAGCTTATTCTAAAAATTACCATAATGTCAGTTACGTCACTTAGTCAGAAGAGCGACGAAGTGTTACGTAAAACAGACATAAAGGCTAATAAAAGTTTTTTTTTTTTTTATGTTTTCCTGATCGAGAGTGTTCTTAGCTAAGCTTGTTTGTATCGGGGGGTTTTTTAAATGTTATTTTCAATCAACACTCACCTATAGAGGGGATCCAGGCGTCGTATCCAGATCCACCTACAACCAGCTCCACGAACGAAGATATCAGAATAAGCAGCATCGCCAACGGTGACAAATATTTCCAGCAAATCAGCCAGTAGATGCCTGGACGCTGGCCGGTCATCAGCTCGATGTCGTCTGCGAATCTGGAATTGGATAGGACCTTTTTAAAGGTAGGAGATATTTTCACTACCTCTTAACTATACCTTCCTATAGCTAGATACAAGTACACCCAACCGCAAGCACTCAATAAGTATTAGATTATTCCCGTCTCACGTACTGCAGGCCTAGCCAGACGGCATTCGCTTCGAAGCGATTCCATTTCTACAGTCGTAATACAATACAATTAGAACACGTGACATATCGATAGCTAACGTCAATCCCATGCATTTTGGACTTTTCTACTAGCGTCATCGCTATTAGAATGTTACTTTGCCTAAGGCCTCAGTTGTATTGCCTATTAATCTGGTAATCGCTTTCGACTACGATTTCGCTGTAGCATAGCGCCGCGTGTTTAAGCTTCTTTTCAAGAACATAAATTTTCGAAATATTTTCGCTACTAAAAACATAAATAAATAGGCAAAATGTAATTTAATTTTAAATATTTTTGGAAAATTCAATTTTTCATTATAATCCGTAAGCACTGAACCGTTTTCGAATGCCAAGCTTGCGTCAAGTGTCAAGTAAAAGCGGTGGAGCGTTGACTAAACATATAGAACCTGTATTCATCTCGAGAGACAAAATTCAAAATAAAACTCAAAAATGTTTTCAAAAATCTTATGAGGGTACTCCAATAGTCGGGTAAAAAGTTAAACAAAACCACAAAAGGCGCGCCGCGCGCCGCGCCGCCTTTAGGTACTTTGTGACAAAACCAATAAAACCATGAAATGACTCGTGAAAGTCTCCTAAATGTCTATAAAAACCTAATTCCAATTTCAAAGCGTTCAATAAAAACTATTTGATCTTATAGCAGCTGTTTATGACCAGTCAATTGCGCCATCGAAATGTTTAACCCCGACGTGCCCCGAGGGGCAATTTTATCACGACCTCATAAATGCCGGGACGTCTCGTCGGGAGAGTTGGGGTTTTCACTTTGAAGAAAAATATTTTCCTAACTTTACCACAGGGTCACGGACTAAATAAAAGTCAACAGGGATTTGTTGAAAGCTGAAATCAATAACGCTTAGGGTAAAGTTAACAAACACAATATAATCGGGCTGATGTGACCAGCATCTGTTTTTATGATAGTAATTGTACTTTTAGTTATCATGTTAAGTTTTGTTTATTTTTATTATCTTTTCTATTATTTTTTTTATCAATAAAGTATTTTCTATTCTATTCTATGAATTGGTTGCCGTGGTATGTCCGGCATAGAATAGACCCCCCAATCTCCTCCCGTGGATATCGTAAAAGCCGACTACGAGATTACAACAGATGATGGGCTGCAGCATCCACCTGAGTACTCAACATGAATACTGCGATCACCAATCCGCCTGCCAAGCGTGGTGATTAAGGCATTTCTCCCCATCTAAAGGCTAATGATGAAGAATTGGCAAGGCTATTCTACTAAAATGTGCGAATTACAAAACTGTTTGCAACAGGCGAAAATTGTGCAATCATGGCTGTTCAACGTCGCTTTTCTCATACAAAAGTTACCGTTTGACAGTATAGCCCATTCCACAATTTACGCCAGTTGAAAACCTGTCGCGAGATAGAAAATAGGCGTTGCGGCGCCTTTATTGCCTAAAGAACTGATAATCGCTTTCGAATACGATTTTGAATTACATTACGCTTTAGGCTGCGTCCCCAGTAGGCAAACTGTTCGCCGACGACTGAGTTAGCGGCGTATCGGTTTAGTACGCCCTTCCATATATTTGAAATGGAGTGTTCACAGTTTGCTAGTTTTGCCCTCACTCTACGAAGTTTGCAGCGTTACGCGCGCCTACTGTCTCAGTGGGCGGCCGACTCACAGGACAAAACCGGAAAACCGGTTCCAGTCGGTAAATTGATCTGAGTGTGCCGCTGACTCGAATTTCAGTTCGCCACAAATTTGCAACTCACTCAGTCGGCGGCGAACAGTTTGCCTACTGGGGACGCAGCCTTATACTTTGAGTATTTCTGCTGAAAAGAAGCCAAAGCACACGGCGCAATGTATTGCGAAATCATCAACGAAAGCGATTATTAGTTTGTAAGGTAATTAGGGGGCGGGATTGTTATCCACTGCCTAGGACCGAAGACCGGGGTCCTTACCTCTTGACCAAAAGTGTAAAGACACTGAAATATATTTTTAAAAAAAAGTAAAGTCTCTAAGAGCTATTCTTTACTTCTATATTTACAGTTGCCTAGTCCCAAAAAGTCATCTTTCACGAGACATTAGGCAGTAATTCAAGATGTCTTTGCTGACCCTTTTGCTCGGACGACAATGAGATCTTTATTTTTAGAGAGACGAAACTACTTTAACCCTTCGTTTCAATACGGGTCCGATTTTTTGATGTCATCGACTGACTAAAAGTCAGTAAAATTGCCGTTTATTCCACGATTTCCAAATTATACATTGAACCTCATTGATGACTAAAATTCTTATACCTATAATATATATACCAATAGGGTACGGATGCCGGTGAAATTACAGGCACAAGAGACCTTTCATCTTTATGTCTCAGCGTCGGCAGCGCGCCTGTGATGCCTCTGGTGTTGCAGGCGTCCATAGGCTACGGTAACTGCTTTCCATCAAGGCATCAGGGCTTGTTTGCTTGCCAAGTAGTATAAAAAAAATACAATTGCTTCCTCCAGTACATTTCTTGAAAAGCGGTGATTTGCGGCCTTTTTGATGATATTTAGTCACTTGGTGACATTAAAAAATCGCAACCCTGATCTTATTTCAGTTGTAGATACTATTCCACTAGCTAGACTATCAATTTCTAGTGGGGTTGTTTTATATTGAGCAATTATATTACTCCCAATTTTTGGATGAACGAAAATATATCGAGATGTTTTTTAAAGATGTGAAAATTTGCGTGTATTTCATTGGCGCTACGAATGGATGGAAATTGAGAAATAAAACAAGAATCGGGAATCTTAATTGAATTGCGAGGGGTGGCGTTAATGGAATTAGGCATTTTAGAAACGATATTTTTAGAAGAAAGACTTTTTTACAAGCAAGTGAAATTACTTGCTTCCTGATTTTGTACGGCAAAAAAAATTATAAATGTCTCCTATGCGATAAAAAATTAAGTTATTTTGTACGCGGGACGAAGTAACTATTGTTTAATCTGTGACGCGGGGGTAACCAATTAGCTTTGCTGTCTGTACTACATTTCAGTTTTTTTTTAGCTGTGCCTGAAACTTTTTAATTTATTGACCCATTGCTGAACACGGTCACTATCAAGGACATTGTCGCTGTCTGGAAATACCGTTTATAGTCGTTCAAAACATTGTTAACCTCATCAATGTAATTTTACAGAAATAGTCATAACATGACATAACCCAACACATAACACCCAATAGTCACATACATAGTCATTATCCCACACTAGGATTCCCTGTGTCGTGCGTGAGTATTCCATATGCTATGCAGTACCGTTTGGCCATAGCACAGAATAAAATAGTACAAGATAGGTACTCGATCTTAAAAACCTATAAGAATTACTTTTTCGTTAGCGTAAGGTCGAGCGCGCGCGCGCGACACACCTTACTGAATAAACCCGGCTTGCCGGGCGGCCCGGGTACTTGTAGCTTCATACCTAAAGCGCGGAGTGCGCCACGCCTGCCACAACACCCAAACCCGAACCAAATATTCACACAGATGCAGATCATACAAACATTTGTTCCGCAGCGGGAATCGAACCCGCAACCTCGCCCATCTCAGCCAGCTGCTCGCCTGCCGCGCCACAGAGGTCATCGTAGGTATACTTTATATAAGTTACACGGCTAGTAGCTACAACAAATACAAGTCTTACTAACCTCTTTACTCCGTAAACATACGAGATCCCAACACACTCGCAGAACGCAATAATTAGCAACGGAAAATTCCCACTGTACATGTCGAAGAGCAGGAAGATATAACTGCCAGCACCATGCGCGAAAGCCATTGACAGTAGACAGCACATCAGACAGATTCCTCCTGTCAGATACTCCTTCCTCAGGTTCGGGAATAGCTTCATATCGACGATTGACGTGACCACTCCCTCTAGAGTTCCGAACTGAGAGTCAATGCCGAGAGTGAACAGCATGAGGAAGAAGAGAATTGACCAGAACTGAGCGCCTGGAAACTGGTTGATTGCTTCTGTGAAGATTATGAAGGCTAATCCTGTGCCGGATGCAGTCTGAAATCATAATTAAGAATCATTATTATCAGCCAATAGAAAAGAAAGCTGGACAAAAGCCTCCTACAAAGACCCATGACGAACGGTCTTGAACCGCTTCCATCCAACGACTGCCTTCTGCCTTTGAAATCCATTCTGCACTGCGTCCTTTACTCTCCAGCGGTTTTGGATAGATATGGGTATAGCCTGCCCATTGCCATTTCAACACGCTTACAACTCCTTACTCAGGATTTAGGGATATAGAATATATTTGGAAATAGCCATAGAATTTACGGATTCAGAAACAGATATAACAGCTCATTTAAAGCTAACTAAAAGTAAACACAGTAGGTAGCACAGTACAATTCTGGCGTTCAAAGAACATTTTGAAAATGAAATGTAGCCTGAAATAGATAGGTAGGTACTTAAAGTGGTTTTGTGTAACAGCGATCGATCGACTTATATTAATTAAGCTATCCAAAGTATCTTACTGTATTCGTTTAATCAAGATTGACTAAGGCCTAAGTTCACCAACACTGGCATTCGGGATTTTTCATTCGAAGATTTTTATTTGAGGTTTTTTCAGCCATGGCGTGTCCGGTTTAAGAATAGTCTCTCCGTCTCTTTCAGTAGAGGTCGTAAAAGCCATCGAAGGGATTACACCAGGGGATGGGCAGCAGTATCCACCTGAGTATTCAACACCAATACTGCGATCAACCAATCTGCCTGCCAAGCGTGGTGCTTATGCCAAATCCCCCATTGCATTCTACGATGCGATGGTTGTAGGCCTCGTCCAGCAGTGGACGAAAAAGACTGCTGGTGATTATGAGCTGATGATGAAATGCGTTTGAAGAAGTTACAATCTACATCCACAACAAAATGAGACGATCTAAAAGATGTTAAAACCCAGAAATTGGTGATAATATCGATCGATAGAAAGCTGAAAGGAAACGGCCAACGAAATGTATAAAAAACAGCATTTTTGTGGGCAACGAACAATTTGAGTATCCTTCAGGAGATCTTCAACTATGACTCAAACTTATAAACGAAAGCGAACACCTAGCAATGAGATTGAACCATTTAGGCCAGTTAGTTAATGATGAGCTGGTAATGACAAAAATACTTACCTGTTTGCCGGCAGCATAAAATTTTTATAACGGCATGGGAGTCAACTCAAGGTGAAAATAAACCTTTGACAAATCTAACAAACCGATTACTCATGAAAGAGATCAGACACAATGGTGAAATAAAAGAAGAACCAGTGACTTACAAAGCAACTCACAAAAAGGCAAAGTGTTTCAAATGTGGATAAATGGGTAACTTGAAAATGGAATGAAATATGTATGGTATTTGTAAAAAGTTTAACCAGACCAAGAAAGACTAATAACAAAGACAGTGCAGTATTTTTAAGAAAAATAACCATTACGAAGAAAATTGTTTCTTCAGGAAAACAAAGAAAATCATAAGAAGAAACTGAATTTTTTATCAAGCAACAATAACACACATTCAAAATTTGTTGTTGATTCACATAGCAACAGATTTAACATCATAGAGTGTTTTCAAGAAAATAAAACTAAAATCTCAGTCGCTGATAACAACACAATGATTTACGAGAGTGTTGGAGCCGTAAAAGATACAAGTTGCAAATTAGATAAAACTGATTCCGACTGAGTTGTAATTCAATCAGCTTTGAAATCTTTATTTGAAATCAATGATTTTGAAATTATATTAATTAATATTAAATTTGCGTTTTTGAATGAGGAATTAGATTAAGCTATTTACATGCCAGATGGTTATAAGAAAAAAACAGGAAAAATATGTCACTTAAATAAAGCATGGTTAGGCTTCAAACAGGTCACAGTTACTTGGAATAAAACGTTTACGAAATTCTTGTCATGGTTAGGGCATTCATAAACACACGCCTTTTCCCCCGACGAGCCGCAAAGGGCTCATCTTTCCCGCGTGGGTCGCACAATTCAAAATCTGTGAAAACCCAAACAACTGTATTGGTTTAAAAATCAATAAAAATCAGAAATGACTTAACTCAGAAAATGTATACTGAAATACTTCTAACGAGATTTAACATGAATGATTGCAAACCTTTTTAAATTCCTGGTAATACAGATAGAAAAACAGAGACAGACGTGACAATACAGACAAAATATAGAGAACTAGTTGGAGGATAATTTGAACTTAGCAACTCGCACTAGAGCAGACATTGCACATGTAGTTACATAAAGCTAGTAAATATAATATAAAATAATGAAATACCTGATATGACAGATATTATAGCTGTAAAGAAAGTATTGACGAATGTAGCCGGTAAAAAAGATAAAAGGTATTAAGAAAAATGAGTTAATTAATTTATTTCGAATGCATACTGTGATGCAGATTATGTAAACGATGCGAACGAGATTATGTATGCTTTGAAAAGCAGACCAAGTGGTTACAAAAACATAGCATACGAGCCAGGTTCCTAGGTCATAGGTCCCAACAACCTGATGTCATTAGTGGCTATGTCATAATGTTATCAGAGGGGCCGATGAATCGGTGCATCAAAAGACAACCAATTGTAGCATTGTCTTCTACGGAAGCTGAATACATAGCAGCAGAAGATTGCTGTGAGGAAATATTGGCGTATATAAAATCTTTCCTGAATGAACTAATATTTTGTAAAAATAGGACTATATATTGACAGTCAGAGCAATTCAATTGAAACTGATTCGCGTTCAAACTATATTGATGTAAATGGATATAATATCTAACAATTTATACATCTTAAATAAACCAATATGTTTTGAACGCGTACCAGTTTTAATCAACTGAATAGATTCATGAAAATGTTGTGAAAGAAAATATTAATTTATACGCAACAGGTTACTGTAACCATCGGTCATGATGGAATATCTGTAAAAAAAGAAATAGTTAGGCTAAACAGCCGTTAACCGCCCGTCAGTTTATAGTGTTGGTGAACTTTAGCATTACAGTTTTACAAGAAGGTATATGAAAGTCGATTAGCTATCAGGGCGTGTTTGTTTGCAATCCATTTACTGAGCTTAGGAGGGCTATCGATTGGCAAACACCATTCAACCTTCAAATCAGGCATTTTAACCCTGCTGAGCTGTTAAAACAACATATCGAACCTTTTTATGACCTTCTGGGAAGATCTTATACGGCATTTTGTAAGGGTTTCAGTCCGGATATGAACAGCCTGATAATATTGCTTTTCTCGAGGATATTAATATCTCCAGAGACTAGGGCCCGTATTCTAGAACTAAACTCAAACTAAATCGAGGCTCAAGCATACATTTTTCGACTGATATCAATGAAAAACAGTCACCAAATCTATGCTTGAGTCTCGATTCACGCTTTGAGCATAATTCTGGACAACATAACAACACCCAACAGTCACATACCTACGTAGTCCTGAAGGCCTAGCCAAACGGCATTCGCTTCGAAGCGATTCCATTTCTACAGTCGTAATACAATATAATAGACCACGTGACATATCGATAGCTAGCGTCAATCCCATACATTTTGGACTTTTCTACTGGCGTCATCGCTATTAGAATGTTACTTTGTCTACGGCCTCTGATCCCACACTAGGATTCCCTGTGTGTCGTGGGTGTCAGGAACTAAGAGTACCATGGTACTATAACACCAAGACTACGGGCCTAGGAAGCTCCTGACTAAAAATGTACGGCCCTATTCGATCTCCACTATGTGACCTTGTTCCTATTACGCGTACATCTTTTTCGTTACACTTTGGACAAAGTGGTCGTGGTCTTCCCTTCAGTCAGGAGGCTGTGGCTCGCTTTAGAATTCATCAATTCGTCTTTCACTGCAGCCTTATGGAGCATTTATGCAGTGGACCGTCCAATGTAGTCTCTTTTTAGTAGGAACTTCTCATGTTATCATCTCCGAACATGTTTAAACGCAAAGTGAAAACTTTATAGATTTTTTCTACAAATGGAGTTTTTATTGATGCACCCTTAGGGGTGACCTCTAGGGGTGCCTTGGGTTCTGAATGAATTTTGTTATCCAACATGCAACCTTTTTTCAAACTCTTTTGTCTCTTTTCACCAGCAAACTCTGTACCTATATTAAGAAATTTTCTAAGGAGAAAATGTCACATGGAAACAATGGAAATGCAAAGTTTTAAAATATTTTAGGCTCTGTTAAAATTGATGTAGCGTGATCACAATAATTGATGTAGCGTGATCACAATAATTGATGTAGCGTGATCACAAATAGTAGAACTACTTACATTATCCAATTCCTTCTGCAAATCGCACACGGGCAAGTCCGGCATCATCCTCGTTATATTGTTCACCGTCATCATCTGCCCGGCTTCTGGCAAAGACATGGCCGAGAATGAAGGCCCGAAGAGTTCGAGCAACGTTTCATTCCTTGCACTTAAGCATTTCTCATACACCATCGTCGCTTTGAAACCGATTATGGAAAATACAACGATCCCAGCAAACATGGACGTTAAGCAGTTGGTCATAGAGACCATTATCGCGTCTCTGTAGCAATTGTTGTCCACTGGGTTGTAAGACGAGAACGCGATCAGTCCTCCAAAGGCTAGGCCAAGTGAAAAGAATATCTGTGTCCCTGCTTCTAACCATACCACAGGGTCCAAAATTGTGTGCCATTTCGGTGTGAATAGATGTATAAGTCCATCACTCATGCCTCTCAAAGTGATGCCTCTAAAGAAGAAAATAACCAATACTATGTAAGGAAAAGTAGCCGTTACATACACGACTTTCCCAGACGAGGCTATGCCCTTTATCATGCACATGTAGACAAGTATCCAAGCTATTACGAGCGCTAGTGCTATTTTGTAGTTGAAATTCTGTGGTTGGTTTATGTCTTCTGATATTTGGAGGGTGGTGCGGTACCAGAAGTACTGGGTTGGACCGCTGATCTGAAACAATGAAAATCTAGGTTAGGCTCATTTACTGATGTCATAAATTGTACATGATTTCATGAAAAAAGTACTAATGACTCTGATTTTGCCGTGGTATGTGTCCGGCCTCAGAATAGACCCCTCCATCTCCTCCCGTGGATCCCGTAAAAACTGACTAAGGCATCTGGGAATGAGCAGCAGTAACCACCTGAGTACTTAGCAACAATACTGCGATTATGCACCAATCCACGTGGTGATTATATCAAATCGCCCTATTATTCGAGGAGTGAGGCCTCGTCCAGATTTGGCATCAACTGGCTGATGATGATGGTCATGTAAGGCAACTCTGCTACCTATCCGAATAGCCCACAGTGTTGCCGGCAGTGTAATAACCAAATGCAGCTTCACAATCTGTCCTACGCGGCAAAAAAACCTTTACACTATCTTACTATAACACAACCTCTGTGACGCGGCGGGCGAGCCGTCATTGAGATTCGATTCCCGCTGCGGAACAAATGTTTGTATGATCTGCAAACATTTGTTCCGGGTCTGGGTGTTGCAGTACCATGGTATTCGTAGTTCAGTGATACCCATGACACAGGGAATCCTAGTGTGGGGTCAGGACTATGTAGTACTTATGTATAACGTCGCGCGCCCCTACCGCGGATTATACCCGATGCAGTGGAGTAAAGAAACGCAGCTTTTTACTTTTTCGTAACATTGAATTAGCCGTGTTTGTGTAAAAATTTACTAAACAACATATACCATGAAGTAAAAGGTACACCCTTATCTAAAACGTAACATTTATTACACAGTAAAACAACAAAAGCCGCTTCATAAAATTCTTCACAATACATTGCGTTCGCAAATCGCTCACAAAAATGTAAGCAGTTTCTTTTCAAATACATTTTATGTTCATTATTATAGAAACTCATAAAATAGGTACTTACATAATCTAACACAGATGGCATGTGGTAGCAAAAACTAAATTGTAGTAACTTGGATAAGGAAAATTACTAACTGTACAGTTAAGGGGTCGGGGAAGGATGAACTGCCCATGCAAACGTAATACCAAAATCATTTGTAATTCGAGCATATTTCCACCATATTATGCTATTATTCAGATTCGGATAGCATTTATCTAGGTTCCTAGATAGTTTTTGTTTCAAAATACTTACCTAAAACGAAATTTAAGTGAACTCCATTTTGTATATTTTTACGACTTTTACGACAATGTTTTCATCTTATCTGTTTCGTATTAAAAACAATGTATTTTCTAGTTTTCTGAGTTTAGGAACAAAGCATAATTATTGTCAAGTTACAGAATAACAAGATATGAAAAAAACATAAAGTTTTTATTCATAAATTTTGGTATTACGGAACACGATCTAATTTGATACAAATTCCGAACGGCTCGTACACCCATCGCGCATGCAGGGGAAGAGGCCCCGGTGCCAAACAGGGATAGCTAATTTTGATACTCGCTTCAAATTGAATTTAATTGCGGCCTTCGGTATGGTATGGCCTTAAGGTATGGTACACGCATTGAAGTGTGTGTATTGCGTGACTTTTCAAAGGGATGGTTTGTTCATCAATGTTTTAGTAAAACTGCCACCGCTTTACTAAAACATGACTTGACTGAGACCTTGACGACTTAGAAAAATAGTTGCAAATAAATTTTAAAATACTTGAAACTGGCAAATGCAATAAGCCGTTAAATTAAATGTGTTCTATAACCTAAGCGAGTATTATGAGAGAGATAGTGAATATGTTAAACATTAGCTTTCCATACTTTGTTTGTATCTGTGGTATTAGGTTACTGTTTTAAGTATATTGTACGTCCTAGATGGACAAACTGTTTAAAACTTGTACCTACCTGTATAACATCTTTTGTACAACATTTAACAATAAATCTTTTTCTGATTCTGATTCCGTAAGCAATTTTGAAAACAAAGCACCCTAAGCTTAGGAATCGGCTAAAATAACATATTCTTTAATAACTTTTCATAATAGTTTTGGATGAAAAAAAATGATGAAAGAAACATAGTGGTGAAAGGATTATGATACTTTCTGAATGCAAATGCTTGGTTTGTTGCTGAAAATATCAAAATCGCCATATGTACGCCTACAATATTTGAGGAGTTCCCTCAATTCCTCATGGATCCCATCATCAGAACTGGATTCTGAAAAAATGGGACCAATCTGGAAGTATATCTATTCAAATAAAAATAGGAATTTTTCAAATCGGTTCATAAACGACGGAGATATGAGGTAACAAACATACAAAAAAAAAATACAACCGAATTGAGAACCTCCTCATTTTTTGTGAAGTCGGTTAAAAAGTATTTTATCTTCGCTAAGAAGATCTTCAAATGTCGCCATCTAAGCATTTTCAAGGCTGAAATGTTACGCAAACTTTCCTTTCAGGGTTCTTCTTTGGACGTATCTAATTTAAAAACTTCACACTTTATACAGAACCCGTGCGACAGTTACAATTAATGACCTTGCTGGTGTGATAGATATGTATAATGTTTGAGTGGAATAGGTACAGTACCTACCTACCAACAGTCATAAGTTGGTACCTACTTATTGAAAATTCATTCTTATGTTCGTTTTGGTTTTTCAATAATACTAAATACATATAAAATGCATTATTTTACAGAAAGAATAATATAAGTACGTATATATAAAAAAAACTTTGACGAACTCGGTAGCGTGGCGGGCGGGTTCGATTCCCACTGCTGGATAAATGTTTGAATTATCTGTAAATATTTGTTCCGGGTATGTGCCATGTACCATGGCACTCGTAGTTTCTGATACGCACGACACAGGGAATCCTAGTATGGAATCAGGACTGTTCGGTGTTATGTTATTTAAAAAAATACAAATTAAACAGTTGAACTGTCTAAAGACCGTTGCAAACGATCCAAAGATAACTCAACTGATTTGTAGCTCAAATTATACAAAGCATCACAGCGTCAAAAATATGAAAAACATCATCGGCGCAGTGAACACGAATCCGCTTATTGATTATTCAGTAGTCCTTACTTTGTTCAATAATTTCATTCTTAGTTAAACTTTTATAAATTTCTTACAAAAACACATATTTAAACAATGTTCCCCCAACTAAAATATAAAGACGTTTAATTCCTTCCGGGGCCGGCAGCGTTCGTGTGACCGGTAATCTTCCTCAAATAAATTAACAAAAAATTCTCTTATCTGCACACTAACCTTTCCTTTGCAAATGTTTTCAAAGCAGCTTAACGATGACTCGAGAATTTAGGTTAATTATGTCAAACTGCCTTTATAATTTGGGTTCTATGCTTTGATAATGATAATGGGTCTAATTGGTGTTGATGAGAGCGTAAATGCTCGTCATGTCCTCAAGATATTTGATACAGTGTTAGAAGTAGACGTACTAGAGTAAAGTTTGGTTTATAAAATTGGACACATTTTACAAGCTGTTATATTTAACTTGACCGCTGTTAGTATGTCAGTGTGGGACAAATCTTGAAGCTGAATTTTAAACCAGTTCCACCGAACCGAGCTGAAATTTTTCATACCTGTCAAGTTCTGATGACAATACAATATTATGGTGACGGCAAAGTGATCTGATGATGGAGACAGAAGGTGGACAACGAAACTCTTCGATGATTTATAGTAGCCTGGTAGTGCTTAGGCTCATTTTGATCAGCTCACGGATCCGAACACTAATTTAATAAAAGCTAGTTTTGAAAAATTTAATCTGCAACTAAACACTTATTTCATTTAGCACAACCAATTTTTAGAGCTTGCTGTCAAGTCAATGACCTTTCTTCAATAGCCGAAAACAGCTCTGTGTTTTTTGTTTGAATACTGTAGACGACACACGTCTTAGGTAGAACTAATTTGATGTAATGCCTTTATATTTAGGTACTGCTTAAACTGTCTTCTTTTGAAAATTTCTACTTATTCTAATTTTAGTGTATTAGCTACATGTAATGCCATCTGTTGGCTTCTTTTGGTATATTAAAAAGAAAGATGAATTTTGAGGGTGGGTGTTATTGTTTTGCTAGGGTAGATTAGTCGCGAACATACGGAGACACACGACGCGGCTCCGTTATAAGAAAAAATCAAAAAAGTGTCAAAAATTGCCGATATACCGCTCTGTACGCACTCTCAACTTTCGTCTTATGTTGACTTAAAAGTTGTAGTTTAATTTAATCATCTACAAATACCTACAAGTACGGAATGTACTTCAACATTCAACATTCAATGCAAAATCAAACAAACAAACTTCGCAGGAGTTTAGTAGTCGTTAAACCACTTGTCAACTCACGAGGCAGACCTCGCAACAGGAGTGTAGTCGAACTTCACGATACTTGAGCTAATTCTGGGTGAGATGTACGTTGTGTGTTTTGTTGTTACTTGTAACTTATGCTACATAGACTTATCAGTTTATATGGAAGGAACTATAGTACCTATAGCACAGGCTCGGCCTAGTTAAGGTACTAGATATAGTATACCTATATTATAAGTTACATAAACAATACAATGTGAAGAAGAGTGAGTGCATGGTATTTTGGGTCATAGGTCGCCAATTTCCGTCGATAGTACCTGACATATAATTGAGTGCTTCTTGTCTCAACCCATTTAGATATGTACATCGACAACCCATTTTTATTAAATTTCTATTCTTATCTCAACCCAATCCTAAAACATGTGTCACAGTATCAAACTATAATAGTCTTCATCATCAGTCTGTAGATGTTGTATGGTACGCCGGTAAAGATAGTGGCTCAATTTCGGTATTAACTTTTTTTTGTGTATACTGTTAGCATTTTTATGAATTTTAATTATTATTATTAATATTCTCATTTGATATAATCAGGTAAAAAAAATCCTAATAAGAGTAATTTTCCACTTGTTTCCAATTGTTCTGTCTTCATAATTGTCTCAAGGGAGACGCCAAAAGCTTTTAATCGTATTATTAACTTTAGAACAATGTGGATTTTTCCAATTTACTTCTCTCACACAACACAATAATTAATCTATTTTTTTTTTATCTTTAATCTCTCAAAGTGAAAGCCCACTGAATTAATACCCGATTGAGGGTTATCAATCCCTTTAGCTTTATCGCCAAGCGAAGCCCTAAATTATTATCCCAGTAACACTATTCAATGTGATTTATAGTAGGTATACAATATGTTAGAAAATCTCTTTTGTAATACCTATTACTAAGAATTCATAAATTGATATCGCCTTCGCCACGTAATAATAGATAGTAGGCGTATAATCCGTGTCATATTATCATAGGTAACTATTTTGGTTTTTAAACCCAAATATTTATTCAACTAGTATTTTTTTTTACTAAATTTTGGATTCGATATACTTAACACCACTGACTGAACTGATTCCACACTAGGATTCCCTGTGTAGTAGCTATCAGGAACTACGAATACTATGGTATCATAACACCCTGACTCGGAAAAAATATTTACAGATCATACAAACATTTGTCCCGCAGCACAGGAATCGAACCCGTAACCTCTCGCATCTCAGCGGGCTACTCGCCCGCTGCGCCAGAATCAAACCCGCAACTTCTCGCATCTCAGCTGGGGCTACACGCCCGCCGCGCCACAGAGGTCGTCAAAATGAAATTGAAATTGAAGCCATTTTAATTTTGTACGAAACTCAAAATTACGATGAAATGTTTAAATCTTATCGGCCAACTTCAAAGGAACGTGAAACAAAGCCATTTTTACCGTAAATGAGTATCTCTAAAGTTTATTTGAAGACATCAATCTCATTTCTCATTAAGCAGAAGCCGCACACAAGCTCAAAGAAGAAACCTAAGTACGAGTATACCTACTACGAATACGAACCTAAATACAGCTCCAAAGAAACGACCTAAAGCCCACTCTCCACTAAAGCCTGGTTTGAATTTACGCCGCGCCGGTTGCTGCTTTCTCAATGTTTCTGTATGTGTTTTGAATCGATGAAATTACGCTCTCATTGCCACAAGCTTCGTAGACGCTGTTTACAAACGATGTCTGTTGATTTAAGGGGCATGGGGGCACTTGCACTTGCTCTGGAGATTCCATCACATACTTAGAAGCAAATCAAGTTCTCAGAGTTGTTGAAATATATGAATAAAATAACAGAACATGAGAGAAACTCATGTCTATTTCTGGCTGGAATTGCGAATTTTGTTCGTTGCATCTCTTTCACGCACTTGCAAATGAAAGAAGTATGATACTTCAAGTTTATTTCTAACAGTTGTTGTTAATTTTTTTGCTCGTCCGCCCCTTGTGGCCTCAGAAAAAAATTCTGGATCCGCCCTTGATGTCATTTGACATCGCAGTTGCCAAAACCCAAACTAAATTGAATTGCATTTTGACAATAATTTTGGGCTCAACTATGGGACGCCACTCAACCCGTATTTAAGAACTGCCCATAGCTGTCAAGTAAAGAGGAATTTGGGAGAAACTTTATGATTTAGGTTCCCAATTATCTCAATTTAGTTGCAATTCAGTGAGATGGCCAGCTGGCTTACATCATCATCATCATCATCATCATCATCTCTAACAAAATGACATTCTACGTAGTATAAATTGAATAAAACCTCATAACAGTATATCTACACAAGTGCATGCAATACTTTGGTGATATAAAATTGAACTGAATTCGTGCGCATTAATGTTTATTTTGCAATGCACCACTGGCTTGGCCAAATAGGATTCGCTCGTGATCATACTATGAAATTATACAATAGATTTATTTTGCCGTTGACACGAAAAAATAGACTGTATTTTTGCGGGGTTTGATTTTGTATAATCGATCCACAAGCGTCGCCGTAGGCCTCTCGTAGCGACTGCTACGAAAATATTTTTACAATAATAACAGTTTTTCATCGAACACACAATAATAAACCGTATATCTAAGACGTAATATTTACTTTGCAATGAACCGAAATGTGTTTGCAGATTCGATTTGCCTACGCGGAACGAGCCGCAGCAGACTAGTAGCGACTGCTACGCGAATTTTGTTTCAATATTAGATTTCAACGCGCGTTTATTATTTTTGGTTTCCTTTGAAATTAAAATTGGTATCGACCAAACTATATCTATATATTATGTGTAGCGACTCCCTTATGTATATGTACGTAGGATACTTTAATATTTAATAACGTTAATGGGTGTTCTGATTTTAAGAGATCATCAGAACCATTATACATGTGCTCATCGTGCTATGTTTCATGAATTAACTAGTGATTGATTCACCCGTAGGTTTCACGACCGTAGTTTGAGGGTAGGGTTTCCAGACTGACTTTAGCCGGTTATGTCCGGCCTTTTGTTTATGTGTTACATACTACCAAAATGTTGAGTGTCTGGTGGGCCCGGCTTTTATCCGGCTTTTTGACGTGTCAATAAGGTATATAATGTTTAACAAGGCCCCTTTACAGCCGCAAAATAATTATTAGAATTTTATTGTTGACATTTTAAAGCATTGCCAATTAATTTGTGTCGTTTGTTTCGTGATTGTTTGGTAGAAATTATAATTGTTTGTTTGTGTAAGAAATAAAATTTATTTCGTTAGGTGCTTATATTTAGAATTAATTCAATATTTATCTGATAAGGTCTATGCGCGGCCAATATCCTTCAGATATTTATGGAGCGGCCGCTAAAGTGTATGTAGTACCAAAACAGAACCAGTGTTCCTGTGTTCTAACGGTGACTTAATAATGTTACTATACATACAACGCACGCCTTTTTCCCAAAGGCTGAGCCAAAAAAGGCCTCTTTTCATCGTGAGTTGCACAGTAACAGGAATATAGACGTGACTAGTGGTGATCTCATCGCCACCATTGCGTTCCATGACCAACTCGGCTAACGCTTTCTTCCAGTAATAACACACTCCTAAATAAGCCAGCGGCCAGGAAAAATTTTATACCAGTTACTAATTACTATACTGTTACTAAGTTTATAGTTATTAATTTTTCGATATTTTTTCAACGTCAGGAAATTTCCGCTTATAAATCTGGCAAAGCCCGGCCTCGGAACCTTAATGTCCGGCTTTTAAAATAGCAATGTCCGGCCTTGCGAAAAAACTATCCTGGCAAACTCTATGGAGAGTCATTAACTCAATTGCCTTACAATCTGTAATCTCCATTATGATCAACAAAACCAAACGCATTTATTTTTGGTCTATTCATAACACTTATTAACACTAGTGGTTCGCCCCGGACTGACACCTCGCTAATACACAAGTATTTATTTATTTATTTAATGAATTAATTAACACTGTTTATATACCACAAACATTAATTAAAGTAGCTTTCGTGAATTATATCATTCATTTTGTAAACGGGAAATTTTCACACAACAACATCTCGGTTTTCAACATATCGGTACGTGAAAATTTCCCCGTTTACAAAATGAATGGAATTAGGTAATTAAAGTATTGAATTGTATTACAGTATTGAAAAAAACACATAATAATAATAATAATATAAAACAAAGTCAAAAATGAAATAATATCTAACAATAATACATATAAGTCAAAAACATAAGGTCAAAATAAAAAGGTGAACAATGCATGCATGTACATAATTTCTTAACCTTTCTAACCTACTTCAAAAAACATTTAGATAAAATTGGTTTTAATTTTATTTGTGAATTCGTCTATTTTGGACTTTTTCCTGTATTTGTGTCACAAAAGCTACTAAAAGTACCCTAGAGGATTGTTTTTAAATTTTACATATAGGTACGTCTGTAGCTATAAAATGTAAAATAAACTTAACTTGTTTCGAAATGTCCAACTAAAGCCCTTTCATATAACACCCACTTGACTTGATTGTTTCGCTTTAAATATTTTCCCCCCTCTTGGATCCCAATATCTCAACAAACCCTCGACCGATTTTGCTCATAAGTCATAACCTTACAAAATGTACCAATACTATCTACTCACCAATCATATTTGATGAAGATCCCGTCAACGGTCGAAATTAAGTTATCTCCAGACTAACATCCATACAAATGCCGAATCATACAAGTTAATAGAACAAATTTAAATAAAAGCCGTTTAATTGAAACTAAGTGGGTAGGCAACTACTTTATTTACTGATGTTTTATGACGAAAGGCGTTGACGATGCTAATGTACTATTCAGTATGTAAAAAATAAGTAAAGGGAAAATAGACAATAGCTATGTTCGACAACCTCTGTGGCGCGGCGGGCGAGCCGGCTGAGATGCGAGATGTTGCGGGGTTCGATTCCCGCTGCGGGACGAATGTTTGCATGATCTGTAAATATTTGTTCCGGGTCTGGGTGTTATGCATGGTACTCGTAGTTCCTGATACCCACGACACAGGGAATCTTAGTGGGAACAGGGCTATGTATGTGACTGTTGGGTGTTATGTTATGTTATTATACTCATAGTAGTGTTAGTAGTAGAACTTCTTGTTAAAGAGTTCGTCCGGGGAAGTACTACCACCGATCCTTTTTCTACCGCCAAGCTGTAGTGTTTGCATTGCTGTGTTTCGGTTTGAAGGTTACGGACGGGTGCCGGTGAAATTACAGGCACATGAGACTTTTCATTTTTATGTCTCAGGGTCGGCAGCGCGCGTGTGATGCCTTTGGTGTTGTCGCGGGGACATATTGAACCCTGAGCGTAGCGAGGGAGTTATATAGAGTCCTGAGTGAAGCGAGGGGCAAGCTGCCCAAGACGAAGACAGGTTTTATTCCAGAGGAGCATACTCTACTTTTCACACTTTCTGCGAGACAATAAACAGCCCGGGCTTGTTTTGATTTTTGCGGTAGTAGATTATCAATAATCTCTAAATCTCTAAAGCGTATAAACTTTGGAGTTGAATCACTATCGTTTGTAATTTTTTATCAACATGAATATTGCAATAAAATTTACTGAAAATTACAGCACCAAACACGCAATTAAAAATATCATGTGAAATCATATTCTTTGTAAACGCACCTTTTTCTTTTTTTTTGAGTTCTGCTTATGGTGGCCAGTTCGATTTTCGAACAAACCTCTTTACAATACCATATGGTCATTTTTTTACTTAGAGTTTTCCACGAGTCTCCGCACTAATTTGACGTTCCAAATTCAAATCACTTTAATCCCTAGGGAGTTTCATGCAACTTTATATCCCTAGAGAGACAATGCTTTACTTTACGTTGAGGTTGCATGATTTGTAATTGGACATTGTCGAGCAGGTGGTGTGAAAAAGCTTTTTAGAGAGCAGAGCTGTGCGATCTCTCGATGACTTGAACAAACCGAAGTACCTAACGGTCTATAAAATTGGTTACATAACTAGATACTTACAGCACACTCCGGCTCAGTGATATAAGACCCATTGGCTAGGTACTTCTTAGGGCACTCAGACCACGGCAGCTCTGCTTGGAAGCTCTGGGCGAAGTAGAAGAGACACCATGCAATTATGGAATTGTAATACAACGCCACGTTAAATGATACGACTGCTGAGCTGATTCCGATCCCACCTAGATACGGGGACACTTGGTGCCAGACCCCAATCGCGCCTTTTCTCAATCTTTGTCCAATCGCCAGTTCCAAGTAGAATATTGGTATGCCTTCAATAGCCAGCATCACAAAATACGGTATCAAGAAAGCTCCTCCACCGTTCTTCTGCGCTAGGTATGGAAACCTCCATACGTTTCCTAAACCAACAGCGTAACCAACTGTCGCTAACAGAAATGTCAGTTTACTGTCCCATGATTCTCTTTCAACTCCCCCTTCAGGTTTGGTCACACCTTGCTCTTCGATAGAGCTTTCCTTGCTCAGTGTATCAGATCGTTTGTTAGGGCTTGTGTCTTCGAAAGCTTCGTTTGTAGCGCCGTACATAACAGTTCTGTGCGAGGTCAGTCCGTTCTCCATAGTGACCAATCGCCCTCGCAGTTCCTTCATTTCCATCCGATCTACAGACCTCTGCGCGTAAAGGTCCCGCGAACTCTGCCGCCTCATCAAATGCGCTGTGTTCGCCATTTTTGAAATATCTTACTTCTTGATTACAGTCAAATTATTGTCATCGCTATTCCTCGTCGTGGCACATAATGAGAACCAATAAATAACACGTGAATGCTATTATGCCAGACCCTAACTTTGTCACGGATATCGATTTATTTGAAATCATTTTTCGTTGAAAATTACTGGTTTATTCCGAAAAAACACTGTTATTTTTAGGGCTTATGTTTTACTGATCACTGGGTCTTTTTGAGTGACATTTTGGGCTATTTTTGTGTGAGTTTGAGATAAAATGGTGGCGGATCGGGTGTCGGCCCATCACTGGCGGGAACTTCTCGGGAGTGAATCGGGCTCCATATGACGGAGCATGCGCAGTTGAGGCTTGCATAGATTTTTCAATGAGAAGGGATTGGGATAGCCTGTATGATATATATGTATCTATAGCTCTTGTTTTAGCTACAAGTAGATACAGTCTTCATTGTATTGACATAGCTCCATATTTAGACGGAGTGGGATAAGCTTTGTCTCGAACTATGTAGGCGTAACCTAATAATATCAATTTGTGCTTTTTATCTTCAGAAAATTAAATTAGTAGAAATTAATGAATGTCGGTACTATGTTAAATTTGAAATTAATCCCTAAAATAAAGTACCTACTTTACATAAAAAATAATTTTCCAAATCGGTTTATAAATGACGGAGATAATGAGGTCATATACATTTTTTTTCTTAGCGTACATGTTTAGGTACACACATTTATGTTCATTTATGTGTTGTGTTTTGCTGTGGGAATACTTAATAGCACAGATAAAGGGCCAAAATTGCCAACAAGTGGAGCCCTGATACAGTGAGGTGGTATGTCGCGGCAGAACACACAAGGGGTGGCATTAAGAGAAGGTTACCAGTAGGGCGCTTACGCCCTAGGGCGGGTACGCGAAAGAAGTTTGCTTCTATTTTGGTTATTTTTTCTTAAAACTCCATGAAATTTCGTACACATGATCAGTACACTAATATCTAGACCCACGGTGCGTCAGTTTTAAAAAAAATAGTTTTTTGTAATTTATCATTTGGTAACCATATAATTTTATAAGAAACTACCGCACCACGGATCTAGAAATTAGTGCACTGATCATGTGTACAAAGTTTTATGGAGTTTGAAGAAAACTTCGTTCACGTGCAAAAGTCTAGCTACCGACCGTGACTTCTCCTAAAGTGTCGTTGATCTGAAAATAAAGTAGCGAACTCTTCGACAATACCAATCACATAGTATCAATTATGAACTTCTTCACAGAAACTTATCTCCTTTAAGTACACCGAAGAAGACTTTTCATAATGAAGTGTCGTTCGTTAGACTTGACCCATTTTATTAATAGTCTCTAGACGTGTCTAGACACTTTGTGCAAGCAATTTACCAACTAATTTAACGAAACAAAAAAATAAATTGGCCCTTATATAACAAAAATAAAACGTTGTTAGTTTTTTTAACTGAGGAAAAATATTGTACAAAGCTTCTTGTTCGTCGTGAGCGTCATTTGGTTTGTCTGGTTCCTTGCGCGGGGCGTCACCACACCGGTTCTCTTTACCACGTGTAATCAATAGGTGCATTGTTCACGAGGTGGGAATTGCACTTTCTCCCAACTGATATGCATGGTGCTTTATATTGTACCTACGCGGAAAATAAGATTTTTAATTCTGGCGGGCGTCATCAAAATCATCTCTATACTAGATGGGTTATTCCCAAAATCCCCTAGACGGTATTTCGAATAGATAGTAAACACAAATTAAAAATTCTATAAATAAAACAAAAGAAAGCGCGGCGTGAGATTTACACTAGTTGGTTCTTTGTTTAAATTTTATGAATGTTCAGAGAATGTAAGTGGCCAGTATAATTTTGAGGACTTTGGGATACAAACTTTTTGTTGAAAACTCTTGAAATAAAACAAAAGAAAGCACGGCGTGCAGTTGTCACTTGTTGGTTCTTTTTTTAAATTTTATTAATGTTCAGAGAATGTTAGTGGCCAGTATCATTTTGAGGACTTTGGCATAAAAACTTTTTGTATATTTGTGGGCATTAAACCAAAATTAAAAATAAACAGCATGTTATCATAGATTTACATATAAGTAGGTACCTACTTCGACATTTTCTTCCCGCTCAGCACGATGGATTTTCTACACTCTTCCCTCCCGCACATTTGTATTTGTATACAACAGTAAAGACATAGGTTAGGTAGGTATACATTCACCTTAATTTTAAAAAAAGTGTAATAAAGGCTATTTTCCAAGACGCATACCTCAATGTGGTTTGACCAAGAAAAAACCAGTGATACGACAAAGAATGAGCGGTCTATATTTTTTTCACTCTGAGTTTTTCAACGTTGGACCATTAGTGGGGTTGATGGAAAAATTCAATTTAGTACAATGAGGGCGGTCGATCGCGGGGGCGGACGTAGATTTATGGAGTTACCCTGTAGAAAATGTTAAGGGTTTAACCTCACCTCACCGCCATCGCGCCAGCGCCAGTATCCAGTCATATCCAGAACACCCAGACCACAGAGATCGGACGAGTAATATGTGACTTTATCTCGCAATCACTGTTTTTTTTTAAAGGAAATCCTCATCATCGTCCACCGTTATACGTCCACTGTTGGACGAGGCCCACTGTTGGAGATTCCCTGTTGAATATAATGGAGGGATTTGCCATAATCACCACACTTGGCAGGCGGATTGGGAAATAAACTTACTTCTCTCTCTTCTTAGTCGTAGACTCTTGACAGTAGAGTGGTCGTGGTTATGTAGGTCTTGCTTGAGTGGCGGCTCTTGCGATGTGTCTCCACTCGGCTCTATTAGTAGTATTGCGAGAACATTCGGTCATGGAAGTTTGTATGCTGGACTTTATAAGGTCTGACCACCGTGTGGAAGAGCGACCCCGTGGTATCTTATCCTCCATCATCATCATTAACCTTACTAACTTGGGGAAAAAAATCCTGTGTGCCCATGCCTTCCCCATCAAAGCAGTCAAGCTGACTTGGACTGATGTTAGATAAACTCGGGTAATTGAAAGGTGCGGTTTAGACCTAACCTTTATGTGATGCAAATACCTACAGGATGGACAAAAAGTAACGAATAGATTAATAATTATTATTATTTGTATATTTTTTCGTTTCCAACATTAAACTCAGGAAATCCGAACGAAAATGGTTTCATTATTTTTGGAAAACGGCCGGTCAGTAATTGCCGCTCAACGTGCATGTACCGGCAACTATATGGATCGCCTGATACCTGTGGGGCTACCTGAATAAGAAGGTCTACATCAACACCCTGCGGGAGCTGAAAGGCAACATGGATTCTTATATACTTATTATGTCCCTTGATTCTTATGGTGGGCAAAATTTTCCACACCTACTGTAAATAATACATTAATTATTTAACTTGAATTTGCAATTATTGTTTTTAGTTTTTATCGCTCGGTTTAAAAGTTATTACAGATATAAATAGGAAGGGACCCCATCCTGTATAAGTAAACCTTCCAGCCGCGAGGTGTAAGTCCCTATAACGCTAACAAGTTGAATAAGATCTTCCAACGACCGAATATAAATGAATCTATCGTATCGTAACAGACTTATGTAAGTGGGTGGATAAGTAAGAGAAAAATTTATGGAGAACTATGTTTAGATGTGTCCTCCATTGAACAGGAAGATCTTCCTATCAACTTATATGCAGGGCGATTCTAAAATGTCGGAAACGTTTCCGATCGGATTCGTTAGTTTTTTTATTTCGATGTGGTAAGTATCTAAAACAAGTTTGGAAGTATGGATCAAATCGAATAGAGGCGTGGGACCAAAACTTTTTAACATGAGAAGGTCGGTGCAAATTTTTTACGGTTCAAAAGTTATGACTGATGGATGAGTAGGTACACACATTATACACACACAGTATTACTACATACATTGTTTTTTTCCTAGATTTACGATAATTTCAAAACAAATATATTACGATATTTTTTTGCTAGATCTGCCCCCGCCCTATTCCATTCGATCTTTACCTATATACCTTTTTAGAGACCAATTGATGATAGATAAGTACCTACAGTTGATCACTTACGCGCCTGATATTTGTGAAGTAGGGTGAACTGTTTTACAATGAACCACCAAAATTTCTGAACCCCATAGCTCGTAATTATTCAAGTTAAATATACTTTTAATTGAAATACAAGAATGATAGGTTATTTAGCTACATAATTACATTTATGTAATGCTCATTTTATTAATGGTATTCACAGAAAAAGGGATTTAAAAAAAAATGCCAGTTGGCTCACTATGTCCACGTAGGTGGACACAATTAACCAGGGGGGTGTGCCACAGTGAACCATGACGTACACATTGAACCAAATCAATATAGGGATTTATTTATTATGAAATAATGACACATTTCACACAATAATGTTGTGTGAAATGTCCAGCATTATTTATTTATTTATATTATTAATTTTTTCACGAAATCAGCCTTTTATTGCTTATCATAGGTATGTTATCAAAATAACAAAAGTAAGTATTTTTGTAGTTGCCGTTCGGAAGCATATTATATAACAATATGTGCATAGCATCACAGGTCACAATAAGTGCATGTTCTTCCGGTGGTGTAAAAACCTTGTTAACTTCGTAGTTTGGTGTTAAACGTATTATTCCACCTACATTCATTTTGCTGATCTGCACATACCTTCGGAGTGTTGTTGGATAACATATTTGGCACTGTTTGCTGGCTTTTCTAATTCTCAACCCTGGTTTGACAAGCTATATAGATTCATATATCCGTAGAATGTAAGAAAATACTAGGTACACAGGTAACGAACAGGAAGTACAAAACAAACCATGGCTCATTGTTGAACATAGCAAAGTTGTTCACTGTAGAACATGGTCTCTCGAAACGATTTAGGTTATGATTGCTTTTTTATAAGTAAAGCTATATGCACTGCTTATATTTTAAAAGCAGCAGTAAAAACTTATCTATAAAGATAACATAATAACAAATCGCTAACATACTAAGTACCAAAAGACGTGAAACGAAAAAATATTCTCGTTCTTTTTTCAACTTTGTTCACTACTTTTCTTCAAATAACTCGTCATCTGGCCTTTTTGTGCGCAAGCTCGCCACTGACTGGGGAGAAGGGCTAGTAGCAGGTACGGCGTCTAAATTGCTAGATTGCACGAAATGACAACGCTGCATTTGCAATTTATAGGCATGGTTCACTGTGTACTACTGGCTCATTGTTGAACATCTGACCCTATGGTGTTCCTTGTGTTCTTATTAGTAGTAATTTATAAGGTACATTTTTCTACAGTTTGAATTATTTTATGAACTGCTTAGCTGGCAACAAATAGTGATCGCTGGGGACCCACATTTCCATCTTGGCTAGAACAGGAACCAGTGACACGAGCCGCACGACACGCTCTAAGCGCACAACGAACGAACGCCTCACCAAACGCCATTAATAAAGATTAGTTAAGACGACCAAAGTATATTATAGGTATTCGTAGGTAAGGTAGGTACCTAACCTAAGTATGGTTTATTTGGTACCTACATGAAAATGCAAAAACCAAACTTCATAAAATCCCTCAAAAAAGTTTTATATACCTACGTTGGCGGTTGGCGCGCAAATCAAACAAATCGTTTAATAATACGATCCATAGATTTCCATAGACCAAAATTGAAATGAAAAATGGTGTAAGACCGATCAATAGAGATTTTCATTCAATCAATTTTACATCGCTTTGGAGATTTTTCCACATTTTGACAAAACACGTACATCTCCGGTCTGTGATCCAAATTCTCTTTGCCTCAGCAGGCTCAAGTTGAGCCTCGTCATTATTCTGAGAGTTGGGGCCTCGCCTCGGGCGAGCCGTTCAGTTAGAGACTGAGCTGTTGAGTTGAGAGAAAATAAATAAAGTTGAGTATTTATTTTCTCTATGGGCTCAACAGTCTACACATTCAACCCCCGCACGTATATTTATGGTAAGTACCACAGACATTGGTAAATACCTAGAGTACCCACTCTACTCTGTGCTGTGCATAGCATAGCATAATGCATTCACAGATTTATAAGTATAGTACTAAAGAATGCATTTTTAACAAAACAAATCGAAACCGAAACAAAAGATAATAAATAAATACTCAGTGGTGATCAAGGCAAAATGCTAGCATATTACTACCAGACTCAAACATCCAGAAGCAAAAAAGAAGCAGAGTTCACAGATTATTATATTAATTTACTTAGCAGCACATCTATTCCTTACCAAGACCTGGTTTCAAGATGCAGGGTTTGCCTACAACGCCTACAAGCGGGATACATATCAATTTATGCAGGAGGAAACACCGAAGAAATTGTAGAAGCCCTCCAAGCGTTTGGTAACATTACTGTAAGTGAAGATGACCACACGAAACTCTTGTGTTCCACATGTAACAAGTTCATCAAGCAAGCAATATCGTTTCGCAAAATTGCTATGCGATCGGATGTGGTTCTTAAGAAGCCAATCGAAGAAAAAAAAGTCCTAGTGAAAGTCGAAGCGGGCAACAAATCCGAAGATGAGCATGATACCAGTGACAACTCCTCGGTACCAAGACCCGCTAAGCACACCAAGAACCAAGAAATCTCCAGCAGTGTTGAAAAACTCAAGATAAAACCAAAAGCAACTTGCCACATATGTTACAAGGTTGTATACAGATCATCACTAAAACAGCACCTACTTATGCACGATCCTGATGCAAAAAAATTTGTCTGTGATGTCTGCGGAAGAATATTCAAATACTATGTCTCTTACCAACAACACAGACAGACTCACGGAACTAGCTTTCCATACAAATGTCAATTTTGTCAGTACCGTGCCCAAAATAGTTCACTTTTAAAAAGCCACATGCGTACCCATACTCGTGACTATAGATATGTGTGCAAGGAATGTAATGCAAAATTCCTTTATATAAGTAATCTGAATAGTCACAAGTTAAAACATAAAGAGCCACAGTTCAAATGTGATGCTTGCGTAAAAGCTTTTTACACAAAACATTTGCTAAAACGACATTACGAAGCTCAACATTTGGGCATGAAAAATCATGTGTGTAACATATGTGGCAATGCATTTGGTTCTAGGCATAGTATGATGGCACATCAACTTGGAGTACATAAGAGGGAAAAATTACCTTACAGCCGAATGCCATCTTATCTAAAAGCTGAAAATATGGGTACAGCTCCTAATTAGATTTTCAAAACTGAAGGATTTATGTTTAGAAAATAAGCTAATGTGTAATAATATGTAAGAATTATAATAAAAACAATAAAATATGCAAGTAACTACTTTTAATGGCATAATTTTATTACCTAATTCATTGCATAATAATGCATTGAACCCGCAACCTCTGGCATCTCAGCTGGTTAGTCACCCTCTTCGCCACAGGCCACGGAGGTCAACAATTTAGTGAGGTACTTTAAAAGTTTTAAGCAAACAAATAGGGGTTTGCTTACTATACTTTTAGTTAGTGACCCCCAACTGAAACTCGGCTGAAGCTCGCTTTATAACTAAATAAATAGTGCCTAAAACCTGTAAAACCTCAGTTACGAGGATACAACAGAATATTAGATATTTTTTCCTGAACTATTAGTTCATTACGATAGCGGTGTGTACCACCGAAAACATTAATTCCGAGGCATTTTATTGGGAGACTGCCAAATAGAAACAAGGGTTCATAAATACCGATAGGAACCAACAGAAAATTATCATATTTCTATTAGTCTGATCTTACGTTTACAAAACACTTAGAGCATTTAAGAAAACAAGCTTAGTTTTTGCTCTAATAAAAACGGATTTTGAACTTTTTAGTAAATACCATTGCTTTCGAAATTTATTTCTGAGAATTAATGTGAGCAACAAACGCGAATCTGTATACTGCAATTTATAAAAGTGGGACGCATTTTTGATTAAAATTAATGATATACTTGACGAAAGTTATTTTAGTAAAATTTTTGATTCTCGTACAGCTTTGAATTTTTTTTTTTTTGTTGATTTGAAATTTGCATTCCGGACCCATGACACCCCTGAAAGATAGGTATTTGATTTTGAGTAGGTACCTTGAAAATATATACTATAATATTGAGCAAGCGATTACTGGGATTGTGTTAAATGATGCGAAAAGTCGGTGGATGGAGTTGGCTCAAGACTATTCATCGTGGCATTTTATAGGGGAGGCCCATGTCCAACAGTGGACTTCTACAGGCGGTTAATGATGATGATGATAACTGTAAGTATTGGTATATACACGGGCCTTTATTCCTGTTCAAGTACAATAATGACCAATAAAATACCTCGAAATTAGTGATATTAATGTTTTCTGTACACAACTTGTCTCACTGGTGAGGTAGCGGGGGCTGCGGTGACCGATGCCATGTCGCCAATAGCCTCAGAAAAATTATCCAAATACATACTCGTCACGGAGGTTGTATTTATTGAGCTATAAAGCAAAGCCGCACGTGCTGTGGTCGCTGAGATTCAAGTGGGGGTCACTAACTAAACGTAGGTAGTAGGTATAGTTAGCGATTCGTCATGCTTTGGCATAGAACTTTTATGATATTCAGGCACTAATTATTTTATTAGCGCCTGCATGTGCAGTATTTGATTCTATCTAGGCTCTATTAGGTATGTATATAAAACACCAAACTTAAATAGGGGGTCGCTAACTTAGGCCACAAAAGCCTTCAATCCTTTTGCGGTAAGTGGCTGTAAGGAACTTTATCCACAATATCCATGAATCCATGAGCCGCCGATGGCGTAGGTAGACAAAAACCATGGCACTGCCATTTTGACAACGTCAAACAAAATAAATTGTCAAATCAAATCAATCGTGGTGTTTGTTCGTTCGTTCGTGTGGTTCGTAGTTCGTTTCGTTTAGTGGTCGTAAAATCGCAATCAGCAGCGACAAACGAAGTGCATCTTTCCTAATAAATACGGTACCTAAAACCCAATACCTATTCAAAATCCGACATAATAATGCACATATCATACGAACCATGTCGAATGGCAAACAGAAGATAACTCTCCATTAAAATTTACCAATATTCTGCCGACCTACCGGACGAGATGTATTGTTTGCAATGGCTAATCCCCGTACTACTGATTCCAAAGCCCGTGAACCCGGCTCTAGTGAATACACACGTAATGTTCATGGTGTTATACCTGATAGGTTTCTTCCTTGAGAGGAAGCCTTGTACCGTGTGTAGTGTAGTCTTTATCGCAGCTGTGATACTTATATGTTATAGCGGTATCGGCAACTGTTTATTCTGGGCAAGTCAGTGCGAAGGAGAGAAGTACGACACATAACCGAGACAACTTCCAGAGCCCACTTAACTGCTCAAAGTGCAACCCAGTGTTCCAGAACAAAATGAGGCTGCAGTTCTTGCCACAGTGCAATGAACGAAAATACAAAACTTCATGAGTGTATATTTTTGTAAATAGTGTAATTTTGCTGATTTTTTGAAAGGATGTGCCCATCTGTACTTACGTCTCTGTTGTTTGTTCTGTTGATTTATATTGTGATTAATTAACTGTACAGATGTTATGCTAGTGGTTAATTAATAATGTAATGTAATACAACAAAAAGGGAATTTTATGTCTTGTATTTTTGCCGACCTGCAACCATTCCATTGCTACAAATTTGGCATTCCACACTTGATTGTTTATCTTGTCCAAAGAGGATATAATCAGTTCCTCTAGCTCTTGACTAATAAATGCATGTTGTGCGACTATAATTTGCTAATAAGTACCTACATACATTTGTTTTATCAGGGTCTCGTCAAATAGAAAGATGTTTTCCAAATGAGACAGACATATGGACCACTGACCAGCTTGTACTCTGTCATATTGATAGTAAACTGACAGACTGGCCTTGTCCTGAGTGGTCAGAGTTCGTACAACCATGTCATGTAAAAAAGTAGGGATAAGTGTACCAGGCGGTAATCCTCACAAAGACACACTGTGCAATTATCACTTGGGACACTCGACAATGTTAATGTTTAATTGAGCAGTCAAATCGATGCAATCATCACATTGACAATTGCTGGCCAATTAAACCTGGCTATAGGCTCTGTTTTTACAATCAATAAGGCAAGGCTAAAAATATCTTACTTTCACTGCTTCCAACTACAGTATCTATTATTAATTACCTATCACGACACATGTAGTTTAGGTGGTACTGATATATCAATACATACTGGGCCATAATCGGTGCAAGCTAGACCTTCCATAAATAAACTTGCCCTAATCAGTGTAGTTTGACCCAGCCATTCATAGACCAACTCCATTACCCTGTTATTTATTGCTAGCTTTCCAAATCATTTTGCAATTGGTTTCATAGCAAGTTCTACATTTTTGATCTACATATAATAGTGTTGTTATCATGCTAACCAGAGGGGAATTCTGTTCCCATTATTATAGTTACATCCTTGGGAACTTCTAGTTCTAGAGGTTTACTATGGTATCATTGGTTTCATTCAATAACATAACACCCAACAGTCACATACATAAGGATTCCCTGTGTTGTGGGTATCAGGAACTACTATGGTAACATAACACCCAGACCCTGAACAAATATTTGCAGATCATACAAAAATTTGTTGCGCAGCAGAAATCAAACCTGCAACCTCTCGTATCTCAGCCAGCTACTTGCCCGCCACACCACAGAGATCAAAGAATTATCTTTCCAACATTTTGCATACCAAACTGTCTGTTGAAAGAATTTTAGTACCTACCAAGTAGAACAACAGTGACATAATGGAGCCCTATTTGAGTCGCATCTTTAATTATTGACAACCATTCTAACAAGCTGATACTTCAAAAATGATTCAAATTAAAGATCAGATTTAATATCATGAACTGAATGCACAGTTGTAAAGAGAACCATTAAATAAATGGGATGATAATTAGTAAATAAAATGTGGTTATTGGGTAGATAAGTTATTTATTTATCTGCTTCATGTCACAATTTCTTGAAAAAGGTGGAATTGCCTGTGTGGAACATGTAATTTGGAACTTAACCTAGCACCTTCATCTTCACATAGTCTGAAACAACAGAAAATAAAGTTTAGTCACAAATCACCCAAATATCTTGGATATAAGTTAGCGGGGACAACTATCCTTCACTTGAACTATCAATCTCTGTGAGAATAGAATTGAAGTTATCGTGGCTTGGTATCATTTTAGAAAAATTACGACTATACACCACGTACTTTACTATTCTCCTGCTGACGTTTCGTTGACCATTTTGAGGTACTTCCTCATGAGCACCGACCGCGACCAGTCTCAAAGGTCGTGCGACGAGAACCCGTTCGAACGAGAACAGTTCTCGTCGCACGACCTTTGAGCGTGGTCGCGGTCGGTGCTCATGAGGAAGTACCTCAAAATGGTCAACGAAACGTCAGCAGGAGAATAGTAAAGTACGTGGTGTATAGTCGTAATTTTTCTAAAATCTCTGTGAGGTACTGACCTGTTCGATTTGCTTGGACATAATATGATCCACACTGTTTTAGAGGTTCACGCTAAAGGGTATGAAAATTACCCTTAATAGAATGAACCGGGAAGGGACTGGTGTATTGGATATGCTAATAAATTTGAATGCAGCTTCAAATACCGCAACAACATAACCTCAATTTTGAATTTTGATTCATGAGTTCCACTACAAAATAATGACCAAGTAGTTGGGCATAACACTTACCGCCTATCTTAGTCTCCTAGCTTCACGCTCAGACTCGAGAAGTGTCAGGATGTCTCCATCACGCACTGGTCCCTTCACGTTCCTAATGATCTGACGGCTGGTTTCTCCGATGAACTCAACCTTGACCTGGGTACACTGTCCCTGGGAGCCTGTACGGCCGAGGACCTTAACGACGCGGGCGAGTACGTTGGGCTTGTCCATTTTAGCTTATTATCGAGAAATACTCGAAATGCACACGTGCAAAGATGCCGTCCGAAAACGAAAAGGAATTGACAATTTGTTTGACAATTCTAGTGTTGTCGATTAGAAGATTTTGTGTGAAAAATCGACTAAATTCGTTCGATGTTGACACATTAGTTGAAGCTGGAAACACAGAATAATGCAAAAAAAAGAGGTCTCAGCACTGAATTTTTACCGATAAGTACCGGGAAAAAAAGTACATATCTAACTCTTTTCCAATTTAATACATTTTCAGAAAAACTTTGAAATGATATGAATATGAACCAAATATTTTCCTTGCAGAACACAGAACAATAATTTCCATATTAAATAAAAATAACTAATAACCGAGCAACATTCTCTGATTCACCGATTTTTTCTTGGCCTATACTCAACTCTAGTGACAAAACATTCCACGTCAATCGAGTTGGAAAGAAATTTGGCATTTTGCCTGAGTTTCTTTCTTGAACGAGAGTTTGTTACAAAAGTGAATGGCATATTCTACTTTGATACTCTCCGCTGTTTTATCAAATAAATACTAGTAAATTTCCAATTATTTACAATGAAATTGATATATCTGGCGTTATTGGTGCTACCAGCGGCTTTACTGTGCTTTGGAAATGGTAAGATTTTCAAAAAACTATCAATTATATGGTCTCTACGTACGTGGCACTGCTTATTTAGAGATTTATGAATGAAACCTGACGAGAATCTATTCCTATTCCATTCCTTTTCTCAATTCCAATGGGCTCACTTCTACATAGAACTTTATCTTGCATTCAACAAACTTACTAGATTAACCTCTTTTTTATAAAGTTGTATCAGGTTCTTACAATACACCCATATCTCAGGCCCTACCAGATGTCTGGTTAAATAATTAGGGTCTCATTTCTACTGAGCAAAATTCAAGAAAAGTAGTTTTTTCCATAGATCAATAATTAATTGAACAGCTTGTCATTTGCTCAGAGGTCACAGATTCTGTGTTTAATTTTGTTACCCAGAACTTTAAGACCAAATAAGGTTTGAAATTCGCTATTGGATAAGTAATTGTTGTGTGCTCTATGTATCTATTTGTCCAGCCTAAAATAATGCAATTAACAAAACACCTCAATTTTCACAACTCATTGGTACTTCTAGTTCTCTAGTTTTTTTACTCTACTCTTAGTTTTTTTCATGGATGAAAAAAATTAAGTAAAGTTTAACTATCTCTGTCAAAACCTCATTACTATCAACTTCATAATGTAAATTAATAATATTAATTATCAATTCCAGCAAACATCTTAGCGAGAGCAGAGGAAGATGAACTCGATGATGTGGTGGACATAGAGGGAGAGGATAGCCAGGTTGTCGGAGACGACGCACTCGGAGATGATGATGACTCGGCTGTGAAATCATCTCAGGATGTTGAAACCACAATTCTGTTCACTAAACCTATTACTAGCCTGGGTGACAATGTTTTCGGTGAGATATACTTGATCTTTCTACTGTACAAGCTGCCACAGAAGCTGTCCAGCAGTTTTGGCTTTAAAGGAGGTTTAACTAAAAAGACAGTCAACTCAACATTAGTAGATACATTTGTAGGTGTAGGGAGTGTTCAAAACACTCTTCTTTGTATAGATTCTTGTGCTAAACTAGGTACTAAACTATGCAAAAATTATTGAAGAAGTTTTCTTGAAGACTAAAATGAAAAAGACAATTTAAATGCAAAAGTTTGTGAAGCTCCATTAAAGAACATAACATAACACCCAACAGCCACATACATAGTCATGGTCCCACACTAGGATTCCCTGTGTTGTGGGTATCATGAACAACAAGTACCATGGTACCAAAACACCCAGAACCGGAACAAATATTTGCAGTTCATGCAAACATTTGTCCTGCACCTCTTGCATCTCATCTGGCTACTAGCCCGCTGTACCACGGAGGTTGTCCATAGTAATCAAACTTATTTTCAAATTTGTACAATTCTTATTCTCCGGTCACTTATCACTTCCTTTACCAACCAATTGCAAAGATCCAATTATATTATTGAATCCACATAATAAACCTCTCAATATCTTTCATTAAGCAACAGATTATGATAAATATTATGGTACAATCTTGTCTCAAAGTAAAGATGTTTTTCAATAAATATTCAGATGGAACTTTACTTTGAGACATAATGTTAAAGAACTCCCTTTTCCACATTCAAACTCTATGGATGATCCATTATGCGTGAGAGTTATCTCACTAGATCTGTCTAGATAGTTAGCCAGCAGGCTTCGTGGGGTGACCTCAGGTTGTTGAGGATTTGTTCACGTACTACATGTAGGTACATGTACTTTGAGACATGAAACATCTTTACTTAAAACTTAACTTTTATTAAAATAAAGCATTATCTAATCCACACCTGCACTTTCAGATCTACAAGCCGGATTCCCTGTTGAATTCCTAGTCGGTTTCGTCAACAAAGGCTCGGAGGACTACATTGTTGAATCAATGGAGGCCTCCTTCCGTTACCCCATGGACTACACATACTACATCCAGAACTTCACGGCTCTGCCTTACAACAAGGAGGTCAAGCCTAAGCAAGAGGCCACGTTTGCTTACTCATTCATCCCTAATGAAGCGTTTGCGGGAAGGCCATTCGGCTTGAATGTGCAGCTGAACTACAGAGATAACAGTGGAAACTTCTACCAGGTATTAAATAAATAAATGCTGGACATTTCACTCAACATTATGTAGCCCCAAGCTAAGCAGAGCTTGTGTTATGGGTACTAGATAACTGATATACTTAATACAATACATTATTTTTTATTATACATAGAAAATACCCAGAACACTCTGAACAAATATCTGCAGATCGCACAAATATTTATTCCGAGGTGGGAATCGAACCCGCAACCTACGCCCGCCGCGCCACAGAGGTCGTCAAAATTAAAGGACTTATGACAAGCTTTTATTTAACTTTACTTCATCAGCCGGTAGATATCCACTGCTGGGTGAGGCCTCCCCCTTAGCATGCATAGTGTGCAATAGCGGGATTTGCCATAATCACCACTCTTAATTGATGCTGCTGCCCATCCCCAAGCGTAATCTCTTAGTCGCCTTTTACGATATCCACCGGAGTAGGAGTCCTATTAGGCTGACACTACCATGGCACTTGTCAGTCAAAGATCTTTGACTTTTTAGTCAAACTGTCCTCCATATATGTACCTAACACAACATGGGACTGCCCTAATACAGCTGTTTATGTGACCCCTATGCGTGATCTCTGAATGCTGTAATTAGTTTATAAAGTCTTGGAACTAAAGTTGTCTGGAATGGTATTGAATACCCTCCCCTTGGGCTTATAGGGGTGTTTTGATACACACTGTATACAAATAATTTTTAAAAAAATACAACCAAATTGAAAACCTCCTTTTTTTGAAGTCGGTTATAAACAAAGTGCTAAGTACCGTATCTCAAATGCTTGTTCAAAATGACTTGGTCATGCACATGAGACCATCATAAACTTTCACTTTAGAATGTACAAATTGGATTTTACTTGAGTGTTTCATACAGTTTTGTAAATATATGACACTAGTATTAGTTTTCGCCTCAGCAGGCGTACTTAGACTAATTCCATGTAAGGAATTTACGCTTGTTTTGATCAATATATAAAATAGCATTTTGTTTAATTATTATTAGTGTTATATTTATAATAAAACTAACTGAAACCAACGTTGATGTAGTCTGTAGTTAGTTATATTATAAATACAGTTTTAAATGCACTGTAAAGTCTTAACCGATTTCAATTAAATTTGGTACCTACATAAATAAATTATGACCTATTCTATATGGGCTATTTTAAAATGTTCGGAACGATTTCCGATCGGATTCGTTAGTTTTTCATTTCGATGTGGTAACTAAAACAATTTTCTCTAGTAAAACACAGTAAAAAACAAAAAATATTGTTTATTACTTTGTTTTACAAGAGAAAATTGTTTTAGTTATTTACCACATAGAAATTAGAAACTAACGAATATTCTCTAATAAAACACAGTAAAAAAAAAAAAACATTTTGTATATTACTATGTTTTACTAGAGAAAATTGTTAGAAAATTGTTTTAGTTACTTACCACATCGAAATGAAAAACTAACGAATCCGATCGGAAACCTTCCATACTTATTAAAAAAAACCCTGCAAGATTCAGTCATGCCACAGCCATGCTTTACCTATAACACGCGAACTTGCGGGCGGACACTAGTTGATAATAAACGTATTTTTTTAATGCCACTCTTATTACCTCAGGATGCTGTCTACAACCAGACCTTGAACATCGTGGAGGTATCGGAAGGTCTGGACGGAGAGACGTTCTTCCTGTATGTGTTCTTGGGAGCCGCCTGCGTGCTGGCGCTCGTGCTCGGCCAGCAAGCGCTGTCCTCGCTGGCGCGCCGTCGCTCGCCGCGCTCAGCCGCCGCTCGGCCGCTGGAGACTGGAACGGCTAATGACGTGGATTACGAATGGCTGCCCAAGGAAGTCGTCAAACAGCTCAGTAAGTTCCTTAACCACATGAGTAGCAAACAAATACAGGCCTAGTTTCGCCCTGGCCCCCGGGCCCAACCAAACAAGAGTTGAGTTGTTAATAGCCGTGGCGCGGTGGGTTAGTAACCAGCTGAGAGCCGAGAGGTGCGGTTTGATTCCCGTTGCAGGACAAAATTGATTTTAAATATTTGTTCCCAGTCTGTTGTGGTACTCGTAGTTCCTAATACCCATCAAGACTTTGTATTATTACGTTAATAATACGCCGCTAATGATGGCCATGCTACCCTTTTTAATTTAATAAGAGGGGTTCGCTTCGCTCACCAGTGACACTACGCGTTGGCAGCCCTTTGCTCCCATAATGCTTTTTCGCTCGCTAGTACATTATTTTTGGTTCATCTCACGCAATAGTTATTTGCGTTACAATTTCCAGAATCCGCCATTTACCGAAAAAAGGCAATTATCTTGTATAAATTGTTAAAAATTGAAACCATTCGAAAATCTATTTTTTACCGCAAAATAATAATCTTGTATTTTTCTTTTTTTTACAGAAAAATCACCCAAGACCCCCAAACAGTCGCCACGCATGAGGAAAGCGAAGCGATCTGTGGGAGACGACTAAGCTAACATAGTTGTACATAGGAACACCTGGCGCGATCATCGTGCGTGTGAATGTGGCGCTGTCCGACTAAAATATCCACAGAAAACTGTATTTGCCTAATTATACTCAAAAAAAAACTTAAAATCATTTTAGATCGTTGCCTAATTTCTAGGAAAAAATGTTCGTTGTCTGCTAGTGTTGTGATAAGATGCGATGACATGACACGAGACGCTAGACGACGCGACGCTACGGGAACGCGCTGTAACGGGAATAACTTGTAAAAGTTCTGTGCGTATTTTAGTCGATTTTCAAGCAGACTGTGTGTAGTTGATAAGTGTGTTGTGAAATTAAATTATGGAACAAACAGTGGAGAGCTTTGTAACAACGTGAGCGATGAGAATTTATTTAATAAAATGTTATGTAAATTTTTAATTTGTGTTTTATTTTGTCATCGTGCTGACGCGAAGTGTCAGATAGGGTCGTATTGTAGCAAACTTAATCACCTGCTCAATAGAAAACAGGCGTAATATGAACAGCAGGTACACGCCAAATACCTTTGCGGTGTGTCAGCAACTGCCTTATCCAGTTTGGGGTTACATCACAGAATAAATATTAGTACAAGGTTACATGCAATAAATAAAGTGAAATAGTGCCTTTAATTAAAAAATAAGTGTCTCAACACCATGCTCAACACTTAAGAAGTTTTAGGCGAAATAATGTCCATGAGTGCTGAGTTGTCGCAATACATAGTCCTCGTATTCCCTCCATGTCGCCAATAGACTCTGAAAAAAACTATCAAATGCATTCGACACAAGTTTTTATTTTTATTTTACCCACAGAATCATACCTATTTATAGATCTATAGATAGAAAACTATTTATTGCACAACTTAAAAGTACTGTAGGTACATAGGTGAACTTATTGCTAGATAGAATTCTCTTCCAGCTAACATTTGTGAAAAACAATCTGCACAAAAAAATTAATAGTGTTATTATAATATAACACAAACTTATTTTTAATAGGTATGACGTATACCTATTAAAAATAAGTTTATGTTAGTAAAAAAGTGTAAAAAATAGTTTAGTATAGCTATATGTATAATATATATTTGTCTAAAAAAATGTACTAACCGATTGTGGTTGGTACATTTTTTTTAGACAAAAATTAGGACGAAGCACACATACCTACCTGTTTGTTTTTTTTTAAATCATAATTCGTTTATTCACCCCACTCTGTATGTTTTAACTTTTTTTGAAGAAAATAGGCTGTGACAGACAGACAGACACCGCGATCCTATAATGGTTCCATTGGGTACCTTTTGAGTTACGGAACCCTAAAATTTATGGAGATGACAAGCTACACACACACCGCGCGCCATCCCTTTCATTCCCGTGCATATCAAGCCGTCCTCTATTTTCGCTACCTAGCGCTCGATCGCTTGGGCGTACGATTGTCTATATTTATAGGAACTAAAGTAGGTAGGTATATTCGTGTGGCCTTGTTAATCATGCTAAAAGTTGATAAATATGTTATGAATTATATAAAGTTATTATTAACCTTCTGATAACATTTAGGCATAGGACTAAACACACTGTGGCATTAAATAAGTCGTTTTTTATAATAGGAAACTCTAGGTAGATGCGTGCAGGGTGCGTCTGGTCTAAAACTGAACGCCCTCCACCGCTTTTACTTGACACAAACTTGACGTTCGAAAACGGTCCTTGTTGTTACGAATTAAGGAATATTTTATTTTGACGTGATGGAATAGTGTTGGCGTTCAGTTTTAGATTATACGCACTCTATCTTTATTGTTTTATCTACATAGGTGACGATGAGATAATAATAATAAGTATAACTTAGTATGGACTTATAATGGTACCTACTACACTAATTACGGCCATAAAACATGCCCATTTTTACCAACCAATTCTTCGTCCAGCAGAAACAACTAGTGATGATGATGATGATGTACTTACGCCTTAATGTAGATTTTAAATTATTACCAGTGTAAACGAGCCCTAAGCACAATTCGACTGTAAATTTATTCAGGAGTCAACGGTCGAAGTTAATTTAATCTATTACAGTCAGTCAGATGTTTACAACTAAGTACACCACTACACTGAAGAAGACAATGGCAAGCAAAGGTCTTAAATTTTTATTTACTTTTTAACCCCCGACGCAAAAAGAGGGGTGTTGTTTGATGCGTGTATTTGTGTCTGGTATCGTAGCTCCCAAACGGATGAACCGATTTTGATTTAGGTAGTTTTTTGTTAGAAAGTTGACGAGTGTAACTTAGCTAGGTGTACATATGTGTTTGTAAGTATCGGGGATTTTTAAATTTTAAATCACTTGTAGTTAAATTAAATTAGATTTGTAAGGTATAATACAAATCTAATCCTATAATTCCATACAGGTACTTATATCATTTTGTTTAAAAAAAATTGGGAGTAAGTAGGACTGTTTTTCTGGGATAGAATGGTATTTTTGAAGTCTTACGTGTTTCCGAATTATATACATATTTTCTGTTCTTTTTATTTATCTAATTATTTAGTTTTTAATACAGCGGCTTTTCAAAAAAACTAGAGTTACTGCGTAGGCGTAGCTTTGAATGTGACACTAGCGCCAGTGTGTGTGTAGGTCTCTACTATACGTCTCTCTACGTATGGTGGAGGTAGATGATAGGTTAATAATAAAAGTGCCACAAACTTAAGTAAGAACGCATCTGTAGGTACTGCGTTTGTGTTGTTTCGTTGGTAATCTGAATAGATCTTTGTTTCCTAGTCATAACCTTTATTATTGCTTTATTATAACCACTCCCCCGACGGAGCAGAACGGGGGACAACGGGAATTCCCGTTTATTAATAAACGTGTTATTAGACTGTAGGTACCGTTGTTTGTAGCAGGCAGGCACACTTTTTTCTGTGTTCTTTTTTGCTTAGTAGGTATTTGTAGCGTAGGTTCAAAGTAAGAAGCGGCAGGCAGCGGGCGTCGTGGTACCTAAAATATTCATAAATGACTGCGGGTCCACGCACATAGACTTATTTTAAACGGTTTTCAGTCTCTCGCACTATCGTCAGACGGTATGGTTACAGCAGCGCTACCAACATGCCTCGTCATGACTTCACGCCGAAACAATATGCCGTGAGTACCTAATAGCTACCTAGACGTTTGTTAGTCTTTTCTTTTGTAATTGTATTCATTACGGGGTTTACATATACTTACAACATTTTTAGGGTTCCGTTATACCTAAAGGGTTTCAACAGAACCCTATTGCTAAACTTACGCTGCACTTTGTCATACGCGTAAGAATTTTTCACAGATTATATTGGTGTTCTTGTGGCATGAATCTTGCTATTATCACGTTTATTGCTGAAAACACAGGATGTGTTTTTGGTTTTTGGCATTGCATTTTTTTTCGGCGATTTTTTTTCTTCTAGTAATTTTTTCCTTCAACTGGATTAGGGTGAAGCTTTCTCCCCTTCCCCTCCACCTCCCTTCCCCTTCCCAAGTTACATAATAATGTACCTACACACATTGATCGTAGTCCTTCCATTGCTATGACTTACTTAGAGCCAACTTTACCATAAAATTCTAAAGAGAATACTTCCAGGGTCCATCCTTCGAGAAGATAGAGCAGTTGAAAGCCACCCACATGCCGCCTTCCATCTACAACATCTACAAGAAACCTCTGCTGCTTCATCAAGGGCACATGCAGTGGCTCTACGACCACGAGGGTCGTCGGTACCTCGACCTAGCTGCTGGAATCGTGACGGTCTCCGTGGGGCACTGCCATCCGTAAGTTCATCTTCACACTGACATGACTTATTGCTTTAGCACCTAGTGCCTAGCGACTCCCCCTATAACAGAGACTCAGCCCCTGGGGTAGTGGTGGAGTGGGGGGAAAAGGGGTTGAATACATTTCCTGGCGCATAAGTGATTTGGTCATATAGCTCGCAGGGAAATAAAGGTACTCGAGTGGCGACTACAAACCGGACGACGCAGTGTAGGAAGGCCCCCTCTCAATGCACCAAGGATATAATAAAGGTGACAGAAAGCCAATGGATGTGGTGGCAGCTCAGGACCGCTCGTCGGTCGTGGCATTCTATGGGGGAGGCCTATGTCCAGCAGTGACTTCTACTATATAGCTGATGTCATTTGGGCTCGATCGAAAATGCTGATGTGCCGTAGACTCTCAGAGAGTCCGATCGGATTACCATATATTCTGAAATCTACTTCTCGAAATCTTGTAACTGTAAAAGTCCGAAAATCCCTTACCTTAATGGCGCCCATCCAACTAAATGTGGAGCCTAATTACCTTAGAGCAATTATTCTCTGAGCGCATTACTATACAAAACCAATTTTTACTCACCACGACCGACGCCGCGCGCCGACGGTGACGCAGCGGCAAAGGTTTGTTTGAAACGGCTAAACCAAGTGTAATGCGGTTTTATGCAATCTTTTTGTAAACATTTTTTTTTTATTAGTAAAATAGTATCGGCATTACAAGAGCAAGTGAGCACCTTGTGGCACACCACGAACATCTACCGCCATCCAAAGATATACGAGTACGTGGAGCAGCTGGCGTCCAAGTTTCCTGGCGACTTGAAGGTATCTGTTCAATGTCATTCGTAGTAATACCTAGATCCCCCCTCCCTCCGAGGAGCAATGACTTACAAAAGTAAGTAGATGTAAATGTGGCAGAAAGTGAATAGGAAGAACCACAGATCTCGAAGAACCGAGCTTGGGTTCGGCTTATGTCATCAGTGTCCAACAGGACGATAATGAATCAATCTACACTATAGATGCAAGATCGTGGATTCACACAGAGCGAGTGTACAGCAATCCTAATTCGGAATTCCTATAATACATTAGCTGTCTCGACTTTGTGCCTGCTTACCTATTGACAAGTATAAGACTTGCAAGAAGTTTACTTACGTTATTCTTGTACCAAAAACAGCTGACAAAATATTTTTAGTTATTTATTCAAGCCGACTTTTACCATATATTTTTTAAAAGTCGTACCATTACTATATTCCAATGTTCTGTTGACACATGGTATAATGTTAGCAATTTTTTTCCCAACAGGTGGTGTACCTAGTTAACAGTGGCTCAGAGGCCAACGACCTCGCAATTCTGCTGGCAAAGGCCTACACGGGCAACAACGACATCATCTCCCTGCAGAACAGCTACCACGGCTGCTCCAGTGCATTGATGGGGCTCACTGCCACACAATCTTATCGTATGGCTGTGCCGGTGCCTAGTGGATTCCATCATGTAAGTCACAGCAACCATTAACTGTAGGTGCAGAGTTGGGCTGCCAATGGACAGATGATATTGTGGCGGTCGTGGAAGGTCAGTGGATGAAGGCGGCGCATATGCCAGCAGTGGACTTCTTGGGACTGATAATGATGATAAAGACACATCCCTTCTAAGGCCTCTTCTGCCCAAACACAGTGAGCTCAAGATTTGAGTGCCTCAAAATTCTGGTAAAAGGTAGGAAAAGTACCTACTTAATAATAGTCTGAAAACTCGAATCCCGTTTTGCCGCACATAGCGTAACATTTATCTATGTGTGTTTACATTTTTACCTATAGAATAAACAACTGGTGGATGACGGTGCGATATCATAAGTATTATGAAATTAGAGTAGAGTACTTACCAAAAACTAAAATGATAGGTACCTACCTACCTATTTAGAATTACGGTAGGGTACTTACCTAATTACTATAAAATCAAAGGCCATTTGGTAGTAGGTATGTAAGCGGGGGGATGTGACATAGGTACATCAGTAGCAGTAGGTACCGTAGCAGTAGCTACTGTTGTTGGGGTCATCATTGCTGGGATTGCTCTTATATTAGAATCCCAATCACATGGTACCAAAACTAGGTAAGTACCTACCTATTATATTCCGTGACCATAACCCTGAGGTATATCACCGTTTTATCAGTTGTTTACATTTTATGTATTTTTGTAAGACAATTCGCAATCAATACGTACCTACTGAGGATAGGTAGGTATGATAATGGTACCTACCTACCTACTGAACGTAAATTAGTAATGGTATAATAATTCTTGGTTCATGCTAACTAGGTACTATCTGTGTATCATTAGATGCATTAGATGATCTACTGAAACGTTTCATTCCTCTCCAAGATTCTTAGAAGTCCGTTCCATTCCATCTTGTGTGTGATTGTGGATGCGAATAATTTGAATCAACGTATCGTATCTTACACGATCAGTCGAAACGTCGAGATGCCACATCTCGACGTTTCGACTGATCGTGTAAGATTGTATTATTTTTTTTATATTTGGCGTCGGGTTGCACGGTTTGTGCATTTACCAGTTTCAAGTGTTTAATTAATCTAATACCTATTCCCAACGAGTAACACCCTGGGAATAGTGTTATTCGATGGGAAAAATTCCCAACGAGTAACAGTGTTAAGTGCATCACATCGTATAAAAACTTATCGTATCTGAAGGTATCACACACGTAGCAGATACGATAATATACGAAAATGATACATTCACGCGGAAACCTTCAAACTGTATTGTATTTCAATTTGTATACACAGATATAATCTGTCCATCTTTTGATATACATATGTCAGTGCCTACAGATGCTTGACGGTAAAATATAACTGATCTGCTACGTGTGTGTTGCTCCTTGAGTTTTGTATAGAGAGCGATATTGACAGATACGCGCTCAGATACAGATATCTTACCGCATCTGCTACGTGTGTGACACGCTTTACTCATTCGGGTGTTACTCGCTAGTAACCCTCCGATAAAAAAAGTAAACTGACGTCTCTTTTTAAAATAGATGGGAAGAGCATGTCCTAATCTAAACCATGATTGAATGGATTGCTGACTAATAATAATAACAAAGATAATGTAATCACAACGTTGTTAATAATGCTGAACTTACCTCTTCTGAACCAGAGATACTATTTGATTTTACCTCTGTACACCAACCATGGTAACGTTTTAGGGAGAAAATGTGTGTCATTTATTTATGCCATTTAAATCTACCTACCTATTACAAAAATAATAAAATTATGTTTTGTACCTAGGCTATTTTACCAGACCCATATCGAGGACCATGGGGTGGCTGCAGAGATTCTCTGTCCCAAGTCCCAGGAGCGTGTTCCTGTCCAGGGTGTTGTGTTTCCACCGACAAATACATTCAGCAACTTGATGATGTGAGTATTTATTTCACGATTGCGTCTGATTTTTTTTTTCTAAACTGAACTGTGTTGCATTAACTTTTGGAATCTGATAAATAAATTAAGAGATCGTCACCGGTAGCACCCGAACGAAGTTTGCTTCTTATTTGGCTCTAATTTCTATAAACTATAATGCAACTGATGAAACTTTGTACACATGATCAGTAGGTAGGTACCTACATTAATATCTAGCACCCGTGGTGCATTAGTTTCTCATAAAATTATATGGTTGCCAAATCGTAACATTTGACATTGTTTTATTATTACTTTTCTTAGTTTAATGACAAAGCCCCTACACAGCTGCATCTATTTTCATCGTTTATTTTCAATTTATTTTGTTCTCCATTTTGTTATGTACCTACCTAGACTGACGTAATTAAGTGTTCCCCAAGTGTTCCTACAGTTTGAATATGAGTATGAATACGATTTTTTTTAAACTGACTCATCGCATTTCTAGCACAAAGTTTCCTGGGAGCTAAACGAAATAATAGGCAAATTAGAAGCAAACTTCATTCGCGTACAAAAAAGCGTAAGCGCACTACGTATATATAAATAAGTATTCGACTATTTTTAATGGTGTGCGTTTTTTCAATTGCTTGTTTCAGTTACTTAGCAATTCTGTGCCAGCTGGTCGAGTGGCAGCATTGTTCGCAGAATCAATTCAAGGAGCTGGTGGTGTGACACAGTTTCCAAAAGGATACATAAAGAAAGCACAAGCTCTTATCAAGAAGAATGGTGGTCTATTAATTGCGGATGAAGTAAGCTTATGTACTTTAATTACCTAGCTTTGAAAAACATGGAACCTACCGTGCCCGTACCATTTTTCTACAAACTCCGTTAGCTCCGTTTCAGAATAATGGAGGCCATTATTATTGGAGGGCATTTATTGATGCAATAGTTATGTAGGTAGTACTTACCTACCAATTGTATAAAAAAGTTTTTATTAAATTTTACCAACTTCTGCTGTCCTCATATTTGTCTTTCGATATAATAAAATTATAAAGAAAACTGAGTCAACTTTATAGCATATATATATATATATTTTTTTTTATGTAAAACTCGCGCTTGCCTATATGTGTAGGTAACTATAATAAGTACCTATTTACCTAAATATACCAAAAATATTTCCATTAAAAAGAAATCATATTTTAGTTATGAAACCGCTACAGATAGAAAATGTGTATACTTATAGTTGCATTGCAACACAAAAACAAGTAGGTATACCTATATACCTACATACATTGGCGAACATTTTTTTCAATCTATATTTAGTTTAAATTCCATCCTAGTGCCTACTACCTTAGGTTCAATTGACATCCAACTTAAGATTTTGTATTACAGTCATTTAACTAGCTAATTGTGTTTCTCTAGGTGCAAACTGGCTTTGGCAGAACGGGTGATAACTTCTGGGGTTTTGAGTCACATGGAGTGATCCCAGATATCGTAACTATGGCTAAAGGAATAGGAAATGGTTTTCCTCTAGCGGCTGTGGTAACTACAAAGGAGATTGCTGCTGCACATAAAGTTAACTATTTTAACACGTTTGGAGGGAATGCCTTGGCTGCCACTGTCGGCAAAGCCGTTTTAGATGTAAGAAGAACACCATTTTAGTCCTTTCTCTAACTAAACCTTTGATAAACATTGTTTATCAAAGAACTAAACATATTTTTAGCAAGGCCCTTACTTGGCTCTTTGTATTTTTAAATAAATAATAATAATAAATACCTAATTTTGATTGGGATTTTGCAAGTTAAATATTTGTATCGGGTATATTTACTAACTTTGAGTTAGGATTTTTAATAGGCAATATGGTTGGTCTCGCTTTCGATGGATTGACAATTTATAAGTTTATCAGTAAGGTCATAAAAAGTCGGTGGATGGAGGTGGCTCGCAAGATAGTTTGTCGTGGCATTATATGGAGGAGGCCTTTATCCAGCAGTGGACATTTATGTTCTGATGATTATAATGGTTAAAATAAAACCTACTTTTATTTTATAAGTTACAGCCTCAACTTATGGTTTCAGATAGTTGAAGAAGATAAACTTCAGCAAAACAGCAAGGAAGTCGGAAGCTACTTCATCAAACAGCTGTTACAGCTGCAGAAGATACATCCCATAGTCGGAGATGTGAGAGGCCAGGGTCTGATGTTGGGAGCGGAGCTAGTAGTTCCACATACTAAGGAACCTTTACCTGGAGATAAGGTGGCAGACATCATCGAAACTTTAAAGGATTTGGGAGTCTTGATTGCTCGTGGAGGAAGATGGAATAATGTAAGAAAAGCAAAAAAACTTGCCCTGTTGCCTTAAAAATGTTGTAACTACTTATGTATAAAATTAAATGTACCTATTCAAAATGTTAAAATTTATTTTACAGGTATTAAGAATCAAGCCACCCATGTGCATCACCAAAGACGATGTTGATTTTACGGTTTCTGCTATGGATAAGGCATTCAGTAGGTATTATAAATAAATAAATCATGAAAGGGATTATAACCAGTAGGTATTTATCATATTTTATGACATCTGTACAATATTTTATGTATCTGCTACTCTACTAATCTACATATTTTAGAGTGCGTCTAATCTAAAACTGAACGCCCCGCCCCGCTATTCCGTTACGTCAAAATAAAATATTCCTTATTCTGTTAACACAAGGACCATTTTCAAACGTAAAGCTTGTGTCAAGTAAAAGCGGTGGAGGGGCGTTCAGTTTTCGACTAGACGCTTCCTACCTTTTCAATGCCCTTTTGAGAAGTGTTTTGGAATATGGTAGCCTGATAGTCTCCCAAACTAATTGGGTACCTAATTTCAATAATATTGAGCGATACAATGTAAGCATGCTGATGATGGCACTTCACTTGGTGTATATTTGCAAATGTTTGCGTTATTTCGCCAAGGAAAACAACATTATCGATCGATAGATTCATGGTTGATTTTACCTTGGCATTGGTAAACATTTGCAAATATACACCAAGTGAAGTGCCACCATAAAACAATGATTGTTGTATTTTTTTTTCTATGGCAGCGTAATATGCTGGCTGGCATTCATTTATAAAATTGTACCTCCTCTCTCTCTCTCTCTCTCTCTCTATGGCCTCTGTGGCGCGGGGCGGGCGACTTGCCGGCTGAGATGCGAGAGGTTGCGGCTTCGATTCCCGCTGCGGGACAAATGTTTGTATGATCTGCAAATATATATTCCGGGTCTGGGTGTTATGGTAGCTGTACTTGTAGTTTCTGATACCCCCGACACAGAGAATCCTAGTGTGGTATCATGACTACGTAGGTACAACATTGTGACTATTGGGTGTTTTATTATGTTGTAAAATGGTTGTAAAGTTAAAGTTTTTGTTTTAGTTCATTAGTTCCCGTACCTACATAATAAGTAATAACACATTCCAGTAATCACTTGCTCGATACATATAAAAAATAGGCGTATTTCAGCTGTAAATATTATGTTTGTTTCAAAACTATTTTGCAAGTTCTTATTTTATTTTTTGTGGTTGTAGGTAGGTAGGTATAATACATAATGTGTTTTGTGCTCAGTTTTGTGCGTGTAAATAAATTAATGAAAAGTGCGACCAGCAATTTTTTTTTAATTCATAACTTACCCTTACTTTCTGACTCTTTTCAGTGTTCCATTAGGTACCTAACCTACCTAAAAATAATTACATGTCGTTTTCATTTGATATACCTACCTATGAGCTCAAACTTGAAGATTCAGCTTCAGTTGTAGGCAGGTTCTTAGGTACCTATCATATGCTGGTCATCATCAGACCAATATTACGTCTATGTACTAGTTATAACGTAGGTACTTACTTCCATGGCCATCATGGACTACTCTACTCCATGGCTATTAATTCTTCGTTTGACTGACGTTAATTTCATTTCATTCTGTTCCAAAGAAATGCAAAGCAAAATGCAAGCAAATTTAAAAAAAGCCAAATTGAATTTTACGATGAGACAAAGATATACTTTATGTATTCTAACAAAAGAGATGTCATTCAAAAAGATGCGAATAATGAAATGAGGTTATTTGCTTTAGTACTATACTTATATGCCCTGTGGCTTAGAGTTGAAAAGTGTTTTTATAACCTAAAATTGTTATTATCTGTTTGGCGGCTTAACGGCTTTGTAAATAAACAAAGTGCATACCTAACAGTATTGTGCTCTTAAAATGGTTTTTAAGTGCCAGGAAGATAGTTTTCTGAAAAAGGTGAGTTTCTAAATAAGCACTTGTAAGTGCAGCCTGCTACAAATCCTGGGGACTAACACCCCAAAATTTGTTACTAGATTTTTTCCATAATTTACGTTCTATTGTTAAATAGATTTTTAAACCATATTTAAACCGGCTAATCTTTAGATATCATCTATCTCTCTTCTTGCAGCAGACGCGCGGTTTTTTATTAAACAAAAAAAAACCATGACCTATTATAGGTAGGTTCCTCGGTAATTCGGAACTTGAAAATGCCCTTGAAGATTTTCCTGTTAGGGAATACGCGGAAATCATATTTCAGCAGGATGGTGCTCCAGCGCACTACGCTCGCTCAGTCAGGGATTACCTCGACCAAAGATTTGAAGAGTGGATCGGTCGCGCTGGTACGGTACCATGGCCACCACGCTCCCCTGACCTGACGCCGCTGGATTTTTTTCTTGTGGGGCTACCTCAAGGGAATCGTGTATCGTACCGAAAGCTCATCAGCGGAGGCCATGAAAGAAAAAATAATTATGGCGTTTGCAGACCTAACACCTGAAATTATCCGGAATGCAACGCGTTCCGTGATCCGCAGAGCAGAGATATGCGTCCTTCGACATGGAAGCCACATCGAGCCTTTCCTGTGAAGTGGATTTCCCCAATGGATACTGTTAACTTTAACAAAAGTGATAAAATCGTGCCAAAATTCAACCTACAGTCAAACCTATGTCAAAAATTAATTTGTGATTGTGATAAATGTTGTGAACCAGTAATACCGGGTCAAGGATTGGTTGTGTACCTACTCTAGCATAGGAGGTGAGTAAAAAGGTACTTATGTTCTTTATTTTAATCATAAACCAAAACTTATCTTCATACCTAGTTGTTACTTAAAGTGTGAAATTTCAGTGATTATTTACCTATTTCGACAAGTTCCTACTAAGTGCGTAATATCAACGTAAAAAATTATAGATTTGATCGTAATTTCTAACCACTAATACCTACTACTACTTCATCTCGAATTCAAGTTTGTGTGGTACCTATGCGAGTCCATTGCTATAGGAGTGTGCGTGCGTGCATAACAGCTGATACGCAAAAAGTAAACAAACACAAACTTCTGTGATAATACCACAGTTTTACATGGGGATTAGTTATACTGTGATAATACTATGGCTCGTGTTTAGGTTTGTAGTAAGTTCTCATGGTCCCAAGATTTATTTGTGTATATTGGTTCTGAAATAGATTCAATAAAAAAAACCGTTCGTCTCCTGCAAGAACCAATGGTACAGGTCCACTCCTCCCTCCCCCCTTCCACTCAAATACATAAAGTAAACATAACACACCCAACTGTCACATAAGTACATAGGTAGTCCTGATCCCACACTAGGATTCCATATTTTGGTATCAGGAACTTTGAGTACCTGCCATGGTACCACAGTACAAGTAGATAATGGTCAGGTAGATGATATCTAAAGCAAATCTGGGTATATTTTTAAACCATAAACAAGACTGTTCTTATACCTTCTTAAAACCTTTCAGTACACCTCAAAGGTGACAAAATGCGAGCCTACAAAAGAACCACTGGTGGAGTATGGAAAGACATCTGACTTTGAAGGGTACCAGATTACTCTCGACAACACAATCCTGTTTCCAGCCGGAGGAGGCCAGGTAGGTATGCAAAGAAACCTTCAAGTGAATCTCCTAAAATAATAATAATGCTGGACATTTCACACAGCATTATCTAGCCCCAAGCTAAGCAGAGCTTGTGTTGTGGGTACTAGATAACTGATATACTTAATACAATACATTACATAGAAAGATATTTTTTATTATACATAGAAAATACCCAGAACACTCTGAACAAATACCTGCAGATCATAGAAATATTTGTTCCGAAGCGGGAATCGAACCCGCAACCTCCTGCGTCGCAGGCGAACCTTCGCCAGCCGCGCCACAGAGGTCGTCAAATATGTACAAAAATGTCCTTATTTTAATTTTTGACTTGCTAATATACAAAGTGTGTTTGGAATGGAAAGAAGATAGGGAATACCTGGGTTTGATCTCCTTGATGGTTGCGTGGATGATGGCGGCACGCAATGTTTTCCTTTCCACTCTGATGATTTGATGAGTTTGGCGGAAGGCGCTGATTTTCACGTTGACGCTCGCGAATGGTAGATTAGCGTTGAAATGAGATGATTTTCGTGGGTTATGATGATTTTCCGATATATTTTTGTGAGGAGCAGTTACGAGCTCGACTCGAACCATCGATGGCGAAACGTCAAGAGGAAGATATTATTTACAGGTTTATAGGTGGGTGACAGGATGATGGCACGGTATAATTGAGGGTAGATGGAAGTAGGTTTTTAAACGATAAAGTTGCGTCCAGAAATCTACCTTTAGAAAACAAAGTGGTTTCATTAAAACAAATATTGCTCAATATCGCGACAAACTAATGAGAATGTGTCTAAATACATCTTATTTTATATCCAGGTGATTGTCTAGTAGAGATCGCTACTTAGCGATAAGACCGCCGATTTTTTAATCATAATTATTTTTTTTACTTTTTGAATTGTTTGCTTAATGTATCTACCTATCTATGTTTTGAATTTGATGTCTGATTCAAATTGTGTTTCTCACAATTTTTTTTTCTTTGTTCACTAACACATTTACTGCTAGTGTTACCTGGCGGTCAATACACAATACACCACACAGTAGGACATCAGTCAGTGCTGGTCTAAACACCACCAATTAGAAATACTTGTAGAATTAGGTAATCGGAAAGTAATTTTTATCGTACCTATAAAAGATTACAAAGCAAGTTATGTTTCAGCCCCATGATGTTGGATTTCTGAATGAAACTGAGGTTTTCCAAGTTCTCCGCAAAGGGGACGAGGCTGTACATTTCACAAAAGAGCCGCTTGAAGTAGGAGCTAATGTTGAACAGAGGATCAACTGGGATCGGAGATTTGACCATATGCAGCAGCATTCAGGTTGGTTAGTTTTAACCCCCATTACACAGATTCCCATTGCGAAAATGCTACATTGTACATTGCTACGTTGTGTAATAAGACAGCAAACTTATTCCAGCGGTGGACTTCTATTTTTAACCGACTTCACAAAAAGGAGGAGGTTCTCAATTCAGTTGGTTTTTTTTTTTATTTATTTTTTATGTTTGTTACCTCATATCTCCGGTGTTTATGAACCGATTTGGAAAATTCTTTTTTTATTTGAATAGATATACTTCCAGATTGGTCCCATTTTTTCAGAATCCAGTTCTGATGATGGAATCCATCTGATGAGGAATTGAGGGAACTCCTCAAATATTGTAGGCATACATATAGCGATTTTGATATTTTCAGCAACAAACCAAGCATTTGCATTCAGAAAGTATCATAACCCTTTCACCACTATGGTTCTTTCATAATTTTTTTTTCATCCTGATATTTAGTTGAATACTATGGCGGAAGTCGGTTTTTTAAATGAAAAGTTATAAAGTGAAACGTTTCGCAAGTGGAGCGAAATTCAAATTTTATTGTGTTTTTTGCACATTACAGGTTATCAACACTTCTTGCGAACACATGTTTTGCGGGAATCAGGAGACCTAACACACATTTTTGAATTAATAGTAACTTCTAAATATCATTAGTTTAGCTACGAATGTCTATGAATGATTTGTATAGTATTATTTTGGTTCATTGTCATTTGTAGCTGAACTAATGATATTTATGAGATACTTTGAATTAAAACATGTGTGTTAGGTTTCCTGATTCCCGCAAAACCAGTTTTTACTATCTCAAGAAGTGTTGATAAGCTGTAATGTGCAAAAAACACAATATAATTTGAATTTCGCGCCACTTGTGAAACGTTAAGTGGAAAGCTAGGGTGACTGTTTTCTTTTCAGGCCAGCACCTTCTGTCAGCAATCCTAGAACAGGATTACAGCCTTAACACCACCAGCTGGTGGCTCGGTGCTGACGAGTGTCACGTGGAGCTGGACTCCGTGAAGGTTCCTGAGGAAGCCATCGCGGCGGCTGAGGAGAGATGCAATCAAATGATCCGCCAGGCTGTACCTGTGGATGTAAAATTTTGTAAAGCGAATGATCCTGAATTGAATGAGGTTAGATTACTTTTCAGACAATGCCAAAAATTAGAAATCAAAACTTTCTAAAATGTATACACAAACCAGCGTTCAATCAATTTTGGGATATTTGAGTTGACTATATGATTATATAGAGTTGATATACCTAGGTATAAATACATAAGTGCCGTTATGTGTCAGGCCTAAGAATAGATCCCTCCATCTCCTTCCGTGGATCTTGTACAAGCCGACTAACGGATTACACCAGGGGATGGGCAGCAGCAGGCAGCAGCATCCACCTGAGCACTTAGCACTAGCAATACTGTGATCACTAATCCACCAGCCAAGCATGATGATTATGACAAATCCCCCCCAATGCATTGTATGGGGAAGGCCTCGTACAGGAATTATTGAATAATTATAGTATAGGTAGTAGGTACCCTATACATCAAAAGTACCTACATACTTATCTTAAAATGGTGGATGGAAACTACATTATAATTGGACGACCTTCGTGGCGCTGCGGGACAAGTCTTTGCATGATCTGCAATTCTTTGTTCCAGGTCTGGGTGATGTGGTACTGTAGTACTCGTAGTTCCTTGATACCCACGATGATACGACACAGGGAATACTAGTGTGTGACTATGTATGTGACTATTGGGTTTTACGTTGGACAAGATCGATTCTATGAATTTATGGAAACAAAAACCAAATTCATGTATTAGATTACGAAAATCTAAAAACTATTGCAAAAGTAATCTATGGTACATAGTTTCACCTGTCAAAAGTTCTTGTTAAGATGTATGATTCCTGCTGTGGAACAAATGTTTGTATGATCTGCAAATATTTGTTCTGGTTCTGGGTGTTATGGTACCATGGTACTCGTAGGTCATGATACCCACGACACAGGGAATCCTAGTGTGGGATCATGACTACGCCTACGTATGTAACTGTTGGGTGTTATGTTATGATCTGAAAGTTTGAATAAAAAAATTGCTTTTAGGCACATACGAGAGGGCTGCCGAAAGATTGTATGGAAACAATAAGAATCATATGCATTGGAAATTATGATGAAAATATGTGCTGTGGCACTCATGTGTCTAACCTAAGGTAAGTGTTATTCAAAAGACAAAATTATAAAAAGAGCCAAGTTCACCGATAAATGAATTGAGATCTAAGTGGGTGCCAAGTTCTATGAAAATCCTAAAAATCTATAATCTATTGCAGCGCCCTCTGGTGGCGTGTGCTGATAAAACTTATCGATATTATTGTTATAATGTAAAAAAATCTGGATCAATAAACTATTATTATTATTATTATTAATAACCTTCTAGTCGTAAAAAACAACATTAAAAGATGATAATAAAAAAACTCTTACCATCTTCGCTGTAGTGGGTAAAATTACTCGTCGTAAATCTCGTTGAAGATACTAATAAAATTATCTAATCTCACTGAAGATACTAATAAAGTGACCTAATCTCATTGAAGATACTAATAAAGTGATCTTATGTCATTGAGGATACTAATAAAATGACCTAATGTCATTGAAGATACTATAAAGTTACCTAATATCATTGAAGATACTAATAAAAAGACCTAATCTCATTGAAGATACTAATGAAGTGACCTAATCTCATTGAAGATACTAATGTGACCTAATCTCATTGAAAATAAAGTGACCTTATCTCGTTACAGATACTAATAAAGTGATTGTTTGTTTTTCAGCCAACTCCAAGTAATAAAACTAGTTGGCGCGGAACCGGGCAAGAAAGGAAAGACGCTGCTAAAGTTTCTAGTCGGAAATAGAGTCACAAAGACATTTCAACTGATGCTCGACCGGGAGAAAGCTATGACTGCGTTACTCGTGTAAGTTATAAGTATTGAAACTTGGATGATGTCTGCGGTAACTCCACAAAATTAACAATAACATAAAAGTCCGTAACTAAGTTCAATACAATACAATCTCTTAAAAAGTCTTATCTTGTAGATGGTGTGATTTTGACACCAATATTTCTAATAGCATTCCGATAAAAGGTTCCGTCGCGATTGGGTAGCAAGCAAACATCTAAACATGCAAACTTTTGCGTATATAATATTAGTAGGATTGGTTTGGCACATATCTGTTTATGTGACGTTTTTGACGAACTCTGTGCCGCGGCGGGCGAATGTTCGCCTGCGACGCAGGAGGTTGCGGGTTCGATTCCTCGGAACAAATATTTGTACGATCTGCAGATATTTGTTCAGGGTGTTCTGGGTATTTTTCTTGGCTGGTTTATTTTTAGTTAATTTTTGTTTTTCTGTATCATCCTGTTATGTACGATAAAGAATTGATCTATTTATCTACTTTTAGTAACGCACCTTCCAAACACGAGGACTTAGTCAAGAAACTACAGAAAAATATCAAAGCATCTAATAAGAGCCTCCAAAACGTACTCTCAGAGCTAGCTCAGTATGAGGTCGCCAACAGAAAGAGCATAGAGCCACGGCCCAAATACATCTTCATGTTCAAGAAGGAAGCCACTCCGGAATTCAATCGGCTTATACTAAAGGTATTTATGTTTTGTTTGGTTGTTGTTTTTATATAAAGTACCTGTAGTCCATTCATTCTAGATTTCAATGTATGGGGGCAAGACGGCAAAATTTATACAGTGTAATCTCACTAATCCGGCACTATTAAAAACCGGAGGATGCCGGATTATTGAAATGTTCGGATTACTGGATTATACTGAAAAAATCATAGGTAATAAATAAAATAAAGCATTTCATAGAGAGAATAAATGTATATAATGTATTAAATTTTTTAAGTTTTGAAATTGTCCTTAATTGAGGTCTGCTTTTGTGCAACTTGTAGTCCTTGCTTAAAAACCTTTTCTCGCATGTTGCGAAGAATTATAATATCTTTGCCAGATATGCCGTTTTCTTCTGCCCATGTTATGCAGGTATTGAAACAAATCAATGCATCACCTGGTTTAACTTTTACAGCAGTTGTAGTAGTTGGTGGCTCCAATATTTCTACAGAGCAGCGCTCTATACCTGTGCGCTTGGTCGCAGCGACCAAGCGCACAGGTATAGAGGAGTGAGGGAGGCGTGGGCGGAGGGTGCCGGATTATTGGACGTGCCGATCTATTGAAGTGCCGGATTAGTGAGATTGTACTGTAATTTTATTTTATTGCTGCTGTGTTATACCTATATACGAGTACATTAAAATACACGACTCTCCCGCCCGCCCCGCAACCCGCTTCACCCCTCCCCCCCTTGAAAAGTATCCCGTTTTACAGATTTTCTCAATTCTCAGGAAAACTATACAAGCTAGGACAAAGTGGTCAAAGACTGGATTATTTGTCAATAAATTACCTACAAATAAATACTTACATTCATTTTGATACGATTGATAGTTTCCATGCTATGGTTCATCAAAGATTTCTAAAAATGTGCGCTTAGCAGAAATAAAACATTTAATACACAAGAAACAATAATATTTATTATTTTTTACAAGAAATGCGTTAATATTGTACTTTATATCTAAATAAAAAACCGGTCAAGTGCGTGTCGGACTCGCGCACGAAGTGTTCCGTACATTATCTATAAAAACGGCACCTACAGCGGCATCTATAAAAATCACGTTTTTGTATTGCCCTCTTAAATATTTATTTTATTCTGTTTTTTATTATTTGTTGTTGTAGCGGCAACAGAAATACATCATCTGTGAAATTTTAACTGTCAAACTATCACGGTTCATGAGATAGGTACAGCCTGGTGACAGGCGGACGGACGGACAGCCGAGCCTTAGTAATAGGGTCCGTTTTACCATATGGGTACGGAACCCTAAAAACAGTATCGTCATCATTATCTTCTAAAGATTTGTTGAAGCACCTAAGGCCCTGGCAATGGTTGCACATGGTGGAACAACGCAGCTTTAACACATCCGCATCTTTTTCCGCAGCCTTTTTTACCAAGCTGCAACTGTCCGTCCGTCCGTCCGTCTGTCACCAGGCTGTACCTATCTCATGAACCGTGATAGTTTGACAGTTGAAATTTTCACAGATGATGTATTTCTGTTGCCGCTACAACAACAAATAATAAAAAACAGAATAAAATAAATATTTAAAGGGGCAATACAAAAACGTGATTTTTATAGATGCCGCTGTAGGTGCCGTTTTTATAGATAATGGTACGGAACACTTCGTGCGCGAGTCCGACTCGCACTTGACCGGTTTTTTATTTAGATATAAAGTACAATATTAACGCATTTCTTGTAAAAAATAATAAATATTATTGTTTCTTGTGTATTAAATGTTTTATTTCTGCTAAGCGCACATTTTTAGAAATCTTTGATGAACCATAGCATGGAAACTATCAATCGTATCAAAATGAATGTAAGTATTTATTTGTAGGTAATTTATTGACAAATAATCCAGTCTTTGACCACTTTGTCCTAGCTTGTATAGTTTTCCTGAGAATTGAGAAAATCTGTAAAACGGGACACTTTTCAAGGGGGGGGAGGGGTGAAGCGGGTTGCGGGGCGGGCGGGAGAGTCGTGTATTTTAATGTACTCGTATATAGGTATAACACAGCAGCTGTTTAAAAAAATTATAAATTTTGCCGCTAAAAAATCTAGAATTAATGGACTACTGGGTGGCGCGGCGGGCGAGTAGCCGGCTATGATGCAAGGAATGCGGGTTCGATTCCCGTTGTGGAACAAATGTTTGTATGATCTGCATAAATATTTGTTCCGGGTCTGGGTGTTACGGTACCATGGTACTTGTAGTTACTGATACCCACGACACAGGGAATCCTAGTGTGGGATCAAGACTGTATGTGGCTGTTGGGTGTTATGTTTGCTCGGAAAACTCTGAATAACGCGTTTTCCCAGAGATGAAACCTAGATAGATCGATTTTTTGTTATCATACTTATCATACATATAGTATATACATACAAATATAAATAAATAAATGCTGGACATTTCACACAACGTTATCTAGCCCCAAGCTAAGCAGAGCTTGTGTTATGTGTACTAGATAACTGATATACTTAATACAATACATTATATAGAAAGATATTTTTTTATTATACATAGAAAATACCCAGTACTCCCTGAACAAATATCTGTAGATCGTACAAATATTTATTCCGAGGCGGGAATCGAACCCGCAACCTCCTGCGTCGCAGACGAACCTTCGCCCGCCGCGCCACAGAGGTCGTCACCTCTGTGACGTGTGTGTGTGTGGAGGAGGAATATTGCTTGTTTAATAGTATAGGATAAAACTGTTGTATTCCAATAAGCAGCAATGTGCTTGCAACTTGTCACATAATTAAATCCCAAGTATTAAGTAGTAACAGTAATAATTTGGATTTGTCTCTCATAGTAGTATTACGGATACTTTATAAGTGAAACAATATTTTAGATGACTTAATGTTAAAGAACTGCCTTTTCCGCATTCGAACTCTATGATGGTCCATTATGCGCGAGATGATGTGTGATTTAGTTGACTTAATTTGTATTTATCTTGATTTGAATCTCAACAAATGTTTATTTTTAGGGTTTGGGGGGAGAGGGCATTTTTGTGTTCCTGGCTTCAGAAGACCCCGACAAGCCCAAAGAGGGACAGATCATGATATCGGGGCCGGAGGAGCATTGTGAAGTATTAGGGAAGCAGTGAGTACTTCATTATCATCATCATCATCAGTCAGATATCCACAACTGGACATAGGCCTCTTCCATATAATGCCTTTTTACTTCCTGCAACCGTTATAATGTTATGTTGAGTTAAGTGTGTGTGCTACATAATTGTTCTTGTGTCCGATGGGAGTCACTAATACCAATAAAACAGGCTTGGCCTAGTTTAGGTGTTAGAGATATGTAACTATAAATATAATATGTCAGTCCGTAGCCATTATCAATGGTTACATACTTGTGTAACTTTGTCTTGTTACCAAAGGTCATATGGACTAGCGGACGTTTAACACGAGGTTCCGAGAATTGTTAAACAATTCTTCACTTCTTTAATTGCTTTAACATCTTCTAGTTCTGTAAATATTCTGTAAACTCTTAAGTTTTGCTGTTCACGATATACATCATTGTATATCTTACTAGTTGCGCCTCGCGGTTTCACCCGCGTGAATAATGATGAAAATTGATGATAATGATGATGAAAAGTAGCCTATGTGTTAAACCAGGGCGTAAAGTATCTCCATTCCAAATTTCACTCAAATCCATTCAGTAGTTTTTACGTGAAAGAGTAACAAACATCCATACTCACAAACTTTCGCGTTTATAATATTAATAGGATATTTAATGAAGTTCTAATTATGAATGTCGTCGGTCTATTGAGTGGCTTGCGTCTTTCAGTTACTTACATCATTTATGGACTGGTTTTGATAATTGGTAATGGATGATCACACGGTTTTAAGTACATTACAATTTTCCCTGTATAATATAGGGCTAAATGTAATTTTCCTTTCAGAATAACTGAACTGCTGAAAGGTAAAGGTGCCTTCAAAAACGGCAGGTTCCAAGGAAAAGCGGCCGATTTGGGCGGCATCAATAAATGCAAGAAATTAGTTGAAGAATATTTTAATAAATCGTAAATGTGACTCTATAATAGTTTAACTTAGATAGTAAATAATATTTAAATAAATAATTGTTACACTAATAGGTAACTTATTTATGGAATGACACCAAAACCAGCACGCTAATTGCGTAACGTAGTGATAATCACTTTCGATACCTTTTCGAAAGCAGAAATACTCAAAACATACAGCTCAATTAACTGTCAAAATCGAAAACAATTACCCACCATAAAAGCATCCATAATTTCAGTTTTTTTTTTCTTATCTTTGGGATGAAAACTGGCTTGTGTGTATTAAGTTATACAAACATTTTTATTTCTATAGAACTTAAATAAATGTAAACACAATGAATTAACAATCCATAAAATACAAGAAACTTTTTTTAGTTAAAATAGCTTTTGTTTTGTTCTCTCAGATGTAACACGACATACGCCAAAACAAGACAAACCTATTTTAGCTATCAAAGGTTTAAAAATTTATTATGAATTAGAGGGTAGAATGCTAAACCATGTTATTATACTCCAGTACCGTACATATAAACATAAATACATTATTAAATACCACACTTACAATATCTTGCATTTTGTGTCTTATAAAATTCTTATAACTAGTCTGATAACTATCTTTTGGGTGATTGAAACCTACAAAAGAAAGACTGAATTTGACCAGTCTTCCAAAAGACAATACACAAGTGACAGTCAAAAAAAACAAAATACATGTTGGCCAAGCTCACCATACATTTATATGAGAATTGTGACTGCCATTTGTCTAGCTGCTATTTCACCAGAATCGTTAAGTGCTTATACTGGCATTGATGCTAGCAATCAGTTTCTCTATGCCCTGGTTGCTCCAATCTTGGCTCTGGTCGTCCAGGTAGTTGTCAAAATCTACGAGGTCCTTAGGCACTCCGCGTTGGAGGAGATGTGATACAGACTCCAGTACATAGGGGATTGCTGTAAATAGTAGATTATTTATTTGTAATTATTTACAAAATTGTAATCTATGGGGATATCCTTGCTGCAGTGGTCTCAGCCTGAGAATAGACCCTTCGTCTATCTCCTTCCGTGGATGTTGTTAAAGCTGCTGTTGCTGCCCATTCCCTGAGTCTCCTTTTAGGACATCCATGGGAGCAGTTGGAGGCATCTAATCTTAGGCCAGACACACCATGGTAAATTTGTAACTATGTTATGTATTGTATGGTTCTAATTAAATTACATACTTGATTGATGGATTGATGTGTCACATGCCTCTGAATTTTTGGATTTTCTTTTGATTCCAAGTGTAATCTGTATCGCTGCGCTGATAAAACTTTTTATTGACAACCTCTGCAGCGCGGCGGGCGAGTAGCGGGCTGAGATGCGAGAGGTTGCGGGTTCGATTGCAACCGCTGCTGGGACAGATGTTTGTATGATCTGGCAAATATTTGTTCCGGATCTGGGTGTTGTGTTACCATGGTACTCATAGTTCCTGATACCCAGGGAATCCTAGTGTGGGATCAATACTACGTATGTGACTGTAGGCTGTGTTATGTTAAGGTATTCATGGATTGCAGAATATTAGTGTAATTCCTTATTCCTACTGATCAAATTCAAAGTCAGGGGGGACTACCAGTAGGAAATTTAATGTTATAGGTACTTACAGAATAAAACCTCATTGTTTTCCCTTGGCTTCCACTTTCCATCATTGAATTTATGTAGCTTTATGGCTGGTGAGTCAAGATGCTGCACCATTTTCTTGTTATCTACCTGAAAGCACATAAAAAGTCATCAGTGCAGGTCTAAACACCCCAACTTGGAATTAGGTGTGGTACAATAATGATAAAAATTTTGTAACTTTATTTTTTTTATTTTATTTCCAAAGTTTTGTACTCTTTCTACAGTGTCAGGCGTCCACTGCTGGACGAGGCCATAAAATACATACCATGCCATGAATTACCGCGCTTGGCTGGCAGATTGTAGTATTTGTATTGAGTACTCAGGTAGATGCTGGAGCCCATCCCCTGGTGCAATCTCTTCGGTCGGCATATACAACATCAACAGGAGGAGATGGAAGGTTATATTCTTAAGCTGGACACCATGGCAAAAGTATAGATAGCCCATAAAACAGATTTATCACATTATTTATCCAATCAAATGATATACACTTCTCACATCATGTCTCATCATCTTATCATTATTGTAGGTACTTGTTATTATACTAAGATGTACGCCACCATCCTTATTTGTTAAATAGTTTCTGTCCATCCAAAGGTTGTCTGGAAGAGATCACTCTTAAGCGATAAGACCACCCATTGGACCTCTGATTTAAAACTATGTATCTTTATTTTTTGGTGTTTTTTGTTTATAGTGTACAATAAAGTTATAATCTATCTATCATGTCCCTTTTGGGGTAGACAGAGAGGATAGTACTACTACTTCATTTCACCAGTTCTTTCTTAGTCACCCTGCGTTAGATCAGAGTTCAGCTTGATGTATGGAGACTTACCACAACAAATACAGCAGAAGGAAAGTACTCTGCAATTTTGTCAGCTATCTTCTGCCCAGGACACTTGTCCACCGTGTTGTCTCTGAAGTTTTCACAGGCCGCATAGTATCCGGCTATCACTCTGTTGTCTGTTTGGGCCATTGTCTCTATCTGAAAGAAGTTAATTTGATGTTGATTTAAACATGGAAAAAATGATTTGGTTTATTTTAAATGTTCTTTGTATATAAGACCAAGTGTAAGGCGCAGAAAGCGCTAGGGACGAGTATAAATCGAATAAATGAGTCCCAAATGCCAATAGACCAGTGTTCACAGTCAAAGATGCCAGTCAGCCAGCCCCCAACAATTTTACATGCAGAATACATGTTTAAAACTCACCTGAGTCAACGCGATCTCAGCCATCGGGGACAGGTAGTGGCTGTGATGGAACAGAGGAATCGAATCCACGATTGAAAGATCTTGATTCTTGGCCCCATCTCGAATCTTACTGGCATCAGCTAACAGCACACCGTTTACGGCGCAATGTGGGTATTTAGCTGCGTGGAGGATTATCTTAGCGTAGGCCGCTGTTTCAAATGTTATATCGCCCATTTTATAGGCAGGATAATTTAGTCAGAACACTCAGAACCGCTTGAAAATAATTGAATTGAATAATGAATGAATAGCTCGCGAGCGCGACTCTTTTTTTTTTTTTTTTTTTTTTTTTTTTTTTTTCCTGGCCCTTTGTCAGGAGACAATATTACCAATGTCAGGTTAGATTAAGTTCGTCGCTCGCGAAGAAAATAAGTTCTCATCACATCTGTCATTTCTCCATGTGTCAAACTCAAATGTCATTTGAAAAAGTTCTAAGCTCAGAATAATGTACTTGTCATTATTCTGAGGTTCTAAGTGTCTCGAATCCTTGGAGCAAGGAACAAAACTCGGATCCATGTATACGGTGTCAGGGTTTCATTCCGAATTATTAATTTTCTAAGTTCTACAGCCCTTATTCTAAGGTTCTAATAATGTCTACCATGCTCGAATCCTTCTTCCATGCTCGAATCCATCTCGAACTATCTACTATGAACTCGAATCTAATGATCCCCATATTATGTACCCTTATGAAGCGAAAACAGCTGTTAACTAGTGGCAGATGACATAATTGTACTATGACATGACATCTACATAAAATTTTGTTTTGTTTGTTGTATGAACTTTGTTTGGGTTTCTACTTTCTTCTCTTTTGAATAACTACAGAAAAGTTTTCGCTTTTTTTATGGTTTTCGAATTTCTAGAAAAATCAGCAGTTACATGATGGAGAAGTACGATACATCCCAGCTCACAGAGTTTCCTCGTTTCGAAGCGGAGTCCACCCAGAGTGGTGTTTCTACGTTCTTCAACAAGTTGTGGAAATTACCTCTGTTTACGCCCACTGAAGGTGGTGAAATTGCCCAAATTAAGGGCTCCGAAGATGAAAAGCAGGATGCAGGATCTACTGCAGACCAGAGTAAGAAGGAAAACGAGGTTTTAACGTCAGAAGTTGCGACGTATGCCCATGAATTAGAAGTCCGTAGTCTGCCCAATGTGGTGAGAAGAATCACAAGTTTGATCGCTTCAGGATCCGGGGTAAGCTTCGTTTATTATTGAAAATACAAAAATATTTTTTTAGAATTTTGTCCTTTTGCAAATCTCACGTCAACCCCAACTAAGAGTACTTAAAAATGAAGTTACCTTCATTATTTGATTTACTGAGGGTTTTACTCTTTTATCCAGTTTACCATGTTATATGCACGTTTCAAACTTTGTAACGTGCTTCAGGGAGGCACGAAATACTCTGACACCGAGCTGGCTCGTTATTGGATGCCGGATGACATTTCCCGGGAATGCTACGAGTGTGCGGCGAGGTTCAGTACGCTGCGACGCCGGCATCACTGCCGGGTCTGTGGGCAAATTTTCTGTAGTAGGTGCTGCAGTCAGCGGGTACCAGGTAAACAGATTACTTGTCATGCTGACTTAGTTTTCATTGCTGAGGCCCGGTTGCACTGACCATGGTTAGCATTTTAAATGTAGATTATGGTTTAACTTGACGATATGGATAACTACATATAGAGGGTACAATGGGTCAGCTCTATCGTACTTTCCAACTATCCATAATGTATAGACAAAAAGATGCAAAGTTCTTTAAAAGATTTTTGTAAATGAACTAAATGCTGTTGCTATACAAAATAATTGTGAGGTATAATTAGCTCTTTGCGTAATTATGCTAGCTGGAGTTAATTAATGACTGAAAAAATGTATGAAATTGCGTATCATATTCCTATTAATACTAAATGCAAAAGTTTTGATCTTTGTTTGTTACTCAATCACGCATGCCGTAACGGTTATGCAGATTTCTATTAAATTCGGTATAGAGATAGATCATGATTTCAATTAACATATTTGGTACCACTTCGGCTAAGCCACCTGTGCTAGTTATCAATAAAATATAACATCTAACAGTGCCCCCCTGCACTAATTCCGAGATAAATAGACGTTACTTAGCACAGGTTTAGCACGTACTAATGCTTAGACCTGTCCCTGTCACTGTCACACAAATGTTAAAACACGCGTATTAGAGAGAGACAGGGACGATTTCAAAGTAAGACTTAGTCACGGTGAAGTACGTTCTATTTATCTGGGCCTAACATAACATGTTGTGGGTATCAGGAACCACCAGTACCAAGATAACTCAGTGTTATAGGATCCTCATTAGAAGATCATTTACTATGTATCAGCAACTCCTTGCTCCGAGGCACCACACAGGCGCTTCTCACCTAGTGGTAAGACGGACCATTTATGTAAGCCAAGCCGAGTTTGTTGTTCTTCTAGGCTTGGTCGCGTTGGAACAGGAGTAATTTAATTTTATATAAGACGATTCAAAATTATCCTTGTGATTTCAATGAATAAAGTTCTTTTTGACTTTGACTTTGACTTTGATTGCAATCTTCTGATGAGGCTTCACCCATAGTATGCAATTAGGGATTTGCTATAATCAGCACACTTGGCAGGCGAATTGGTGTTCAGTACCCAAATAGATGCTGCTGCCCATTCTCCGCCGTAATTAATAAATTTTGTTATTTTTAGGGCACATTTTCGGGTGTGCTGGAGGTCTACGAGTGTGCAACTACTGCTGCAATGTAGTCCTCAGTTACTTAAATGAGAATGTGGATCTTAATGGGGAGATATCATCTGATCTCAGGTCTTTGCAGGAGAATTTGCAGGTAAGCCTCTGTCAAAGTTGTGACTATGACATCACACATCAGCAGCCTTTTTATGTCCACAGTTGGACAAGACCTCCCCCATAGCATGCAATGAGGGGATATGCCATAATCACCATGCTTGGTGATTGCAGTATTGGTGTTGAGTACTCAGGTGGATGCTGCTGCCCTTCCCCTGGTGTAATCCCTTAATCGACTCTTACGACATCCACGGGAAGAGACGGAGGGTCTATTCTTAGGCCAGACACACCACAGCACATTGTGACTATGTGACCTTGTAATTCACCACAAACCGAATTTATGAAAATAAACCCCAAAGTAATGTATAATCCTAAGCAAAAAGTGAGCATGTACTAAAAAATCATGCATAATACGCACTACTAATGAGTGGAACTCATTGCCGGCATTAGTCTTTCCTGAACAGTATATAAATTATACCATAAATTGTACTACTAATGAGTGGAACTCATTGCCGGCATTAGTCTTTCCTGAACAGTATAATTTAGGATGTTTCAAAACGAGGGTGAATACGTTAACTTTAGGCAAGCGGCCTCCATCTCTTAAACAGCATCAACACTTACCATCAGGTGAGGTAGTGGTCGGTTCAAGCTTGACTATAATCAGTAAAAAATAAAAATAAATGGATTTGTCCCCAACTACTACCTAGTAAGATCTTTTCACGGATCTGAAAGATTAGGATATCCTCCATGAGCCTGACTATCTGCGTATTTGACGAAATTCTTTGAAAGTTATGTTCCTTTTGTCCCTTTCGATTTTCAGGTCAAATTCCCCGATAACAAAGAACAAACATCGAAATCCGAAAACTTTGTGTTTGCTCGGGACCAAGAGGAACGCTCTGAGGTCCGCAGTTCCTCCAAGGAAACGCTACAGGATGTGTTTCAACAACTGTCTTATACATTACCCACACAGCAACACAGGTAATGAATAAGATTCTAATTGATATAGCCCTCCTCTGTTGGACATAGGCTGCCACTTCTGGACATAGGTCGCCTCTTTTGGACATAGGCATCCACTGCTGTGCATAGACGTCTCCCAAAAATTGCTACGATGTGACAAAACCGTCTTGAGCCGCCCAGATTTCCTGCAACCAATTATAATGTCCACCGAAGAGACTCCGTCCTACACTGCGCTTCTGAATTCGTAGTCGTCACACAAGAACCATTATTTTTTAGCGTTTACCGGTTCTACAAGCTAATTGGGATGGGTTTTTTTAAGAATAACTTGTAAATATTTGGGGTGCCATCGATAACTTACAAAATTAAAGTTATTGAAGACTATTGTTAGCAACCTGTCATTGGCTTGCCCCTAAGTGCCCAAGGAAGGAGATCTGAGGGTATCTATCCTTCTTGGGGTTAATGAGCCTTTACACTTGTTGTTTGAAACATTACAGGTCTTTAAGAAAAATATGGCATTTATTATCGTAAGTTATATTATCTCAATATTCAGCGCACATGCCAGTAAAAATACGCTAGAATCGTATGTACATACACACATACATAAATACACGCCTTTTTCCCCGAAAGGGCAGGCAGAGCTTCAAAGGGCCTCTTCACAATGGGTTGGCACCATCGCAAAAATTCCTTTCATTATAACTGTAGTATTAAGGCTTACCACTGGTCACGTGTGCGACCTACAGGGAAAAGAGGCCTATAAGGCTCTGCTAACCCCTTCAAAGAAAAGGCAAGTGTATGTCACCATCATCATCAGCCTGTAGAACTCCACTGCTGGACGTAGACCTTCCCCCCTAGAATGCTACGATGAACGGTCTTGAGCCGCCTCCATCTATCGACTTCCTGCGATTTTTATAATATCTTTACTTCATCGAGAGGGCCCTTCTTCGCTGTCTGGTTTGGGGTTGCCGCTCGAGAAAATTTATTGATTGACGACCTCTGTGGTGCGGCGGGTGAAGGTTCGCCCGTGACGCAGGAGGTTGCGGCTACGATTCCCGCCTCTGAACAAATATTTGTACGATCTACAGATAATTGTTCAGGGTGTTCTGGGTATTTTTCTATGTATATAATAAAAAATATCTATCTATGTAATGTATATTGTATTAAGTATATCAGTTATCTAGTACCCATAACACAAGCTCTGCTCAGCTAGATAATGTTGTGTGAAATGTCCAGCATTTATTTATTATTTATTTATTCCCCGACGAATGTCAGTTCTGCAAGCTATATGACCTGCCTATTGCCACTTTAACTGTAGCTAATTCTGAGAACTATGTCATTAATAGGTATTTAATAGGTACATGAAAGGTTATTAATAGGTACTTAATGTTATGATTTTAGATATCGCCTCGTAAGATACAATGGAGTGTGGCGCGGCGCGGATATCTTACAGTGGGTTATGGACAACACCAACAATAAAACCAGGTAACAACGTATACACGTGTGTTCTAGTGTACCTGATCCCCAATTCTCTAAATTATTTTAAAAGTACACTGAAAGTTAACCGAATCGAGACTGAATTGTGAATTGACAGAAAGTTGCTATTCTGCTCCCTCATAAAAAGCAATTTAGTCTACTTTCAATTCACGGTGACTACCATTAGAGTAGAATAGTTATATATAAGTGGAAAGAGTGAAGAAAGACTCCATCTACTTAAGCTTAAATTATCGTAAAATTAAAAAATCCTTAAATTTTTATTATTGTAATCAAAACTTTGAATCGTTCAAGTTTCGGTCACATTTTTTACATACTTCAAAAAAAGGAGGAGGTTCTCAATTCGACCCGTATGTTTTTTTTTTATGTATGTTACGCGATTACTCCGTCAATTTTGCATTGATTTTGATGATTCTTTTTTTGTTTGGTAGGTTATTCTTCACGAGGTGGTCCCATATAAATTTTAACGAAATTGAATCAGCACTTTTTGAAAAATTTGGTTTTTTGTGTTTCCCATAGAAAAAACCTAATATTTTACTGTGTCACTCTTGGTTCTGTCAGCGCTAGATGATACTAGACGTCGACAGATGGCGTTATAGAAATACTTAAATACCTACCCGCCGATAGATAGCGTTTATTCAAATATGAATTACCTACATTATAGGCACAGGCTTGAAGCCGGTTTATGTTTTTTCCAAAACTTAACTTAATATATTATGATATAATCACATTACAGTGTTGTACTTTATGCTAAGAGAATACCATTTCTGACATTTAAGACATCGACACAAGATCGAAACATGATTTGAACTCTATTTTAACTATTTTTTAGTTAGAGAATTGTGCCTCAGATTATGGTTCCGTATCCAAAGGGTTGCAAACGGGACTGGTATAACTAAGCCTATGCTGCTCGTCTGTCAGTCTTGTCTGCCTTGAATTCAGTTGAAATTCTTACAGATGAAAAAAATTCAAATGAAAATGAAAAAAGAATTTATTACAGCAAAACAAAATATAACAACACAACTTAAGATTAATTAATGGATTATGTATTGTTTGGGCATGAATCTTATGTACATAATAAAAATGCAAAAATCGAATTCAAAGGGGTTCAAGACGAGGAGGGGACAAGTGTTCTCCAATAGAGAGGAGGCAAGAGGTGCGGGTTCGATTTCCGATTTCGTTTTATAACGATTCATCATCATCATCATCATCATTAACCGCCTTTGGGCGTCCACTGCTGGACGACGCCTCCCCCATAAAAATACAATCGGGGGAATCGCCATAATCACCACGCATGGCAGGCGATTGGTCGATTGGTGATCGCAGTATTTATGTTGGGTTCTCAGGCGGATGTTCTGAGGGTTTATTCTTAGGCCGGACACAACACGGTAAATTGTAACGATTACTGAGACAGCTCCCGAATACTGAAGATACCGGTAAAGCTACCTATACCATATAAAATAGCGCGAGTTCACAGAGCGCACCGGCTGCTCGGGTTCAACGCTCCCGGTTAGCTGATCGACGCGCTGCGCTAATATTTCTTAAGTGGTTTTCATTGCTTTATTTGACTTTTTTATTTATAAACGTGTTTTTGCTGATGGAAATTAGGTTTGTGTGTTCCTTTTATGATGTTTTATTGATATTTAAAGAAAACACGAAAAAAGCGGCCCAAAAGTGAGCATTCTTTTTCGCTTTTTTCAGCTTAAATATTTTCAGAATCATGGTCTGAGTGCACTATTTCAGTTTTCGGGAGTAGTCTTTTTATAAATGGCGTCAGGGTTTTGTCAGTCGTTAAAACATTTGTCATGTCAATTCCAGGGTACAAGCCACAACGATATGTCAGAACCTGCTGAGCTCAGGCTACATGGAATGTGTGACGGAGCTACCCCACTTCGCGGACTACGCCCTCTACCGGCCCATAACGATGACGGCCCAAGATGATGAAGAGGATGGTGATGATGATGAATGTAAGTATCCACATCATCACTGAAGATTTCAATAATTATCTTGAACCAGAAAATCCTGATGTGCGTGAGAGCCGATAATTGGTAGTAAGTTCAATTTGTTTTTAGTGTTCCGTACCTAAAGGGTAAAACGGACCCTATTGCTAAGGCTCCGCTGTCCGTCCGTCCGTCTGTCACCAGGCTGTATCTCATGAACCGTGGTAGTTAGATAGTTTAAATTTTTACAGATGATGCATTTCTGTTGCCGCTATAACAACAAATAATAAAAAAAATTAAGGAGGCTCCCATACAACAAGCGTGATTTTTTTGCCGTTTTTATAGATAATGATACGGAACCCTTCGTGCGCGAATCCGACTCGCACTTGGCCGGTTATTATAAGATTCCCTCGAATAGTCCCATTAATAGGATAGAATTGAAGAGTCCTCACGGACTCCCATCCCATCCATAGTCAGCAGATTTCCAACCAAGCTATATTTAATTTTGTCTTACAAAAACTAAAACAAATTACTGGAAGAAGACGTCAGCAGACTTGTTCGTGGAAAAGCAATGGCGACGATGAGTTCACCACTGTTCACGTCCATATACCTATATTCCTGCGATTGTGTGACTTACGGTGCAAAAAGGCCCATGGGAAAATACGTTTATTTATGTATGTATTATTTGATAATCTACTTCTGTTCTTTTTCAGCCGAAGAGCGCAGCAGATTAGTGGAGAGTGTGTCCTCTTACTGCCTGGATTTGAACCTAGGGGAGAGCTCCGCGCGATTGATCAAAACACCTAAAACAGGTAAATTGTGTCATTATCTTTTATACATTCTTGATCTTTCGTTCATATTACTAAGGAACAGAGTATCTAATTCTTTGTTTCTGATTAATATAATTACTTTAATAAACCTGTTTACTAAACTGAATAAAAATCAAATAAAAATTAAATTAAATGTTGGACATTTCACACAACATTATCTAGCCCCAAGCTAAGCAGAGCTTGTGTTATAGGTACTAGATAACTGATATACTTATACAATTCATCACATAGATAGATATTTTTTATTATACATAGAAAAATACCCAGAACACCCTGAACAAATATCTGCAGATCGTACAAATATTTGTTCCGAGGCGGGAATCCAACCCGCAACCTCCTGCGTCGCAGGTCGCACCACAGAGGTTGTCAATATTAATAATAGTGTGCCTTTATGCCGTGGTGTGATCGGCCTACGAATAGACTACTCCCTCTCTCCCGTGGATGTCGTAAGAGCTAAGGTATTATACATCAAGGGATGGGCAGCAGCATCCACCACGTAGGCGCTTCTATCTAAAAGGATCATCAAATCAAGCCAAGCCGTGTTTGTTGCCCTGATTCTTCTAGGTTTGGTCGTGTTGGAACAGAAGACCTATTATGAGTTTTGCTTTGCAACAATCACTTTGCGAGTCGTGAGTATTCAACGTGACTTACGTAGTAACTATTTATGAATCTGCGCTGTTTCTATCGACTACGCGGCACAGAATGATGAATAGCTACTATGTAAGTCACGTTGAATACTCACGACTCGCAAAGTGATTGTTGCAATACAAAACTCGTAATAAGCCCTCATTAGTAAATTTAGTTTTTAAGACGATTCCAAAATTATCCTTGTGATTACAATGACTTTTTGATTTGACTTTTACACCTGAATGCTCAAGACCAATATTGCGATCACCAACCTGACTACCAAGCGTTGGTGGTTATGGCAAATCTACCTGCCAAGCGTGGTGATTATGGAAAATCCACCTGCCAAGCGTGGACATTATGGAAAATCCACCTGCCAAGCGTGGTGATTATGGAAAATCCACCTGCCAAGCGTGGTGATTATGGAAAATCCACCTGCCAACCGTGGACATTATGGAAAATCCACCTGCCAAGCGTGGTGATTATGGAAAATCCACCTGCCAAGCGTGGTGATTATGGAAAATCCACCTGCCAAGCGTGGTGATTATGGAAAATCCACCTGCCAAGCGTGGTGATTATGGAAAATCCACCTGCCAAGCGTGGACATTATGGAAAATCCACCTGCCAAGCGTGGTGATTATGGCAAATGTCTCCATTGCATGGGGAGATCTTTTTGTTACAACAGTGGAGGCTAAACGGCAGTTTTTTTTTCAATATTACGTTTTTTTTTATGCTACTAGGCAGCATACAATCTTACGGCCCCACCAGATGGAAAGCTGTTACCGTAGCCTATGAACGCCTGTAACACCAGAGGCATCACACGCGCGCTGCCGATCCTGAGACATAAAGATGAAAAGTCTCATGTGCCTGTAATTTCACCGGCACCCGTACCCTTCAAATCGAAACACAGCAATGCGAGCACTTCTGCTTGGCGGCCGAAATAGGTACGGTGGTAGTACATCCCCGGACGAACTCTTTCACAAGAAGTTCTACTACTAACAAAACGTTTGCTTTTTTGTTAGTGATCTGAGAATATCCTCCACGGGGATCAAAGTCGTGAGCCTATGTATGTGTTTGTATGTATGTACGTGCTGTATAATTTCAGAGACCAAGTCATCTTCAAGCGAGGAAGAGCCGCCAGTGGTGCAACCGGTGGAAGGTAATCAATGATTCTGGTCGGGTTTAGTTTATTTTCAATCAATATAATATAAAAAATCATTGTGTGACTGACTGACTGAATGACTATAATCAGTGCACAGTGATGACTTACGGCACTAAGGCCCGCTCTAAATCGAGACTCAAGCATAGTTTTTTTGACAATTTCAATGAAAACCTTGCACCAACTCTCACTCACTCAACTTTCACTCTTAGCATAGTTCTGGAATACGGGCCTAAGACGTGCTCGCTAATTATTGTCGTCAAATTAATTACGTAATATAATCCGTGATATAATTATCTTTGCCGCGCACTTTTGAATTTGGAACATCTTAGGGCCTTATTCATAATCATTTTTTAAACCTGTTTTAGTTGAAATAGCTTTTGTTCCGTTCTGTCTTATGTAAAATGTCTTACGTCAAAACAAGACAAAGGCTATTTTAACTAAAATAGCTTTAAAAAATGATTATGAATGAGGGGGTTAGTGTTCAGCGCCAAAGAAATCGAACGCAAATATTGTTTGAATAAATACTGGCTAAAACGACGGCCCATAGTCGCGCCGCCGCCGCGCCGGCTGAATAAAAAAAAAACAAATTAAAAACGCGCGAACTACAGCCCGCGTTTTCGTCAATTTTCACGGATTGTTAGAAATTCATGGGTTTGTTTTGAAATAAAATATGAGGTGAGGCGCCTTTTTTTTCCTCGTAGTGGGTGATGAAAAGTAGCGTGTATCACTCGGGCGCAAAATATATTTTTGGCACGGGTGACGTACTTTGAATCCTTCGCTACGTTCGGGATTCTACTCTAGAATCCCTCACTTCGCTCTGAATTCAAAAAAGCGCCCTCGCCGTAGAAATATTATTTTGCTCCCTTATGATACAATCTACTATTGAGACTCAAGATACAGGCTTTTATGCCTAGTTTGGGCCTTACAGCTAACCTCTTATAGAACTAAGGAAATCCTGGTGTTTTGTCCGTAAAACTTTTTTAATAAATTTTTGCAATAAACATTATCTTATCCTATCTTATCTTCATCCAGGTCCAACAGAAAGCAAGCCGGAATGTAAGGCCATATCCACATGGGGCGAGGAGCACCTTCGACTACTGATGCGGCAGTGGCTAGCGCGCGCGGCCCTGCCCGCCGCCTGGCTAGACGCGCTGTACCCGCTGTGTGTGCAAGCCGCCGATATTATAGTACCCGGTGAGTCTTGTATTCCCTCGTATCACTGAGAACCAGTGCACGGAATAGATTTGTGGTGTAGTCTCATTCGTTCGGAAGATACAGTAGCTGTAGTAAATTTACTAGTGCTGCTATTATTATTTTCTGTTAATTGTTATTTACTAGAGTTTCCAAGCTAGAAAAAAGAAGAAAGAAAGAAAATACATTTATTTGTCCCCACTTAAAAAAGAAACAAAATATAAATAATAAAATAATAAACTTACCGTTTACACAAAACTAAAGAAAAAAAAACACCAAATGGTGTCAATAGGTCCCTGTCTCAGCATACAAGTACACCGGACCTACAAGTAGATACGGCGCGGCGGCGCTGGGACAGGAAGTGCATAAAAAAAACAATTTAAGTTGCCGATTATGAGCCGTGTTATAAATACTATGTTAAAGGGCCGGTAAAAGCCGCGTGCAAGTTCAATTCGTGGCGAGTACAAAAATCAGCCTGAGTATTGCTATCCCTGTTTGGTACCGGGCATCGACGGGTATACGAGCCGTTCAGAATTTGTATCAAATTAGGTCGTGTTTCGTAATACAACAAATGTTTTTTCATATCTTGTTATTCTGTAACTTATATTATGTTCCTGATCAAACAATACTAGAAAATAAGTGGTTTTTACGAAACAAATAAGATGAAAACATGTCGTTCATCATCATAAGTCGTGAAAATATACAAAATGGCTTCATTTCGTTTTAGTAAAGTATTTTGAAAATAAATTTTCATTTAAAAAACCGACTTCCGCCATTGTATTCGACTAAATATCTGATATATGGGATGAAAAAACCATAGTGGTGAAAGGGTTATGATACTTTCTGAATGCAAATGCTTGATTTGTTTCTGAATATATCAAAATCGCTATATGTATGCCTACAATATTTGAGGAGTTCCCTCAATTCCTCATGGATTCCATCATCAGAACGGGACCAATCTGGAAGTATATTTATTCAAATAAAAAAATAATTTGGTTTTTAAACGACGGAGATAAGAGGTAACAAACATTAAAAAAAAAAATACAACCGAATTATGAAACCTCCTCCTTTTTGTAAAGTCGGGTAAAAAAAAGAAATATCCCAAGGTCAATACTACCCAAATCCGAATATTAGCATAATATGGTGGAAACATGTTTGAATAATTTTATTATTGCGTTTGGATGGGTAAGTTATCCTCCGCTGGCCCCTTAAGGGTTAAAAATACCGCTGTTTTCTTAATTATGAGGCTAAAATACCGCTTTGTTTAATTCAAAATCCTTACAAGCGATTTCTTTCAGCGCAAGCGTGTTTTTTTTCCAATTAGTTTTCTAGCCCGACATGATTTATAAAAGATATCAAAAAACCACTCAGACAGCGACAACACCCCACTCTCCCCGTGAAGGGAGCGAACGATCATCGAGGGCTAGAGGCAAGCTGCCTCTGCCAGTCTCACGCTCAGGGCGCCGCGCCACGTCTCCTCATCGTGGTTTGAGCTGTTCTCACATATTGTGGAAGACAAAGGAAGAGCTTACTATAGAAATGATCCTATGAAGTAAGGTCTTGTCGAAATTAAATCGGCCGAGGCAGGTCGTTGTGACCCATAAGTTTTCGTCAGCGCGATTCAGAGACCGGCACTTTTTAGCCGCGACATCTAGTTATGAATTCGCACAATACTATTCGGACATTCTACGTCACAGTGACATACGGATTGATATACCGTGACCTTGTTTCCATATGTGTCTATAACGTGCCTTGCATCTCGGCCGGCTACTCGCCCGCCGCGCCACAGAGGTCGTCCGTTACTATCTAGGCTAGGGTTAAACTAACCCTTCAAATGTGATATATCTCTTGTAAGATAAAAAATCTAGAGACGAGCTAAATTAACCCTTCAAATGTGATGTATCACTTAAGATACAAAAATCTAGGGACGAGCTATTTCTTATAAATAAACATTCATAAACTAAAATCCTACTTTTAGTTGCCGATTATTATGTAGCATTGTTCTCAATATTATCTTGAGCTATTTGAAGACATTATACAAAAAAGTCAATAGTCTCCACTCCAATATAGGCAATTCTTAAAATGGTGCTGTTCGTGCGGATCTTGTTTATCAAAGTTCGAGCATGAATGATGGTGATCAACGAATTCGTCGGTTTTAGGGGTTATATTTTTAGTTTAGTAACCTCGCCGCGCCGGCTGATTAAAAGTCACTCGCGTAACGTAAAAAATTATGTCAACCAGCTTATTTACTTGGGTAAAAACTAGATAGCGTTGTTACAAATCTCTGAAAATGTCAAGCTGATATTGAATGAATGACAGATGGTGTCAGAGGAGGTACAAGTTTAAACAAAATAGAACTAGATGTCGCTGCTAAAAAATGCCGATTTCTGAATCGCGCTAACGAAAACGCACGGCTCTGCATGGCTTTCCGTCAGTTGCGTTGTTAAATCATACTTACCTGGCACAGGGGACACCGTGATCAGAAAGGCGGTTCCCCCAGAGCGAGGCCTGTTCATTGCACTGCGAATGGGTTGACCTCTGCGATTATCCCTAATGTGGATAACTCGGGTGCGTTATTTTTGGTAGTGGGGACTGCGTTCGCGCCGTCCCCCTTGTAAAATTATATTTATATTATTTTATTAACTCTTGCTCTTGTTCTTGAATCTTGATACATTTGATAACCTTCCTAAGCTTTTAAGTTCTCATTTCCTATGCTCTGAGGCACCACACAACACAGGCGCTTCCCATCTAGGAGTTAAATGGATCATCAAAAAAAGCCAAGCCGTGTTTTGATTCTTTTAGGCTTGGTCGCGTTGGAACACGAGTAATTTTAGTTTATAAGACGATTAAAAAATTATCCTTGTTATTTCATGTAATAAAATACTTTGATTTATTTTGAGTGACTTTTAATGTCTCAATATTCCATCATCTTATCAGTGAATTGAATGCATCAGGCAGGCAGATCAGTTGAAGGTTTCCTCTTTCTCGTTGGCTGGTTTAGTACCTACTTATTATTACTTATTTAAGCATTGCTTAGCTTTTACAGATTTTTTAAAGTAAACCCCCAAATATTAAAAAAAACCAGCGACAACACTCCATCTCACAGGGTCGAACCTGAGTTAGGTGATGTTGCTGTCTAAGTGGTTTTTGTAAAACACCTTCATATTGGCTCTAGACTAGATTAACCAGTCTGATCATCAGACATACTAATTTGTAATTAAGAATAATATTGATACGATAACTATTATTGTAACTAATATTGTTGAAAAACAGTATTTGTTATAAATTCTAAACAACCCAAAACTGTTCGTAGGATCCACGTGTTAAATTTTATGTAAAAAAATGTTACATCTTACCAATAACTTTTAGTATCTTTAAAAATACAATGTAATAATTTATTGCACACGAGAATATAAAATAAAAAAAATACAAAGAAAAACTAAAACTATGTTGTTCAAAGGGCGGTCTGATCGCTTTATATAGAGATTTCTACCAGACAACCTTTAGATGAAATTAACTTTAAAAAATAAGAAATAGTTTCCCTATTTAGGTCGCATTTGACTATGAGACCTTGACTGTTGAGTTATATGACAAAAGATTGAGCGTTTTTTTTTGCAAAAGAAAAGATACAAACCCGCAAGTTTATTGACATCTAGGCTAGATGTCGCTGCTAACAAGTGCCGATTTCTGAATCGCGCTAACGAAAACGCACGGCTCTGTATGGCTTTCCGTCAGTTGCGTTGTTAAATCATACTTACCTGGCACAGGGGACACCGTGATCATAAAGGCGGTTCCCCCAGAGCGAGGCCTGTTCATTGCACTGCGAACGGGTTGACCTCTGCGATTATCCCTAATGTGGATAACTCGGGTGCGTTATTTTTGGTAGTGGGGACTGCGTTCGCGCCGTCCCCCTCCCGTATAAACTTATCGATATTATTAATTGGGTGGATGCTATATGACGTGCATTCCCGGTGTAAATTCTAATATTAGGGAACCTAGCATGCAATGTCTTAGACATGTTCATTTCAACATTAATATTATATATTTATTAGCTGGATGTTTTTCACTGTAGGGCAAAGGCCTCCCTTCCCTCTTTCTAATGATCTCTATACTGTGATATTTGTGGCCAGCCTTTGTTGTGGGAGGCAAGCTCATATAGCCGTCTGGGCCGCCACGTGGCCGTCGCGCGTTCAGAACCCACAAAGTGGTTATCTTAGAGTTCCTCTAACAGTTAGTTAGGTTAGTTTTCTTTCTTTAATAAGAAAAAATAAGTTCCTTGAATAAAATTAAAATAGTAACACTTATTCGATTATTATTATACAGGGTGTAAAAGGACAGCTCCCGAATACTTAAGGTACCGGTAAAGCTACCTATGCCATAGCTATATAAAATAGCTTTCGCCTGAGAGGTAATTTATATCGGAGAAAACCTTTTTTTTCGTTTCGCGCCGTATTTGACAGCCAGCAATATACGCATACATTGCTGTTGTATCGGCCAGCGCGCGGTAGAGGAAGGCCGTCCTCTCGATGGACTTGTAGTTAGGTACTCGTAGCTATCATGTATGTATGTTCCTACCTACCTACCTACCTACCTCCCTAGTTAACTATTTTTAACGGTTTTAAAACAAATGAAAAGATTGTGACCGTAGTTATTTACGTAGCTAGCCCAATAATAAACATACACTTCACAAATACAATACCAGTAAAATTGTCACAATTACTGATTCAAGTTAGGTATACCACATTTGGTAATTGGCACTAAGTAGGTTTAAGTACATAATTAACTAAAACCTACTTAGTTGAATAAATAAATGCTGGACATTTCACACATCATTATCTAGCCCCAAGCTAAGCAGAGCTTGTGTTATGGGTACTAGATAACTGATATACTTACTTAATACAATACATTACATAGATAGATATTTTTTATTATACTTACATAGAAAAATACCCAGAACACCCTGAACAAATATCTGCAGACCGTACAAATATTTGTTCCGAGGCGGGAATCGAACCCGCAACCTCCTGCGTCGCAGGCGAACTTTCGCCCGCCGCGCCACAGAGGTCGTCAAAGTTAAGTTAAGTATGACCATTCATACAATTATGAACAGCTAAGTTGCTAACCTAGTTTTGTCGCCTAGTTTGAATAAGATAGGGCGTGAACTGAGCACCGCTTCTGTCAGCTAGACACAGCTGAGCACGCCTTATGGTGTACTAATGAACCACCCGTTCCGGCACTCCTCATGTTCAGTTCAGCAAATACAGAAGAGATGCGTGCCTTCATTACCTCAGCCGTGACGCAATAGTCAATAGTAGTCAATAGTATTTGACTACTATTGTGTCGCTCTCGCGGTCGAACACTTCTTTCACGTGACCCCACAGGAAAAAGTCCAGGGGGTCAGCTGAGCGTGGACGCGTGTAACTAGCACTGACCGAACTTTTGTTCAACTTACTACCAAGTACACTACCGAAAACACAAGTAGAAAACTCAACAAACTAAACATGACACAAAAACAGTTTAAACTGAAGGGCACATGAACAAACACAACAAAACAAACGCGTAACTCTTTCTCAAAAAAAACCGGACTATCAAAAATTACCGAATTTGCAAGCAAGGCCCAGCGCGACGATCTGATTCATACTGAACGAAAAGTGTAAAAATTGCACAAATCAAAGAAAAGCCCAAACCCCTTTGACAAAAACCGACGTGCGAGTTGGGAGTCTCTAGACAAGTGTATCGCAAAACGCTAATTTAAGTATGGATATGACATAAGCTATTTACAAACAATACGTGTCGTCCCTTCCATCCCCGCAAAACCGGTTCTCTTATTTTCCCTAGTTAGACTCATAACTAATGAAAATGTTAGAAGAAAGAGACAATCGCTTTCGTTTGTGTGAAAGTTTGTCTACTAACTAATGTATGGAGATAACTTAACCGACCGACGCATGCCGCGCGTTTTTTCTTTTTCTTTCCCGTATAGCCCGTAATCTTTTTTTGCGTTTTTTAAACTTGCGCATGGTCCTTTGTCTATCGGCTCAGGCCGGCGGCGGCGCTTTACGCGCGTCAAAGGGACCGCCACGCCGCCGCCGCGCCACCCGTCAATTACAATTACCTATTTATTTAATTTGACACATTTTTCGTAAGTAATCGGTGTATTGTTGAAATAAATAATTCGTTTTCATTGTTTACCTATCAACATTTTTGTATTGTAGATTCGTTTTTCTACAGAAACAAAGTCCAAATTGCAGATTCATGTGTAGGTGAACTTTTTATCGTTGATACCTTCAAAAAAGTTATGATTTTTTTGGTATGTAGGTAAGTAAATTTTGATTGTCTTTATAAAGACGGTTAGCACTAATTAGTTATTAGTAAAAACGGTATAGCGAAATGATGCACGAGTAGGTATTCCTTCACGTAGGCATGTAGGTGCCTACCAACCAAGCCTAGGTAGGTACCAAGATACCACTGTGCGCTTCTCGCGGCACGTAGTATGACGTATGTACCTATCCCTATGTATGATTTCTTCTATGGCGGCGAATTCACAGAGGGCACCGGCACAGAATAAATATTAGTACGCACCGGCCGGCCATGCGAGTTCAACGCTCCCGGCCAGCTGATTGACTCGCAGTGCCTTTATTTCTTAGGTGGTTTTCATTGCTTTTTTTGACGTTTTTATTTATAAACGTGTTTTTAATGATGGAAATTAGGTTTTTGTGTTCCTATTATGATGTTTTATGGATGTTTATAAAGAAAACACGAAAAAAGCGCCCCAAAAGTGAGCATTTTTTTTTCGTGTTTTTTCACCTTCAATATTTTCAGAATCATGGTCCGAATGCACTGTTTCAGTTTTCGGGAGTAGTCTAAACACTCCCTGTATACACCATATCCATATGGAATATATAACCTATGAAAGACCGGCAAATTAAGACAATAGTTTTTCAATTGTTTGATGATGAATTCGCCAGCTATGGCTATGTGTTCCCTGACTTGCTACAAGTGCTCACTTTTGCATATGCTAAAGAACAAGAAAATATACCATTTAATTTTATGGTGATCTGATTCCATTGAAAACATTCTGTCCAGTCTTTGATAAACAATTTATCAAAGTGTTCAGTGGAGAATGTTGCAATAACATTCGTTCGACAATGTGGCAATGGCAACATAAAATATTTTCAAAAATGATACCATTTGAGTTTATTGAAGAGACAATTATAAAACATCCATCAAATAGTTAGGTACCTACTATGTTATTTGAACGTAGTAACTATGGACTAATCTGAACCTTCACCTTGTAAAAATGTGATCAAGGCCAAAACGCATATCGGAACAAGTTCAACGTTACGACTTTTATGTAATCATGTTATGACACAGCTGACGTAAGATGCCAAAGTTTAGTCCGCTAGTCCACAACTAGATGTCACTGCTAAAAAGTGTCCGTTTCTGAATCGCGCTGACGAAAACTTATGGGTCACAACGACCTGCCTCGGCCGATTTAGTTTCGACAAGACCTTACTTCATAGGATCATTTCTATAGTAAGCTCTTCCTTTGTCTTCCACAATATGTGAGAACAGCTCAAACCACGATGAGGAGACGTGGCGCGGCGCCCTGAGCGTGAGACTGGCAGAGGCAGCTTGTCTCTAGCCCTCGATGATCGTTCGCTTCGCTCCCCTCACGGGGAGAGTGGGGTGTTGTCGCTGTCTGAGTGGTTTATTTTACACAAAGTAGTTAAAATAGAGTTCAGATCATGTTTCGATCTTGTGTCGATGTCAGAAATGGTATTCTCCTGACATAAATTACAACACTGTAATGTGATTATATCGAAATGTGACCGAAACTTTAACGATTCAAAGTAATTTTAGCACAAGTAGATGGAGTCTCTCTTTACTCTTTCCAATTGTATATATATATAAAATAACAACATATATATATATATATATATAACTATCCTACTCTAATGGGGTCACCATGAATTGAAAGTAGACTAAATTGTTATTTAGGACCAGAAATTCAACTTTCTGTCAATATACAATTCAGCCTCGATTCGGTTAACTTTCAGTGTACTTTTAAAATAACTTAGAGAATTGGGCCTCGGAGCGTGCGCTTGCCTTCTTCAGTGCGAACGCAACACAAACTTTTTCGTTGATCCTATAGCGCCGTTACTAAAAACCAGCCTCTAGGGCATGCATGTCAAACTCAAAGTTATTGGTGGGCCAAATGCTTAAAGACCGTAGAATCAGAGGGCCGCAAAACCCAACCACATAGGAAACAAACTCATTGCATAGATAATATACCTAGTAATACTGCCTAGGGGGCAGTACTACTTCCCTAACTGAAAGTCACTCGCTGACTAGCGTTTGCCAAGTAAAATGACTAACAATTGTAAATTTTTCATGATAATTTTGATCAATTGCTGGTCATATTTTTACTTGTCAGACGTTAGTGGGTGAGTGACTTTCAGTTAGGGAATAGGGCGCAGGACGCTAATCGTTTAATCATTACTTAATACTTAGTAAAATTACAGAAAAAGATACTTTGTTCTTAAAATTGAATCGGGCCGCAGTCAAAGGTGTAAAGGGCCGCATGTTTGACATGCTTGCTCTAGGGCGTTTCAAGTACCCTCACTATTCTGAAATTAGGAATGCTAAGAGGTTTTATGTCACAAATAAAGGAAAAAGTCAAATGGAATGGTGAAGTTTGTATTGTAAAAATGGCTGAAACTGTAAAAGGCTCTGGCGATTTTGATATAATTTATGGATCGAAGCTCTCAAGGCACGAGTCTCGCTCGCACTTGTCCATTTTTTATATAGGACCGCGCGCTGCTATGACAAGAAACGAGCAGAGCGAGGGGCATGGATTTCTCAGAATATTTTTGTAATATTACGAAACATTTAAACGAAAACATTCGGTTTTATTTGGGCTTTAATAGTTTACATACATTGCGTTATTCTACTTTGGACTTTAAAAAAGGTACCACCGTACCTATTTTTGTCGCCAAGCAGTAGTGCTTGCATTGCTGTGTTTCGGCACATGAGACTTTTCATCTTTATGTCTCAGGGTCGGCAGCGCGCGTGTGATGCTTCTCGTGTTGCAGGCGTCCATAGGATACGGTAACTACTTTCCATCTGGTAGGCCGAATGCTTGTTTGCAGGCAAAAAAAAAACAAATCGCCAACACTTCCAAAGTGTGGGAGTATGGCTGTTGAACTTCTTCTTTTGCTCTTTAGAGCTATGGTAGTATGTTTTAAATCGACAATAGTGTTGGACAAAATTCGTGTTGGACGTTAATCCTAGTTGGACATTTTATATTTTGGATATTAGTCGTGCAAAGGAGGTGGTTTTATCCCCAACAGCGATACCTTCCAGACAACCTTTTATAATTATTGTATATCTTAGATTCTAGCAGCAACGATATAGATGTCAGGAACTACGTGCAAGTAAAAAAGGTACCGGGAGGCTCGCCTAGGGACTCATGCCTGATTCGTGGAGTGGTGCTTACCAAAAACGTCGCTCATAGGTAAAATAAACCTTACTAATAAAAATGCTATGCCGTTTGTGCTGTGGTGTGTCCGGCCTAAGTCCCCGCCCGTCTCCTCCCGTAGATTCACCAAGTGATGGGCAACAACATCAACCTAAGTTCAAACTTCAACTGCGATTACCAATCCGCCTGCAAAGCGTGGTGATTATGGCAAATCTCCTCATTGTATTCAATAGGTGGGAAACCTCGTCCAGTATGCATGCTGGTAATGATGATGATGATGAATATTGCTAATCGCCGCGGTAGTCTCGGCATAAGAGGACTCCACCAACTTCTTCCGTGGATATCGTAAAAGCCGACTAAGAGATTCGCCAGGGGATGGGCAGCGGAATCCATCATAGTGCACCTTTACTGCTATCATAAATCCGCCAAGCAAGCGTGGTGATTATGGGAAAATTCTACCGTTGTATTCTATGGCCAGCAGTGAATGTGTACCAGTTAATGAAGAATCAATAACATTTTAGAAACTGGTTGGTCTCGATGCCGCCTAGGATCGGCAATTCGTTGCCGATTTTAAATATTAAATATAACTAGATTGTTTAGTGTATTTGTGAAAAATATAATTTACTTCCAGGGGTATGCCACAGCAGATTAGCAACCCCAGCATATTGTTGCTGGATGGGTCCATCGCGTATCAAAGAGTGGAAGGCAAGTTGACGTCTCTGGAGCCTGTTCTTATGCAGGTTAGTTAGGTCAATTGTGTTTTCATTCTATCTATTCGAAAAGCACATAAAGGCGAACCAAGGTGGTGTTTTCTATAAGAAACTTTTAGCGGGCAGTAATGAGTTTTTCACACCACCTGCTCGACAATGTCCAATTACAAATCATGCAACCTCAACGTAAAGTACAGCATTGTCTCTCTAGGGATATAAAGTTGTATGAAACTCCCTAGGGATTAAAGTGATTTGAATTTAGAACGTCAAATTCGTGTTGGAAACTCGTGGAAAAATCTGAGTAAAAAAATGCCCATATGGCATTGTAAAGAGGTTTGTTCGAAAATCGAACTGGCCACTATAGCAAAACTCGAAAAAAAAAGAAATAGGCGCGATTTTAAAGAATGTGAAACATAAGATATGTTTGGTGCTGTGATTTTCAGTGAATTTTATTGCAATATTTTTGTAATGTATATTTTGTCAGTGACAATATTAGTGTTAACAAAAAATGTCGAGTGATAATGATTCTACTCCAGAGTATATCAAAACAGACGATACTTATTTAAATGGAGCCCTGGGCTTTTATAGCCTCGCAGTAGGTGTGAAAAGTAGAGTATGCTCCTCTGGAATAAAGCCTGTCTTCGTCTTGGCCAGCTTAAACCCCTCGCTTCACTCAGGACTCTATATAACTCCCTCGCTACACTCGGGAGTTAACTTTAGAGCCCCTCGTTACGCTCAGGGTTCAATATGCCGCCCGCGACATAAGACACTGCTTTATTCCCTTAGTGCATAATCTACTATTAATCCTCTTTATAAGTGCGCCGCAATTATCTTTGCCGCGCACTTTTTGAATTTGGAACATCTTAGTGTTGAGCGCCAGAGAAATCTAACGCAAATAAGTGCGCCGCAATTATCTTTGCCGCGCACTTTTTGAATTTTGAACATCTTACTTTTCAGCGCCAAAGAAATCGAACGCAAATATTGTGTGTCTTGTTCTAGTTCAGCTAAAATTACTCCTGTCCTAACGCGACCAGCCCCCTAATTACAGTAGCAAATGGCAATGGGGAACGCAACAATCGGGATCATTTTGGCATCCTTGGAGTTCTTTAAATCTTTTGAAACTTGAGAGGAGGAACATTTAGGTCAAGAAGATTTGAATAGCACTAAGGCAGTCAAAATTATCTACATAATTGCGTTCCCCATTGCCATTTGCTACTGGCTAAAAAGCATTTGTGCTTACACTGCCAGGAGCACGAGTACTTGGTGCGTTGCGCGGCGCGCATCACGGCGCTGCGCGCACGCGTAGTGCTGGTGGGTGGTGCAGCGGGACGTGCTGTGCAAGCGGCGCTCGTGCGCGCTGGAGCCGCGCTAGCGCTGCGCGTGCGCCCGCGAGCTCTGCGCCGCGCTGCCCGCGCCACGCAGGCCGATCTGCTGGCGTCCATCGACGCGAGGATAGGCATGCCCCGGCTGGGCACGTGCGACAACTTCTACGTCAAGAGCTGTGAGCTATTAATCAAATAACTTTCGTGAATTATGTCATTAGGTTTCTGTAACAGGAAATTTTCCCCTCTATTAATTTTCACCTACTATAATTTTTTCAGTTTTCCCTTTCACGAGACTTTCCCGCTCTATAATAACAGATGCTAATTTATAAATATCATACACCTACATCATTTTCAAACATTCAAAATTTGGACGGCTCGGGTCTCCAAAAATGTCCTACATCATTCTTGCTTAATTTGAGTGTGAACTTCTAGCTGCCTTGTGACTGACGAGGCCTCCCGCATAGAATACAATGGGGGGGGGGGGGATTTGCCATAATCATCACAAGCAAGCGGATTGGTGATCGCAGTATTGGTGTTGAGTACTCAGGTGGAATTTCACTCGCACCAGTCTTCAGTTTCTTCAAACCAGAACCCAGCTTACATTAGTGCTTGATAGCAGAAAAATCTACGAAAGTAGAATTTCCCCAGACGAACTCTTTCACAATGAAGTATAAAAAATTAAAAATAAACTTTTCAGATGGTACCAAAACTCTCATGGTCCTTGAAGGTTGCGCTCAGTCACAACTAGCCTGCTGCATACTTCTACGGGGCGGATCGGTGCACGAGCTAATCCGGGTGAAAAAGATAGTAAAGTTTATGTTACTAGCCTGCTATAACTGGAAACTTGAGAAAGCCTTCCTAGCCGACATTGAAGCTGTTTTACCTGAACCAGGCATGACTTTCGATGACGAAATCATGGATACTGAGATAAATAATAAAGAAAATATAGGGAATCTTGACGCTTTTGATGATAAAACTAGTAATGCTCTTATAAATGATGGAACTAGTCATGTGAAAGATATAAGTGGTATATTCGATAGTTCAATTGCAGATAATAATGATATTTTTGATTCAAATTTGAAGGATGTTGATAGTGATGCTAGCTCAAAAACAAGTGTTAAAACTGATGCAGTAAATGGTAAAGAATCTAGCTTAAAAATAGAAATGGATGACAAAAATGATCCAAAAAATAATAGCAAAAAATATTTAACTTGTGATACATTCGATGATGAAAATGAACTAGAAATAGAAGCCAAAAATTCTGAATTAAATGACAAAAATGATCTGGAAAATGATTCGAAAGACGTTAAAAGTTGTGAAAAAGATGATTTTGTTGATGATCCATTACAAAGGCCAAAGTCTTACACAAGAAAGACAGAGAATCTTAGTTGCGGAGTGCCGATTAAGGACTTCAGTGATCCGTTGAGATCTACTCTGTCAGTGGATGATGATGTGTTCCTGCCTATGGAAGAGGCTATGCTGCAAGCCGATACTCAGAACGACAGGTAAGCAGATCTTGTGATCGGTGAACAGATTTTGTGACAGGTAAACGGGCTTTTGTGAGACGTAAATAGATCTCATGACAGGTAAACAGATCTTGAGACAGATAAACAGGTCGTGTGAGACGTAAATAGATCTTATGACAGGTAAATAGATCTTGTGACATGTAAATAGATTTTATGAATCTTATGTCTTACGTAGATCTTGTGGTCGTTGAACAGGTCTTGTGACAGGTTAACGGGTCTTTGTGAGACGTAAATAGATCTTATGACAGGTAAACAGATCTTGTGACATGTAAATAGATCTTATGAATCGTATGTCTTACGTAGATCTTGTGATCGTTAAACAGATTTTGTGACAGGTAAACGGGACTTTGTGAGACGTAAATAGAATAAATACATTATCCCTTAAAGTATTTAATAGGGAACACGGAAGACAAAATGTTGTTTGAATGTTTGTAATCACAAACGAATGAAACTGCTTTTTAGGAAAAAAAATCAAAAAAAAAATTTTTTTTGGAATTCCATCTAAGGAGATGGAAGTACTCAGATGGATGCTGCTGCCCATCTCTTGTTGTAATCCCCTAGTCGGCTTTTACTTCATCCACGGGAGAAAAAGGAGGGGTCTGATCTTAGGTTTCATCTATGTTATTGTTATTTTTTAAATTATTTGATGACATAATCATATTATTTATTTGATGTTCATTCGTATTTCAGATGGTGTGCCGACGATGTGGTCCTCTCAATGTCCCCAAGCGTTCTTATACCAGCCCCTTTCTTGGAGACCGAAGCAGGAAGGAGGTGTCCGCTCCGTGGTAACTTCCACGCCCCATTGCTTCGCACCCCGATCGCGGCGTCCACGCCCTTGCCACTCACGCCGAGGTTGCATAGAAAGCAGACGCCTATGTCACCCATTCTACCATTAAGGACACAGGTATATTGTATTTTTATCCTAATTAGGACCTATTGGTCTCGTACACAAGCTTTAAAGTTGCGCAGCGGGCTATGGAAAGAGGTATGCTCGGAGTGATACGTGATAGAATCCGAAACGAAAAGAACCATGATAACCGATATAGAATATAATTCAGAATTAGTTTACAACTTGAAGTGGCAATGGGCAGGCCAGTTATCTTCTTCGTCAATAGCCTTTAGACGTCCACTGTTGGACAAGGCCTCCATCATAGATTGCAATGGGGGGATTTGCCATAATCACCACGCTTGGCAGGCGGATTGGTGATCGCAGTTTGGTGATAAGTACTCAGGTGGATGCTGCTGGAAGAAATTGACAAATCTCACTTTTCGCTTCTAGATCTAGACCCTACCTATCATGTCAACAATTCACATACCTGGCTTGATCATATATTAACAGGAGATGCGGACCGTATAACTTGTCATGGGCAATATCCTGCCCCGGGTTTCTCCCACCATGACCTCCTCTATGCTTCTTACAAAGTAAGAGTACCCAAATCCAAGCCCAAGGTTATAATTCAGCGTAATTTGGCTGGTTTGTGCAGGGAAAGCTTATGTGCTGATGTTGCCAACATTGACTGGTCTCTATTATACAGCCTCCCTAACATTGATGATAAAGTAGATTTTCTGAATGCCTCAATTACTAGTGTCTATGATATACATGCACCTCTACACCCGGTCCGTATGAAGCGGCTGCCAGCACCTTGGCTTACGGAAGATATACGAAAATGTATGGCTAGGCGGGACTACTTCTATCGTAGAAATAGGAAAGACCCAACTGATGAGCATCTTTCTCAATATAAAAAAGCCTGTAATAGATGTAACCAAATGATTCGAAATGCCAAGCGACGCTTTATATTTGGTAAAATCAGCACTGGTACTCCAAACAATATGTGGAAGCTCCTCCATAGCCTAGGTTTTGGTAGATGCAAAAATTCTGCTGCTTCCTCTGTGAATGTGAATGCGTTGAACAAACACTTTTCCACAGTCACCCATCGTGTTAATGATGTCGCGAGGGAAGGTACCATAGCCGAATTGGGTAACTTAACACAACATAGTTTCACTCCTTTTTCTTTCTGTTCTGTGGGGGAAGATGTAATACAGAAAATTATTTCTTGTATCACCAGCAAAGCAGTGGGACAGGATGGCCTCGGCCGAGACCTCATAGTCCCTATCCTCGATCAACTCCTTCCTTGCATTTCTCACATCATAAATTTCTCTCTTTCCACTGGTTGCTTTCCTTCCATCTGGAAGAAGGCCCATATTATTCCGATAGGAATAATATGGGTTTTTTTTGGGATACCAAAAAAAACTGCTACCTCTGAACTTAAAGACTTTCGCCCTATTTCTATTCTTCCCTTTCTATCTAAGGTTCTGGAACGTGTTGTGTATCGTCAACTTTCTGACTTCCTTCAATCTCATTCTCTCTTGAACCCTTTCCAGTCGGGTTTTCGCGCCGCCCATAGTACTAGCACAGCTCTCATCAAAATCACTGATGACATCAGAGTTGCTATGGATAGCAGACAGCTCACCCTTCTTACCCTTCTCGACTTTAGTAATGCCTTCAACTGTGTTGATCACTCCATACTCTTAGCCATAATGCGCTCTTTGAACATTTCCTTATCTGCCTGTGAGTGGTTTCGATCTTACCTCTGTGGACGCCAACAGCGGGTCCAGGTCGATGATGCTCATTCGGACTGGTGTGTCGTAGTTGCTGGCGTCCCGCAGGGTGGTGTCCTCTCTCCTCTTCTCTTCTCTATTTTCATTAATACTCTGGTCTCTGGTCTACGTTCTGCTTCTTTTCACTTATATGCTGATGATGTGCAACTATACCTTTCCTTCCAACCTGATGAAATCCAAAATGCGGTAAGCCTGCTGACTGAGGATTTACGTGCTGTCTCTTTATGGTCACAGAAATTTGGTCTTCAAATTAATACCAGTAAGACACAAGTGATGATCACCGGTAGTAGGGCTTTTATTTCCAGACTTGACCAAAACCTTCTCCCTTCTGTCAAATATAATGATGTTCCTTTGGTTTATTGCTCTGAGGTAAAAAATCTTGGCCTCATCATCTCTGAAACCCTGTCCTGGGAGCAGCATATAACCGATGTCAGCAGGAGAATGTATGGTTCAATGCATGCTCTGAAGCGTATGCAAAATTTTCTACCTTTCTCAGCTAAAATCACTCTTGTTAACTCTATACTACTTCCTATCCTAGACTACGCTGATGTGTGTTATCCGGGTGCTACTGAGGAACAGCTTAACAAACTTGAGCGGTTGTTGAATCTGTGCATTAGATATATTTACGGTCTACGTAAGTACGACCACATCTCTCTTTACCGGTCACAGTTAAAGTGGCTCAAAATTCGCTACCGTCGGGATACTCACGTTCTCTGTCTTCTTTATAACATTCTACATAGTCCGCTTTCTCCCAACTACTTAAAAGAACGTTTCTTTCCCCGTTTTCCTCCTGACCGTCTCTCTCGTTCCTCGCAACATCTTCAACTAATGATCCCTGTCCATAAGACCTCGTTTTTCACGGACTCTTTTACGGTCACTGCGATCCGCTTATGGAACTCTCTTCCAGTCGAAATTCGGAAGGCTGCGTCCATAGGAATTTTCAAGTCCAAACTGTACCAATACTTTTTCTCCTCGCAAAATGTTGAACAAAATTGAGCGCTTATGTTATTTTCTTATTTGTTTTCTTTATAAGTATGTTTATGGTAGGTTATAATAATTACATATATTTATATATATATTTTTTAATATGTATCTAGTTATTTTAAGTAGGTAAGTAATTAATTATGTTATCTTTATAATCTCGTTATGTATTATTTCCCTATAGCACTACCACCCACTCTATATTACACAAAGGTTAGCTGGAAGAAAATGCTAATTAGCATTAAGTTCGCCTATGTACTTGTTTTTTTTTTTTTTTTTGTCTTGTGCAATAAAGTATTTTCTATCTATCTATCTATCTGCTGCCCATCCCCTGGTGTGATCCCTGATTGTAAGGCTTTTACTACATCCACGGGAGAAGGAGGGGTCTATTCTTAAGCCGGGCACACCACGCCACAGATTAGGATAGGTGGTTAGAACCGATTTTATATCAACTTGATTAGAGTGATTTACAAATACGATTAATTATGAATTACTGATGGTTATAACGATAGAGAGGAGAAGGAAGGGCAAAGCAAGTGAAGAGGGGCTTGGGGTGAAAGTGGGGGAGTTTTTTTTATTTACTTTTTTTTTTTTTTTTTTGGTAAGCAAACAAGCATACGGCATACGGTGTCGTGGGTACCATGGTACCATAACACCCAGATTCGGAACAAATGTTTGCAGATCATGCAAACATTTGTCCCGCAGCGGGAATCGAACCCGCAACATCTCTCATCTCAGCCGGCTAATCGCCTGCCGCGCCACAGAGATCGTCAAAAGTATAAAGTAGAGGAAGGACCTCCACTCCATGGACGAAAGACATTCTTAACGATGCAGGAAGTCGGTGGATAGAGGCAGCTCAAGACCGTTCGTCGTGGTATTCTAGGAGGCCTATATTCAGCAGTGGACTGCTACAGGTGATGATGATGATGGAAAGTAGTTACCGTAGCCCATGGACGCCTGCAACACCAGAGGCATCACACGCGCGCTGCCGACCCTGAGACATAAAGATGAAAAGTCTCGTGTGCCCTTCAAACCGAAACATAGCAACAATGCAAGCACTACTGCTTGGCGGCAGAAATAGGTACCTACGACGAACTCTTTCACAAGAAGTTCTACTAACTAGTAGCTGTAAGTAGAGGAGAGCCAGTAGCCATTTCCCAAAGATGACAACACTGCAACATGTATTTTGTGTATGTTTCAGGAGTTCCACCCCTTTGTGAAGATGTGTATCGACGCGCCAGCAGATGAGACAGCTCAGCGCGCTGCGTTGGCGAGCTATCGCGCCACGGGGTGCCGCCTCCACAACCAGAAACATAAACGTTAGTATTATGGTCTTAATCCAAAGATAAGGTTCAAAGGAAGATAACATAACTTTGATTATTTCAAAGGAACTAGTGGGAAAAAAAAGTCCCATTAGTACCTTTAAAGGGACTGCCAAAAGGAACTAGTGGGAATGAATCAACATAACACCCAACAGAGGGACTTTTTCTACTCTTTGGAAAGGAAACGTCGTCCGTTTTTATTGTATTTCAATTTCTAGTATTTTTTTTTGAGTTATTTTGTGTAATTTTGGTGACATTTTAACCGGTGTAGCTTATAAAGAGCACATGGTAGTGAATTTAAATAAAATATGTATATTTCGTGTCTTTTCGAAGGGGTGGAAATTGTCCAGGAACATTCTAGTAGACTGACATCGTTTTACTAGAATAGGACTTGACGACTTGACATTATTTGAGTAAATCTATCCTACTTGGCATTGGCAAAATTAAGCATATACTCAGATGCCATTAAAAAAAATAAGTAGATTTAAAAAAAAAACACCCATCAGTCACATACGTAGTCCTGATCCCACACTAGGATTCCCTGTGTCGTGGGTATCAGGAACTAAAAGTACCATGGTACCATAACACCCAGACCCGGAACAAATATTTGCATATCATACATTTGTCCCGCAGCGGGAATCGAACCCGCAACCTCTCGCATCTCAGCCGGCTACTCGCCCGCCGCGCCACAAAGGTCGTCAAAGGTATAAAGTAGAGGACGACCCTCCACTCCAATCACTCCGCCAATTCGTGCATTAAAAGCAATTACCTTCTTTTAAGTTCGCATTGAAAAAAGCACTTTTAGAAACTCAAAAGTTCTCATGAATTTCTTACCTATTTCTACGCGCAATGGGACACCTTCGTATCGGTATTTTCTACTCTCCTGTCGGATTTCACGCACGAGTTTGAATTTTTAACTTGTTTGAACATAATAAAACACGCCTGTTTGAAGAACTACAAACGCCAAACCATAGATACTAATTACTCAACTCACTCCTCCATTTTTAATTTGTTTTCTGTGTTGCCAGATATTGTCTCGCATATATTTTCTATATATATATTTTTTTATTTTGTACACATATTTTTTACTGCTTACGCTTTTTTTATATTTTTGTTATTGGTTATCTAAGTATTATATGGAATAAGTACGTATGTTTTTTATTTTAGTTTTTTGAACTATAGATATATGTAGGTATAACGGATCCTTCCATGTTGTCACTCTTTCTAGGGCTCTGTCTGAAAACCAGCGCTGCTCCATATGCTTAGGCTTGTGGAGCAGCAATAAGCTGAGATAGGGCCTTTTCAGCTTCACATACGCATTGCACAGAGCGGACTAATTAGCTATCGAGTTTTATTATTTATAAATTATGTATAATTATAATAGTATGTTTCTTGTGTCATTGTTTGTAATTTCTATGCTTTCCTTTATTCTTCCTGTCTGTTCTGTGTATATCTGTGTGTTGTTGAATAAATGTTTTTCATTTCATTTCACTCGATGGACTAAAGACATTTTAAACGTTGCAGGAAGTCGGTGGATGGAGGCGGCTCAAAACCGTTTGTTGTGGTATTCTAGGAGGCCTATATTCAGCACTGGACTTCTACAGGTTGATGATGATGAAAATTCAAACGTCTTGGACACTGTTCACAAACACACGGCCGTTTAACTTAACCATTCTTTCAGAATCTTTTTTTTTTTAGTATGGCCGTCCTATAATAGACTATCCGTTTCCTCCCGTGGATGTCGTAAGAGTACTCAGGGGATGGTGTAATCTCTTGTTCGGCTTTTACGACATCCACGGGAGGAGTTGGAGGGGTCTATAGGAGCCGCACACACTACGGCCCTTAGGATATGCTCTTGATATGTATTTGTTGTTGAATTGTAGCCTTTTTTTTGTTGCCAATAAATTACTTGAACTTAGCCTCCTGTCCACAATACAACCCGTCCGTGAGCCGCAAGCTATCGGCGCCGGCGCCCCCCGACGAGAGAGCCTCCTCGGAGGAAGCACAGGATCCCTTCGCACCGGAGAACCATCAGAAGTTGAACGTGTTGTTGTACAGCTTTAGTTCCAAGTCGCCTAACGTTCCTGATTTTTGCGTCAATCCTTGGTAAGATTCTTTCACCACACTGGTTTGTTTAACATTGGTCACTAAGCCTTCTTCCGGGCTGGCCTAGTCTCTGACCTACCACGGGATACAAAATAAGTATGCCTATTTACAATAACCAATTCTCATTTTGAAACATGAATGAAAACACAAACGTCTGTGTTTTTGGGTGATTAAATTTTACGTGTATACGTCACTTTTTTTTCCATAGTGGGAGGCAATCTAGAAAATTGATTGTAACAAAGTCGGGGATACAGGGTACATATCTATTAGTTTTAGTTACTGGTTTACGGCTACATATCTATCATGTACATTAAAATTTTTATTATACCACTCGATAGACAGGTAGAAGAAAGGAAAGTGTATACCTACATACATATGTACAATAAACAAAAGTGCTAACTAGTCCGCTCTGTGCATTGCGGTGTGGAGCTGAACAGGCCCCCTGAGTACATGCTCTGGGGGAGGCCTCATTCTGCTGTGGCATCAGTTGATGATGAAGATGTATGTAACATCGAGCCTTTCCTTGTACTACCCGCAATTTCTTCTTTTTTTTTGTCGTTGTCATACTATTTTTAGACTTTACGTTAATTTATCATAGGAAATAAATTAATTTTCTAAAATAAATAATAGAAAGTATTAGCCGCCGTAACACAGGTGCAACCTAGCACGGCTGCTACAGGTCGCGCAACGAGTTATGAGCGCTGACCTACAATGCGCAGTAGTAATTTTTTGGATATGTTTAGCAGGGGGAGAGAGGCGCGACGGGAGAGGCGGTCAGCGCCGGCGCGTATTGGTTGATCAGTCACCTTCCCGTACCGCGCGCCCCGCACTCGCGTCTCGCGCTCCCTAGATACAGATGCGCACACATGTACACATGCGCAATCAACCCCATCACTTTCGCCGAGCGTTCATAACTCGTTGCGCGACCTATAAAAGAACTTAGCTTTTAGCCTACTAACATCATATTTTTATTTTCAGTACCTATGGTTTATTTAATTGTACTTTGTTGTTAACAATTCGTTTTAAGCCTATATGATTGTTGAAAATAAACAGTTTTTTCATTTTCATTTTAATTTTTTTCATTTTAATTGTTTTTTGAATCACTAAATAAATAATTATTTTCAGGATAGTGACTATGGAAATGTATGGGCGTCACGACATATCGCTCGGTGCGTTTCTGGAGAAATACTGCTTCAATGCGGACTACAAGTGCAATCCCACGTCGTGCCACGTGCCGATGAACCAACACGTGCGCAGGTTAGTTATCATAGCATGCTAGCATCTGCTGGCTCCGAGGCATCAAACCAGAAATATAGGTATGGTAGTGTACTTCCCCGGACGAACTGTTTCACAAGAAGTTCTACTACTTACTGTATATAGTGTTATGTAATGTGTAATGTAATGTAATGTGTAATGTAACGTTTAATGTAATGTAATGTGTAATGTTATGAGCCAGTAAGTGAATGAGTGATGACATTGTTAATGAATTAACAATACTAATAATGTTAGTAACAATATGATTCCAGGTTCGTGCACGGTGATGTCTGTATAACGATAACGTGTAACACTATCGGACACAGCAGCGTCGACAAGATGAAGGAGGACACGACCAAACAGGTACATGCGAGTACATACGTAGGTACATGCAAAGGTACATCCATAGGTACATGCATAGATCCATACATAGGTACATCCATAGGTACATACATTGGTACATTCATAGGTACATCCATAGGTCCATACATAGGTACATACATAGGTATTATACAAAGTTACATACATTGGTACATTCATAGGTACATCCATAGGTCCATACATAGGTACATACATAGGTATTATACAAAGTTACTTACATTGGTACATTCATAGGTACATCGATAGGTCCATACATAGGTGCATCCATTGGTCCATACATGACACCTATGTTCTTATTTACTACCTTTTGTGCCTTCTGTGCCTTTTGCGACTACCTGTGACAATGCACAATACACCCAAATGCGGGGGGAAGTCGGTGCAGATCTTATCTCCCCCATTTTTAATTAGAATTAGAATTAATAATAATGATAGATGGACTTTTACATAACTCAAATACAAAACATACTTTTATAAAATAGACTAAGAAATACACTCGAGAGCAATGAATCCGGGTCACTTAAAGAATCCTAAAAATCTCGGAAACTAAAAATGCTAGGTTAATGCAATAAATTGTATTTAATAGACAATGTAATACTCCTTAAATGAAGGTATTAAAACTTCTTAGTTATTGTAAAGTTATATCATAAAAAAATCAAATTTGAAAAAGGGCCACTTTCGAAGATGGAACTACGAAATTACAGCATTTGGTTTTGCTTTTGTTTGTAATCTGTCATTTATCATTGTTTGATTTCTGTTTTTTTGTTGTTTTTTTTCTGCGTAAACGCAGTAATGGAAGCACGAGGAGGCAATACCAAGTATTAAAATTCAAGAAAATCGTAATAAAGTTCAAAAATTTCATGTTTCCTATTTTTGTTTTAAGGAGAGATCAGCAGTTTTTTTCTTTATGTAATTTTGTGTTAATAAAATGTATGGTGACTCATATTTTTTTTACCTTCATTTAAGGAGTATTACATTGTCTATTAAATACAATTTATTGCATTAATCTATCATTTTTAGTTTCCGAGATTTTTAACATTCTTTAGTGACCCGGTTTCATTGCTCTCGAGTGTAGTAACATACGCCCCGATAAAAGGAAATAAAAAAGAACTATTCTACTCAGACACACGATATTTTCACATTTCTTAAAGTTTTAGCTTGAATGTGTGATGTGAAGGAAATCAGGTACCTGATTTCCACCAGCAAAGCGATCTAAAAACGCACTGTGAAAGATTTCAAAATAGCTTTTGAGGCATTTTGAGTTATAAGTTTGTACTTCATTTTGTAAAAACGGGAAATTTTCACGTACCGATATATTGGTGGATTCGACCCTAATCGAGGGTCTTCATCAGGGTGGGTATAGGATCCGCGCTACACTCCCTCCGCGTCCTTCCTCGCACTGCCACGTGGCAGTGCACGCAACATATCGGTACGTGAAAATTTCCCGTTTTTACAAAATGAATGATATAATTCACGAAAATTTTAGTAAAAAAGTTTGTACTTGTTTTAGTCAAAAGTTTTGTGTATTCAGGTTATGTTCTGGTGGCGTTGCGAGCAATGCGGATGGTTGGGCCGCGGTATGCGCGTGCGACCGGCTGCTCTGCGGCTGTCGCTCGCGCAGTACGTGCGACTGCGATGCTCGCCAGCGCGCGCGCTTCGCCCCGCCGCCGCGCCTTGCCGGCACGCGCTCCATACCGCGCTACATGCCTTCCAGTGCGGACTCACCACGGCGTGTTTTAGGTAACTACAGGCTCAGTTGCTGTCACGTGCGCAGCACGTGCGCTTGCGGAGCAGAACGGATAATATAACGCCAACACACTAGGGCGCATATAAATAAATGAAACTGAGAACTAGTATACTAGTTTTGCTGGTAGTAGAACTTCTTGTGAAGAGTTCGTCCGGGGAAGTACTACCACCGTAACTATTTCTACCGCCAAGCACATTAGTGTGCTGTGTTTACATTGCTGTGTTTCGGTTTGAAGGGTACAACGGGTCCCGGTGAAATTACAGGCACATGAGACTTTTCATCTTTATGTCTCAGGGTCGGCAGCGCGCGTGTGATGCCTCTGCTGTTGCAGGCGTCTTTAGGCTGCGGTAACTACTTTCCATCAATTGGGCCGTAAGCTTGACAGAGTACCAAATTGTATAAAAAAAACAATCATGATTGTGTTCCAATTACAAAATTCTCGGCTCGGCCAGTTACTCGCCCAGCGCGCCAAAGAGGTCGTCCTAATTGATAAAATGGTTTAAATTGTTACGTTACAGATACAGCAAAATATCGACTTGCGATATAGTGCTGCCACCTGACGTGATATCAACGAACCACGACACCAAGCAAATGAGAGACTCACTCATCAGCCAACTTAACGATATTATGCTCAAAGGTACGCCAACACAAATAGTATCGGCCTTTATATTACAAGGCAATTAAGTTGAGCCCCGCCGCGCGTAATAGATGACTTGCGTAGTAGCAATTTCTAATACAAAATCTTGTACTGCGCAGTCACGTGGTACGCGCGCCGGGGCTCAACTTATATGCCGCTAACCTTAATGAACATTCTGAAACCATTAGTTACACTTATATTCTGAGACGCCTTAACGAAGCCAACCATGATATGGTGTATTCCTAAGTATGATGTATTCAACTGTATAGTGTATCCACACTGTATAGTGTAAATACACAGTATAGTGTAAATACACAGTATAGTGTATTCAACTGTATAGTGTACACAGTATAGTGTATTCAACTGTATAGTGTATTCACACTGTATAGTGTAAATACAAAGTATAGTGTATTCAACTTTATAGCGTATCCTCACTATATAGTGAACACAGTATAGTGTATTCAACTCTATAGTGTATCCACACTGTATAGTGAACACAGTATAGTGTATTCAACTGTATAGTGTATTCCATATTATGATGTATTTCACAGTATCGAGTATGGTATATTTGACAGGACACGAGACATTCAGCAACGTTGGTAGTGGCGAAGCTGACAAGGAGTACCAAGCATTCAAACATCATATGGATCAAATCCATGTCGCACTCACGTCGCCTTCTCTCCACGATCCCAGTGTTGATGGTAAGTGATGTTACATGCTTCCACTAGTCCTTTCATACCACTGGTTCCTTCTTGGTCATTCTGTTTTGGGATAGTAACCAGCTTAAGCAACGATATGGTAGCTATGGTATACGCAAGGTTACCACTGCCTAATAAAATTGCAATATCATAGGTCACGTCCACCTAAGACGTGGTATTGCACCGCGCCCGTCATTCTGAGATTGTTATTATTCAAAAAATAGATAAATAGAAACCAAATCTATAAATTATGACTGTTATTATTGTAGCGGTAGTGCGTAGTCTATGGAGCATATCAGACGGCATTATATCTGGAGAAAAGATGCTGCGAGACGCGCAAGAGAAGTGGTCCAGTCCGCCCGCCAAGGCGAAACCACAGCCTGAGACCAATGGTGAGATATCCTTTATAATTACTTTTACATATTATTTGACATTTAATTAAATTTATTATTTGTATTGTTTTGTTTTTTAATTGTCTGACTTGTTAAATTTTTTTTTAATTTGAGTTTACCTATTGTTTGTTTATATATTTAAATGTTGGAGGCCTGGCATGGTAGACTAGTGATACACAATATGATTTTAACGCCAATGTAATGTTACACCTAGTTCTATCAACAATAAATTCATTTATCATTTGTCCTTAGTGCCTTAGTCATAAAGTTCAAAATTTGCGGGGCCATCTGATAGCACAGTCTGACTTATTTTTTGTTTATTTCAGTTGAAGAAAAATCAGACTTGGACGAATCATCCGGTGAAGCGAGCAATAGTGAGAGCGCGGGTATAATACTCTGATTGTTTAACTTAGATTTTGTGTAAACAAAGGGGTCTATGAAAATTTTCATTTCTTTTACTTAGTTTTTGTGTAAACAAAGGGGTCTATGAAAATGTACATTTATTTTACTTAGTTTTTGTGTAAACAAAGGGGTCTATGAAAATTTACATTTCTTTTACTTAGTTTTTGTGTAAACAAAGGGGTCTATGAAAACAAACATTTCATTTACTTCGTTTTTTAGTAAACAAAGGGGTCTAAAAAAACATTTATTTTACTTAGTTGTTGTGTAAACATAGGGGTCTATGAAAAATTTACTTTTCTTATACTTAGTTTTTGTGTAAAACGAAGGAGTCTATGAAAAAATTACATTTCTTTTACTTAGTTTTTGTGTAAACAAAGGAGTCTATGAAAACTGTAATATGTTTAACTTAGATTTTATGTAAGTCTATGAAAAACGGTAATTTCTTTGTTTACATAAAAATATCTGAGCTAAACAATCGGAGTATAAACTTATTACACATTATTCGTTTGCGAAGCATGACTCCCTTTCACTTTAATACCTTTTAACTTGATAAAATACCTGTGGGAGAGATAGGACATGTTATACCATAATTCTCATGAGTAAATGAATGTCATTAACATTTCTAGGCACGACGTATGTGTTTGCATCAGATAACCCTACTAAAGACTCCGACAAGGAACACTCAGGTAACTACACCATTAACTAAGTACTAAACTCACTTAACAGCACTTAAATAAATAATTAAAAAAATGTAAAAGCATATTAAAAAAAAAGTTACATTAAAATCCATAAGCGTGTTATCGGTTTCGAACATAGAAATAGCTTTTTTTTTTCATGTCCCATTTCATTGTTTGAGACTAGAAAGTGAATATATTTCTGTATCACCTAAAATATTCCTTGTTATATACAGGGTGTTGATCTGTACACGCTCAATATATACGGAGGTCCCTCACCCGAGATCCTGAACAGTAATATGTATTTGTTTAAATCCAATATTTCAAGTTGAAAATTCACCTTCGCTTACATTTCGGCGACTAAAGACAGCGCGGCTTATGTATGTAACTAGCATACTAAATACCTAATATAGGAACTAACCCTCTCATTCATAATCAATTGTTATACCTTTGATAGCTATAATAACTTTTGTCTTATTTTGACGTATCGTAGATACCTAGTATAGTCAACTTGAATGTTGGATTGAAATAAATAAAGATTACTGTTTAGGATCTCGGGACCTCCGTAAATATGGCGAGTTTTCAGAAAAACACCCTGTATATCACGTTATATATACTAAAATATCTTAAGAGTTGATTGAAATTTGTAACAGGAATCGAGGAAGATGAAGAGAGAGGCGATAAGAAGACTATCAGACAAATACTCTCACAGCTTCTCTCCAGCAATCAGTCAGCTAATCAGGTGATTATATATTTGGTTAATTCTAAAGATTTGTGTGGCGATTCGGTCCGCTCTCCAATCTAAAACTGCTTAATACCCTAAAACTATGATGAAGTAATATAAAAAAAAAAAAAAAACCATAAATAATAATTCATGGAGCTTGAACTCCATGAAATTTTTTACACATCATCAGTACACTAGACCCGTGGTGCAGAAAATATAGCCAATTTAGAAACAAACTTCGTTCGCAAGCGCCAGGATGGATCAAGATGGTTCAGATGGATGCTGCAGCCCATTCCCTTGTGTAATCCTTAAGTCGGCTTTTACATCCATGGGAGGAAAGGGAGGGGTCTATTCTCGTAATAAAAGATATTTGTTAATAACTACCATTGCCTTGTTGTAACTTTAGGTATGTTACTTCCATGGTTGAAATTACCTTGTTGCAATTTGTACGTTTGGCGATTCGTTACCCACAACGTAAGTAATATTTTGGCGTAACGTTACCCACAACGTAAGTAATATTTTGGCGTAACGTTACCCACAACGTAACTAATATTTTGTGAGCGTGTCCCCAGGCTGGTATGATAATAAGCGGCGGTCTGGTCCCCGTGGTGGTGCAGGCCACTCAGACCGGGTCGGTGATCGCGGCAGCGCTCGCGTCCGCGTCCTACCGCCGCGCCAGGACTCAGCAACGACACAGGTAACTAACTACTACAAACATCACACAAACACACACACACAACATACACATTACTACATTTACATTATTACATACACATACATTACATACATACAGATAAACTAATGTAGACATTATTTATAGTTGTAAGTATTTTTTATTTTTTTTTCTATTTTGATACATTGTTTAACGTGTTGTTTTTAAATGTAAGGACATAAAAATGTCGTTAATTGAAAAGTAAAATAATGATAGCTATTTATTTAAATTTATGTAATTTTTTGCTCGCCTAAAATGGTAGAAATAGTTGGTAAATTTTTATAATTAACATCCTAGTAACTCTATTTGAAGCAAATAAATAATTTGATTTGATTTGATACATAAACACACGCCTTTTTCCCCGAAGGGGTAAGCAGAGCCTCAAAGGGCCTCTTTTTAACGTGGGTTACGCAATCGCTGGAATATAGACGTGACAAGTGGTGAGCTCATCGCCGCCATTGCTTTCCACAACAGACTCGGCTAACGCTTTCTTCCAGTAACTAACACACTCCTAAATAAGCCAGCAGCCAGGACAAATCTTATAGCAACGAAAATATATCAACTAATCCGGGCACATACATTTTCACGTAATAATTAAGTCTCCCCCATTGAATACAATGGGGGGATTTGCCATAATCATCGCGCTTGTCAGGCGGCTTGGTAATCTCAGTATTCGTATTGAGTACTCAGGTGGATGCTGCTGCCCATCCCCTGGTGTAATCCCTTAGTCGCCTTTTACTACATCCACGGGAGGAAATGGAGGGGTCTATTGGAGTAAACTGATTTCTAAATGTTAACTTGTCTGCTTACAGCACGCAGACAGAGCAAGAAGAGACAGATGTGAACACCGGCAAAGACAAGCCGGACGGAGACAAGGCAAAAGCGAAGTCTAACGAACATGTTGAAGTTTTATTAAAGGTATGTTTTTTTATACTACTAAGCAAGCAAACAAGCGTACGGCCCACCTGAAGGCGGAAGGGTCTTTATAGAGTCCATTCATTAATAAATGAAACTGCTCAAAACTAATTTAGTATGCACACTGTTAAGTTAAAGTTAAAATGTAGTAAGTATTATATAATAACATCCCAACAGTAACATACAATTTAACTTATAGTTTAAACTGTATAATTAGTATAATAGTTCTTTATATAATAGTTCTTCATAAAATAGTTAATTGTTTAGTATTAAGTATTATTATGGTTTTAGATTATTATTGATATGTGGAACATTCCTTAGTTAAACATGGAAGAGCAACGACGCCCTGCCGTCATACAGTGCGAACTAGTACGGAGGGTTGTCACTTGACCGTGGCCGTGCCACCTAGCACGGCAGCTAACAAGTACTGTGCTACCTATCTATAAGGATCGACTTGATTTTTGTTTAATTTGTAATTTGTACTTAGTTTTTGTATAAATATACTATTATTATTATTATTAATAGCCAACAATACTAAACATAAGAACCAACAAGGTTCTTATGTTTAGTATAAGGTGGCTCACATTTCCCATGTTTGGGATACAAATATTAACAAAACGGGCAGGTTATCAGGTCAAAACTACCGTTAAATTACACAGTGTTACATACAATTCCAAAATAAATCACAAATGTCAAAAATTAAAATAATTAAAAAAACTTGTCAAAAAAAATTAACTCTTAAGAATAATACTCTAACCTAGGAAGTCCTTCAAATGGTAAAACTTGTTACCAAGAAGCCAGAGTCTTAATTGTGTCTTAAATTTATTTAGCGGAAGGCTTTTAATGTCAGAGGGTACGGCGTTATAAATTTTGCCGCACATAGCATAACAGTTATTTAAATAAAGCTTTGTCCTCGGAACTCTAGGAAGAACAATTCTGTCCGAGTCCCGGGAGCTAAGTCCATACATTTAGCTTGATATAAAAACAAATTACAATTTTTTCCTAACAAATACTGCCGACTCAAAGATATACGTAAAGGGTAGAGTAAGCAATTTCAGTTCCTCGAACAGTGAGAGACCCGTCGTGGGATTGGGGAGCGCTACTTGTGCTTAATTACCTGTTTTGTTTAGCGGGCAATACAATAGAGCGTCTGTTCCGTTGTTATCCTATTTATATCCCACACTAGGATTCCCTGTGTCGTGGGTATGAGGAACTACGAGTACCATTGGTACCATAACACCCAGGTCCGAAACAATTACCACCGTACCTATTTCTGCCACCAAGCAGTAGAGCTCGCATTGCTGTGTTTCGGTTTGAATATTACGGGTCCCGGTGAAATTACAGGCACATGAGACTTTTCTTCTTTATGTCTATGGGTCGGCAGCGCGCGTTTGATGCCTTTGGTGTTGCAGGCGACCACAGGCTACGGTAACTGCTTTTCATCAGGTGGGTCGTATGCCTGTTTGATTGCCAAGTAGTATAAAAAAAATTGCAGATCATACAAACATTTGTCCCGCAGCGGGAATCGAACTCTTAACCTCTCGCATCTCAGCCGGCTACTCACCCCCCGCGCCACAGAGGTCGTTATTGCACGCTATGGGGGAGGCCTCATCCAGCAATGGATGTCTACAAAGTCAAAGTCAAAAAGAACTTTATTCATTGAAATCACAAGGATCATTTTGAATCGTCTTATATAAAATTAAATTACTCCTGTTCCAACGCGACCAAGACTAGAAGAATCAGGCAACAAACTCGGCTTGGCTTACATTTAAACGTAAATGAGAACTTAAAAACCTTAGGAAGGTAGTCAATAGTAAATAGACATCAGCAAAAAATATGCAAGACAGCACACGCTACGCTTGTTATACTTATAAATAATAATCTAATACAAGCATGTAAATAGGTAAGTACAGATATTGCAAATTTCCATTTTAGCAGTCGAGGGGCAGAGCGACATCAGGCCACGCGGCTTTATCATTAATATAGTCATCAAGAGTGTACAGACTGATGAAGAAGAAAAAGGCGAAAGAAATAACTAAGCTTGTTTTGTAAAATATATTTTTTCAGGATGGATTAGTGTGCCGAGTGTACTACGCGGCGCAGTTCCAAGCTCTGAGACATGCCGTGATCGCGCCTCTCGGGAAGGACCACGAGTGCTGCTGCGAAGACGACAGTAAGTGCATAGCGATCACCAATCCGCCTGCCGAGCGTGGTGATTATGGCAATTCCCCTATTGTATTTTATGGGGGAGGCTTTGTCCAGCAGTGGACATCTGTTCCACCCATTCGAAAAGTCACGCAATATACACTACACTTGTGCCATACAAGTTAAAATGCCACGATATTAGGTACTCAAACAAACACAAAAAATTTAAATAAAATAAAAATAGAAGTCTCTTTTCGAAAAAGGCGGGAAGTGTTAATTTCATAGGGGAATTATAAAACGATCGAATAAAAAAAACATCTTAGCGACTGATGATGACATACTGTTTTAATAACTTGAGCGGTATGAATTTGAGTAAGCGAAAAATTAACTAAACTAACGACGAATATTGATTAATAATAAAATTCAGAACGAGCTTACAAACAGTGGGTTGTGATTAATCCATTTCAGATATTCAAATTTTATCCGTGCGACTACATTACTAAGTAAGCGACTAGAAATACAGAGAGGGCAATTTCAATATTCACAATTCATAGTATAGAGAGGAAAGTCCTTCCTTTTGTTATGAGTTTTTGAGGAGGGGAGCCGGAGGGGGAGGGAGGTCGCTCAAATATTATGAAGCTTCTCATATTGTATTTTAAGTAACTCATTAATGTTTATAAGTTGCTGTTCTGTTGATTTCTCGTCACTCGCAGTCAGTCGCCCACTTAGTAATACCATAACGTAAATTAATTATTTTTGACACTTCAAACTTTAATTTACAGTTATTTAAATTTTCATATAGTTATTATATAATAGATATTAGGTAAATAGTTATCAGATAGTTATTTTATTTATGGCCTGTGAGGAAAAATTTCCTGAATTTTGCCAGTATCAAGTAGGTATTTTGATAAAATTAGGTGAAGTCGTTAAAGTCTCAGTCAAGTCATGTTTTAGTAAAGCAATGCCAGTTTCACTTGAATGATCGTGGACAACTTCCACCATTTGAAAAGACACACAATATACGCTTTTATTTAAATTCACTACCATGTGTTTTTTAAATATGCTACATTGGTTAAAATACCACCAAAATTACATGATATAAATAACTAAAAAAAGCACTAGAAATTGAAATAAAATAAAAATGGACGACGTTTCCTTTGAAAAAGCAGAAAAAGTCCTCATCAGATAGTTACAAGAACTTGTATGAAAATGACGAGTTGGACATGTGTCTACTATCCGAGAATTGGCACCAGCCCCCCTATTCCCTAACTGACAAGTAAAATGACTATCAATTGCTCAAAATTATCAGTAAGAATTGTCAATTGATGGTCATTTTACTTGTCAATCGTTAGTCACCGAGAGACTTTCAGTTAGGGAATACGGGGGCCGGTCAAAATCTGCCTCTCTGTGTCAAACAATCAAACTGGCTAAAGTGGGGTTTACACGGGTCGATTTTCGTCGTGCGGCTCGTCGCTTCACAAATCGCCTCACCAAGCCGCATCGCTAGCCCATTTACACTAGTGACTAAAATCTCATGCGGCTCGGTCACTTCCTTCGAAAATGTTGAGAAGAATAGGTGTTCGTGCCGGAATTGAAATAGTTAGTTATTCAATTACTCAAGAACGATCTGTACGTAGAATCGCAGTAGTGAAACAACGTGCACGAAACACACCTTCATGCGGCGGGCGATTGCCTACAACATCGTTTACACGGTCGATTTTGGTCACCAGCTACATGTGGCCGGTCACCGCGCAGCCAAAGTCGGATGCTACCCAACTTTGGGGCTTGCGGCTTTAGTCACTTGCAATCTAGTCGAATTGCCATTTAGACGTTCGATATTCGCCGCGCGGCAAAAATCGCGCGGCTTTAGTCACCCGTGTAAACCCCACTTAAGAGCCGTTTTTGAGTTATGTACAGGCGAATATACGTAGCTGCATTTCAGAGAAGCTGTGTTCAATCGAGGAGGGGTTCGTACGCTCACTGGCGCACTGCGTGCCCTGGGCCACACGCGGGGGCAAGTCTGGGTCTACGTTCTGCAAAACTAAAGGTAAGTTTTCAAAGGATTCATTTTTGAAAGTATCAATATTATTATACCTGTGTATAATTATCTGAAGGTTGACAGAAGGTGACACATCATAGGTTTGATTTCACCAACAAATATTAGGCGGTTAAACTACTGTTTAGTCTAACCCAATGACCTCTGTGGCGCGGCGGGCGAAGGTTCGCCTGCGACGCTGGAGGTTGCGGGTTCGATTCCCGCCTCGGAACACATGTACGATCTGCAGATATTTGTTCAGAGTGTTCTGGGTATTTTCTATGTATAATAAAAAATATCTATCTATGTAATGTATTGTATTAACCCGTGGAGCGTAACCCCCTTCAATATAGATAGTGCTTCAACTGTACTAGAGTTTTAAGTTTGGGCTGTATTCATGATAGACCTTCAGGAAAATGAATTTTACCTGAATACGCTATTATTATATGATAAGATGTATACATCGTTGTTTTCGTCATAAAATCCTCTATCAAATAAACGCTGTGTAGAGTCTCAAATTACTTACATGAGCAGGATATGATAGGATTTATTTTCATCAAATTACTTTTTAGTCAAAAGTTGAAACATTTTGTTACAATACACTACTTCAAGATTCGCTTTCACTGAAATTACCACCATAATATTATAGCATACAGTTTTATGCATTGATTTTACGAATAAATTCATTACAAAATACATTACTCACGCCACACAATCAATATTTACAAAAAACAACAAGCAGCCATTATTTGTAAACAAACCAAACGTTGGTCGTCAAACCAAACTTCAATAATTTTTTCCGTCAAACTTTTGTATGATCAAGCATGTTCATTGAGTTCAAATATGTTGTCTATGAACCAAGTCTACTTATGGTACAGCCAATGGCTATTGGTTTAAAATAGAACAGAAAAAAAACCGCGACCAATTGCCTTGACTGTGAAGTGCACAGGCCCTGTGCGTCTGACACTTGTGGCCTAAGCGTTCGGTGCACAGGGTATGTGCATTTTACACTGGAGGAGTTAAGTATATCAGTTATCTAGTACCCATAACACAAGCTCTGCTTAGCTTGGGGCTAGATAATGTTGTGTGAAATTTTCATAATTTATTTATTTATTATTATTTGTGTAGACGACAGATATGTGCTGAAAGAGATGACAAAACCAGAGTGGCAGCAGTTCTTGGAATTCGCACCGCACTACTTCAATTACGTCGCGAGCTGCCGACTGAACAAACTGCCCAGCTTGTTAGGTGAGCTGTCCACTGATCCATCAACGTACTTACCCTATACATTATCCTTTTAAAGAGAGAAAGATCATCTTGTGACCGTCAACTTAAACTAGCTCGAGATCCTGCCAACGCTCTTTTTGCACATCACTTTTTCAGTAACAGAGTGGTCCACAATTGGAACATACTCCCAGACGACGTTGTTTCTGTCACATCTGTAAATGCCTTCAAAAACAAGCTTGACAACTGACTACGAAAGGACAATTCAGAACTTAAAAAAGTGACCCAAATTAGATATTCTACTCACTATGTTGATGTTGGTCTGTACTCACTTATGTGGGGACTCATAGAAACCACAACGTAATTTCAAGGGCATTTATTCTAGACTGATCACAGCGGGTATTCATAAAACTAAAGTAGTTAAACTACCTGCATAACAGATGTAAACATATCAGCGAAAGCGGCTGGTCTATAAATAAATAATAAAACTACCTAATTCTTCTTTATTTTGACGACCTCTGAGGTGAGCGTGTAACTCGCTGAGATGAAAGAGGTTGCGGGTTCGATTCCCGTTGCGGGACAAATGTTTGTAGGTAATGTTTCTAAACTTAGATTTGGTGTAGAATCATGAATGCTTAAACCGCATCTTAAAATGATCGCGCGCTCTTTCTAATGGATTGACATTTCAGTAACCCATTTAAGTTACTAACAGTTACTAACGTTAGTCAGCCTGTGCTAGCCGTGCTTTTCTTTTTATTTTTTTGATGTGTTTGCAATATACATGATAACTGTTGGGGAATAAAGCTTTTCGAGTTGCGACCATAGACCGGACGACGCGGTAGAGGAAAGCCCTCCACTCGATGGACTAAAGACATTATAAACGTCGCAGGAAGTCGGTGGATGGAGGCGGCTCAAGACCGTTCGTCATGGTATTCTAAGGGGGAGGCCTATGTCCAGCAGTGGGCTTCTACAGCTTTCTTCAGCCTGTGCTGATGATGCTGATCAAGAGAATCATCAATGCTTGAACCGCATCTAAAATGATCGCGCGCTCTTTCTAATGGACTGAAATAAAGGAGACCACGATAATTTTAACGTGGTTTAACTTAGACTGCTACACAAATATGAACAGCATATATAAAATATATCCTACTAATATTATAAACGCGAAAGTTTGTTAGTATGGATGGATGTTTGTTACTCTTTCACGTAAAAACTACTGAATGGATTTGAGTGAAATTTGGAATGGAGATACTTTATGCCCTGGATTAACACATAGGCTACTTTTCATCATCATCATCATCATCAATTTTCATCATTATTCACGCGGGTGAAACCGCGGGGCGCAACTAGTAATATATATATCGGAGGTCAGCCCGCGACCATGATTGCTGTAACGCATTCGAAACGTCGGGAATAATAAATAATAAGGTAACACGCGATAAATACCCGTGACAATATAATAAATATGTGTTCTAATCGCGAGAGTTTAAAAAATACTATAATAATACATAATATAACAGCATTATCGTTGAAAATTTAATTGAATCTTGTGTTATCCATTCCAGCTCGTATCCTGGGCGTGTTCAGCGTTGGCGGCGCCGGCGACGGAGTGCTGGTGCTGGAGAATGTGTGGTACGAGTGCGGTACCCACACGCGCTTCGATCTCAAGGGCTCCTCGCGGCATCGCCTTGCGCCGCCTGCACCCACTCACGCACAGCCCGTGCTCATGGACGAGAACCTGCTCAACTGTGAGTATCATTTATTTACCGTAGGAGCTTTAAGAGGGCACTATACTAAAATTTAGGCTCCCTCTTTAACGCACGCGATAACCCGCGCGCTATCTCGCTCGCGCCAGCGAGTGTCGTGCACAAAAAAGTTTTTTGTTTATTATGGCGAAAATAAAGTGTTTATCAAAAAACTGATTTTAGCATAAGAATAAATAGTTATTACCTACTTGTAGTAAAATTTATCTTAAAACACCGTAGGGTTCCTGAGATTTCTTTCGAAACGTGTGCGAAACAAGGATTTTTCATTAAATAAAACTATCGAGGTTTTTTTTACATATCATGTTTTCAATTTTATACAATGCAAAAATATAAACGTATCATATTCCAAAATATTTAACTTTTAGAACTCGTAGATACTGAGAACGTAATAAGGCCTCTAGCTTGGTTTTTAGGGTTCCGTACCATAGGTACCAACGGAACCATTATAGAATCACTTTGTTGTCCGTCTGTCGGTCAAGACCCTTTTTCTCCTAATGGCTAGTATCAAGTTGAAATTAATACCAAATACTAAAGTCCATTAGCCCTGAAACAAAAGAGGTACTAACTCAATGCAAGTGTATTTTAACCGACTTCACAAAAAAGGAGGAGGTTCTCAATTCGCTTGTATTTTATTTTTTTTGTATGTTTGTTTCCTGATATCTCCGGTGTTTATGAACCGATCTGGAAAATTCTTTTTTTATTTGAATAGATATACTTCCAGATTGTTCCCATTTTTTTAAAAACCCAGTTCTGATGACGGAGCCCATGAGGAATTGAGGGAACTCCTCAAATATTGTAGGCATACATATGGCGATTTTGATATTTTCATCAACAAACAAAGCATTTGCATTCATAAAGTATCATAATCCTTTCACCACTATGGTTCTTTCATAATTTTTTTTTCATCCAAATATTTAGTCGAATACAATGGCGGAAGTCGGTTTTTTAAATGAAAAGTTATCATTACAAAACTTGGTACTTTAGTAGGTACATGGTACGTAGGTAGGTAATGCTTCAGTAATTATTCTGAGTGTTAGGGAACGTGTGGTATGAATGCAATGTTCACTTGCGCATCGATTTTTTTACCAGTTATGTTGTTTGACGCGACCTCTGTGGCGCGGCGGTTGAGTAGCCGGTTGAGATGCAAGAGGTTGCGGGTTTGATTCCCGCTGCGGTACAAATGTTTGTATGTTCTGGTACCATGACAAAGAGAATCCTAGTTAGGGACCAAGCAAAATGGCATACAATTTTTCAACGTAGATTTTGTTAGTAGTAGAACTTCTTGTGAAAGAGTTCGTCCGGGGAAGTACAACTACCGTACCTATTTCTGCTGCCAAGCAGTAGTGCTCGCATTGCTGTGTTTCGGTTTGAAGGTGCCGGTGAAATTACAGGCACATGAGACTTTTCATCTTTATGTCTCAGGGTCGGCAGCGCGCGTGTGATGCCTTTGGTGTTGCAGGCGTCCATAGGCTACGGTAACTGTTTTCCATTAGGTGGGCCGTATGATTGTTTGCTTAACAAGTTGCATAAAAAAAAACTTTAAGCTGAGCTGAGAATTTATTATACTTTCAGTGCGATGGGAGCGTCCCCTGTACGTGCGCGGTCACGCAGCGCGCGTGCTGTGGGCGTGCATGGAGCGCGACACTAGCTTCCTGGCGTTGCACGGCGTCATGGACTACTCAATGCTGCTGGCGCTGGGCGAGCACGACCTCGTGCTGGGCGTTATTGGTAAGTGAATTTATTACTAACACATTCCGTTTTTAACCGACTTCCCAAAAAAGGAGGAGGTTCTCAATTCGGATGTATTTTTTTTTTTTTTTTTTTTATGTTTGTTACTGCATATCTTCGGCGTTTATGAACCGATTTGGAAAATTCTTTTTTTATTGGAATAGGTATACTTCCAGATTGGTCCCATTTTTGATCCAGTTCTGATGATGGAATCCATGAGGAATTGAGGGAACTCCTCAAATATTGTAGGCATACATATGACGATTTTGATATTTTCAGCAACAAACCAAGCATTTGCATTCAAAAAGTATAATAATCCTTTCACCACTATGGTTCTTTCATCATTTTTTTTTTCATCCAAATATTTTGTTAAATACAATGGCGGAAGTCGGTTTTTTAAATGAAAAGTTTTTAAGACTGAAATTACAATTGCGATAATTTCAGTGCGTTTTAACTGCTGCGTCGGGCGATACGTGGTCATGACTCATGACCCATGTTGTCTTTTCAGACTACATCCGCACGTTCACGTGGGACAAGAAGTTGGAGCACCTCGTGAAGAAGAACCTCGGTCCCGGTCAGCCCACGGTGGTCTCGCCAGAACAATACAAGCGACGCTTCATCAACGCCACCAGGAAGTACTTCCTGCAATGCCCGGAGCCGTGGGACCAGTTCTACGATGTCATCCAGTGATCGAAGACATTCTAAAGGTCGCGGTATGCCGGTGGATGGAGGTGGTTCAAGACTATTTTTTAGGGTTCCGTACCCAAAGGGTAAAACGGACCCTATTACTAAGGCTCCGCTGTCCATCCGTCCGTCCGTCTGTCACCAGGCTGTATCTCATGAACCGTGATAGTTAGATAGTTGAAATTTTCACAGATAATGTATTTCTGTTGTCGCTATAAAAATAAAAAAAAGAATAAAATAAATATTGAAGCGGGCTCCCATACAATAAACGTGATTTTTTTCCGTTTTTATAGATAACTAGTTGCGCCCCGCGGTTTCACCCGCGTGAATAATGATGTAAATTGATGATGATGATGATGAAAAGTAGCCTATGTGTTAATCCAGGGCGTAAAGTAACTCCATTCCAAATTTCACTCAAATCCATTCAGTAGTTTTTACGTGAAAGAGTAACAAACATCCATACCCACAAACTTTCGCGTTTATAATATTAGTAGAATAGAATAGAATAGAATGGTACGGATAATAGATAATGGCCGTGCGCAAGTCCGACTCACACTTGGCCGGTTGTCTTGGTATTCTACGGGGAAGGTCTATGTCCAAGCTGATGATGGTGAATCAGTGATCAATCTCTAATTCATCACCATCATCAACGAGGCGTCCACCCTCCACCATAGGATAAAATGGGGGGATATGACCATCACGCTTGGCAGGTGGATTGATGATCGCAGTATATGGTGTTGGGTACTCAGGCGGATGCTGCTGCCCATACATCTGTCTATACTCTGATTTTTTATTTTAGACAATTTTTGTAAAAAACAAATGTCTAGATATGCCACTGTGTGTATAAGTGTCATGTATGTGTGTCATATGTGAATTTACACGTATGCTACACAATCATGGCACTTATACTCACAGTGACATATCTTGACATTTGTTTGTTTACAAAAATTGTCTAAAATTCAAAATCAGAGGCCCAATTCTCTAATTTAAAAACATTCCAGTCTCGTGTCAGTCGCACTGTTTCGTATAGCAACTATTATATATTCTTCGCAAGAAACGCGAAGATTAAGTAATAGTCACTATACGTGACAGTGCGACTGAGACGAGATTATACTGCGAATTGAATGTTTTTAAATTAGAGAATTGGGCCTCAGGGTATAGTGTAATTACCTTAGCACGGGCGTAGCTAGAAATTACATCCACATCCATGTGCAAAAAACTGCTGGCCTAACATTTTGAACATTTCGGGGTTGGGGGGTTTGTACCCCCAAACCCCCCCCCCCCCCCACCCCTTCGGGCTATCCATGAGAGTAGATGGAGGGGTGCATTCCTAGGCCGGACATACCACGGCTTCATTAAATTTCTGCTAGTTATTTATATGAATAGTATAATTATATGAATCTGTTTGTTTAGCATAGCATAATCAGACCATAATGTTCCCACTGCTGGGACTTGGGCCCTACTCGACGAGAGTGATCGGGGTTCTTAGTAAGAGTTTTGATAATTTTTTAAACTATACAATGTGTAACAAAATACCCCTGTAAGCCCGAGGGGAGGGGGGGAATACAGACAATATGGCAAACAACTTTAGTTCTAAGACTTTATAAATTTCGAAGTTTTTAATTCATGAAATGGCTCCTAAACTTTCCTCCAGAAATGTGCATAGCACTACATGGAACTACCCTACAACAGCTGTTCATTTGATATCTACGTGTGAACTCTGAATGCTGTAATAGGGCAGCCCTATTTTGTGTTATGTACAGTTTTGGAGGAAATTTTACAAAGCATGTTATGAATAAAAAATATCCAAATCCATAAAGGCGTAGAACAAAAGTTGTTCGTTGTAACGTGTGGAATACCCTCCCTTCGGGCTTATAGGGGTATTTTGGTACACATTGTATAACATAACACCCAACAGTCACATATGTAGTCCACGAGTAGGTACCATAACACCCAGACCCGGAACAAATATTTGCAGATCATACAAATATTTGTCCCGCAGCGAGAATCGAACCCGCAACCTCTGGCATTTCAGCTGGCTAAACGCCCGCCGCGCTTTGCGGTGCTAGTACTGATAAATAAATAAATAAATGCTGGAGACATTTCACACAACATTATATAGCCCCAAGCTAAGTAGAGCTTGTGTTATGGGTACTATATAACTGATATACTTAATACAATACACTACATAGATAGATATTTTTTATTATACATAGAAATATACCCAGAACACCGTGAACAAATATCTGCAGATCGTACAAATATTTGTTCCGAGGCTATTTGTTGGGTGATATGCTTAGTGTCTTTAATACTGCGATCCAGTTAACAGGATACAGCTTATTTTATATTTCGTTAGAATAAATGTATAACTATTAATAAGAGAATAATTTAAAATAAAACTTGTGCAATCTAGCAATATGTTGTAGCTATCAAACCACTTAGGGGCCGTCCATTAATCACGTAATGTTTTTGTAGCGTTTTTAACCCCCCCCCCCCCCCCTGATGATACGTGGTGAGGTTTAAGACTAACCCCCACGTAAAATCACGTGTACTTTTTAGTACCTACAAAGAATCTTGAAAATTTAGAATATTATCTTTAAATACGGGTATAAACTATAAAGTACAATGTAATTTTTTTTTTTTTTTTTCGGCTTAGAAATCACGCGTTTGACGAAAAAATAAATACACGTGATATCTTACTACACCCCCCTACCCCCCTTGTGATATTTCGTGATTTTCGCTAAACCCCCTCCCCCCAAGCCTCACGTGATTAATGGACGGTCCCTTAGGTGTTTTAAAATATAAATAATTTATTGATGTAATTGGATTTTTTTTATTTGAGTCCACTGCTGGACATAGTCCTCCCCCGAAGAATTCCACGACAAACGGTCTTGAGCCGCCTTCATCCGCCGAATTCCTGCGACAGAACTGACAATAACATGAGAAAGCCAAGGTGAAATTACATTTCAATTCTGACAACTCCTGAAGGCCCTCCACTCGATGGACGAAGGACATTATAAACGTCGCAGAAAGTCGGTGGATGGAGGCTGCTTAAGACTGTTTGTTGTGGCATTCTATGCCCAGGTTCTCCATAAAACCATACAATAATAGATTGTATCATAAGGGAGCAAAATAATATTTTTACGGCGAGGGCGCTTTTTTGAATCCAGAGCATTCTTTAGTAGAATCCTGAACGTAGCGAGTGATTCAAAGTACGTCGCTCGAGCCAAAAATATATTCTGTGCCCGAGTGATACACTCTACTTTTCATCAATATGAGAAAATAAAAGGCGCCTCATATTTTATTTCAAAACAAAATCATGAATTTCTAACAATTCGTGAAAATTTACGAAGACGCGGACTGTAGTTCGCGCGTTTTTAATTTGTTTTTTTTTTTCATTCAGCCGGGGCGGCGGCGGCGCGACTTGGCCGTCGTACCAGCCAGTATTTATTCAAACAATATTTGCGTTCGATTTCTTTGGCGCTGAACACTAGAAGTTCCAAATTCAAAAAGTGCGCGGCAAAGATAATTGCGGCGCACTTATAGAAGTTTCTTAAAGGTCCACCTTTGGGTGCACTTAAAGGCGAACCAAGTCGTCCTTTTCGTATTACATTCTATGGTGAATAAAAGTATTTTTTTCTTTATTTTCTCATGGTATGTAAGGCCTCTGTTTAAAAATAAAACAATTTCTTGAAATGAAACAACTTTTTAAAAATCAATCAATCATTTATTTTCAGGCTTCCATAACTTACATTTCGTTTCATACATACAATTATACGTTTTATTCTATAGTATTATCACCAAAACGGTGTAAGGTGCGTCCACATTACAGATTCCAAAAGTAATATTAATTCATCCATAGCACAAGTTTCTTGCGCTATCAAAGCGACTGCGATTAAGTCGCAACATTCTCGTAATTATTTCACATCAATTCACAGTATAATCTCATCTCTTTTATTAACATAAAGGCTACTTTCTGTCCGCGCGTAGTCGCGAGCGAAGTCACGGGTGAATACATAGCAATAGTTCATTTTGCCGAGCCGTGGCTTGCAATCTTTTTTGATCAGCGCTAGAAACTTGTGCAAAGGGTACCGATCAATGATCTGTAAATAAATCCTTCATTGAGCAAATGATGGTTTTTTTTCAGCGTTTTCTTTTTACAAGTACAAATAACAGCTGGCAACAAATAGTATATTTTGGTGCTGGCTCTTGTTAACTCTAGCTAATAAGTATTGGCAAAAAATAGTATATTTTGGTGTTAGCTCTTATCAACTCTAATAAGAGCTGGCAACAAATAGTATACTTTGGTACTAACTCTTGTTAACCTATAGGTTGTAGTCGCACCTTTATTTCATTGAGTATGAACACAACACCTATAGCTGCTTAATAAATTAAAGATTAATCCTCAAAAACTTTTAAAAACTTGCTAAGCAATGGGGAGTTTTCTGACAGCTGAAAGAAAATAGTTCTAAATCCATGCATAGATGGCGCAGTCCCAGATAAGGCTGTCTAAATTTAGTTGGTCAGTCAACAACTGTCAGTATCACTGACTTCACTCGCTCATGCTGTTCGTTGATGAAGTATCTCTAATAAATTTTTGTGTTGTCTAAAGAACAAAAGCGTAAGAAGTTGGACTTTGATAACAAATAAATTTCTACATAAACAAGTATTTTTTTTACAAAGAGAATTTGTTCTCTGTGGTGCTTTTGCAAAATCTTCAGAGGACCATAGAGCGTATAATCACTAGCAGAAGACAACCATGGCGAGTCACCGCCATCTACCGGAATTTTAAGAACGATTTTTTCTTTTTAATTGCCTCCCTGAAAACTTCCCATTCATTTAGGTTCAGAAGAAATATGTCCCAAAGTTTGAACAAAAGACAAGTTTGGTATTATATATTTTAGTTTTTTTTTAACACTAAAACATGCAATTTTGGGCTTCACATCCCATCTTTTATAACTTTTTATACACTTTTCATTATTATACGTTTATACATTAATCGCAGCTTTAATTAAAAACTTCACAAAACAACTTAAGACAAAGCGCCTGTTCCTTCATCAACAGATACGTGGCTGTTCTGCAAGAGAGTAGATGTCAGATAATGTATGACGACATCTGTCAATAACCTCCATTTTTGGTGTCGCTTAAAGCTACACTTATCCGTGGATGATGTAGCCATTAAGAGGAGGTCACCGGCAACTAGCAAAAGAGCGCTTACACCCTTTTGTACGCGAACGAAGTTTGCGTCTAATTTGGCTATTATTTCTTCAAACTCCATGAAACTTAGTACACATGATCAGTACACTAATATCTAGACCCGTGGTGCGTTAGTTTCTTATAAAATGATCATCATTGTCTTGCCCTTATCCCAATTTATTTGGGGTCGCCGCAGTACGACTTTCTCTTCCACTCTCTCCTGTCGGCCGTCACCTCATCATTCACTCCTTTCTCATTCATATCATCTCTCACGCAATCCATCCATCTTTTCTTAGGTCTTCCTCTTCCTTTCCATCCACTAACCTTCATATTCATCACTCTCCTAGTTACATGTGTTTCATCCCTCCTCATAACATGCCCATACCAAGCTAAACGATTCCCTTTCAACTTTTCTGTCACTGGTGCAATTTTCAAACTTCCTCTTATATACTCATTCCTTATTTTATCCATTCTTGTTACTCCACACATCCATCTTAACATTCTCATCTCTGCTGCATGCAATCTTCTTTAAAATGATATGCTAACAAAATCATAAATTAAAAAAAAACATTTATTTTATACTGACGCACGAGGATTTCGGTCTAGGTATTAGTGTACTGATCATGTGTACAAAATTTCATCGAGTTTGAAGTAATAGCCAAATTAGACGCAAACTTCGTTCGCGTGCAAAAGGGCGTAAGCGCTTACAGGCAACCTTCTCTTAAGAATCAACAGCAGAACTATATCTCACAAATAGCCTCAAACTAAAAACCGCGTTTGGCGGTCTTTGATTCGCCAACATAAAAACTACATTATCCAAACTTAAAGTAATAAGAATATACAATTTTTGATACAGAACAATTTGTTTCCATATCACAGTCGTCGTTTTTAAATTATAATCTACAAAAAGCGCAGAACGTAATAAGGCCTCTAGCTTGATTTTTAGGGTTCCGTACCAAAGGTACCAACGGAACCATTATAGAATAACATAGTTGTCCGTCTGTCGGTCAAGACTCTTTTTCTCCTAATGGCTAGGATCAAGTTGAAATTAATACCAAATACTAAAGTCCATTAGCCCTGAAACAAAAGAGGTACTAACTCAATACAAGTGAATTTTTCCATACAAACTCAATGGTCACCGACTCACTGACTCACTGACTGACACATCAAAACCCAAAAAGAGAACGGGAAGCCGTTGAATAGAATCTTGAAATATACCACGAATGAAGGTGCAATTACCTCGGAAAATCATAAATTTTGAACTATACAGTATACAGGGTGGAATCTTTAGTGGAAAGTTGAGTCAGGGCAACCAACAAGCTACAAGAAAACGTTCTTATGAGACTAACCCTAACTTATGAAGCAATACACCTCTGCATTCACATATTTTGAATAAGTTGTCATAGAAAGAAATGGATTAGTTTTTTCGATGACAAATTTTTACAAAATCATTACGAAGAACAAAATGTAATTTAAATTTTTAAACCTTTTATAACTAAAATAGCTATTGTCATATTTTGGCGTATGTAATTTTACATCAGAGAGAACAAACAAAAGCTATTTTAACTAAAAAAGGTTTAAAAAAGATATTATGAATAAGGGGGTTAGTAGTTGCAACGGTCCTGGTAGCTGCTCTTATACCCCATCTCAACTTTCCACCCTGTATGGTTTTTGACGGATTTCATTGCAATATTCACTTGTACGTGCAAAAGTTTGACAAAATAACGGCACGGAATCCTCGGCGCTCGAGTCTTACTCGTACCTGACCCTTTATTTACTAATCGAATATCCCTCGAAGTCTATTCTTGTAAATGTACATACTGCCTGATTAATATGAGACCACTGAAAGTTTTGGCTAAGCATGCGCTAGTTTAACACTATAAAAAAACAGGTGCTTCTTGTTCATCCCACAAATGTTCCCAACAGGTAATATTGGTTCAACCTATTCTATTTATATTCTTGTTTCATCCCACACCTACTTATTGCAAATTTGTATTGTCTATATTCAAATATGTGTCACAGTGTAACAAAGAAGCAGTATCCCTATACCGTGCACACCCTTTGGAATACAGATCGAAATCAGTTGATTAGGTTAGGTTTGAATAGCAAGTTTCCAAGCACGAGCCGAGCGAAGCGAGCTGCGGTAGCGGCAGAGTGCCAGACCCAAGTATTTTTTTCTATACAAATTAGCAATCAATAAATTGCAAGTAAGTAAGGTAAGTTAAAATAGTTTTTTTGGTAAAGAGGCAAGGCAAGGAAATATTTAAAAGTAATACCTATTATAGTTTTAATACTGCTGCAAATACACTGTGACTTATTTTTAGGATTGGGATGAAATAAGAATAGAAATAAAATGGGTTGAACCAGAGACTATAGTATTTACTAGTCTCTGGTTGAACCAATACAAAAAAGTAATGGGATGAAAATTTCTGGGTTGAAACAATAAGTACCCCCAAAAGCAATCCACCGATTAAATAAAAACTTGCTACAATAAAAAAAACCGCAAATGCTTTCAGCTGTACAGAAATTGCGTTAGATTTTTTGTTGATAAAAACCAAGCCATGCATAGAAAATACTTTCTTATAAGAAACTTGGCATAGCAACTAAACTTTCGAAACATAGTCGTGGTCTCTTCTCTCTAGCAATAAACATGATCTACAATCCCTAACACTTATTATTACGTTTTACAAGTACGGTCAAACGTAACATTCTGCCGTTTTTACTAGTTACTTATTAATTTACATACATAATTATGGTTACACTAAGGGCCGTTATCTACCAAATCGGAACGGAGATGTACAAAATTAAAAATCACTCGTGCTGCGATTTCCATTACTTTGCCCGTTTTGATGGATATCGACCTTATCTTGTTGGTATTCAATATGGACAGTAGAGCGAAAACATTAGTGTTTTTCAAAATTTGTGTTTATTATCACTATTTACATATACCGTTGGGGAATATAGGTTCTCGAGTGGCGACCACAAACCGGACGACGCAGTAGAGGTAGGTCTTCTCGATGGACTAAAAGACTCTATAAAGGTAGCAAGAAGTCGGTGGACGGAGGCGGCTCAAGACCGTTCGCCGTGGCATTCTAGGGAGGACGCCTATGTCCAGCAGTGGACTACAGGCTGATAATAATGATGATTTACATACATACATCATCTCATGACTTTTTGATAAAAGTCAAAGTGTTTTTGGTTTTTTTTTCGATAGTGATCCATCGAGGATACTACACAGATCCTTGAGATATCTAACTAGGAGCTAGTCAGAGGCAAATCCAAAGGATGTGCTTGCCACATACCTACCCACTTTTTTTGTACACTTTGTACACCAATTCACGTTTTTAAATATATTAATAAACTCAACTGGCTACATTTTTAGCGAAAACAAGCAACATTAATATGTACAGCTAAATAATATTTAATTTAGGACAAAATAAACTATCGGTTATTGAGGTATCACGGATATAAACATTGAAAACAGAATATTCGCACACGGATTGATTTGACACGAGAGAAATATAAAACATAATCCTAGGCTAGGCACGCACAAAGGTTTTTACATAAACTCACGCCTGTTTCCCGGAGAGGTTGGCAGATACAGATTTCTACTTGCAAATCTGACAAACCTCGCTTCATTCTCTGTCATCAAATTCTTCATAAGGTTTTTACTGCGTTTAAAACCGCCATCCGTGCGTAACTATGTTCTTTTGCGGATAAAAACCGCGGGTAATAAACCGCAGTGAGTGCTCAGTCTAACAACTACAGACCATTCCCTGATGTATCTGTAATCCGACTGTATGTAGTCCAGGCTTTCATATTCACAGATTAAGGAATATTCACATTAGATCAACCGATGTATTGTCTAAGATTTCAAACCCAAATTTTACAATAGTTAACAATATTTCGATACATTATAATATAAACAGGGAGATTAAAACCTAGTTATTATTCGCAAACAGTTTTCTGTACAAAATCCAAGACGTATTTGTATACATTTCGCCAGCAAAAAGTTTTCTCAGACAAAAATATTATAAAACGACAAGAGATACAAAATTGAATTCACACATAACCCGTTATTTACAAGGTGGTTAAGGGGTCGGGGAAGGATGAACTGCCCATGCAAACGTAATACCAAAATCATTTGTAATTCGAGCATATTTCCACCATATTATGCTATTATTCGGATTCGGATAGTATTTATCTAGGTCCTTAGATAGTTTGCTTCAAAATACTTACCTAAAACGGAATTTAAGCGAATTCCAATTTGTATATTTTTACGACTTTTACGACATGTTTTCATCTTATCTGTTTCGTATTAAAAACAACGTATTTTCTAGTATTCTGTGTCTAGGAACATAGCATATATTGATATTGTCAAGTTACAGAATAACAACAAGATATGAAAAAAACATTAAGTTTTTATTCATTTTTGGTATTACGGACCTAATTTGATACAAATTCCGAACGGCTCGTATACCAGTATTTTTTAAACTCTCGCGATTAGAACACTTATTTATTATATTGTCACAGGTATTTATCGCGTGTTACCTTATTATTTATTTTTCCCGACGTTTCAAATGCGTTACAGCAATCATGGTCGCGGGCTGACACCTCGCCACCGTACACCACACACACACCGTACACCGTCCGCGTATGCAGCAGAGGCCCCGGTGCCAAAAAGGGATAGCTAATTTTGACACTCGCTTCAAATTGAATTTGCTTGCGGCCTTCGCAGGCCCCTTAAGCCACGGTATAGTTCAGCATCGGCGGTGGAACTTAAAACGATAATTTAACGCCTTCGATAGCTGGTTAGTTACTGTTAGGGCCCAAACACTTTTGAGCGGAGATGCGTTATAGCCGGGTCCGCTGCGCCAAATTTTCAAACAAAACATTGTTTTGGTATTATCGTGTATTATGTTATGTTCAAAATTAATTGGTCCCTAGATGGTGTTACCATTCAAATCATGTTTAATTATACCAATGCTTAACCACCTTCATAAATGACATAGTTAAAGTACATTTCTTCACTCACATAATTTTTTGTTTAACCCTATTTTAAACTAACATTTCGTACATCCTAAACTTTATGGCCGGTGAACATAAGCCCATGTAACCCTCCCTCATACCCAACAGCTAAAATTTGCTACTACGACACACATGGCTATATTCAGACCGGTCATAATGATTAGCGTGACCTCTAAACCTTCCTACCAAAGACAAAACTGGGTCAAATCTTATAAATAAGCATACATCAATAATATTTAATTTTTACAGTATAGAAAGTGTCTAACATACGTTTTATTTTGTCTTTAATTTATCCGATTCGGAAAATAAGCGCTAAGCGCTTTTTGTTCAGACCTAACTTCACTCCTATGGGCCTGTCTCACCCACTCACAACTGGTAGAATAATCCAAGTTCTCTGACATATCAATGCAGAATGATTCTCAATCGAGAATCGAGACTCAAGCATAGATTTGATCAGTTTTTCATAAAAATCTACAAAAACTCTATACTTGAGGCTCGATTCAGTTACTTCTGGAATACTCAAGTAAGAGTCAATTTCACCATACTCTGTCAGTTAGTAAATTTGTTAAATCTAACCATAGGTCAAGGTGACAGATAATCTTTGAAAACACCTACCAAAAAGCAATGGTTAGACTAAACAGACGTTTAATCGCTTGTTTATTTGATGGTGAAATCACCCCTTAAATCTGGTAGGTTGATAGTGGTGAAACAATCCCTTAAGTTCTCCAAAAAATCTACCTTACACAATGCCGTAACTTTACACTATTTACAATACATTCCAAATCGAATAATTTCACAAAAATATTTTAAACTAACTGAAAACTGAAACCGTCGTAGTCTATGCCAAAGAATAGGACTCTTCCAACGCCTGTGGATGTCGTTAAAGGCGATTAAGAGATTACAGCAGGGGATGGGCAGCAGCATCTACCAGAGTACTTAACACCAAACTGCGATCACCAATCCACCTGCCAAGCGTGGTGATTATGGCAAATCCCCCCATTGCACGCTATGCATGCTATGGGGAAGGCCTCATCCAGATTCCAGAGATCCAGATTGGATGCTGATGAAAGAAGAATTTGAAACGACTATACGAAAAGACTAGCCCCGTTAGACAAGCGCCCGTCCAAGCGTTTACGTAACCCGATAGCGTTAAGCTATCAACAAGCAGTTAAGGTTTTTGCTAGTAGTAGGAAAAACCTTGACTGGCCGGAGAAGTACTACCACCATACATATCTGCCGCCAAGCAGTACTGCTCACATTGCTGTGTTCCGGTTTGAAGTGTATAGATGCCGGTGAAATTACAGACACATGAGGCTTTTCATCTTTATGTCTCAGGGTGGTGGAAGCAGTGCAATGCTAAGTAGGGCAAGTCCTCGGTGGAAGAGACCTAAGTGACATTGCATTTGTTATGTTATCGATTAACATCAAGTGGGCCAAATACCAGGGCCGTCATCAAAAAAAAAGATAGACATCGTTCCCGTACATGCTTAGCGTTGCGGCATTACGCTAACCCTTGGAGACTTTTGTCTAAGGTCCATTGTTTTCTGCATTCGGATTTTTTTATCATAATTATACACAAGTTGCACAAATTAATGTAGTTATTAGACAAGCTACATGTAGTGTTTAAACGATTAACATTTCGTCGGCTAAATTAGTAAACCTCGTATTCAGTTTTTAAACGATAACTTTTCATTTAAAAAACCGACTTCCGCCATTGTATTCGACTAAATAATTTGGATGAAATTTTTTTTATGAAAGAACCATAGTGGTGAAAGGATTATGATACTTTCTGAATGCAAATGCTTGGTGTCTTGCTGAAAATATCAAAATCGCCATATGTATGCCTACAATATTTGAGGAGTTCCCTCAATTCCTCATGGATCCCACCATCAAAACTGGATTCTGAAAAAAATGGGACCAATCTGGAAGTATATCTATTCAAATAAAAAAAGAATTTTCCAAATCGGTTCATAAACGCCGGAGATATGCGGTAACAAACATTAAAAAAAAAAAAAAATACAACCGAATTGAGAACCTCCTCCTTTTTGGGAAGTCGGTTAAAAATTGTTTTTGATGCAGTTTGATACAGATTTTCTGAACGCATCTTATCGTAAAACTCTTATTTCTGTATAAAAGTTAGTTAATTTTTAAACCGAGAAAACGAAAACCTTGTATGTATTGCCCGCCATTTTGCTAAAGGTAAAAACTTTTGTGCCTACTGTAAAATTCACGTCAGTGGAGATACGTGGTGTTATTATAAAAAATGCCCTTAGTCTGGGTTTAAACTAGGACTACCAATCTAGGCTTAAATATCAACCTAGGGTATATACGACTGTAATACAAAAGCAGATGGTTTGTTTTCCAAAAGCAACTTTCGAGCTAGATATGCCAAACATTACATAAGCTTGGACTATCTCTGGTTTATCTAAAACCAGGCAGCCCCCTAGTTTAGCAATGGTCTATAAATTGACAGTTGATTGCTTGTTATAGGTAAGAATTTGGACATCTCAATTGTGATGTGACACAATCCGTCAGTTTGATACTTTGGAAATTTGCGAAGTAGCGCGAGAATTGATTTCGGAAAACAAACCATCTGCTTTCGTATTTAAAGTCGCATATGCCTATTGTCGATATTTAATCCTAGACTAGTACGCCTGGACTAAATTCAGATTTAGTCCATGTTCTGTAATAAGGCCGACGAGGTTTACGAATTTAGCCGACGGTATATTAATTCTTCTACAATGTAAAATTAATGTATTGTACGGTGATTATTAATGCATAAAAGGATTACTCTATTTTGACTTTTCATAATTCTAATTTTAGGGTTCTGTACTGAAGGTACCAACGAAGCTATCATAGGATCACTTTTCTGTCCGTCTGGTAAAGGTTTTTAAGGATAAAAACTTTTTTCTCAGGAACAAAGTCCACAGCCCCAGAGCCCTGTAAAAAAAATGTTGGACATTTCACACAACATTATCTAGCCCCAAGCTAAGCATAGCTTGTGTTATGGGTACTAGATAACTGATATACTGAATCATTACATAGATAGATATTTTTTATTATACATAGAAAAATAACCAGAACACCCTGAGCAATTATCTGCAGATCATACAAATATTTGTTCAGAGGCGGGAATCGAACCCGCAACCTCCTGCGTCGCAAGCGAACCTTCCCCCGCCGCGCCACAGAGGTCGCCAAATGCTTTTTACTACATGTATTGTTTTTATATTATATATTTTTGTATATGGTATTTATTTATATTAAAAACAGATAAAATAAAAATTACGACGACTACTATGCCAGGCTCCATACTAAAATGTTACAACCCCTTCGAGTTTTTCATAAAAATCTGTCAATTTGATATGCGCCAAGTTTCCCGTAATATAATATTTGGTGAAAATGGGAAAAACATCACTTTTACGCAAGAAATTCATAAAATTTCACAGAACATCGTGAATTTCTGTTACTTCTTAGTAACGAAAATTCGATGATATGCGCATTGAATCTTTTCACCACACTGGTCCTTCCATCATCGGACTCGATGCTCTTTCCAGTACCACCACACCACAGGCTGGTCACTGATCTTACGCAGAACAAAGAAGAACCAAACTTAAAGATTCAAAATTCAAATTTTTGCTTCTAGAACATATCGGTTGCCTCACGGTGTTTTCCTCCACCGTTTGAAAGCGTTATTACTGGGAACATAAATTTTTCAGAATTCAAACCCACGACCTTAGCATTAGAAGTCACCGGCCACTACACATTGAAATAAAGTTAAATTTTGTGAAGAATCCGTTCCCTATGGCTATATATTCCTGGTTCAATGCATCCAATTTCTGAGGAACTCTTGGTTACATACATTATAAAGGAATCACGAGTCGATAGTGTATCATGTGGGCTCCAAACTCGTGCTGAGAGATTTGAGTTGTTCCACGCCGGCGAGGAGATCCCTGAAAAAAAAAATGATAATTTACAAAAAAAAAATACAGTGAAAATGTTATGTTTTGTTTAAACTATACAGCGTGTAAAAGGACTGCTCCCGAATACTGAAGGCTTAGAGACTGAAGGTACCGGTAATGCTACCTATATCATAGCTATATAAAATACCTTTCGCCTGAGAGGTGATTCATGCCGGAGAAAACCTTTTTTTCGTTTAGTATCGTATTTGTCAGCAGCAATGTACGCATTTATTCCATCCGCGCGAGTTCAACGCTCCCGGTCAGCTGATCGACCCGTAGCGCCAATATTTCTTATGTGGTTTTCATTGCTTTTTTTTGACGTTTTTATTTAATCGTGTTTTTAATGATGGAAATTAGGTTTTTGTGTTCTTTTAACGATATTTTATCGATATTTATAAAGAAAACACGAAAAAAGCGGTCCAAAAGTGAGCATTTTTTTTTTCGTGTTTTTTTCAGTTTAAATATTTTCAGTATCATGGTCTGAATGCACTGTTTCAGTTTTCGGGAGTAGTCTTTTTACGCCCTGTATAAATTAAATATTAATGGATCTAACCACTAAAAATAAAGTTAGCAGCTTAATTTTAATCTTTATAATTATTTAATTGGAATAAATATTCAAGTCAAAAATCAGCGATCACTAATCTTGCTTGAATCTTCTGTTAATCATATCATCAGCCTCTCAAATCTCACTAATCTCACTAATATTATAAATGCGAAAGTTTGTGAGTATGTTTGTTACTCCTTCACGCTGAAACAGCCGGAGCGATTTGGTTGAAATTTGGAATGGACATAGCTTATGCCCTGAATTAACATATAGGCTACCTTTTATTCCGATATTCCCGTCGGATCGAGATTTATGCGGGTGAAACCGCGAGGCGCAGCTAGTAGTGACATAATTGAGGAATCATCCTGTAATAAGTGACTGGCTGATCTGATGATGGAGATTGTAGAAAGGAGAGAAGAAGGTGCTATGGTGACCTCATACGCTCTTTCTTAGCTTCATAGCTGCTGGTAGGTGTCTTGGTAGAAATGAGAAGTCCACAGTTCACGTATGACGATTGTATTAGAACTTCTCAATGGTAGGTACACGAATAAGCTATGATAAATGTTTTGATGGTGAATGAATACGCGCCGCCTTCTCGGCGGTTGATTACGTACTGGCGGTACTAGCTCGATGATATAGGCAATGCTGCATTTTGCTTGTTAGGCAAAATACAGAATTGCGTGTTCGGTGTAAACCCGAACAGAGATGGAAGGTGGACAATGGAACTACTCGATGGTTATTGATAGTAGATAGTGTTTGGGCTCGATTCTAACTACTAATTTAATCATCGTGTCATAACATAAAACCCAACAGTCACATACATAAACTTGAGGCCCGGTTCTCTTATTTAAAAAACATTCAAGTCACAACATAATCTCGTGTCAGTCGCACTGTCACGAAATAACTATTAATTAATTAGATTATATTGTGATTTGGATGTTTTTGAAATAAGAGAATTGGGCCTCTGATCCCACAATTAGGATTCCCTAGGTACGATTCCTATTAGGACCCAAAAAATGACTACTGCGCATTGAAGGTCAGCGCTCATAAAGGCTGGTTTACACATTGATTAGCGCGAGTGCAGGTGTTTAGCGCAGGTGCTTAGTTATTAGTAAAATACACGTGTGGACAGCAACTGATTAGTGCGAGTGATTAGTAATCAGCGTAGTGAAGTGAATAGAAGCGAGTTCTATTTTTTTGCGAGTAGCCCCGTCCCGCGCGCCCTTCCTTCCCCCTGACTCGCAGCTTGCCTGGTACTAAACACGTTTGGACATGCTTGTTTAGTGATTACTGTTTAGCATTGTTGCGCGGACGACGCTCGCTGAGCATTGTTACTGTATTTGCAACTGAATTTACTAATCGCAGCAGCTAAACAGTATTGGACACAACTAAGCACTAAGCACTAGCACTCGCACTCGCAATCAAGCCTACTCGCACTCGCACTAATCAATGTGTAAACCAGCCTTAACTCGTTGCGCGACCTATACCTTAGTGAAGCCTCGGCTCGCGTGGTGGCACGGCGCAGGTCGGTCGCGGCTGCGCCTTGCGTTGCGCGCAACGACCGTGTCACGGCCTGTGCGCTGCTAGCTTCTTCCTAAAATTACCACATCAAAAAAATTATAATGGGAATTTTGAAATTAGAATGCATTAATGATGTCTCACTGATGACGGGCGTATTACATCATGTACGGCTAGCAAACACAGGATGACAACGTTACCAAGACGCTAGCGAAACGACCGCTAATATTAATATTGGCCAATGACATCAGGGTAGCTTGAAATCTTTGTAATTTGATTGGTTAATATTTGTAATTTACCATTGTCTCATGATAATATTAGAATTAAACCGAGATACAAGGGAAGATCCCTCCAGGACACATCTCAGCCACCATCCTCGGGGTTGTATGGATGAGAGACATACAAGATCTTTTTAAGAATATATATTTATCAACCTGTTTACGAAGTCTCCCCATTGAATAAAATGGGGGGATTTGCCATAATCACCACGCTTGGCAGGCAGATTGGTGGTAAGTACTCAGATGGATGCTGCTGCCCATCCCCGGATGTAATCCCTTAGTCGGTGTTCAAGGCTGAACATGCATTCTAGCATCAGCAACTTCCGCACGGACAGACTCCTCAAAAGTAGCAGAACGTGACTAATATATAATAGGTCAACTATAGTTGTGTGTGTTAGACCGTAATTATTAAGAATATAAATAAGAGTTAATTATGTAAATAAATGAGACGTTACCGAGCAATTGGTGGTCTCATTCCAACGGCGTGGCCAGGGCTACTCTCTGGCTGCCGTTCCTCACAACCCGCGGAAGCGCTGCGGCTCTGCCTCATCGCTGACGTATCCTAACCTCACCATACACCTCTCACGTGGCGAAGACTCCTTCACGCCCTTAATCAGTCTTGTGAGCCTGCTCGACTGGCGTGAGAAAACCATCTATCTAGATACCTGGATCCCACCAAAACTCCGTCTGCTACCTTAGGTCTCCTGGTAGCAGATATTCCGCATGTATTATATACATTTATCTATCACCACTCTATGACAGGGCTAGGGAACGTAGGGCTGTCACGGACATCAGGGAACTAGGACGCTAGGAACTTGGGTTCAGGCTGTAGGTTCACTACCTTACCGTAGTTATATCGCATGTGCAGTTGGGGTTCCAAGGATAAGCCTTCCCGACTGTACAGTCGGCTTTTACGATATCTACGGAAGGAGGGGTCTATTCTTAGGCCGGACACACCACGGCACATTAAGAATTATATGAATATGAGGAAATGTTCTTACCTTCAATACTTTGATTTGATTCTTTAGTTTAGCAATGGTCGCTTCTGCGTCAGCTGCTCGTGTCTGAAACAATGTCACTAATGTACAGTATAACGGAACCTCTTTTTTTTAACACACTATAGTAGGGATAAAGACTCGCTGCCCATGGGGCAATCAAATGTGGAAGCGAAATAGAGTATAAATATAGTTTCTCACTCGCACTCGTAGGTAGCGATAAGACCGCCTACTTTCATACGTTTAATAATATGATTATTTTATTGTTTGAATTTTTTATATGGTGTGCAATAAAGTGTTTTTTATTTTCTATCATCTATCTATCTAGGTCACATGGACAGCCCTAGTGATGTTCTGTGCTCTGATCGGTATGTGGTCAATATATTAAATAAAGCTCAATAAAGGTTTTATGGCTCCATCGATAGCGAGGCTTTTGCCTTACTTTAACATCAGAGTTACAAACGAACTAGAAGATTCATGAGGATGAGGAGAGGTCAAGAGTCGGTAGACTGGATGGTGGGTGTCAGATCTTCGTTTCACTCTTTCTAATATGAACATGAGTGACTGAAACCGAGAGCTAATTAAAACTAACACCCTCCCCCCTCGCCGCTCTTTGATGCTGTTGCAAATGCGCCATGGTTTACAACGTAGGTAAATAAATAAATAATTAATAAATGCTGGACATTTCACACAGCATTATCTAGCCCCAAGCTATGCCGAGCTTATGTTAATACATTACATAGATTTATATTTTTTATTATAAATAGAAAAATACCCAGAACACCCTGAACAAATATCTGCAGATCATACAAATATTTGTTCCAAGGCGGGAATCGAACCCGCAACCTCCTGCGTCGCAGGCGAACCTTTACCCGCCGCGCCACGTAGGTCGTCAAATGTAAGTAAGTATGGAACATCATTGAAGTACTCACAGTGGCATCGACTAAGCTTCCCTCCACTCTCTCGGCGGCCGCGTCCAACTGACCCGTGTACTCGCGATCCCGCTGCCTCGCCTCGCCTCGTGCCTCGCGCACCTGCGCCTCGCGGGCGTGCGCCTCGGCGAGAGCCTCGCGCGCGTGTACCTCGCACGCGCGCGCCTTTATCAGCTCGGCCCTGAGGCGTGCTTCCTCTTCACGGAAGAGGTCGAGTTCCTCTTCGACACGGCACCGGCGACTGCGCTCCGCAAATAACTCAGATCTGGAAGTGATTTTTGTTAGTAGATATTATATTATATTTATTATGATTATTATAATCTCTCATAGTCATATTTACAAAAAAACACTGCAGAAATGGAAATAATAAGGAAAATCGGTTGTAAATATTACTAAGATAGATACATTACATACAAAAAATTTACTCAATAACATATAAAAACATGTAAAATTAAACTAAGTATTAAATTAGGTACCTATCATTTTTGTTTAGGATTAGCTTTTTTTTAAATAAGAAAACATATTAGATAATATGTTTTAAATTCAAGTACCTACAAACCAAATTTTTTTTTGTTATTTAGCAAGAAATAAGGCTTTTTTTTATTTATTTAGATATTATTCTCACGGCTATGCTCTAGGTGCAGGCAGTGCCCAGGCGTGGACCCATCGTGAACCATCTGTTACTACAACCTAATTTATCAATGGCACGAAAAATATAACCGTTTTTCCCCCGAAGGGATAAAAACGGATATTTCGAGTCCAGCCAAAGGCTTGACCCACTTTGAGAATGCACCCTTGTTTTCACTCAATTTGACGCGTTCATCAAGCCCAAACTACCATAGTCAAACCTCCGGCAACCCCAAAAGGCAACACCAATGACCGGAAGTGCCGCCATCTGCTAAACTCACCGCTCGCAGCGCCGCCGCAAGCTTGTTCCTCAGTACCTTGTGACGGCAAGGCATAAAAAACCGGTGGGTCAAGCCTTTGGCTGGACTCGAAATATCCGTTTTTATCCCTTCGGGGGAAAAACGGTTATATTTAGAGGTCCGAGCCTTCGGCTTGACCCACTTTGAGATTTGTCTACTTTCTGCCGGCGCTCGAGTGAGCGTATTGTGATCCATTGTAGAAACAGAGTAGTCAATACCAGAGTACTTATAAAACAAAATACCTTACAATAGAACAAAATAACATTTATTCAAAATCAGAATGTTTAACAATTAAGGCACCTTAGATTGCTCTAAAATAATCAGATGGTCTGTCGCTAATAGCTAAAGATGAGGAAGGCTGTACTATTTCTTTAAAATAGTGTGTCAAAAAGGTTTCTTTACACCTCCAGTTACCCTTCCTTATAACATCATCGATGTCAAGATTACGGACCGTAAAATTATCATTTGCAACTGCCGCTCGAATACTTCCAGGAGACGCATTTAAATTCGCATCCTTAAAAGACCTTTTGATCCATCCGCCAATAACTGTCCGGGAAGCTTCGCGTACACGACCTCGCGTTGTTATAAATAAACTGTTCAAATTATCTCGAGCTGAACGTCGTGATTCCGAAACAGAAATTAATCTTTTAATCCAATATATTAAATCAAAAATTTTCACCTCATTACTCTTGATTAACCACCCTGATTGACGGTGTAAACTAGAATCAGATTTTGATCCAAATTTAGGCCAAAACGTCAAGAATTTGCAGTCACTGGAAAACTCAAGGCCTTCTGACGACATTCGCAATAAAGTTAAATCATGAAGTCGTCTTCCGGAATGTAACAACAATAGTAGAGCTACATGTCTAGACACGTCATACAAACTATCTTCTGCTACATTTCTTTTTTCTAGCCAGGCCAAAATAAAGTCCAGATTCCAAATGGTTCTCCTTTTTACAGATTTTTCTCGACTGATACTTATTCCCTTTAAAACATGCCTGACTAAGGGGTCAGTACCTAAAGCCTCCGACTTTAGAGGATTCGCAAAAGTGCAGACTACAGATTTATGTACTAGTATCGTCGCAGGAGCTAATTTTTCAGATCTGTGAAGAAAACACAAATATCTAGCCACTTGCTCAGCTGTCGGATCAGTAGAGTTGCATCTATTACCCGCTGCCCATGATTTCCATCTCAACCAAGCTTTATTGTACGTCTTCAGTGTACTACTTCTCCACGACGACACAAGCAAACTTCTGTCTTCGTCAGGCCACGCATCTATCTGCCTAGCCCACCCCGTACCCGCCAAATTTCCAATAGAAACTCCTTGATTTTCAGGGGGGGCTCGTTGGTGCTCCAGTGGTGTATTACTATCGGAGGAGCTGTGGCTCTCGATTTCAAGTCTGCTCTCCAATATACCCGGTCCCACCGTGGACACACGATTATATACGTTCCCTCGGCCTGATTCAAGTGATTTAGAACTTGAGGCATTAGATAAGGTGGGGGAAATACCCAGGCCAGGTCCCATTTCCAGATCCTGGTGAAGGCGTCCACATACAAGGCTTTTTGGTCCAGGGGATTCTCCGTTGCGTAAACAGGAACTACAGCTGACCTCTCCGAGGCAAAAAGGTCTATTTGAGGAGTGCCCCAACGTTGAAATATCCGGTCCACAACTGGCCTTGCCAGAGACCACTCGGGCATTCCCTTCACGCGTGACAGACTGTCCGCTGTTCCGTTGAATCGACCAGGAATGTATCTCGCCAGGAGTGTTATCTTCAGCTGATTGGAGAGTAGGAAAATTTTCTTGACTAGCCTGTGCAAAATTAAGGACTTCGTGCCGCCTTCTCTCTGAATATAGGCCACAACAGTTTTGTTGTCGGACTGGATCAGGCACGTCTTTTTCTCTACAACACTTTTGTTGGTGTTTAGCGCATGGTAAACTGCCCACATTTCTTTTCTGTTGCAGTGCCAACTCCTCTGTCGCTGGTTCCAAGCTCCTTTCAACTTCAACCCATTCACCACTGCGCCCCATCCGATTTCTGAAGCGTCCGTTGTGATAAAGATAGTTGGGGGATCGCGGTGTATCGGTGTTACCATTCCCAGATGATCCAACCACCATTGACACTCTTGAAGAGTTTCTGGACTCAGGGCGTAAAGTTTTGATTCTGGATAACGTTTCATCCTGTTGCTGTCCCTTTGAAAAAAGCGACAGTGAAGCTTGCCTTGCTCGACAACAAAGGCTGCGAAAATCAGACGTCCTAGCACACTTTTTGCACCCAACCAACTGCACTTCTTTGATTTTATTAGATTTTTTATCTGACTTCTTATTGCGTCTCGCTTTTGATCACTGATGTATTTGACATTTCTTCTGGTGTCCTAAACTATCCCGAGATACTCTAACCTTTGTGATGGTTTCAAAGTCGACTTTTCTACATTGAGAAGCCAACCGAGGCGATCGAGAAGATCCCTGGCCCATAAGCCCTGGTGATACAGAGTGTCCGGATCTTGAGCCGCCAGCAAAAAATCGTCCAAATAAACGACCACTCTTATCCCTTCCAGGCGCATTAAGCTCGCCACCCAGTTTGTCAGTTTTGCGAAAGTCTGTGGAGCCGAAGCAAGGCCGAATGGTAGGCACGTCATCTGATAGAATTTGTCTCGAAACCTCATCATTAAGAATCGCCTGTGCCCCATGGCCATCGGAACATGAAAATAGGCTTTGGAAAGGTCTATTTTGAGCATGTAGTCACCTGTTTGCAAAAAATTTGGAATTTTTTGATGGCTGATCAGTCGGAATTTCCTTGGGTAGAGATAATAGTTCAGCGCCTTTAAATTGAATGTTTGCCGATTGCTGCGGTCTGATTTCTTGATGAGGAACATTGGAGACAGGAACCCTGATGGCGCTGTGGCTGGTTCTAGTGCCCCTATCGTTTGCAAGTCTCTCAACTCCTCCTCCATTTCCACGCTGAATTTGGTCTCTAAGTGTATGGTCGCAGAGAGGCAAAGTCTCATTAAGGGCGGTTTTCTGATAAAGGGAATTTTGCAACCACTTATGATACTTAACAAGGTTGCATTCGCACCCAAGCTGTGCCATATCTGCCGCCTCTGGCAAAGAGCCCCGGCACGAAACTTCCCTGAGTCAATATCGTTTCTTATTTGCAAAAGGCCGTGCCCTTTTACTTTCCATTTTCTTTCCATCATGCGGTTGGTTCTTGCGATTGTCCTTAGGTCCCTTTGCTTTTTTGGACTGCTCCTGACGACCGCGATCTGATTTCCTAAACTCTCTTTTGCCAAGATGTTTCTTTCCAGCAGGCCAGGTTCCTCGTTTGGAGGGAAAAAATCTGTGGAAACCACCATTGGCTCTCAAGGCTTCTGTTAGTTGATCCTCATTGAACAAATGAGTTGCCGATGGTGGGATAGCTTGCAGGATGCTATCCATCGCTACGATAGGCGATGAATATGTCGACCTCCTACTGGATAAGACATCAGCTCGCCGACCGCAAACATATTGTAATATCTGGTCCGTCACTTTATGGAACTTTGAGTCTGGACTTAGCAAATTCCTTTGGATGGAGTCTGACATGGCGTGGGCGGATGTCATGCCTTCTTTTCCAATTGACCAAATAGCATCCTTGAAAGATTCTCGCTGCAGCAAAAGTCCATGAGTTAAGACTCCCAAAGTATGGTCATATTTTGTCAGCGTATCCGAACTACACCACTTTTGAGTTAGACTAGCCAACTGTGGATTTACTTTCAACGCTGTAAAAACTGGCGAGGCATGTAATGCTTTTTCAGCCTCTCTGTATCTGAGGTTACCCCAATTCTCAGAATTAAGCCTCTGAATCTCCAAACCCTTGGTTAGCATACGGTCAGTCGCTTTTGGGATGTGAGGCTCAGCTTCCGCTGTAGCTGCTTCAAAACTAAAAGCTTCAAATAAACTGCTACTAGCTGTATTCTGCGGCGGCAGCAACCGAGAAAAGTTATCGTCTCGAATAGGAGTGTCACTTTCCGAATCTGAACTTGAATCTACGTCCACTTCCGAGACTGAAGAGTCCTCCGTGGCGGCACCATGGGTGCTACCTTTATTTTCTGCAAGTTTGCTAACAGTTGCAGTAAAAGTACCCATCATGGCACTAAACATTTCAGACTGCTTAGCTAAAGCCTCCGCCAGTATATTTTCCTGGCTATTAGCTGGCCTCACAGGAGATTTCGTGATTTTTCTAGGAGGTCTATTTTCATCTACGCTATCTTCTTCTCTTGTGTCCGCGTCCAAACTATCCGCAGTCCTCCTTCTTTTTGATGAAGTTGAAGATGAGGCACACAGATTCCTAGTGCCATTCAGGCTTCTAAGATGGTTGTCTGCTTCTTGGCGAGACCACAGTTTCGGCTTCATTCGCTTGGCAGCTTCTAGAAATTGGTCTACATTATCGCCGTGAATCCGCATTGCCAGAGAGTGCGGAGCGTAAATCAGAGCTCTAGAAAAAGGCCAGCACATGAGCTTCAGTTTCAACCTTTTGTAGGTCTTCTCCGAAAGATCTGATAAGCCAAAAGCCTGGGCCAATGCCAGAGTCGGCACTGCGAAACGCAGCTTGTTAACTATTTTTGGGTCTGGAGGATCACCTAACAGCTGCTCTGGTGTAAAGTCCTGCACCTCCCAGCTCTTCCAGTGCTCCGACATGAATGGTGTTACCACCTCATTGATCTGTCGTAAAACATCATTTTCATCGCCAGCCGTGCCTATTAATTCTTGCATGGATGGCATGATCTGTAATACAACCATAAAATGGTCAGCGTCACCATTACAATCATAAAACAACAGATATTGTGACCCCATTGGTTTTCAAACGAGCCGTCGGACCAATGAGGTCGGCGACGGTTCAATTAATTAACCAATGTCAGCAACACGACACTATCCAACGGAACGACTAAACTCCATCAGACGTCGGGCCACGACCCGACGGACGGATTCCACCGAGCGTATGAGCCGTCGTTCTATTTTAGTCGAAACGTCGGGTCGACTTAGATCGAACCGTCGCGTCGGGTCGGTCGTCGGCTCGATTGGTCCGACGGACCATTACCAAAGAACCACCTCGGGCAAACAAAATATTTTTTCCCCGAGATTGTTTGAGGCGGGATGCGCGCTCAGACAATAGACATGATAAAACAGTCGGTTGGAGCTGTTTATCTAATGGTTTTTCGGACAAGTGTGGGGGCCACGACTTGAATGTGTTTAAAACACAATTTACTTACCTTAGGCTTGAAGTTCGAATAAGCACGTCTTAAAACGTTAACAACGTTGCCACGTGTTTTTATTCAAAACAATATACGTCTTTACTTGTGAAAAAAACAAAGCGTACTGAGGAACAAGCTTGCGGCGGCGCTGCGAGCGGTGAGTTTAGCAGATGGCGGCACTTCCGGTCATTGGTGTTGCCTTTTGGGGTTGCCGGAGGTTTGACTATGGTAGTTTGGGCTTGATGAACGCGTCAAATTGAGTGAAAACAAGGGTGCATTCTCAAAGTGGGTCAAGCCGAAGGCTCGGACCTCTAAATAAACGGATAAGTGCGAGCAAGACTCGCGACCTGAGGGTTCCGATCTGTAAACTATTTCGAAATCGTCTGAGCCATTTTCGAATTTCAGCCACTTTTTCCTACAGACTTTAGGGGTAAAAAGTAAAATTTCTTAATTTTCTTTTACCTGAATTTGTGTCTCAAAGCCTCCTAGCATTCCACATTCCAGAATTAAGAGGTCTCGAGGCATTTTAATTTCAATAGACTATTTTTTAAAACCACTCAAAAAATTACTGTTTGCAATATGGATCTGACCGTCCCCTCTCTGTGCACTTCTCCATTCAACTCGGTAACTTCGCTTCTATCCCCGCGCCCCATCCCGCACTTAATTCGACCTAAGAATCAAGTTCTGAGCAGATTTAGTCACATTGTTCATCTGGTCTCAACTCGTTTGCCTCCGACTATACCTGGTCCGTTCAAGTTCTGACATGATCTGCTGCAGCTGCACATCCTGGTGTTCGGGCTCCGGAGACGTCCGACCTGGGTGCATTGTGGGCAGAAAGTCTGGCATACGCACCATGCCTGAAATCAATATTGTTCATCATTAAATTTAAACAATGTAAGCTTGCTAGTGAGGCTTTGCAGTTAGGAATTTTAGCAGTACATCATCATCATTAATTTATTATTTATCATGTCCATTGCTGGGCATATAGGCTTCCCCCAAGACGCAGAACGACGACGATCTTGAGCGGCTTTCATCCACCGACTTCCCACACAACACATTTTTTTAGGCAGTAGTTTTTTCAAGTTTACGGTACCTAATATTAAGTAACAGGTCTAGTAAAAATGGTTTCTACACTTTGTATATGTCACAGTAAGAAAGGCAACCATCATCTCACTTGCTATTGTCTGACTCGGGTCTGGGTGTTATGGTACCATGGTACTCGTAGTTCCTGATACCCACGACACAGGGAATCCTAGTGTGGGATCAAGACTACTCACTGCAACCAAAAGACTTTCGGGCTGGTAGGATAGTATCCAATCTATGAATATTTGGCACTTGCTTGAAATGGTAAAATAATAATAATATATTTATTTCAGGCTTAATGGGAAATGTACAATAAATAATACCTAAACATAGCACATAGAAATATATACCATACTTATTTTATTTTACATAAAAATGCTGCACCTTCAAAAGCATGTGTTCATTCACCAACAGCTATGTTTGTGAAATTTGTTTGCCGAGTTGAATGAGTAATAGCAGAGACAAGTAATACTTGTCTCTGGTAATAGTTATCACAGCCCAGAATCAACCTCTGAAAGTCCTTAGTCCCTTTATTTTCTGCCATCCAAATATCTTCCCATCCTGGAAGGCTTGTCAAGGTGATCCCTACGATGAGACGATAGTAAATGTAAAATATTAACCAATCAAATTACAAAGATTTCAAACTACCCCGATGTCATTGGTCAATATTAACATTTGCGGCCATTTCGTTTGCTTCTTCATAACGTTAGTCAGGCTGTGCTAGCCGTACTGTTTTTTTTGTGACATGCATATGAGATGACAGGATAGACGTCACAGATATTTTACTATTTCCTTGTTTTTACTATACAAGCTACAGTTATGCTAATACATAGAATATAATAAAAAGGGATGTAGAATAGAAACAAAGCACTTAAAGAAGTAACAAGTGAAGCTAATTAATAATTATTTGAAGCAATTATGTGTAAATCACAAAACAACAATGGACAGCAATTTGAATTTACATTCAAGGTTCCTTTGACTTCTGGATAGAATAGTAGACAGACTTCAACAATTTTATTCTGTATAACATATACTCTGTATATCTTAAATAAGAAGCAATTTATGCATTTAATTTCGACTTAAAAGAAAGAGTATCAACCACTCCTTATTTAATATATTTGAATTTGATTCTAAATTTATTAATTGAAAGCAAAAAGAGGTATATCACTGTTAATGATAATATTGAATAATTTATTTTTTTATTTTATAAAAATTTCGTTGTTTATAGACAAGCAGCTTTCCCTGATATGTCTACCTCATCACAATGTGGAATGCAAGGATCCTTACTGGAGAATAAGTTTAACTCCCATACATCAAACCTTGGAAGTGTTGGTGCTATCCATGGGCATGGAATAATGAAGGAATGGGTTTTGGTACTTGAATTTTTGATTAAAATCTTAAAAGGTACCTGTCTTTACCATTCAGTGGCAAGATAAACCACGATTTTCAGTTTTATGAACTTTTCGGATGTTAGTACCTCAATAATTTGCCCTACGGTTGGCTTGGTCAACTGTTACCTGTCCTTGGTGGACTGTCTAATTTTAGGTCACATTTTTATGTACTGAATTGTCCTTTCATAGACAGTTGTCAAGCTTGCTTTTTTATTATGGCCTGTAATGCAAATTTTCTTCAATTTTGCCAATGTCAAGTAATTATTTTGTTAAAGTTAGGTCAAGTTGTAAAAGACTTAGTCAAGTCATGTTCTAGTAAAGCGATGGCAGTTTCGCTTGCTTTTAAATGCATTGACAGAAGTGGCAGAAACAACAGTCTGGTATATTCCAATAAAATTATCTTTTACTGTCATCTGGCTTTTATTAACTTTGTATAGTCATTAGGGTCTTATGTCTACAATAATGTATGTTTTGTAATTCAAGGAAGATATTAGACAATAATTGAGACTTTTAACAATAACTATTCTGAAATAAAATGGGCATTTTAGAAAGATAATTATTCCAAATAATGACTCACCTGCATTTGGTGGCAGATCTAGCGGAAAACTGTTCCTCGGCGAATTATTCCTTCTGTCAGCCGGATTCACAGACTCTGTCAGGTCCAAGTTAAGATGTGGGGGCAGGTCGAGAGGCCCCACGGCCGCCGCAGCACCCTCTGCCCCCAACGGTAGGTCCAAAGGGATATCTCTAACGTCCGGTCGTACATCGCTTGTGGCGGCTGCACCCATGTAACTGTCATAATCATAGTCCTGACCGCCATAGCTAGCGTTATTCCTACGCCCCAAAGAAGAGGATGAACCAGCATTGAAACTTGTATTGAATGTAAAGTCTGGCAAATTATCCAAGTCTACAGATATTGGCCCATTGGGATTCAAGTATGCCTGCTCTACTAAAATGTGGTCTTGCACAAAGTCTGGCAGGGATGGCATGCCGAGTGGTTCAGAGGCTATGTTGGGGCGATGGTAGAAGGGCACCTCGCTGCTTTCCGAGTAGAAGTTATGCTTGGAGTCGGAGTTGTCGACAACACTGAAGGGTATCTCGACAGAGCTGCTGGATGAAGCGTTGTCGTTGCAGCGGTGCTCGGAGCCACGCTCCTTGGGCTGCGAGTCGCGCGACTTGTCTCGGCGAGGCTCTGAGTCACGGGGAGGCGAGCGCGCGGGTGAGTGCGCTGCGGTACTTGCGTACACCTTGGGTCTGGCGCCGGTGTTCTCGTAAGTAGAGTTGCCCGGTAATGATAGATCCCGCTTCAGGAAGTGCCGGAACGAGAACTGGTTGTACTCCTTCCGTACGGCCCCACCGGTCTCTGCAATGAAAGCGCACGGTCGCTAAGGAATGCCTCTATATTTATGACAAAAAACAACTTCGTAAAATACTCACTGGAAGATGAGCTTGTGGCCTCTGTCGATGTAGTATCTTCGTTCTCGTTGGCATTGTACTTGGCCTCCTCGATTCCCAGGTCTGGTTTCGATGCATTTTGATCGTTTTCTTGCGGAGGAGCCCCGTTATTTGAATTTTGGGGCGATTTTTTATCAGAAACACCGTCCTCGTCCTCCGCCATGATAACGACAGTAGACAAATGACAGTTCGGTAATGCGTTCAGAAACGAAATGGAAAATATATTGTTTCGTTCAGAAACTATTCAAACCTTTTTATCAAGGCCTGGGTAACGATTCTTTAGCACTAGTCACAGAGGACTTTTTTATGTATAGTTTTTAAAACCGTGATAACAAGACAAGACGGGCACGCGAGCGGATATAGAATTTTTAAAATAGTTACATGACCGTATTTAGTACATCCATATTAGATAGATAAATAAACGAACACTTTATTACACTAGGTTACTATGATAGTGTTCAATATATTCATATATTATATCATATACATACATTATATATTATTATATTTTATCCTACCTAGACTAGGTAGGATAAAATATAACAAAAAAAGAATATACTTAGGTAATTAGCACAGTACAATGGGGGGCCTTATCGCTTAAAGCGATTTATCTCAGGCAACCTACAGCCACTTGGTACTTGATTTGGTCAGGAACCAAACGGACGGATTTGAATGATGTTTAGAACATCCGGGCAAGTAATTAGGTTACACGCGGGCGGAGCCGCGAGCAAATGCTAGTCTATTATAAATCCAGTGCCCGTATTCTCATAAATCTCGTCCACGTGATAATATCATATCATCATCATCTTCAGCCGTAGACGTCCACTGTTAGACGAGGCCTCCCCCACAGAATGCAATGGGGGGATTTGCTTACCATGCTTGGCAGGCGGATGGTGGTCGCAGTATTGTTTTAAGTACTCAGGTGGTACCATCTTCTGGTTTAATCTCTTTTAGTCAGCTATTATGACATCCACGGGAGGAGGCAGAATGGTCTATTCTTAGCCCGGACTGCCCCGGACACATCACGGCGTGACATCAAAGGAAAACTTTTTTCAGAGAGATTAACAGTTTATTTACGGATCCATGAGCGTGTTTGGCTAAAACGCAGGGGCAATACGGGCTCGTAATGGGTATTGTACTAAAATACAAAAAATTATAGTATTTTTTTTATTACACATAATAATAAGGCTTCATTCATCAGCTTATACTGCTAAACATGATACAACATCAGACAAACTCAATCAACAATCGATCACTTGTTTTAATAAAAATAACTGTGGGTTTAAAAACAACATAAAATAAATTCGTTAACAATAAATGCATTAATATTTTTATCAAACATTTAGGTTTCTTATAATAATAATTAAATTTATGATTTCTGAGCATTGGTCTCTCATGTGGCATCGATCACATCACACATCGATAAAATCTATGCACTTGCATTTTCAAACACATGCTATTGAATCATCCAAAGAAAAAACATAGATGGCGCTGCCAGCTACATAGTTTTTAGATGAAAAGTACATTCGTCAACAGAAGTGGATTGACAAACGCGTCACAAGCTGTGTAGTGTGTACACTACAGTGCATACATAGCTTCTGATTTTAATTTCGGCAAGGACGTCGAACATTTGTAACGGTGTTTGTTACATCTAAAACTCGACCCATTTGGTACAAGGTACCACTTTACTTTTAAAATTACTTCTGCTAGCGACACCCAAAAGTTTTAAGGAGATTTAAAACAATGGAATATACTACCGACATAATTTATAGGACAAAGAATCTCTTTAAAGAATAAATGCCAATTATATACTATTATGATTAGTGTACAAAAAAAAAACAGCTTGAAAGAATAACGATAAAAAATTGGATTATTAGTCATGTTAATCATTACAAAAATAATTTGGCACTTATTTAATACACCAAACAACAAAAGTACGAAAAAACAGTCGCAATTTGCTAAAATATAAAAATAAGTATACCAATACCTGAGTACCAACCAATTAATCAAATGGCACGCATCGTTGTTGTATTAGATCATCGTAAACATAATAATGATGAACACAAATCAAATATAATTAAAAGTTTTCGACCGAAAGATATTATCGCAACAACTGGAGCGACTTAGCATGGGTTCGATTTTTGAATTTATTATCGTCTCACCAAAACTTAGCAATTTTAAATTAAGAACCAATGACTGTCATTTTGGTATTGTAATGTGTCGGCAAACTCTCACCCTAAAAAAATATAAGTTTCACTAATACCATAACAATAACTTATCTTATGCTAATACCAGACACATAACATATATAATAAGTTTTATTCAAAGAAATTTAATTTAAATATTAATTCATAAGTTTCACTAATACCATAAATACCATACAAAATTTGTAGTTTTAGTTAAATAAATCTAATCTCTCTACTGGAAAATATAGTAAGACATAAGGAAATCAGTCTTTGGGACATAAAGGAAGAACAGTTAGATATAATTTTAGCTAAAATGGGCAGAAAAAAAACTATAACATTATTATGTTTGGAAAAATAAATATAAAAAACTATAGGTACCTTAATAAATTATGTATGAAAATAAATATACCTACAGACTAACATTTTGTTTGACATTCATAGTACCAAAAATATTATAATTTCTTATGTTATATATTGCACATTATACAAGGAACAGCAGGTACGTATACAAAATGAACATTATACTAAATCAGTATTTTTTTAAAATATTTGCTTTTGCTGTGCTTTATAGGTATACAGCTATAACATAGGTTTTTTTTAAATACAGGCATCCATATCCAATACATTTAATATTTTACATATTTATAAGTTACTCACTATTTTAGACCTTCTTACATTATTAATCTAACTAAAGTTTTTATAAATGCCAAAATATATTTTGCATATTGGTTAAGAATGCGACCGCAGCAGAAATAAACATGGTTTTATTAGTGGCCAGTGATAATTTATTAGAAGTAGGTAGGTATTAAAATGGAAATAGAATATTTAGTTAGGTATTACATTTTATACCTCACAACGTTGTGTTGCAAATTGCCAAGGAAATAAATTTATATTCACGCTTGATAAAACATTCCAACTTTCAAGTAAAACAACATTTACATTTACTGCTTTAATGGCACATCGTGGATCAAAGAGAGTAAAACAGAGAGAACGTACGGTAACTCCATTGGCTAGTTTAGCTTTTATTTGTTTTTTTTTTCTTGTTTTTGTAGTGTTTCCTTTGTTATCCAGAAGGCGTTATGCAAAACTGAATTAATAAGGAGATTTAATTCTTCATTCTATTTCACGAATGTGATATTACGACCGCCGTGAAGTGTACCTATTTTACACACACATAGTTATTATCATAGATAAACTAAAAATACTGTGCAGTTACATACAGAAAGTAGTTTTTTTAAATTTTTTACAAGTACACAAGTCGATATTTTTATTGTTATCTAATTTGGCCATATTTATTTATTACTCACTAGTTCTACCATACACATTTCGAAAACTATTTAAATACGCATTTGAACGTGAATACTTATTGAAAAATACGTTACTATTTAATGAAAAATCTACGCTTATTTACATTCACTATCGCTATCAAATTTTAGATAGGTATAGTTAAGAAATTTGTAGACGGATTAGAAGGTAATAGTAAAATTATTAAGTTACAATTTCTACCTTTTAAGCCAAACTGAACTATATGTGCTTTATTTTACCATATATTTTAGAAGCGCAGTAACCTTGTTGCTTATTTTGTTCCGTCTTATCATCCACGGTCGACCTTCTGAGTACAAATCGAGTATATCTGTCGATTACTGAGAGATATTTGTTTATCATTATGAATTATGGTAGAATTATCTAAAGCGATATTTGGATTATTTTTATTGCGCAATGCACGGATTTTTATTTAGAACATCAAGTCTTTTTAATTACAACTTTTGTCGACGATAGTACCATAAATGTTTTTAAAAGATCATTCAAGGTTTTCAACAATACTGTTAAGTATGATTATAATGTATTAAACCTTTTTGTAAAAAAAAATATGATTGTTCAATAAGGATCAACGCAAATGTCTTCCTGTCATGCCGTAGGTCGATGTAGTCCATGAATTGGATCAATGGTTGTGCAACGCGCCTTATCAGGAACATGACATTACGAATAAGTACAACGTAGCTAGATTGGTATATTATGTACTTCATTTAACCAAAGTACAAATATCTATTAAATACAATACGATAACCAAAATCACGATGCACAGTGTAGGTACATACATGCCAAAGCGAAACATTTGGAAGCCTTCCAACTCTCGTAAATTAGCAAAAATGTTTTTGTTTTTCGAACAGTTTGATGCAACTGTTTAATTGCGCGTGCACACAGATATCTGGCAAGTCTATGATTTTTGCAAACTATTGACACAGACTTAAGATGTAGTGTAACACGAATTAGCATACACTTTGTGAATCTCATTTTCTCATGTTCCTTCATTTCCAACAGCCGATAATAAAATCAAAGCCAGCACAGCGCTCTTAAGGGCGCATGCGCGTTGTTTGTCAAAAATGACATTAGTGTAGTCGCAACTACCGGACTTACATCGGCATTCAAGGAAGTGATCGAACACCAATACATTCCAATTATTGCAACTAGCGAACTAAAACATTTTAAATTAAACTGAAAATGGCTGACATTAGGTATACTTTTGTAGTTTTGTTAGTGAGCGTACTTTATTTTGAATGTCAAGCACATTTTTTTTTCCCGTACTTAAAAATGTTCTTTCGTGCCGGATTCTCCATCTAGCTAATGAACCAGCACCAATGATGGATAATAATGTATTATGTAACAAAACACGTTTTAAATTAAAATTCTCTCATATTTTTCTATTGGCAATGAGATGAGACGAATCCCAATGTGGCCATACGATACCGTGTCAAGGCATTGTTATTGTTTGTGAAATAAATGAGTAGCAGAGCTAATGTTTACTCGCCTCACTCTTCTTAACCGTGTGCTAGCTGTACTGCAGGCCTATTTTAAAATGTTCGGAACGGTTTCCGAATTTTCGGAAAATTGTGATAGTTACTTACCATATCGAAATGAATAACGAATCCGATCGGAAACCCTTCCGAACGTTTTAAAATAGCCCTGCTGGTCACACAATTTTCGTAATAAAGTCTGGTCCTTCGAGCCGGATACGGTAAGTAAGCCAGTCGAAGGCTTACGTGTCACATATAATAAATAGTATGTTATCGGATAAATGTCTATTGCTGTACGTTATAATAGGTATTTCATTGAGCATGATTGACAGCCGCCGAACACGATAACCGCAGTGTTTTGAGAAAGTAATTTCGTGACACCCATATAAATATTTCAATGTGTTATACGTCATAGATCAATGATACACAAGACAGACACACATTTTCCTTGAGGTAAAACGAATTACATACCTCAGTAAACAAAACATTCCTGATCCAAAAAATGGTAACATTTTAAATTAATCGCTTTTTATCGATATCGTTTACATACGTGTAATTTTTGTTTTGTAATATTTATGCTTGACTCTTATGTCAGAACCTTTTCAGAGCCAAAAAGAGAGAGGTTCCAAAAAGTCATTCAACTAATACTGCACTTCCCCTTGGCTCTCAACCTGGCGCGTAACTTGAGCTTCGACCAGCCAGCCTAAGCTGACCCGCGCGGCGCACTAACGTTCATATAATATAGAGCTCCAACCGCTATATCGACGCCCAGCCTAAGCTGACCCGCGCGGCGCACTGACGTTCATGTAATATAGAGCTCTACTCTATTTGACTCGCGGCTCTACTCCACGCGAGGTACATATCGCGACTCTACCGGTAGGTTGCGTCTAAAACTATACTGGGGTGCGGTTTTTGAATGAGTGACTAAATATCATGAAAAAGGCCACAAATCACCGTTTTCTAGGAGATGTACTGAAGGAGGCACTTGTATTGATATCATAGGTTTAAGAATTTTAGTCATCAATTAGTTTCAATATACAGAAATTTGGAAATCGGGGATGAACGGCAATTTTACTGACGTTTACTCACTCGACGACATAAAAAATTGCACCCCTTGACACAAGCTTGACGTTTGGAAATGGGCCTTGTGGTTACGGAATATGGAATATTTTATTTTTATGTAATTAAATAGGTAGTTAATAGTTTAATAGATTAGACGCACTACTATACTTTATTATGACATCACTAATAAGTTATGTTATTTTACTACGTTTTAGTTGGATTTCTATCCCAATCACCTCCTAGAATCTACAGCCACCAACCAGATAAATTACATCCCTTGCTTTCAGACAAAACTATTTAGTCACAGCCTTTTTATATACCTTTGCAACTGTCAATTGAAGTACGTACAGAGGCCCAAGCACGAACATCTAACGTTATCGAGACGCTAGCGTTACGATAGTAAACGTCAAATATGAACCAATCAACTTACTAAGATTTCAAGTTACCCTGATGTCATTGGTCAATATTTGACATTTGCGATCGTCTCGCTAGCGTCTTGCTAACGTAAACTATTCGTGCTGACACCACAGTACACAAGACTTTTGTTTAGAAACCATTATAGAGAACTAATATCACTTCACTTTACACGTAAGTTTCTAACGTATTTCACTTTAGACGTAAGTTTCAAGGGCATTCTCCAACGTGGGACAGCTGCAGCATCCCACGAGAGCTCCCTAGCTGGCGCACACGCTGTCCACGTCCGTGGACGCGCGAGCCGAGGGCTAGCTGATGGAAGAACTGCTGGAGTCTGATATCGTTTCCCGCCCTAGCTCCACCGACATTATGGCGATTGTTAGCTCCTTCCGCGCCTTCTGGACCACCCACACCATGAGAGTCACCCCGACTAGGATCTGGAAATTAGGTAGTTTTAGATTAATATACATCGTCGGGTGTCGTGATTTGTCCTCCCTAATAATAGAACCCTCCATCTCATCCCGTGGATGTCGTAAAAGCCAACTAGGGGATTACCCCAGGGGATGGGGATGCGATTTGGTTTAAGAACGGCATATATTTAATTGCATAAAAGTATAAGTAATAGTATAAGATAACTGTGAATCCTAGATTAATAAAATAAATAAATAAACAAATGGGCAGCAGCATCCACCTGAGTACTGAACACCATTACTGTGATTACCTATCCGTCTGCCAATGGTTATGTCAAATCCCCTAATTGCAATATAGGGGGGAGGCTTCTAAAGACTGCTGACGAATATCATTGGGAGGCATGCTCATGAAGTGTACGTGTAGCGACCGATGATGAAAATGATCCCTTTTCCTTTTCAGTAAAAAGACCGACAATATTCTCAAGTCCGTGAAATGGAAGAAGACAAAGGAGGCCTTTGTTCATTTTGTTATACGAGTAATTTTCACGTACCGATATGTTGGTGGAGGCACACCTTAAACGAGGGTCTTCTTCAGGGTGAGTACGGTCCGCGCTACACTCTCTCCGCGTGCCTCCTCGCACGTCGTCGAAACGATCGTATATACTTGAAAATTTCCCTTTTTACAAAGTGAATGATATAATTCACGAAAGTTAATTTTTTGAGGCCTTTGTTCTTTATAAAGCGACTAAAAAGCCGCGGTCAAAAGGGCAGGTTGAATTGGTAAACAGTAGCATAGGGTGGCAGTACCTGTAGGAAGGAGGAGTACCCAGCAATAAGATAAAATACAATATGCACAGCTTCAAAAAAAAATGTGAAAAGGGTCCTCCAAGGCAGGCAACGCATTGGCAATGCCTCGGGTGTTGCAGATGTCAATAGGCGACGGTAACCGCTTACCATCAGGTGGGCCGTATGCCAGTTTGTCGAGTCATAACATAAAAAAAAAAATAAAAAAAAAGATAGTTCAGGTTCCTAGGTATAAGTGATCAGTCAGGAAGCTAAATATTCCTTTGCAGAACGAGAACATCCTGCTTTTATTAGTCGTGCCTATTGCAATAATATTGATCGATGATGAGAAGAAAGTATTATGGGAGTTTTCTAAAAATAGCAATGAATACGTATAAATAACGCACGTGCCGTTTACTTTTCCTCGCTGATGGCATCATGCTGTATTGTTTGTTCTGGCAGCGCGAAACTGTACCTCATAATTTACGAGTTGAGGAATTTGATATACCTATTTACCCAGGGTTTATGTTTAAAATTACAGAGCAAGTTACAAAAAGAATGTCAGTAGGTAGTCTGCATAGTATTCGTAGATACACAGACAGAACACTTGGATGTGGGTGTATCTTTAAGGAACTTCCAGAAAGAAAGTGAAATTAGAAAATAGACAAACACTTTGATATGGCTCTTCTCTCTAAGAAACTCCCGGAAAAAACTTGAAATTCCGCTAATATCCAACAGTAGATACAGATAGAACACTTTGATATGGCTCTTCTCTTTAAGAAACTCCCGGAAAGAACGTTAATTTAGTAAATTACGTATCACTCTCCCTTTTTTCTGGTTCATTGTTTCCAAACTAAAGTTAAATAAATCCATGCCATGCTAAGCTATTTTTGAAAGGCTCATCTACTAAGCATCTGGCCTACGTGTGTGGTCTGCGTTCGGGTCGTTTAGGATTTTTGTCCCTCACATTCAATAATCATAAAAACGATAGGACGCAAAGCATTTCATCATCGGGTTATTCACACAAAGATAACATGCAGCCATGTCTGGCTTATGAAACTCATAAAACAACCGATTGGGATAGATAATTAAGTATATTGCAGTTCGCAATATCCCAGATAAGGCTAGTGCAGTGTCCGGTGGCATCGCAACGAACGTATTTTTATTACGATTATAAACAGTGGTAATTACGATCCCAGTTTTCGTCATCATTAATCCCTCCCAATCTATCCCTATTATCGCCAGGTCAAGAGACATTGCCTCACTTGCTTCCTAGAACCAGAAGACTTTCGTTGTAGTGTCCGGTGGCATCGCAACGAATGTATTTTTATTACGATTATAGACAGTGGTAATATCCCAGTTTTCGTGACCATTAATCCCTCTCTATTTATCGCCAGATCATTAGACATTGCCTCACTTGCTACCTAGAACCAGAAGGCTTCCGTTGCCACTTGATGTCATGCGGCATTGTTACAAGCAAACATGTCAAGCCTCATGCAATACACGTCTCATGAGTTCATGACATGAAGCCAAGTGGTGCATTATTTTCGTCTCCTGTGAGAAATTCATTGTCAACCCTCATGCCCACGTACACAATCCTTTTCTTCAAACTGGACAACAGTATGAAAGTTTTACACATCTGAGAAATCGTTGCGTTGGTTTAGATACGACAAATTAATAGGAAAGACACGGAAGAAGCGCACTAGCGTCATCATCATCATCAGCCTGTAGAAGCCTACGCTGGACAATAAGGCCTACCCCAAGAATGCCACAACGAACGGTCTTGAGCTTACCATAGTGGTACTTCACATAGTGGCTCGGGTCCACAGTGATGATGAATACCGCAAGAAATAATAACCTTCCCTCACCCCCCCCCCCCCCCCCATCAATGAGTTGTTAACGGGTAGGACGTATTAGTAATTTAGGGCACAGGTCTATGATTGTTTGTGCCGATAAGATTACGATATTGTTACTACGATTAGCGTTATTTCTAGCATATTTCTGATAATGGTATCCTCGTATCTTTTTATCATAGTAACTGTACGTAGGTATCACTATGAATCATAAGACTTCACAAGTCGAACCTATAACCTCGATCAAGGAGAACGGCCAAGCGGTAACCTACCACGTGGGCCTATAGTAGTACACTACGTCAAAGGTCACAAAGAGCTGCTTGAAGTCATAACTAATGAGCATAACGAACATACCGTGGTGTGTTCGACTTAAGAATTGACTCCTCTGTCTCCTCCCATGGATGTCGTAAAAGCCGACTAAGGGACTACATCAGAGGATAGGCAGCAAAATCTATTTGAGTACTCAAGACCAACACTGCGATCACCAATCCGTCTGCCAAGCGTGATGATTATGGCAAATCCCCACATTGCATCGAGGGATCGTCCAGCGATGGACGTCTAATGGCTGATGATGATGATAAGGAACGACGATAGCCAAACGTACTAATACTAACGCAGCACGTTTTTGAGGAGATCAAACATGAAAGCGACACAAGCAAGGCATAGACTATCACATCTGCGAGCTCCAAGGAAGGAATGCTGTGTTTGCATGTATAAACATGGTAGCTGATAGTACGCGATAGATGTGTCACTACTCTAAAGTATTTCCGCACTGTACTGCGGATGGGATAAAACATGAAAGCGTTAGATAAACGACAAAATCAAGGCTAATGCAGAGACTGTCATATCTACGCGCCGTAACAACGACTCTGTCTGAGTCTACAGTCTTGGCACGAAGATAACGTAATTAAATAAACGTTTGATTGCACGAGATGCCACTCATTCGTTATATAGCGAATGACACATCTTGTGGAAGCTATCCATTTTTCTTTCTAGAGTTTCGTTTGTTTACGACCAGCATGGCATTTTATAAAAAAATTACAATCCCTGACATTTGAATTCAGTGTTGCACGTGTTGCATTAAAATTTTAAAAACAAAACCTTGAAGATTCAGTTTCATTAGTACCCTAATCCTGTTCATCTTATGCTGGACATCATACATCATCAGACTCTAGAGCCTGAAGTCTAGACATTTTGATCTCAAACTGTAAGTTCAAATTGCAAAAATTTCCTTCAAAAACATGTTGCGTGCTGATGCACCTGGAAACGGCTGCACCAATAACACCGAACATAGCAAAGAAACATCTAGTCAAAATAATTTTGGATACAAAAAAAACACATTGAAATCAGAGCACCCGTTCCGGAGCTATGCCAAGCACAGAATACAGACAAACACAATATGGCCTCAAACTTATTACACCCCTCTTTGTAGAGAGAACAATTGTTTTCAAGTAGTAGACACCTTGAGAGTTGGAAAACCCTCCTAGTTCCTAGGCTAGTCTAGATGGGACTATCAACTGGTCGAGGATAGCCCTAAGGACATTTCATACTATTCAGCAGTATATCTACTGAGAAAGATAAGACGACTGAGCAACGTATAAAATAAATTATGCTAGGGATATACTGCGAACACCCGACGGGAACCGCGTAGACTAGAATGAAACACACGCCTTCCACGCCTGCTAGTTCACCAATTTAGACGTGATCTCGGGTCGAGTATTCAAGTATCTCTATTATAATAACTAGTGTTTAACAATTCCTTTTACCTGTAACGCAAACACGATGTACCCCGTCACATGGGATTCGTGTAACACCTCGTGCATACTCCTTAGCGTTGAGCCCACGTAAACGTGGATCAGCTGCGCAGGGAAAAGCCCCAGCATGGTAGCTAGGTGGTAGCCGCAGCCACGTAGATCGCTTACCTGCAAGAAGGAAATAACAAAATTAATGTCGATGAAACTATAAGCACTCGACAAAACTAAATAGTTGTGGTAGTTGGAACGATAGAGGCAGAGCAGCGTATTGTGCACCTTATTGAAATGTCCGGTTTGATTAAGAGACAAGAAAGAGCTGTAGGTTTCCTTTGAAATAGAGTTGGCTAAGTACACTCGGTTCCAAAAATAACGGGTCAGTCACATAAACCCGAATATCTCCCGAACTACGTATGCCATCCTAATGAAACGAAGACTGTTCAATTGAGAATTTAATTATACAGATAAAAAATAAAATAAAACTTAGTTACACCCACAATATTAATCTTAAATTAAAAAAAAACTAAAGTAGTCATATTTTTCTTAAGATTACATTTTTTGTTATGATTGTTTTTTTGCTGTTTTTCATCACTTTCTTCATTTAATACTTTGTATTGCCTCCACGAGCTCTTCTGACAGCTTCCAGGCGATTAGGCATGCTGTACACCAAATTTCGGAGCCGGTGCTGAGGAATACCTTCCCATTCCTCCACCAGTGCTTGTATGAGCTCGGGAAGCGTGATTGGTGGGGGGTTTCGACCTTTCACGCATCTCTGAAGCTCGTCCCAGGCGTGCTCGATGGGGTTTAAGTCCGGGCTTCGCGCTGGCCACTGCATGAGTTCGATACCGACCTCTTCAAGGTAGTCATGTACAATTCTGGCGGTATGGGGACGCGCATTATCATGCATTAATATGCCATGCCGGTCCATCCTGGCCATGAAAGGACCTACATGTTCATTGAGGATCTCTTCCACGTACCTCTCTGCATTTAGAGTTCCATTTTGAATGAGCACCAGCTCGGTGCGGGCCTCAGCAGAAATCCCAGCCCAAACTTGTACGGAGCCTCCACCGTACGCCACTTTTTCCTCCACACACGCTTGATGGAAGCGCTCCCCTGGTCTTCTGTACACCAACTGCCTACCATCATGCTTATAAAGCATGAATTTAGACTCGTCCGTGAACATTACCCTAGACCAATCGTCTAGTGTCCAGTTTAGGTGTTCGCGCACGTATCTCTGTCTTGCAATTCGATGTCCCCGTTCCAGTTTGGGGCCATTTGCGGGCCTCAATGGTTTCAAATTTGCTTCAGCAAGACGTCTTCTTACTGTTTGAGCGCTTAAATTGCCACCTCCAAAGCGAATAAAGTGAGTTTTTAGACCAACAGCAGTTTGAAAACGATTTCGGAGCATTGTAGCCACCAGTTGTCTGTCTTCCCTGGCCGTTGTGCATCTTGGTCTGCCATTTCCTGGTCTTCTAAGGTGTGATCCGGTCTCTTGGTACCGCTGGACTACCCGCTGAACAGTCGACAAAGATACACCAATGTTTCTGGCTGTTTCACGCTGGCTCCGCCCAAGTTCCAAAAAAGTTAGGATTCTGGTACATTCCTCTAGCGTGACTGCCATGCTTCACCTCACAGAATAATAATTATGCACGTGGAAGACGTTCACGATAATTTTTTTTGTGGCAGAATAGAAATGGAAAGCATCCATAATGACATGAAACAAAAATTTTGTTTTTAAAAATAGTCATTTTTTTAAATTTTGTTTTTCTAATGAAGTTTTTTTTCATCAACCAGTTTAAATAATATGCTATTAGAAGCGCAACTAAAAAGTCTTTATTCTGTTTTTTATTTCATTGATCTAGCTTTTACAGTTCTGGAGGTATTTCAATTTTTGTGACTGACCCGTAATTTTTGGAACCGAGTGTAGTTGACTCTACAGTTAGCTTTCCTAAAAGCGGCGATACGCTTGCTTGAATGCAACCTGTCGCGTATCGAACCTCAGGCAAAAAGTGGGTTACGCCAGCTCTAAACACATTGTTTGGAATTGCCTGTAACCTTAGAAGAAAGTGAAGTGCTCCATGGCGAATTCAGTCGTACGGCCGTCGACGATAATGAAAGAAAGCATCATTCAAATGTAGGTAGTGTTAAGGTGTATGTAAAAGTATTGAGTCTTCGAGAATCTAATTTTCACGTATTATCTTTGACAATAGCTTTTCGTAAGAATTTCTACGTTGCATTTTTAAATGTTCAATTTACTAATACGTGGAATTTGCGTAGCGTATATGAGTATTTTTTAAATACAGTATCGCTTGCTACTAGAGTTTTACGCCTATATTTAGTCTCGTCCTCCTAGTTTATAGAGGACTGACAAGTTAAAAATAAGTTACTCCTGGTAAATTGTTCTTTGTACCTTGTAGGTACTTGTAACCCCAATGTCGACCCCTCATTTCCGAGCCAGTTCCAACTGCTTCCCTTCTGATTGATGGAATGAGGTCAATTACCAGTGTAATGTAAAGCAGTAACATTACAGCCACTACAATGCCGCAAAATTTACGTTCATACAACGTTAGTATCGTGGATTGTAAAACTGTGGTATCATTATTGTAAGCATGTCTGCATATATACCTCTCAAACAATTATTTGTGCATTAATTGTGATCTGTGACAGCTTATGCCGGCATGTATAATATCTTGTTGTTTTTATTTGTATATTATCATAAGTCCTCGACCCATCCCAGTAATCACTTGCTCGATATGGTTACTTATTCTATAGATGCGCGCACATGACATTTATGTTTGTTTCTACCAAGATCAAAACAATAATTTTGTTATCTCCTTTGTTTGTGTTTGTAATGTGTTTTTTGCGTGTAAATAAATAAATGAAATAAAGTTTAAAAAAACCCCTACTTTATTAACGGCTGAAGCATGAAAACAGCTAAGTTAAGTTGTAAATAAACCAAGCTCAAGAGCTTTTAAGTTTGAACGATTGTTAGTTCCATAGCTTCTATTCTAACCAAACTTTTTGTCAATGTTTATAAATGCAATCACGTAGGCAAGTTCAAGGTGTTAGATGCAGTCTGTAGCGAGCAGAACTGAGAATGCCGAGAACTCATAACTCATTCATAGAGTTAACCTATGATCCAGTTTTTATGTATAAAATTAACTCTACATGAGTTGAAAGCTATTTTTGTGTTGGGAACTTTATGCTGTCGTATAGGAAACCACTGAAGGTTTACGGAAACGAACCCAGGTCACGCGAATCAGATTAGCACTTTAGCTGTTCGAGAGGTAAATAATAGCATGTTTGGACAGACACACCACAGTGGCTGGCGCCAATAGCTATCTACCTACTCACCTACAATACCTATGTATCATCATCATCAGCCTCATAGAATGCCACGACGAACGATCTTGAGCCGCCTCCATCCACCGACTTCCTACAACGTTTATAATGTCTTAGTCTACATGTCCATGTCTTAGTGGAGGGCCTTCCTCTACCGCGTCGTCCAGTTTGTGGTCGCCACTCGAGAACCTTTATTCCCCAACGGTTATCAGTTCTTCGAACTTTATGACCTGCCCATTGCCACTTCAACTTTCTAATTCTGAGAGCTTTGTCAATGACCTTGGTTCTTCTACGGATTTCCTCATTTCATTTTGTATACATCATACATTATACATAATGACAGAAGAGTGTAGTGGATTGCCTCTACTGGCACCTTATATATGAAGTTGGCTAGGGAGACAACCGACGTGGCGATGGACGTTGAAGATATTGGCCAAGATCAGGCGGTTGAACGCTAGTCGTCAGACTTTTGCAGTAAGCCTAAGTATCAGGGTTATGGAAAGATTGTCAGGCCACTGCGAAAAGGGGCCCACAATAGCTGGTTCTGGACTTTGATAATGACTTAAGTATGCAGTATTCAGGCCAGCGCTGTGGTTACTGAACTACTGGCTCCAGTCACTGTCTCCGTCTAAACCTTACGTGGAATGTCACGACATTGCTTTGTTTTACTACGCACGGAACTCAAGGCAATCTCATAAAGTATACTGTTTATGGAAACGGTTATAAATGTTATAATTTTAGTAGGAATTTCCATTTTCCAAGAAGATATAGGCCGCTTGCTTTCATTTATTATTAACCAGAGGTCGCGTGGTTGTATACTTGTCTAGTGCAGCGTGGCCTGTCATTTCGTGCCTTCGATGTAGACTTTCAGCAATTCAGAAGGATAGCTTCCTGAAGAATCTTCAGCAATTTTCATCTTTGCTCAAATTACACAAATATCATCATCATCATCATCACCATCAACCTGTGTTGTGTGTGTGACCTCCTAGAATCGCTACGACAAACGGTCTTGAGCCGCTTCCATCCACCGAATTCCTGCGACGGTCATAATACATTTAGTCCATCGATCGAGTGAAGTTAACACAAAAGATATCTCTTGTACAATAGGAGGGACAGTACATTTCAGAATATCATCCCAAAGAGATACTAGAACAGCAACAGAACTTGATCAAATTCCTAAATTACATTTCCCTTGAAACACGTAATGGATTGGTTTATAAATCATTAAGTAAGTACAAGATGTTTGAGTAGGTAAAACTAAGTTAATTTTAGTAGGTACTATGACGACAATATGTTTTAGCCTATGACCTAGCCGATAATGTTTGGCCTCCTGATGACGCGGTATTCTCTCCAACCAAGGCCAAGACTACAAGAAAGTCGTCTACACATAACAATAATTTGTTATAAATAAATAAACTATAAACTATACACGAGATTGTATTACGTTCTGTTGGTTTCTTCAATCTCGCTCTACCGAAAGTTCCTATCTGTAATTTCACTAGCAAGATCTCAAAGCTATCAGTAACATATTTGTCAGTTTGGTATCTTTTTAACACATTTTGTACACTGTAGAGTCATAGACACGACCATGAATGCCTACGGTTCAAGGGCAAAAAGATCTCAATCTAGAGATCTTTGCCTACACAATGCAAGCAATAACGCTCGGCGCAATAGCATTTAGCATTCAAAGTACTAGGTGTATCCATAATGTTTTTCTTTCCAACGATATCTTTACTAATACCTATTATCCGCCGAGCTGGCAACGTAAAAACTTTTATTATGGAAGTAATAAACCCGGTGCTAAATTGAATGGCATCGGCATTGGTCGTTGCGTTGCAGACACTGAATTATGTTTGAACGAATATTCGAGCATCTTTTTTCTCACAAAGTGACTGGAGGGCGTATTACGAGTTTTGCATTGCAAAAACCGCCCCAAGGAATGAATGCCCAAGGGTTTTTTCAATTTCTTCCTCTGGTCCTTGGTAAAATTGGGTAAATTGGATGAACCTTTCATATATTTTGTGGAGCGCAAATTATGTGTAGTCAAGAGTGTGACCTTTCGTTTTGGAATCTCAACAGCCAGCAAGAAACACGTGCAGCACTCTGTCACGTGTGAGACGTTACTAGCTGAAACTCAATTTGGATGGGCTATTATCTACAATAAAACAAGTAAATTTTTTGGAAATTGAAAAACTCCCGACTAGTTTCAGATCAGTTTGGAAAATTCTTTTTTTATTTGAATAGATATACTTCCAGATTGCTCCCATTTTTTTCAGAATCCAGTTCTGATGATGGAATCCATGAGGAATTGAGGGAACTCCTCAAATATTGTAGGCATACATATGGCGATTTTGATATTTTCAGCAACAAACCAAGCATTTGCATTCAAAAAGTATCATAATCCTTTCACCACTATGGTTCTTTCATCCAAATATTTAGTCGAATACAATGGCGGAAGTCGGTTTTTTAAATGAAAAGTTATTGTAAAGTCGGTTAAAAAAAACTACTGTCACTTTTGTTCAATATCAAGAGGGCATTTATTGCAGAAATCGTATGTATCCATAACATAACACCTAATCCATTCAGACCATCCAGGTTCATTAAGGCCCTTAGAATATACATATTATAGCACCTTCAAAAAGTTAAAATATGTTAAAGACGAGAAGACCAATAAAGCATTGGGGCAAACCAACTCTACCATACGCCAGGTACACTAGCTAAGCCCTAGGCCGCCCCGGGCACAGCTAACATGATGCAACGAGTACAAATAGATTGATCTTGAAAATTTGATTTACTGAAATGCTTCCTCAAGCAAGTTTATCACGTCATGAATTCTCATAAACATGGCAAAGTACACGTAATAGTGCGAATCAGTAAACAACCGGGATGAACAAACAAATATTGTATTTTAAACATCGCGTGCTGCTCCAATAAACTTCTTGGTATGTTTCGGCGATATTTTTGGATTATCGCGGCGCGTGCTCATGGAATTCAGACTGTAACTGTTGGTGTAACAAATTTTATTCTAGTGATATACATTTATTATTATTATTATTATTATTTATAATAAGCTCGGAGCTGATGTGTGTATTATAAAAAAACAACTGGGCAAACATTTAAAGTTCACGGACAAGGACTAATCCTTGTCCGTGAACTTTAAATGTTTGCCCAGTCTATTTTTCAAAAAGTTCACTGAGAGGGCAGTGGGCACTGATCACTATGTCTGGTAACCGGTTCGAAGTGTGCACGACGCGATTCGGCAGTATGTGCATCCTCGGATTGCTGGTATTTGGCCCGCGTTGCAGATTCAACGAGTGTGTTCTCAGCCCTATGTTATTGTTCATAGTATACAGTGTCTGTGATAGATCTGGGATACTGCAGTGGCTGTTAAGGAACTTGTAGGTCTCTGCGCTCTCTATTTACTCTAATTATGCGTAAGATTATTCTGGTAAGAGCAACACACACACAACATATTATATTTGTGAGTGGAAACCAACACATAGCGACCGTGCCAAACACAAACCGACAGTTTCAGTGCTCATTTTATCGCGTGAAATAAAGAATTTATTTTCCCAAGGCCACATAGCAAACTTAAAAGAATGTTGTTGTGGCCTGTCCGGCCTATGAATAGACCCCTCCGTCTCCACCCGTGGATGCCCACCAAGGGATGGGCAGCATCACCGTAGCACCAACACTATGATTCCAATCCGCCTGTCAAGCGTGGTGATTATGTCAAAGCCCTTTCATTGCATTCGATGAGAGAGGCCTCGCAGCAGTGGACATCAACCGGCTGATGATTAAGACAAGATTAGAATGATTACCAAAATCCACAAATAAATTGGAATGAGGAGTCGATGAACTTGGCGCCACGAATGTAGAGAAATAACCGAATTTCATAATGGTAGAGATAATTTTAGATGAACTTTCCATCGAGTTGATGTTCATCGAAATTAAAATTGAATTAGGAACAAGGAAAATCAAGTAAATTAAGTGTAGGGTGTCAAAGGTCTTGTTAGATATTATGATTATGATCGATGATAAACATGGAACAACCCCAAACTGGTTTCAACTGGTGACATACGAAGGCCACCATAACAAACATCTAGGTAGGTACTTGGTAATTCAAATACGTACCTAATCCATTACCAGTAAATGTATCGCATTATCGGTAAGGTTGACAAGAAACAGTAATAATCCCCTGAGTAATTATTGATACGCCACATACCCATACCAGGAGAAGAATAAGTAGAAGAAAGTTGAAGCTGACAAATCTCGTAGCGAAGCAATCGGTCAAGTGCACTCGGCCTCGTCTAACCTCAACCTTCGGATAAGCGAACTGGAGCCAAATAAGTGTCCAGAATAACTGCTAGTAGAATAACTACGAAGTAAATGAGCATACCAACCAGAGGCCTTAGACAAACTAACATTCTAATAGCGATGACGCCAGTAGAAAAGTCCAAAATGTATGGGATTGACGTTAGCTATCGATATGTCACGTGGTCTGTTGTATTGTATTACGAGTGTAGAAATGGAATCGCTTCGAAGCGACTGCCGTTTGGCTAGGCCCTCTGTTCTATTCAAACTTGTCGAAAAACTTATGGCTAATTTAGTCAAATAAGCGGTTCCAGATCTTGCAAAGACGATACACAATGATGCCAGCAAGCACCAGTAGGCAATTGGACACGAGTAGACGAGACTGGAGAATTGTCGAGTTTTCTGGAGAGGAAAATAATGGCCAACGCAAATTCCAGTCAGAAGTTCTCCTGCATCTAGTTAACCCGTAGGCTTATCTATCTTATCTTATCGTTGCGGCGGTATCTAGTTATTTGAGGTGCGTTATGCTGTTTATCATCATAATTTTACTCAGTTCCTCGTGTGAATCTGCTAAAACTTATCATGCAATGAGTAGGTATCTTTGCCTTGAGCTGCATCGCCCTACGCAAGTTGTGAGAAAATAAGCGAAAGCCAGATTTATCTGGTAAGGAAGGACTGATAAACAGATTCCTATCTGGCGTGGACGAAGGTGAACTTATTTTAGTCGATATGGCAATGCGGGAAAAGGAGGCCAGGAAGTCAGTGGTGTAATTTGGTTTAAAGGCGGCCAGTGGTTTAAAAAGTCAAAGCCAATTTTCGTCACCACTTTAGATAAGCAGGTACATATTTTAAATGGGCAACCGTACCTTCCAGGAACGTAAGCCACTAAGAAAATGCATAACAGGAGACCATGAAACATATTATACATGAAGCCGCTGAAGGCAAAAATACTCTAAAAAGACAATCTTTATCCTAGTGTACAAAAAAAAAGTGTGCTATCTATGTATATATAATAAAGTGTTATCTATCTATCTTTCTGATCTAATCTTTTATATGGAGGATTTTTTTTTGTACTGATAACTAATCTTTAACACTGTAAAGTTTCATCAAAATCCGTTCAGTGGTTTTTGCGAGAAATAGTAACAAACATCCACCCATCCATTCTCGCAAACTTAATTTTACATTTACCTAATAATATTAGTGCACTCATTGGGAGGACCTAGACAGAATCAATGACCTTTGCTAAGCTATAATCTGGCATACAATCTTAACAATGCACCATTCCCATTAAAATAAAACAAGGACTCAACATACGCAGATCAAGATAAAGTTTGGAACAAATGCGAATGCGTTTGGCACGCTACCAAGAAACGACAAAGGGGTGTATGCCCTTCAGCGCTTTAGTTACTATCATTTCTTCTGTATCGTGATAACAATAAGCTACCCGCTTTCTAGTTTTCCACGAGCGAATTGCGATTGATAGCACAGATATCAGCGTGGTAGCTTGTGTTGTGCGGAGATAAGATTGATCGTACACTCGTTTGGTTATCTTTCAATTGCTGCTGAAATTGCCTCCACATCGGCTTTGTGGAGATTTTATTTATAGTCGTGATACTTCCTTACTTGTTTGTCTGGACGGCGTATAGTGAAGCACGATCGAGGCTTCTTCACTCACTTGAAGACGTTCAAGTTCCTATTGATTGGAAAACTGCCTTCAGACAATGCTTCAGTTAAAATGATGTAATAGATAAGTGTTACATAAGATTATACCGTATCTTATCTTGGATGTCCTGACATGGTTGTAATATAAATATGGCTAAAGTATTATCTGAAGTAAGTACCTAGATCGCAGTGTAACACGTAAGAACAATGTAACAGTCATACCACAATGAACTTGAAGTGACCATTGTTTGTTAAATGTGAATGAAAATATTGATACGAGAATGGTGCATTTTTCTTCAGTAAAGTAAAAAAACCGGTATTGGTTCTGAATGTCAGAGATACAATCTCTCAGAACCAGTCTGTGACAAGATTGTAGCTAGTATGAAAGTAAGCACAGATCGCTCTGTGCCGCAGAATCCTGCAGTATGAAGATGCATAAATTGCACAGCTCTTCATATCAAAAAGCCTTCTTTCAGCTCAGATGCAAGACGTTGCGGGTTCGATTCCCGCTGCTGGACAAATGTTTGTATGATCTGCTAATATTTGTTCCGCGGTCTGGGTTTATGGTACCAAGGTACTCGTAGTTCTGATAACCACGACACAGGGAACCCTAGTGTGGGATCAGAACTATGTACTTATGTGACTGTTGGGTGTTGTTATGTTATTCCTTTAACATTAGAAAGATCCCCCTAGGTGTAGGTTATAATTTTATACTGTGGAAAATCTAATTCATACTAGGTATGTGGGTCGGGCATTTCTAGCCTATGATATCCCCAACAGCCGTTGCCCTATTTGCCAAATATTCGTGGCACCTTGACAATCGGGAAACTGGGGCAAACGTCGCATTTCTCCCGGCGAAATGCCGCCGGTCTAATTGCACGAATGCCCTCAACGAACACCACGCGCCGTGAAAGCGAAACGAAACTAGGTCTGCATCGTAACACTTTCGAAGCCAAAAAAAATGGATGTAGGTAGACGCGTATCGAATCTGCATCACATCACACCTTTTAATTAGATGCGAAATATATGTATACGTCACCAGAGACCGAAGTCTGAGTTTTTACAATCAATACACGGACGTATGGTGTAGTGTAACACGGATTTTTGTATGGAAAATGAGGTTCACAGAGTGTACGCTAGGGGCGCTCATCGATGTCGCCACACAAAATCCTTGTTACACTACACCATACGTCCGTGTCAATTGTGTGCTAAAAACATACCCCCTTATTCGTATTCATTTTTGAAACCTATTTTATTTAAAATATCTTTTGTCTTGTTTTGACGTATGACATTTTACATCAGAGAGAACAAAACAAAAGCTATTTTAACTGAAATAGGTTTAAAAAATGATTATGAATAAGGCTTTTCGACTTAGCTCTCAGTAAATAAAATAAATAAATAAATATTGCTGCAGTGCCGATAAACTCACGTTTTTTGTAGGGGTAAATTTTATGGGTTAGGGGTCTTTTGTCATCAAAAAAATATATATACTTAGGGTAAATTCGTCACGAGTCAAATAAATTCAATATTTTAGGGGTAAACTCTTATCGATTTAGGTATTTCTTACAATCAACTAAGTCTAGCGGGAATTTCTAATTATGAATTTAAATTGCTTGATAAGCCTGTTTAAAATATTTACAGCTAATCAGAATGTCTCGACTGCAAACTGAGAAGTCACGGATTGGATTTGCGTGACTGTCAGCAAATGATTGCTAAGTTTCTGTAGGTATAGCGCTGGGAATGGTAAATTTTCGCATATTTAAACTAAGCATTTCAAAATAACAAAAAAAAAATGTGTTTCACATAACGAGTTCTTTTGCCTGGAAGAGATCGCTTTCAGCTATAAGGCCGCCCATTGTATTGCCTTTCTTTAGTAATATTACTTGTTTATTGTTTCTGTGGTGATCAATAAAGTGTTAATCTATCTATCTATCTTTTATTTGGGTCCCGTCCCGTTTTAACTCGTTGACGTACAGAACACTAAAACTAATTAATGTAAGAGGTTTTTGTATGAACACTAGGTTTATAGAACTCTTAACTAACTTAGTAACTCTTTTTAACCGACTTCCCAAAAAAGGAGGAGGTTCTCAATTTAACATATCTCCGGCGTTTATCAACCGATTTGGAAAATTCTTTTTTTATTAGAATAGATATACTTTCAGATTGGTCCCATTTTTTTCAGAATCCAGTTCTGATGATGGGATACATGAGGAATTGAGGGAACTCCTCAAATATTGTAGGCATACATATGGCGATTTTGATATTTTCAGCAACAAACCAAGCATTTGCATTCAAAAAATATCATAATCCTTTCACCACTATGGTTCTTTCATCATTTTTTTTCATCCAAATATTTAGACGAATACAATGGCGGAAGTCGGTTTTTTAAATGAAAAGTTATTAGGGTTAAGCTAGCCTTTGTACATGTCCTTTAATTCTGCCAATTCTGCCTTGTGTTCATATTTTGTATATGTGTGTACAATAAAGAATAAAGAATAGATTTCACACGTTATAGTTACGCACCTACTTAATTCAACACCATCAGCCTGCAAAAGTCCACTGATGGACATAGAGGCCTGTAATGCCACCAACTTACACAAATAATATCCAAAAGGAAAATCACGATTTGCAAAACATACATACTAGTACAGGCAAATTAGCAAAAAGTGTGGACCTAAGTCGTGTAGTCGTGGATTCTTATGGAAACGTTAGATAACACGAAAAGAAGTTTATCCTAGGTTTGCACCGTTTCTGTAGCTCACGGAACCCTTTTAAATATTAGGTACAAACTTAAAAAGGCCGTAAATTTTAAAATAGAAAGAAATTACTTGATGCAAGTTAAATTACGTATAGAGAGACTGTCTTAGTGCATTATGATTTTAATAAAAACCACGTGCATGTAGGGAACAAAGTGTTGAACAAATGCATCTTCCGTAAAAAAAAAACAAGTATAAAACTTCCGGCGGATGTAGTACTAATTAAATGAATAAGTTTAAGTCAATTTCCAGAACTACATTAATTTTCCCCGAAGTAGAGCGACAATAAAATATGGAAAAGTGCCTTCCGTGAGACGCACCATGGTGCAAACCTGGTAATGTATTTCGATCATTTTTCTGATATGTCTATCAATTTGCACCGACCACCTTAATTTTCCCGGAGCCGTAATAACCACAAAAAGTTTTTTTTGTAAATGATTTTTTTTTTGTTTGTTCCGTATGTCGGATTTAAAAAATACTTGGTGCAAATGTAGATCATAACGGTTCAAAGTCTATGCCAAATTGCACCGACTACTTCTATTTCCCCCAATAAGTTACGGATATTTTAAGGTTTTCACCCTATTTCACCCTGTTCCGGAGGGTGAAATTACTGATGCTTATTATTAGAGGTGATTTTTAAGCCATACAAAACAATTAGATAAGTTTTCATGACTACATATAATTAGTTCCACACTTTTGCAAAAAATCACCTAATTTGACTGTACTATACATGGACACACGCCATTTTCCCGAAGGGATAGGCATAGCCTCAATACGCCAGTTGTCACTATGGGTTGCAGAATCGTGGGAATGTAGACGTAATCAGTGGCACCGTGGTTAGCACATCGCCGCCATTGCTTTCCCACGACTGATTGACGTGTTTTTTTTTGACAATGGTCACTAGCCTTGGCCATGCTGACCGCTATTTAAAAAAACTACAATTACCGACTCGCCGTGTTTATATAAAAAACAAATAGCTATTTTTGTAAAACAAAACCCAGTTTAACAAAGTTTGTTTAAAACAAACCAAGACTGTCGTTCTCTCCATCTGGGAACACGAACAATTAAATGGCTCATCCCTACAGAAAAACGCCAACGCCAATATATTTTTTTAATAACCTCCCCTAATGGACTCAAAGAAATGTCTGGAAACCCATATAAAATAAAAATAAGTAGGTAGGTACATAAATGGTTATTAGAGAAATGTATTTATTCAGAGGATGATTTTTAGAATTTAAAAAATATTTTTTATTAAATTTTGCAATTTTCTTTTTATTTATGTATACTTAGGTAGGTAAGTTATTTTTATGTCTTATAAAAATAAAATGTATTTAATTGGTAATTTTATTTGCCTCGGATATGCGATAATTTATCATGTTCATCTCCTCATATTATCTCAAAAACTTATCCAAAAGAAAAAGAAAGAGAAAGGAGTTCGTTGGGTTATTTGATTAAACTCCGGAATTTCAAATGTAACAAGAAAGCCGAGTCTAAGATTTTGGCAAACAATTGACACGGACGTATGGTGTAGTGTAACACGGATTTTTGTATGCAAACAACGAAAAGTACCCCTAGCGGACACCATGAGAACCTACTCAATTTCCATACAAAAATCCTTGTAGTGTACACCACACGCTGTAGTTGCTTGTGATATTTGTGAACCAGCCCCTCAATTACAGTAAAAAATGTGCAGTGCAAATGGCAATGGGGAACGCAACAATGGGGATCATTTTGGCAGTCTTAGCGCTGTCGAAATCGTTTGAATAGAACTTCTAAATATTCCTTTTTCAAAGTTTCAAAAGATTTTGACAACTGCCAAAATGATCCCCATTGTTGCGTTCCCCATTGCCATATGCTACTGTAATTGGGGGGGCAGGCCCTCGCTACAATTCAAGGAGCGTTGTTGTAGATCAAGCATGTCAAACATGCGGCCCGCGGGCCGCATGCGGCCCTTTACAACTATGACTGCGGCCCGATTCAATTTTAAGAACAAAGTATATTTTTCTGTCATTTAACTATTAAAATTTTCTTTCTTTCTATTAGCGTCCTGCCCCCCTATTCCCTTATTGGAAGCCACTCAGTTACTAACGATTGACAAGTAAAAATATGACCATAAATTGATCAAAATTGGGTTTTGCGGCCCACTGATTCTACGGTCTTTAAGCATTTGGCCCACCAATGACTTTGAGTTTGACATGCATGTTGTAGATCTAAAAATACAAAGTAGGCAAAATCGGCTTACCAGTCACACGACAACCTCATCCATGTCAATGCTCAAATGCCATGTAAATAGATTCAAAGCGATAATGCGCTAAATAATGAAGTGGGTCAATTATTGCCATTAGACCATAAGTTATCATGTCATGCGCTGTCGTGCGTGTCGCGGTCATCAGCATCGTTAGGTTACTATGTACTTAAGAGAAGGTTACCTGTAACGCCGCTTACTCCCTTTTGCAAGCGAAGTTTGCTTCTAATTTGGATATTATTTCTTCAAACTCCATGAAACTTTGTACACATGATCAGGGTAGACCCGTAGTGTAATTTTTAAAAAATTATGATTTGGTAGCTATTTTTTTTATAAGAAACTAACGAACCACTGGTCTAGATAGATACATAATCATTTTTTAAACCTATTTGAGCTAAAATAGCTTTTGTCTTGTTTTGACGTATGACATTTTACATCAGAGAGAACAAGAGAAAAGCTATTTTAACTAAAATTGGTTTAAAAAATGATGATAAGGCCCCCATAGAGTAGACATAATAGCCAAATTAGAAGCAAACTTCGTTCGCGCGCAAACGGACGTAAGTGCCCTAGCGGTGACCTCCTCTTAACTATTCTGGCGCATTTATGACAGAGCTCAAATGCCATTTATGTAATCTAGCGCTGATTCCAGTGATAATTTGATAAACGATGGAGTAGGGCAATTAACCCTACTACACCGTTATTAATCCCATTAGACCAGGGGTATCCAACATAATTAAAGCAAACTTCGTTCGCGCGCAAACGGACGTAAGTGCCCTAGCGGTGACCTCCTCTTAACTATTCTGGCGCATTTATGACAGAGCTCAAATGCCATTTATGTAATCTAGCGCTGATTCCAGTGATAATTTGATAAACGATGGAGTAGGGCAATTAACCCTACTACACCGTTATTAATCCCATTAGACCAGGGGTATCCAACATAATTAAGTGATGGACCAGTTTAATCATTTTTTAAATCGTGGTGGGCCCATGTATTTTATTAGAGTGCCAGGAGTGCTATGTAAATGAAACGCATGTTTTCTAAATATACCTCGTATAAGATATTACATTGAAAATTATGAAACTAGTGTATCCGAGGTGATAATATGCTGAATGTTGCGATGCTGAGAGGCTGTTAAGGTGGTTATATGTCAAATGATGATTGAGGCCTTACCATGAGCTCTTACAGCGATTCAGTTCAATAACTATTCAGTACTGTGAGGGTTCCTATAGGTATTCAGTAAAACTTTGATGATTGTAAAAATGGACTGTATTTTCTCTCAGTTTTGCTCTAGTTATATACAATTTTTACTCCCGGCCCTAGCGGCTAATGGAAGGAGTTAAAATTTTTCAACAATATTTTTTCGTACTAAATTATACATTACAAATTAGGTGTCAACAATACACTGCGGGACTTATCGTCCGCCACAAGTACAAAACATCGGTTCGTATTAGTTTACTTTGGGACTGTCATATATATATATAATATAGGTACCTAGTCAGGAGTATGTATATGACAGTCCCAAAGTATATGAAGTAAACTAAACTATATGAAGTTTCGTTTCCTTCCATACATTTACTTGCAGCGCCCCTAGCAAAAACGAGAAGAAAACTAAGGACGCTGTCAATAAATGTATGGAAGGAAACGAAACTTCATAATAGTTTCGTAAACTATCAAAACCCGTACTAAGCCCCCTGATCTATCTACAGTGGGTTTCGACACGGAATATTAGGTAGGCGGTAAGCCTTAGTAGGACACAGTGTAATAGGAGGTACGTCTATCTTATAACCTGGTGGCTTTGTAAGGAGCTGAACAATCTAACAATACAATGGGTCAATTTGTTAAATAACGCATAACGTTAATTAGATAATTGACCCATTGGTCAATTTATGAAGTCACCTCTCCATAAATTGACCGACAATGAGCAGCTTACGTCTGTGGTGCCGTGGTGTGTCCGGGCTAAGAAAATAGACCTCTCCATCTCCTCCCGTGAGTGTCGTAAAAGCCGAAAGGACCCAAGGAACAAATATACAAATATTTGTCCCGCAGCGGCAGTCGAACTCCATGGCGAATTGCGCAATTATGGCAATAATTTCCTAAATACCTATTTCAATAAGATTGTAGCGGTATAATATCGTCTTAATGGAATTATACGACGTGTAATGAATGTAGTGGTTGAGTAACTTGTTTTTTTTCCTTGTATTAACTAGGAAAATACAAGATAGTGGGGGGGGTTTCCCATATTACTATCAGAACGGTATGAATCACTATCAATGAGCTTGAAAAGGAGAGTATAGCCCATGCTTAGAGAATTAATTCTCTAAGAGCCCATGTGTGGGAAGCAAGAATTCAGGATGTTATTTTGTAGGTAGTCAGTATTTAAAACATCATGTCATCATCGCCATCAGCCGTTAGACGTCCGTGGACGAGGCCTTCCCCTACAATGCAATGGGGGGATTTTCCATAATCACCACGCTTGGCAGGCGGATTGGTGATTGCAGTATTGGCGTTCAATACTCATATGGATGCTGCTGCCTATCCTCTCGGGTAATCCCGTATGTATCATAAGAAATAAATTAAAATAATAAAATACAATTATATACCTACACATGTATGTATTTATCATTATGTATAATAACAAAAATTACAATTAATAAATAAATACAACATTTGTCGGTGACTGTACTAAATCAATTAAAAATATTTGGTTGAGTTGATGACAAAAAATATTTTGTTGATTTGAATCTCTTCGGGCTACCAAGGCGAAGGATGAAAGAAGAGTGCATGACACAGAGATGGATGTGTGGAGTGACAAGAATGGATAAGAAATGAGTACCTATATCAGCGGAAGTTTGACAGAAAAGACGAGGAGTAACAGATTAGCATGGCAATGGTCATGTTATGCGGAGGAAAGAAAGCCAAGTTACAAAGAAAAGTGATGAATATTAATGTGGATGGATACAAGAGTAGAGGCAGGCCTAAAAAGAGATGGATGGGCTGTGCGGAAGATGACATGTGTGAGTAATGATATGACGGGAGATAGGGAAGAATGGAAGAAAAGGACATGTTGTGCCGACCCCACCTAAGTGTGGATTTGCACCACGGATTGCAGACAGTCAAGAGCAGCCCTTCCGGCTGTCTCACCACGGCTCACGCGTCGTCTGCTCAACCTTTCAAGACCAGACCTTCGTACCATCGTGGGGACACTCACAAGCCACTGTCTCCTGAACAAACACCTCTACAACATCGGAGCCATATAGACAGCCCACTCTGCAGGGGGTATCTGACTGAAGAAGAATCGGCTGCCCACGTAGTCCTGGAATGCGTGGGAGTAGCAGCTCAACGTGAACAAATCCTCAACAACCTGAGGTCACTCCGTGAAGCCTGCGAGGACCTCAGGAAGCTTCTGTGCTTCGGGACGGAGTTAGGCTGGCTAACTATTTAGCTAGTTTACTCTCACGCATAATGGACCATCCATAGAGTTTGAATGCGGAAAAGGGAGTTCTTTAACATAAACATTATTAACCCACCTAAGTGGGATAAAGGCAGGGAGATGATGACGAATCTCATACTTTTAAGGTGAGCTGGGATTTACTACAAACTACTGAAACTAAAAATAGTGCCAGGCTATTTCAGTTTTAGCTGAACTTTAAAGTTTCTAAAGTGAACAGTGGCCTTAGCCATTAGGTACTATAAATATGCTGACCTTGGCTTGTATTGTGCTTGAATAAATGAAGGAAATACAACCTTTGCCCTTCACCATCAACGGGGAGGATAATTTTGTTAACTTTACGGCTTAGAAATGGAATATTCATAGTGTATGAATTCTTGAATAAATGAACCACATTCCTTTGATAGAAAAGACTGATAAGACAGAATTAATGATGTATTGTTTGTGCAACATTTTTTAGCAACAAAAAAATATTTAAATTGTTTATTTATTATACAGCTCATGATGCTTTTGCGGATAACTTAAATATTAATTTCAGGGCTCCGTACCTAAACATGTAATAATATAGGGGCCCTTATAGGATCACTTTGTTGTCCATCTGTCTGTCTGTTTGTCTATCTGTCTGTATGTCTGTCTGTCTTTCTGAATTTCTGTCTTTCTGAATGTATGTCTGTCTGAATGTCTGTCTGTCTGTCTATTAAGACCCTTTTCTCCGAATTGGCTATAGGGATCAACTTGAAATCAATACCGAATTATAAGAGACTGTATAGTGCAAAAAAATAAAGCTTCCTACTCAATGCATTACAATCACATGACAATTGAATGTCTAATTTTGTATGAATATCACGAAAATTAAAAACCTCCAGGGTTTTATTCCAGCTAGGAGGCTTTGTGCGAAAAATAAAAGAAAAAGTCTAAAATGGGATGTTGAAGTTTGTGGGAAAAAGTGGCTCTGGTGATTTCATAATAATTTATAGATTGTTCCAGGGCACAAGTCTCGGTTGCATATGTACGTTTTTTATATAGGTTTTGATTATCTAAATTGACATGTTTATTTTTCCTTTATTTAATTTAGTTTTTATTTTATTTTTTATTCATGCTCAATGTACACGTGTTACCTACCAGTGAAACAACTACACTTTGTCACACATGTCAGTTGACAAATTATATTTAAATGATATCATTATAACTGACTGGTTATATTTTAAAAACCAACCTACGAAAAGTACTCACAGCTTGAATCTTATCGAGGATATCTTCAAATCTCCGCAAGAGATCCTACTTGCGGGTAATCAGATGCAAGTCCGGATTATTTAATTTGTATAAAACCATCTGTCTATCACAAGCCATCCAAATACCATCAGCCAGGTATCAGATCATACTGTCTCTATTTTTATTAGTTCATTTTATCTCTATTTTTCTACAAACCGGATGTTAGATTAGATATGTATATACTTATTTTATTTATAAATAGAAAGGTACTCACAGCAAATATGGTGTTTTGCAGTCCAAATGGAAGTGGAGTCAGTCTTGCAAAAAAGACGATTTTGAAAGCCTGAGGCCCTGAGATCACTTTCAGCAACGCTCGGGCCGTGTCATTCTTCAGCAGCCAGCCGATGGGCAGATAGTTTCTTAATGCCTTCAACGTGAAATGTGCCACTGCGACACCAAAGTTCGCACTGACCAGCACTGTGCCTAAACCCTTTAATATGCCAAACAAATAGCCACTAGTTATTATTAACAACAAGTATCCTATAGTCACGGGGAAACTCACGATTAAAAACAGACCCATAAACAACAAGAATATTATCCAAGGGTCCTGTGCATCCACCCAATGTAGGATGATCTTCAGATACTCCTTGAAGAAATACAACACGAATACTAGACACGTGAGCAATAAAATAGAAATGGCAATGTTTATTAGATAGTTGTACGTCGTCCGGCTGTTAATTTTAGCCCATAAACTCTTCTTTCTACCGACCGCGACGGAGTCGGGCTGGCATTCTTCGACGTCCACGATTTCCATTGTTTTCGGCGGAAGAAACTGACTGAACACTTTATTTTGGTGAACGACTCTCTACTTCGCAAAGGTCGCCAATCGCCATGGCCTAGTTTTAGCTGTTTGTTTCACAAATAAACCACACGTTCACATAAAATAAAAATAAAACCATGGAAAATCACTGGACCGACATAAGCTCACGAACTTCGGGAAGAGACTAAAAAAAAACAATCTGTCAGTCAATTACAATTATTACAAACGTCAAACAAATAACAAAATCAGCTGACATCATCAGACATGACTGACAGTGGCAGTGGCAGAAGAATGTAAAAAATAGCACTCAACCTCAGAATATGGACTTATTCTGAGCACACAACCAATCAGCATCACTTTGTGTTTTGCTTGGTGGAAAGGAAATTGAGCATACAAATACGTTACACTCTTGTCCGAAATAGCAATAGCGTCATCACTGCAACGCAGAAAAGCAACAGACAATTTCCCATGCTGTAAAACTGGAACACTATAAACTTCTTTGAAAATTGTAAGCACTTCTACCCTTGGACGATAGGTAAAACTATAACTTCATGCTTCTACCTACCGTTATTATTCTGAGTACCTGTGTGTGCTTGTCATTATTCTGGGGAGTACCTACCTCCTTGAACTACTACCGTATCAATAGTAGTTTTGACCGGAATACTGCGGGAATCCCACGGAAGAATGAATGTCAATGGAAGTAAGATTTAAAGCCAGCGTTTTTTAATTGTATCCGTCTCATTCTTATCAATGAATGTTTTAATGTGTTGGAATGAGAAAAGCATTTAGAAATCTGTTCTTATTTTATTTGCATCGTACCAGGTACTTGGGTCCATTTATGACGTCATGTTACCACATTACATCAAATTGAAGAGGTCCAGCTAAATATCTAAATCACCTTGTGATTTAGGACATCTTCGTGTATTCGGGTTATGTTTACATGTGAACGTCGTTTTGACAGGAGAGAAAAATTATAAAATTTTGTTGTAATACTGCGACTTACAATTAAAATTACCATAAAAAGGCAAGCAAACTAACAACAAATGGCATGTGCAGTGCCGGGATGTAAATCCCATTCCTCCTCGAGACAAAACAATGATGTGAATATAAGTTTCCACCTGTAGGTAAGTTATTTTGTTTAGGTAGGTAATTGTAGATTAGGGGTTTAGGGGTCAGGGTTATATGTGTTTGGGGGCTATTTGTATACCAAAGTACCATCACATAATCCTGTTTTATAAGGATTCCTAGTCATTTTTATGCAAAAAATACAAATAGTATTGGTTATCATAGTGTTGTACCAATGCACCTGATACGATCGACTATCGATAGATTTTACGCATATAAACCACGCGGCTATCAAAATGGGGTGGAACCTTTTCAAAGTAAATATTTTAGTCTTATCGTTGCGTTTTTCTTACAGGAGTATTCCTTTCAATTCTTTCCTCAAGATATTATTCATAAAAAAATGGCTAGATGCTATTAATTAACAAACCAGATTGGATCCCTAACGATAGACGAATCTGTACCAAACATTTTATTCGAGAATACTTTGTAAAAAAAAATGATGATTTGAAATGGCGGAGATTAGAGCCTGATGCAGTACGCACGCTCTTCTTACCGCTAAGTCAACAATCCAGTCATCAAGTCAAAGTAAGATTCTACTCCAACGTTAGTTTTCAAGTTAGAATAAGTATATTTTTGTCTAATGTAATGCTGGTTTATTTATAGTAACATAACATAGCGCCCAATAGTCATATACGTTATCCTGATCCCACACTAGGATTCCCTGTGTCGTGGTTATCAGGAACTACGAGTACCATGGTACCATAACACCCAGATCCGAAACAAATATTTGCAGATCATACAAATATTTGTCCCATAGCGGGAATTAAACCCGCAACCTCTTGCATCTCAGCCGGTTACTCGCCCGCCGCGCCATAGTGGTTGTATATATCTGCTTAAATTGTTTATAAATGTCTAAACAAGACTCGCCCGTCACATCTTTGCTACTCACTCACTTGACCATCGGTCGACTCAGCTTGAGTTTTTGAGTTCTGAACGTTCATCTATACAAAAAACATCTTCATCTTACTTTACGGCATCCACGGGAGGAGAAGGAGGGGTCTATTTTAGGCCGGACACACCACGGCAGTTATGTGTACCTATCTAGTAAGCTACTGTAAATAAAAAAATAGTGTGTTTAGATATTATGGTTTTATTTGATACCTGCCTCGCGTATGTGCAAATTTTGTATTTTGAATATAGTACCTAGGGCCGGTTTCTCGTAACTGTTGGAAACCATCAACGATGAAATTAACTATTTAATCATCATCATAGTCAATTATTTTATCGACAAAAAATATTTACCTACGATGATGCTATGTTCCCTTCACTAGGGAAAACTTCAATTGCCTATGACAAATATTTAGCGGTACGGAAAGGAAAACAGACTGTTCTATGACAATACATTTGTCTATCTCTAACATAGTGCCTTCTAGTATAGGTGTAAGAAGCAACACACTATAAACATCAGCAGCTATTTTAGTTGTACTTCCATTGGATTTCTTCTTCCATGGGGAATCCAAATTATATACACTGTACGTACACCTTGGAGGAAATATATAACCCTCAACCTCATCCTTCTCTCCTCATGGAAAAATTAATAAGTACATCTTCCATGCCTCTCCCACGCCTCTCCCCCTTTGAGGAAATAAACAAAAATCTGTATGTCAGTGTCAAATTGTGATTTTGTCCACAGGGCGGTTGTTCTGATAAATAAGGCGTGCTCGATTTTTGGGTCGAACTGGGTCGGCTATTTGCCCGACCAAGCCCTAGTTGTAAACAATCTTGTAAGCAATAAATGAATTACTATGAAATAATGATATTTTACACAACAATGGCACTAATGTCCTTATGTTTACTCTAAAGCTCACTAACGAAACATACATTTAGAACAAAATAATGAAGCAAAACTACAATTTCAATGAAAACTGTTGAAGTACTTGCGTAAAGTCAGCCCAGGCCGATACTGGCTTTGCCGCGTACCACAATGCACAATATTACACTCAGGCACTGTGAAATCCAACTTGTGTAGTAAAAAATATAGGTATTTGCTAATAAAATAGTGAAAATTTACGAAAACACAAAAAGTAAACAAAACTTTGAATGAAGGCAATTAAAGGTCACAGAGTATTAAATGAATGGTTGAATGGCAAGCTAATGGTGGGCAATTTTCATACAAAATAAATGTTACTGCCGCTCCATTTTGTTCCTTGCTCCAAGATTTTGTCCCATGGAAGAAGAAATCATTCTTCCGTGTTTTGTCCCAAGGACTTTTTAGAGGTGCTATAATTTTGTTCCTTGCTCCAAGTACAAGTCCTTGTTCCATGTTTTGTCCAAGATCGTTTTCTCATGGATTTAGTACCTCTAGTGTAAAAAATCCTTGGGTTTTCTTCATAGAATTTATATATATAAATTCTCTAGGGTTTTTTACATTGATTTTTCGATAGTCACAGATAAAAAAATTAAAGCCAAAGAGATTATAAATCACACTACGCTACGTCTATGAGTCTAGGTCTATGTTTCTATCCACAGACAAACAAACAGTTTTTTACTTTAGTACTATTTAGACTTATAAATCTGTGCAGTTTTTTGTAGTACTCTCCTTAGTCTGTGCCACGAACCGAACGAACGTGGACATCTGTCTGTTTTTTTCTAGAAAATACAACTAAAACTTGTGTAAAACCAGTGAAATAACTGAAAATTAGATTCCAATTAAGCGTACATTAATTTATTTTTACATGTCGTGATATATTTTATGTTGTGAAGTTTCACATAAAACATAACCATGCCGCCGAAAAAAGCTCCCGCCGCCGCCGGGGCCAGCAAGAAGACCGAAACGAAGAAAAAGGAGAAGGTCATTGAGGTATGTTAGAGGTTTCTTTCATCATTATATTTGCCTTCAACTCTGCCCATCCCTTTTGGACAGTCCAAATTGAACCCCACCTCAAAGTGAGTAAACCAGACCTGTTTTGTCGATCCACTCCAGTGGCCAGAGGTTTCCGGTCTAGAATATATAGTTCTTTCTAGGTTTACTAGATGGCTGATGAAAATATGGTTGTTGTACCAAAGAAACTTAGTATGAGATCTGGCCCATGATATTGTATGAGATGATTGAACTCATGTGCAATTTTAGTCTACAGTGTAGACTACATAGTGTCTTAGGCTGGATCAGATAGCCCATATAGATGGGCTATAAATACGAAGTGGTGTGTAAGGATTACACCAGGGGCAGCAGTATCCATTTGAATACTTATCACCAACTGTAATCACCAATCTGCCTACTAAGTGTGGTGATTATAGCAAATCCCCACATTGTATGCAATGGGGTAGGTCTCTTCCAGCAGTGCTGCAGTGTTGTTAGGCCGGTCAATTACCATATAATAAACACAAAAGGGGAATTTGTCATAATCAACATGCTTGGCACACGCTTGGTGTATTGGTGTTAAGTAGAGGTCCCGATTCTCTAATCCCTTAGTCGTCATTTACATCCACGCGAGGAGACAGAGGGTCCTCAGCCGGACACAACACAGCACTAAAATGTAACAACCTAAATGACTGGACATAAGATAAAACGTGTAATTAAATAAATCCACAGGACAAGACCTTCGGCCTCAAGAATAAGAAAGGTGCAAAACAGCAGAAGTTCATCCAGCATGTGGAGAAGCAGGTGAAGAGTGGCGGCATCCACCCCGCTAAACCGGTGGACGACAAAAAGAAGCAAAAAGAAGAGAAGTTGAAGGAGCAGAAAGAGATGGCGCTGCTCTTCAAGCCGGTGCAGACGCAGAAAGTGGAAAAGGGTGAGCCTTTCATCATGTTAAAGATAAAGGTTGTTAATTTGGATGCACCAATGTACAAAGAGTTGGTAAAGTAAGTGTGTGTTACTCACAACGTTAAGAACAGAGGATTAAAAAGAATTAATTTCATGGAAATTGGGGGAAATAAGATCAACTGATGTCCTGCATTGGGCTGTACTGTCATAGAATAGAAAAACTATCTAGAAGTGCTAGTTACATACTTCTCTTTGTGCGTGCCCCGATGCCGCCGCCGAGATAAATACCTACACGCTCCTCGATTCCCCGCGCTCGCCCAATGCGACCGACAGGGCTATCTTCCGTCAAGTTCCGTAATTTTGTCCTACCTACATTATCATTATTAGCATATAAATTAACTACCTGAGGTAAGTACGTAAAGAATTATATTTATAGCATACCATAGGCAGGTGGGTAGGTACAATTGCCTTCATAATGAGACTGAGCAAACAAATTATGCTAATACTTACATGATAATTCCAAACACATCATATTAATTAAACCATACATTATTAAAACAACATTGTGACAGGCAGCGTGGCATTAGCGTGTACCTCCTGCCGCACCGCCTCGCGTGCCGACCCGCTTTAATTAGCAGACTTAGTATGCGCGAGGTTGTATTTAACGCGGCTTTGAGTCAGACACCACCAGTGTCATTTCTACTTTTTTATTAGCTATTCATATGACCAATTTTTTTTATATAAAATTCTAATGCCAAATATTTTGTAAATCAGGTACGGACCCCAAGTCAGTTGTCTGCGCGTTCTTCAAGCAAGGCCAGTGCACGAAAGGAGATCGGTGCAAGTTCTCTCACGACCTGACTATTGAGAGAAAGGTAATGGGACCCAATATAGATCCATTAAATAACACATATTAAATATAGGACTACTTCCAGTAGATAGTCATAGAAAGAATAGTTTTCAGGAATTTGCCATTTCTTAAAATTGACGTTCTCGGAAATTGTCGTTTTTGGAAGTTGTCACTCTAGGAAGTAGTCGTTGTCACCCTGAGGATTCTTTAAAAATCCATAAATATAATTTCAGTTGGTTGTCAGTTCTGCAAGCTATATTGCTTGCTCATTGCCACTTCAACTTGCTAACTCTGAGAGCTATGTCGGCTACGGAATCCTAATTTCAGACTCGGTCATTTAGTGAAACCCCTAGTATAGCTCTCTCCATAGCCCGCTGCGTGACTTTGAGTTTGTGTATATGGCCAATAGTTAGCATTATCACACCAACACTGGCAACACGCACTGATCTGACTTTCGCCAAAAACTCGCCCTCGTTTGCCCAGTTGGGGAATTGCAAAATTGAATTATTTTCGTTCTGGAACTCACCTACTTTCTAATCTGTCGATTCCTGTACAGTCAAAGACCAATGACAAAAATGTTAAATAAATAAGACTATTTTTAGAAGAGATTTTTTCTCTGGCCTAATTTTTTCCTACAATAGTGCTGCGATACCCAAACGTTTATGTTTGACGCGTCCCTACTACAGAGTGGCTTACAGAGACGTCTGTGTTTCTATTACAAACACCGTATTTACACTCGAAACGCGGAAAACGGTCCGCAGTGAAACTGCTATGTAGATATACACCATAAAATCCATCCATTCCATTTACCATAAAATGTGAAATCCCTGTTACAATTTTCTGTTACATGTGATACAATATCTGAGAGAGATGTTATTATTTGCAGGCGGAGAAACGTTCGCTGTACGTGGACATGCGAGACGACGGAGAAGAAGACAACATGGACAACTGGGACGAGGAGAAACTCAAGGAGGTGGTGGAGAAGAAACTTGCCGAGGAGAAATCAAGACCTACCACTGATATTGTAAGTCTCATCATAGTCTGTGCACAGAATGGGAGGGGTGATCATTGGCGCGATTACGTAACTATGTTGGCATCGGTTTCAATGCTGTCTGAAATTACTGTTTTGCGATTAATTTACGCTGTCTAGTTCCAATAAGGTACAAAATCCGTAAGCTGAGTGTGACAGTGCTCAATTATCGATTTTGTATTGAGCAATACTCTCTGGTCACGTCATTATAGCTTGACTATATTATGTTCTTGACACGTGTAATGAAAAGTTGATAAAATTAATTTAGCAGCGCCATCTATTTTCAACGCTGAAAGCATTATTTGAAACAGCCGTGAAAACCCCTCATTGGATTGCAATGTCAATTATAATCTATCATAATGTTAGTTCTAGTTTTCGCCACGCCTAAACTCTTTGCGTACAGACTCTTACACAGAATTACGCATCGAAACTGTCGTCTTCTGCAGCGCCCCCTGATGGCATGGGGCTATAATAACTATCTAAAAACATTCCTTGAAGTCATAAACTTCTATAAAGGGCTCTGCAATAGATGATTGAATGTAGACACAGATTTGATTGGAAACGCCAAATGCACTTCAGAGCAGACTCATATGAAGTTTTAATCAACACCTATGCTCACTATAACCAACCACTTATGGTCCACCTAACGCTTACGAGACACTTAACAATAGTCACATCATGAGGCCTCTCCCTAGAATGCAACAGGGGGATATGCCACCTTCACAACGCTTTGGTAGGCAGATTGGTGTTGAGTACTCAGGTGGATGTTGGCCATCCCCTGGTGTAATCCCTTAGTTGACTTATACAATATCCACGAAAGGAGATGGAGGAGTCTATCCTTATTCCGAACACACCACGGCCTTTTTAATACAAACCTGCCAATTCGATATGCGTTAAGTACCCCGTAAATAAGTATTAGTTACTTTAAAGGTCATAGGAAGTCAGTGGATGGAGACGACTCAAGACCGTTCGTCGTGGCATTCTATGGAGGAAGCCTATGGCCTATGTATTATTATTGTATTATTATTGGTGTACCTCCACAGATATGCAAACACTTCCTGGAAGCTGTGGAGAGGTCCAAATACGGTTGGTTCTGGGAGTGCCCCTCTGGAGGCAAGTGCTTCTACCGACATGCCCTCCCTCCGGGATTCGTGCTCAAGAGGGACAAGAAGAAGATGGAGGAGAGGAAGAATGAGATCTCCCTCGTAGACCTGATAGAGAGGGAGCGTGCCGCGCTCGGGGCAAATCAGACCAAGATCACGCTAGAGACCTTCTTGGCGTGGAAAAAGAAGAAGATTAAGGAGAAACAGGTACTATTTGTATTTGTTTATTGCTCACTAGTACGTACGACGACCTCTGTGGCGCGGCAGGTGAGTAGCCAGCTGAGACGCGAGAGGTTGCGGGTTCGATTCCCGCTGCGGAAAAAAGGTTTTATGATCTGCAAATATTTGTTCCGGGTCTGGGTGTCCATGGCGCCCGTAGTTCCTGATAACCACGACACAGGGAATCCTAGTCATGACTACGTACGTGACTGTTGGGTGTTATGTTATCCTACTAATATAATTATAAACGCGAAAGTTTGTAAGTATGGATGGATGGATGTATGTTTGTTACTCTTTCACGTAAAAACTGCTACTGAATGGATTTTAATGAAACTTTACAATAATATAGCCTATACATCAGAATAACACATAGGCTACAATTTATAAAGATATTGTGTGAATTGTCCATAATGCGACGATAAGACGTAAGTAGGAAAAAATCTATCCATCTGCGAGCTATTCTGGCGTGCGCTGCCAAAACCGCTAGAGTTACACATATGTAATGTATGATCGAAATGTTTATTTTAAATAGTCCTACAAAAAGCCCCCCACAGTATATATATATATAGGTTATATTCTTTTTCATCCCATCTATTCGAAAAGGACGACTTGGTTCGCCTTTAAGTGCACCCAAAGGTGGTGTTTTCTGTATGAAGCTTCTATAAGTGCGCAGCAATAATCTATGCCGCGCACTTTTTAAATTTGGAACATATCGAACTCAAATAAGTACGCCGCAATTATCTTTTACGCGCACTTTTTGAATTTGGAACATCTTGAAAAGAATCAAACACAAATAAGTGCGCCGCAATTATCTTTGCCGCGCCCTTTTTAAATTCGGAACATCTTAGGGTCTTATTCATAAAAAGTTATCGGACATCTAAAGTCTCTCTAATGTATGGTGGTCGATTTTTACTATTCATAAACGCATATTAGCACTAATACGTTGTTTAGATACACTATAAACTATGGAAAAGTTATGAGAGGCAAGACCCTACTTTAGCGTCTTATAATACGGAAACATGGCCGACTCACAACAGCTGATTTGTATTGTAATTGTGAATTTTGACATACCTAGACATTTTAACGTCAGTATTTCTCACAGCAAAGAATATAAATTTTCACTGAGTACCTACTGACTACTAAAACCATGGAAGCGCTTCGTAGATTGGATACTGTTGCATTAGTTCAAAATCTAGAAAACCCTCCAGGGCGTGCAAAGGTTTATAAAGACCGAAATGATAATTTTTGTTTGGATGACGAGGACTTCAGGAAACAATATCGCTTTAATAAACCTACGGCGTTATACGTGATAAACCATACGATTCAGCGATGATTACACGCAGATATCGTATGTACCTAACGAGCCCCCGAATATGTTACGTTTGGTCATAGTGAATAAGGGGGCTGGTGCGTCAGGATCTACAGTTGGATCCGAGAGGTCGTGGCACATCTCCAGAACTACAGGTCCTAACTGCTATTAGATGTTTGGGCCGACGTGAGATAAGTACCTACGACTAATCTTAGACTATGACAGTTATTATACTATATACAGCTACTTCCCTCTTTATAAAATTAATAAAAGTCAAGTCAAGAGTAAAAAACATTTTCATTTATACTTTATTTTTATGATAGCTTAGTTTCGCCTGCAGCACCTCCTCTTTTAGCAGTTGGGGCAACACTTTTCTGGTGGCGCAACAGACAAGGGGTGGTTGATTAGTTTTTGCTTTTCGTTTGCCATTTGGACCTCGTGCAGTTCTTGCCTGCAGGCAATTTCAACAGTGGCTGCGCACGTGCACCGTTTCCTTTACGAACTCCGTCAAAATAATCTATGAAAGAAAGCGAAATTAAGCATTAGTAAGAGCGAGAACATTAAAACAAAACACCTGAAACTTGCGAACAACTAACAAACAAAATAATGGCTCAAAATTTAATTGTGTTGGTAGTTTAATATCACAGAGTATTTGGAACTGCTAAGGCCAAGAAAATATAAAATTAGGACGTACCCAGCGGCTCAAATGACTAAAATTAGGAAAATTGAAGTACAAACCTTGTCCACATCCAGCCAATTTACACTCCTCTGTCTTTTCTGTCCACTAAGCCCGGCGACAGCTTGCAATTTGTTTAGATAGGTACCATTTTTCATGATCACAAATTCGTAAACTCGGTTAGAGCTTTTGAAAGTTCAAAATATCGAGGCTGTTACTGTCAAAACCAGAAACAAATAAGAATTTAAACATGTGAAATTTAGCCAATTTGTCTATGGTTTCGTCAAGCAATCATCAAGCAATGAAGTTTTTCGTCTAAATGGCAACATTTTGTTTCTAAAACCTTCTATAAGTGCATTTTAGTTATCAAAGCTTTATCGAACGATTATGAATAGGGAATTTTTAAATGAGTTTGATAGCCTTATCATACGTTTTAACTAGTGAACGTTTTAAACCTATATTAAGCATTTTTTATGAATAAGACCGTTAGTGTTCAGCGCCAAAGAAGTCGTACGCAAATATTGTTTAAATAAATACTGGCTGGTACGACGCGACGGCCAATAGTCGCGCCACCGGCTGAATAAAAAAAAACAAATTAGAAACGCGCGAACTACAGCCCGCGATTTTGTCATTTCTAACCGACTTTACAAAAAGGAGGAGGTTCTCAATTCGGTTGTATTTTTGACGTGTTAACGTCTTATAAATCGATGGAGCCGGCTGCACGCTCGAAAAAACATGACTAATGCGTCGTTACCTCGTCATACGTCGTTACCTCGTCATGCGTCACCTCGCAAATCGCATGCGCTATATATGCTATATATATGCGCATGCGCATAGCGCATGCCATATATATATATATATATATCACCGCATGCGCTAACGCCGCATGCGCATAGCGCATGCGATATATATATCCCCGCATGCGCTATATATGCTATATATGCCGCATGCGCGCGAGCGCGGAACGAGCGACAAAGAAGCACAATAACGACGTTGACACGTTGAACTATCGTCAGTAAACCGACTTTACAGAACACCGTTTTTTTTTTTATTTTTGTTACCTCATATCTCCGGCGTTTATGAACCGATTTGGAAAATTCTTTTTTTATTTGCATACATATGGCGATTTTGATATTTTCAGCAACAAACCAAGCATTTGCATTCAGAAAGTATCATAATCCTTTCACCACTATGGTTCTTTCATAATTTTTTTTTCATCGAAATATTTTTATTCGCATACAATGGCGGAAGTCAATTTTTTAAATGAAAAGTTATTCACGGATTGTTAGAAATTCATGGTTTTGTTTTGAAATAAAATATGAGGCGCCTTTTATTTTCTCATAGATGGTGATGAAAAGTAGAGTGTAACACTCGGGCGCAAAATATATTTTTGGCTCGGGCGACGTACTTTGAATCTCTCGCTACGTTCGGGATTCTACTAAAGAATCCCTCACTTCGCTCTGGATTCAAAAAAGCGCCCTCGCCGTAAAAATATTATTTTGCTCCCTTATGATACAATCTACTATTCTACGCCACGCTAATATAAGCTACTCGAAATACTAATCCTGCGCAGACGAAGTCGCGGGCACCAGCTAGTGTTAAATATAAAAAAGCCACATAGTAACCAATGTGAATTGTAATTCCAGGAGCAAGTCATCAAGGCGGAAGACCAGCGTCGCACGGACTACAAAGCCGGACGGGCTGTCGGTCTGTCCGGACGAGAGATGTTCTCGTTCGACCCAGCGCTGGCGGCTGATGATGATGATGATGGTGATGAGGCCGTGGACCTGGCGACCTACGAGAGGGAGGACGACGAGGACATGTACAGGGAGCTGCAGCTGGATGCTATCGGAATTGAAGCCACAGAGGTAAGTGTTCATAGCAATGCTTGAAATAATGGCTGTCACTCAATAGTCTGACAGCAAATGCTCTAGCTAGTTTGAAAAAATGGCTGTTATTCAATAGCCTGACAGAAAATGGTCTAGGTAGATTGAAATAATGGCTGTTATTCAATAGTCTGACAGCAAATGGTCTAGCTAGTTTGAAATAATGGCTGTTATTCAATAGCCTGACAGAAAAGGGTCTAGGTAGATTGAAATAATGGCTGTTATTCAATAGTCTGACAGCAAATGGTCTAGCTAGTTTGAAATAATGGCTGTTATTCAATAGCCTGACAGAAAATAGTCTAGGTAGATTGAAATAATGGCTGTCACTCAATAGTCTGACAGCAAATGGTCTAGCTAGTTTGAAATAATAGCTGTTATTCAATAGCCTGACAGAAAATGGTCTAGGTAGATTGAAATAATGGCTGTTATTCAATAGCCTGACGGGAAATGGTCTAGGTAGATATAATGGCTGCCACTCATTAGTCTGACAGCAAATGGTCTAGCTAGCTTGAAATTATGGCTGTTATACAATAGTCTGACAGAAAATGGTCTAGCTAGATTGAAATAATGTCTGTCACGCAACAGTGCGACAGCAGATTCAGATGAAGAGTAATGCTCATATTCACCACTAATTACACTTATGAGACTCAACTCTGTCAAATTGAATGGTTTCTGTGGAAAACAAAATAAATGACAGAGGTGAGCGGTTTTACGACATCTCGGGAGGAGACGGAGGGGTCTATTCTTGGAATCAATGAATGAATGAATCAATGAGTTATATATTTGTTTTGAATGTAAATACAGTACAAAACATAGATGATAAATATAAAAAATCAATCAATCAAAAAGTTTTTTATTCATTGAAATCACAAGGATAATTTTGAATCGTCTTATATATTAAAATTACTCCTTTCCTAACTCGACCAAGCCTAGGCACACGGCACGGCACGTATTTAATTCTATGACTTTATTGTTTAGGTTTTGTAAATTTAGCAATAAGCCTGAAATAAACACTTTATCTTGCAACCCTCTCCAGGTGGACGACTCGGGCACCAAGGCGCAGTCCGACCGGCACGAGCGGCTCGTCCAAGACCTACCCCCGGAGGAGGAGGAGGGGGCGGCGGGTGGCGACGAGGGAGACGGGGGTGAGGCCCCCGCCACCGTACCCATCAACGAAAACCTGTTCCTCGACGAGGAGTTGGATGAAGAGCTTGAGAACCTTGATTTAGAAGACTAGTGGCGCGCACACACCAAGGATTAGTGAATTTTTGGGGCTCAGAGCCTTTAACAAACAATTGATATTGACGTTTGGTGCAGTGCAACATGGATTTTGTATGGAGACACCTGCATACACTATGCAAAACTCAATTTCCATACAAAAATCCCTTACACTACACCATATGTCCGTGTTAATTGCTTGTTAAAACTCAGACTACGGCCTCAGTGTGGAAGTGCTAGTGATGTGAACAGTGTAGTGTCGTGTCGGTTTAACAGAAGAAAATATTGAAGGACATTGATTGATGTTACAAGCTATTGTGCGTTTGGAAATAGCATAATTTTTCACCGTGCGAGACAATAGAATGATTTGAAATTATAATTTGCAGGTTTCAGTTAAACTTAAAATTGCTCACCACATTATAAAATAAAAGATTCACAGAGATCGATACAAACATATGTCCCGCAGCGGGAATCGAACCCGCACCTCTTGTGTGTCAGCCGGCTACTCACCCGCCATGCCTCATAGGAAAATACTACGTAAGTGATAAATAATGCCGTGAATTTTATTTATTGAGTGTGATTATGATTCATTAAACTATGGCAAGTTATTTATATAAATAAATAGTTGATAGGCATGTTAATCCGGTTCACACTTTTTACACTGATTACTTTTGTTTGCCAAACTAAGAAAACACTGTAAAAACTAACATACTATAGATTATGCCAGTTATTTTTATCTATTTTATATACGGAAAAGTTACTGAATCCACTTGTTATTTTACTTTTAATTGTAATAATAATCGTGGATTTTATATTTCAAATGGAAATAAAACTATATTACATAAACGATTTTTTTATGTTTATTAAACATAATTTATCTGTAGGGTAGGCAGAACTGTTATAATGCATAATTTGACATAGATGTTATAATACTAGCAGAATGCCCGCGACTTCAGCGTAGTTTTTTATATACAAACATCCCCCTGCACCTTTTTTGGGTTTTTGGGAATTCCTTCAGTGCACCCTACCACAATAGGAATTCAGGTCCATGGGACTTGTGGTGTAGGCTGTCAGTAAGTCAGTCAGTCAGCCACTCAACGATTTATATATATATATTGGTCACTACTATACTAATTGTAGTGAATTGGCCTCATACATAAGCTCAAAGTCGTGCAGCGGGCTATGAGAGAGCTATGCTCGGAGTTTCGCTATGTTATAAAATCCGTAGAACCAAGATCAGCGACAAAGCTCAGAATTAGCATGTTGAAGTGGCAATGCGAAGGCCATATAACCGATAACCGTTGAATAAAAGTTCTCGAGTGGCGACCGTAAACCGGATGACGCAGTGTAGGAAGGACGCACAATAACATTTTAAAGAACGCACGAAGTCTGTGGATGGATGCGGCTCAAGACTGCTATGGAATATTACAGGGAAGGTGATGATCAATTTACATACTTTTTTAACATAATTTAAAATATAATAAATACGGCGAAGTAAACTCATTACAATCAAGATTCTATTATTCTTAAGGTATAGTCAGCCATGTTGCGGGATTTGCAACAGTAATTTGATCAATAGTTTCTTGCGAGAAACCTTTCGTCTTCATCCTCGGCAGAACATTGTTAATGATGTGCGAGTAGCCGTGACCTCCGAAATCTATCTGAAACAATTAAAGAAAGCTTATCTTTTGTTGCTACAAGGGTCAACAATTCCTTTTCTGATTGGTTTCTGTTGAGCAGGTACCTACCTTATGTAAAAAATACAGGTGCCAGATACCTACCACGAGCGTAGTAAAATAAAACAACAATTTACCTGCATGAAAATACCGGCGAACGGAGCGAGCCGTGAAAATTTTGAATGAATAATTTCAACTCCTCGCCTCTCCATATTTCAATATGATAATAATGTAACATTTAGAATATTTATTAAAACTCTCAACCCCCGCCCCCCCTATTGCTACGCCAATGCCTACTACCATTCCAGAAGGCATGTGACTACAGCAGAATAATATGCAAATAGGGCATATTTAGTGCAACCATAATCCCAACTACGGTCTCGCGACCCACGTCGCCAATTTGGAAGAGTAGCCACGACCGACCTGCCCCTACGTGGAGACTATATACTCTGGCGACCTGTCTACGTGTAGCCAAGTCGCCAGTATTTTGTATACAAGTTAGTTAAGTTAGTTCCCATGGGATAATTTCTCTATGTGCCTCCCTCACCATGTCCTTTACCCATGTCTGTCAACTCTAGCTGACTTGTACGGTGTTGACGACCTCCGTGGCGCGGCGAGCGATTAGCCGGCTGAGAAGCAAGAGGTTGCTGGTTCGATTCCCGCTGCGGAACAAATGTTTGCATGATCAGCAAATTTTTTTTTTGGGTCGGTACTCGTCGTTCCTGATACCCACGACACAGGGAATCCTTGTGAGGACTGTATGTGACTGTTGGGTGTTATGTTATGTAGGTATGTACTAACCAATCTGTGCTTAGTGTGTATATCATGCGACATCAGCACTCTATCTTCTTTTCCCTCATCAACCAGTAGTTGAATCTTGTCGATCCGCTGGCTGTCAGATGGCATGTCTGTCGGTTCGTTGAGCTGGTAGTATGACACTTCTATGCCGAACAAGTCGAACTGGCAGTAGCAGCCGAGGCCCGCGAATTCAAGCAATTGCTCGTCTTCTAGTAGGGTTCCTGGTCAAGAATATCAGTTTAGATAAATAGACAGTTAATTATTTATTGCATTACTTGAAAGTAGCATTATCTTCCAACTAATAAAGGTTTTATCCGAGTCTGTGGATATTCGGATTGGGAGATAAGGGCGTGACAGTGCCCAATAAACGATTTTGTAACCCTGCAACACTGTCTCGTCCTTATAGACTAAAATACCTTGATACTTGTAATTAAATGTTAATAATACAATAAATCCTGGCCTTAATAATAATGGCTGGGTTAGGTTGCAATGTAAAAATAGAACCTACCATATTTTTAGTTCCTTGTTCGCCACGCCTTTCCTCTCCTCACAGACTCTTTATCTATGTTTTATAAACTACCTACTTAACTAGGAAATAAATCTTAAGCCCAAAAAGTGATCACCCTTCAATATGCCTTTATCGTTAAATTTTTCAGCTGAATTAATATTCAACGGATGTCACATATGGGTGCAGAAAGAAATACACTGGTTCTTTCTTCCCATAATGATGAGCACAACTCGTCAACTTATTGCAACAACAAGGCAACATCAAGAAGGTGTCCACGAAAGAAACAGTGAGACGGAGGTATGTAAAGTGAGTTTTTTGTGAGTGTTCGTCTGGGGAAGTACTACCACACCACCTTTAATTATTATTTGACGATCTATGTGGCGCGACGGGCATACCCGGCTAAGATGCGAGAGGTTGCGGGTTCGATTCCCGCTGCGGGACAAATATTTATATATGATCTCCAAATATTTGTTCCGGGTTTATGGTACCATGGCACTCGTAGTTCCTGATACCCACTACACATGGAATCTTAGAGTGGGATCATGACTACGTATGTGACTGTTGGGTGTATTTCTGCAGCAAAGCCGCAGTAATGCTCGCATGAGACTTCATCTTTATATAAGGTAATTAAATGTTCTTACGGTCCAGATGTGACATGACTGCCTTGTCAGCCCGCCCGCCAGCCTCGAGGTAGAGACGCAGGATCTCGAAAGGCGCGCGCGGCTCGCGATGGGGGTGGAAGCTCACCCCGCAGCCGAGCTTTTCTTGGAGCTCGCCGGCTGCGGTGATTGCGCGCCGTTCGAAATCTGGGAAAAACAAATAAAATATTGTTGCTCTATCATAACACTGATAACGATTATGATAGAGTAGTTAATAGTATATATCTCACCTTTCAAAGGCCATACACTAGCAATCTCCCCCATAAACCCAGCCTTCACATCCACACAATCGATGCACCCCTCTGTCAGTTCCCTCAGCATATGGTTGTAGATGTCCTCCACGCTCCCTGATAGTGATGCCTGCATGTCCGCAATGTAGTGACCCGTGCCAGCAACGACATGCACCCCGGTCTGCTTGGAGACTTGCTTGTAGAACGCGATGTCCCGCTTGAGACCCTCGGTTGAGTTCTCTACGATTGTGCCTGGGTATTGTAAACAGAACAGTTAACTTCCACCAGCATCTGATTAATTTCAAGTTAGTCCTTCTAAACATACTTTAATTCGAGTCTTGGTCCATCTTTGAACCCTGGGGGATTCACCAACTCTCACTATTCCCTTTGGGAGGCCCTGTTCAGGGGGTATATGGTGAACAGTAAGTGCCCATTGGTTCCCCCATCATGGCGTTGAAAGAGTACCTCTTGGCATCGTAATTTAACCTAATGGTCTCTCTCTACCTAGGCAGGCCACAAAACTTCAGCTTGTATATCTGCGAAGCAGGCATAGGCAAGGCAAGGCACCATCCAGTTACGCATACACCAGCTTAATGTTTTGATAACATGAACCGTGGCAGTCAGACCACCATAAATCAGAATCTACCAGGCAATCGAACCCTTTGAACCGATTTTATTTCTACTAAACTGCTTTACAAACCTCCACCAAACTTCTTATACGCCAAAACATCGTTCAGCACCGCCGCTCGTGACTCCTCATCGTTCAGCACCAGATTACTCTTCCAGCTGTACGGGTACTGGCGCAGATAGCCGACTGTGTTCACCGCCAGCTCTCCGCTGAACCGGTCAGCGAGCTGCGGCGGCGGCTGCCGATAGAAATGTGTGAAGTCCATAGCCAGATGCTCGTGGGTTAGCGTGCGGCCTAGGGCCGAGGGGGATACGGCACCTAGAACTGTTTGAGGCGATATGTATAAATAAATAAATAAATGCTGGACATTTCACACAGCATTATCTAGCCCCAAACTAAGCAGAGCTTGTTTTATAGGTACTAGATAAATGTTATACTTAATACATTACATAGATATTTTTTATTATACATAGAAAATACCCAGAACAATTATCTGCAGATCGTACAGATATTTGTTCCGAGGCGGGAACCGAACCCGCTACCTGCTGCGTCGCCAGGCGAAGGTATAGGTAGTACTACCTATCCCTTCCCTACCTATACCTATCTATGGTTTGACGAGTTGAAACAACATGACCCAACTGTCCCCATTCGATAGGCCATTAGACATTGTGACGGTCTAGAATGTCAGTTAATGCAGGGAGGCTATCAAGGCTCAATCTTTGGCCGTTCGGTATGGGGGAGGCCTATATAACTGTCCAGCAGTGGACAACAACCGGCAAATGGTGATTACCTTATCATCTTTCTTTATCAGCCTGTATACAGCCACTGCTGGACGAAGCCTCGCCCTTTAAATACAAAGGGGGATTTGCCATAATCACCACACTTGGCAGGCGAATTCGTGATCGCAGTATTAGTGTTAAGTACCTACTCAGATGGATGCTGCTGCCCATCCCCTGATGTAATCCCTTAGTTGGCTTTTACGATATCCACGGGAGAAGGAGGAATTTATTCTTAGGCCGGACACTCCACGGCACCTTTATAGGTTTGCTATTTACAGAAGAATGTGTGGGACCCGCTGAAATTCAGCGTTTATTGTAGACACCTTCACGATATCTTTTCAATTCGAAAAAGTTGATTTTCACGTAAGCACCAAGGTAACCCCACCAATCAGCAATCGGTAACCTAAATACGAAATGCCTTCAAGGTCTTTCAGTTGTTGTGTAGATATTTATAAAACAAAAATAAATACTCACCGGTTTGCACTTTAGAAGTCATAATTTCTTCTCTCACTGAACTAGGATTTTATTTATTGCTGGTAAGTGTAACTAGGTACCTACCTACTTTAGTTTTTATCATGAATGTAAATAAAGAATCGAGATAATTTACGTAAATTGAGCAGCGCTGTTCATGTGATCAGCACGACGGATAAAAGTCGAATGAGCGAGCAGTGACGTGCTATGATTCGTGTGATAGAGCCGGCAAAATGATGTTTATCAGAAGAAATATCGTGGATGAGAGAAAATAACTTTAGCAATTAATATTTATCTTCAAACACCCCTTGGGGATACGGTATACTTAGGGAAACTTCATAGGAAGTTAATTCCCAGGCTTGGTATCAATAGTGTTACTCTAGTAGGTAGGTAGGTAACTTACCTACGTAATATCCTACATCTATATAGGTAGCTGTCGTTTAAATAAGGGTGTGTCCGACCTAAGAAATAGACCCCTCCCTCTCCTCCCGTGGATATCGTATTAAGGGATACACCAGGGAATGGGCAGCAGCATCCACCTGAGTACTCAACGTCAATACTGCGATCACCAAACCGCCTGCCATGCGTGTAGGGATTGCAATCCCGCAAAACGGGATCCCGCTGCTTTTATTAATCTGCTGAATCCCGCACCTTCAAAGCGCGGATCCGCGGATCACGCGGATTCTGAGACCTGCAAAGGTCTTGACTGACAGACTGACAACCAAGTGATCCCATTAAGGTCCCGTATTTATCTGTTCAGGTACGGAACCCTAAAAATAAAACAAGGCGGGAAAGTTCTTTTTAGAAAAAAACTGTTGTAATCTATCTATCTATCAGTTATGAAAATTCAATTTATATAACAAGACTTTTTAAATTCCTCGCATTCGTATTGAAAAGTTATGTTATTCTCGGGTGTAAGCGATCAAATACACCTTCGCGTCCTTACTCACGAATGGATCGCTTACGGCCTTTGTATAACAATTTACAATTTATATTTAGGTAGGTAGTATATTTATGGTACTAAAATAATAAGGTACCCTAATTACCTCAGAATAATGACAAGCACGGTACTTTGTATTAAGTACCAGAAAATAGACGGAGGTTTCCTTTGATAAACAATACACTGTTTATCAAAGGAGGTTTCCATCACCTCTTCAAGCATTTGGGAAAAAAATTACCATGGTAACCAAACTTAATGACGCAAAAGGTCAATAAACGTGTTAAAGAAACTCGATAATATCTTATTATTCTGAGGATTCTGTCTGGGTAAAATATTAATACTGTGTAAAAATCTAAGTAGAATTTGGAAAGAAATATGCCGCTATTAGTGAAAGACTTCACGTGGACTCAAACTGAAGACACGGTCCACATCAGGATACCAATAAAAGCGGTGAATCGAGAAAAGGTAGACATGTTTACCGCAGACTCTTACATAAAAGCACACTACAACCCCTATCTCTTCGAAGCATTCCTGCTTCATGACGTAGACAATGATAATAGCAATTGCATTATATCAGATGATCTCATTACACTAAATCTGTGCAAGAGAGAAACACTAAAATGGGAGTGCCTAGAGAAAGAGCTTACTAAACCCGAAAAGAAGAAACTACGACAGGAGATCCTAGATAAATCTGTAGAGACTGCCCAGCAGCAGAAAGAAGATAAGCGAATAAAGAAGTCTCAACTGAACAGGTTCACAGTGCAACAGGCCATGGAAATAGACACAATTCAACACGAATTGATGGATTCAAGAAAAGCTGAAGAAACCAGGAATGCTATGAACGCTTTAGAAGAATGGAGAGTGAACACAGACGAAGTAAAGAAACTTAACCGCCATAATGGAGCTATGGAACTGTATGAGCGTAAAGATAAAAAAAGTTCCGGAGTGAAGATTGTTGAACTTGACGATAATGATCTCAGAACGGCTAAGCTTGAAGAAAAAGAATCTGGCGCCAAAGTAAGAGAGCTTCCACAAGAAGAATGCCTAGATGTAAAGCAAGTTAAAGAAGTAAACAAAGTAACCAAACCTGTACAGGTCTCAAGGAAACCTAAGAAGCCAGAAAAAGTCCCGATAAAATCTGAATATATCGACAAGAAAAAAGAGGAAATAAAGAAGAGGGTATTGCCGAGGTTACGCGAATGTGGCCAGTTGGAGATCAATCATACACCGAGGACATTTCCAACTCCTAGTAGAGAATCCAGTGCCAACGAGGAGCAGGCGTGGCTGAAGAATATTACACTAGCGAGGAGGGCGACAGGTAGGGAAGGATTTCTCTGCTTTTGATACAAAAGTCGGAAGTTCAATACCGGTAGCGTGCGTGAGGGAAAGTAAACATCGTGAAGAAATCGGCATGTAGCTTACTGGAAGCAAAAATACGAAGGCATTTAGCGCTGTAATATACGCAAATGGCCCGTCCGCGTTTTGGATTCATTAACTGATTGACAAGAGATTGGCCACAGAGATGTATAAGGTTTGCAGGAGTTCTGCTTGCCAACAATATTCCTTAATAAGTTCGTCTTTCTGTACCTATTAGTGGATTTTAAAACTTCAACCACCGGCCCTCAAGCCCGGACTTTCTGAAGTACCTAGGATCTTTGTTACAGGATTCGTATCCGAAGACCTAAGGCCTGAGGAACAAGACCCTCAGTGGTGCAAGGTGAAAGGCGACGAATTCTTCCGAAACGGAAACTACCTTGGTGCGGTCAGCGCGTATTCTCATGGCATCACGTTATCTGACAAGTTGCCAAGCTTGTACGCGAACAGGTCAGCCACGCAGTTCGCGCTCGGGAATTTCAATAAATGCGTAAGTACGGCTAAAAGGTTAAGGGTTTGCTGGGACAGCGTAGGAGTAGGTTGTATCTTCTAGTCTTGTTAATAATTCCAGATGGAAGACTGCTCTGCCGCCCTGGAGCTCATGAAGCCGGCCTGCGAAGGGAACCGCCGCAGCCGCGCCAAGTGCATCGCTCGGCGCGCCGCGGCGTTGGCACGCTGCGGCTTCCTCAACAAGGCCATCGACGAGATGAAGGCCGCGGCCAAGCTGCTGCCCGATGATCAAATGATCATGAAGGACATTTACGATATGGAGAGGGCTTGGGAACAGAATCCTGATTCTGAATGAATTCACTTTCTTCTACAGTTGAGCGAGAGATTAGTAACTTAGGTAGTTCTAGATTGGCGTGTCCAGCCTTAGAATCGACCTCTCCGTCTCCCATCGCGGATGTCGTAAAATCCAACTAAGGGACACCTAGAGATGGGCAGCAACATCCACCTGAGTACTCAACACCAATATTTCGATCACCAAACCGCTAACCAAGTATGGTGCTTATGGCAAATCACCCCCATTACATTCTATGGGCGAGGAGTCCAGTATTGGACGTCTAAACGCAGACTATTATGATGCAGTCTTATGGATTTGAGGAGTTCGCTTCGCTCGATTAAGTACGTTTTAACGTAGCCCATCGTATAACGTTGTGAATTAGCGCGATTAAACTTGTTGATTCTGTAAATTTTTGCTCCGTCCTTTTGCAATTCCAGTCTATTAGAAGAGACACGCGATAATTTTAGCGCAGATTCACTTCCGTGTTACCTTTTACCACTTTTGATTTTAATGATACAAGTGTTTTATTACTAGCTTGTAAGTTCTGGAATAAAACTTGTGCAAACGAATTCTACCGTTATTCATTTGACTGATGAAAACAAGGATGTACCACATAGGTAACAGAACATTATAATAATCGGAATAATTTACATACTCTACTCAATTTAATTCCTCTATGACCTTCGGTAGTCCAAGGTTCTTTAGAAGCGCATGTGGCGAAGGATCCCGTCCACGGAACCTTCTGAAAACTTCACTCGGGTGACAGCTTCCGCCCACAGCCAGGAAGGTGTCCCGGTACCTTTTACCCACTTCGAGAACATCCTGATCCCCCTTCCTTGCCTCGTCAAATGCACTGTAGATATCAGCAGCAATCATTTTCGACCATAAATGGCAGTAGTAAGCCGCCCCCCACTCCTCAGACATAATTTTAGTGAAGGACAGTGGATGAGAGTCATATTTATTGAAAGCCAATGCATGGTATTTTGGCCAAAGCTCCCTGACAATATCTCTCCAAAAATCATTCTTCGAATGTAAATCCAAATCGAGTCTGGACAAGTACAGTTCCTTACACAAGTCATAACCAGACATGTGGCTTCTGATATTTTGCAGATTTTTCAAAATGCCTTCTGGTAAGGGTTCATCCGTGCTGAAGTGTCCACTGATAGTACGTATTGTGTTAGGATCATACAACCAATGTGTCATTACTTGACCGCACACTTCTGCTGCATCCCATTCAACGTTAGACAGTCCAGCTACTTCGGAATAGTTTGATTTGGTCAGCAGATGTCTGAGTGAATGACCAAATCTTTGGAACAAGAAACCTACTTCTTTAAACGACAGTAAAGATGGTTTCCCCTCAATCGGCGCTTGGAAGTTAAATATCAAAGCGGACAGGGCATTGATAGATGTTGTGGTGCATTTGTTCCGCATAGCAATGTGCCATCCGGCATCATCGTGAACTCTGATTTTCTGGTCCTGTCTTGCATAAGGATCGAAGTAAAACCCAGCGATAGGAGAGTCGCTAGAGTCGTCGAACACATCATAGAACTTGACATCTTTGTGCCAGGTATTCACTCCTGCTTTCTCAACAATCTGGATTTTGAATAACGTACTGCATAAGTTGAAGAGGCTTGTCATGACTTTTGGTAAGGGGAAGTACTCCCTTATTTTGTCTTCATCAAAGCCGTACAGCGACCACTTCTGCTTCCGCTGCCAGTATGGAATATCCCAATGCTCCAATGTTGAGCTGAAACCTCTCTCCTGTGCAAATCTTTGTAGAAGTTCAATCTCTGCATCTTGCATTGATCGGGCACTTTCAAGTAAGCTATCAAGGACATTGTTGACATTTTCAAGAGACCCAGCCATTTTGGTCTCCATACTCATGTCTACGTAAGTTTCATAACCTAAGATGTTGGCTTGTTCTTTACGGTATGAGCGAATGTTTTCCATATGAGATCCAGTTTCTATCTCTTTGTTTACGTAGTTGGAGCAGCGTTGTGTGTAGGCCTGCCACGCGTTCCATCGGAGCTCTCTGTCAGGGCAATACTGCATGAACGGTTCGTAAATATGAGGCTGTAATGTCACCTTCCATGGGCCTCGGCTAGGATCATTAGGTGAAGCCATAGCTTTAACCAGAGAGTCGGGACACTCCTTCAAAACACTGGCATCGTTGATAGTGCTGGTAAAAACTTTATTAGCTACATTGACTTTCTCTCTGAACAATTGTCTGTCAATTTGCATTGAATTCAGTACATTATTCAGTCTATCCTTTTTGATCCCTTTAACATCTATGCCATTGAGCTTTCCTTCTAAGATGTACTTATCTAGCAATCTCTGTTCTTCATCAGTCAGCTTTTTTAGACGGTTCTTCTCATTAACAGCAGCGTGATATATGGGGGGACTGTTGAATTTCGATAATCTGGCTTTGTGGGCTCTTTCATGGATCTGAATGTATGACTTGGTAGGCATAAGTGTGCTGTTCCCTAGATAAAGAGCCTTGGCTACTCCCCATGTAAGTTCTAGCTGTGAATCTAGCGTTTCTAGAGGTTGGAATATTTCAACAAATGCGTTCTTGCAGTTTGTTGCGCATTGTTCAATCTGTCTAACTCCATTTTCATATTCCATGCTTTGTCTGCTGATCGTAGCGATGCATTTCTCGATGGAGATGTCATTGAATTCTGGTAGCCCGCTGTCAGACAGCAATGTGTTTTGGTCTCCATCTTCACCGATTTCTGGGATTCTGGAAGAGTATTTTATGAAATAAGCATTGATTTTTAGAACATTTTATTTGCATGGCTTGCTTTTGTTAAAATTTTCTATCAAAAGGTAGAATTTTACAGAAGAATTACCAACCAAAACTTATAAAGAGCGTGTAAATTTGCATAAAACCGGCATGAACAATTTGCTGCAACTCTGTAAAGCTATCTTTAGATGTGTTTATGAAACGAAGTCAAACACATTTTAGGTTGGTTGTCTAGCTACAGTTAAGAAAAAATCTGACCCGTGTGTCGCTGAAAAAAGATCCTACGGAGGGTCAACCCGTCCAGTAGAAAAAAAAACGATAAAAGAGATGGTATCACACTTGTATCACATGAAGAAATTATTAAAATTATATACTTACAGTACGAGGTAACCAGAGCTCCGAGTGCTTTGATAGATCTGTCTTTTCACATGTCGGCTTATAACGTTTGTTCGTAAAAATGATAAAGCCATTTTCTTCTAATATATTCCGCAAAAAAACATTTATTTCATAATCCTGCAAGCACGGACCGCAATCAGAAAAATGGAAATTGGAAATCGATCGATTGCTTGACATTTGTTTGACACCTGACAGTCTGTGAAAGTGACAGAGGTCAATCAGTTTGTTGACATTTGTGCTAGCTCTTGTCTATGGTTTTCCGCTCGGATATGGTTCGGAATTTTGGATATACTTCAAAATTCTCACAAGCCAGTAATATGGTCTAAACCACCACGGTTAGATCAAAGATCTTGACAGAGATATACTTCCCACTTTGAAGACCCCGGACAAGTTTTTACAAATAAGGGCCCTCTATAGATATCTATTGGCCTCCCTCATAGAATGCCACATTGAATGGTTTTGAGCTGCCTCCATCGCACCGAGTTCATGTTGTTCTAGATTCTAGTCATCTTCATCAGCCGGTAGAACCCCATTGCTGGACATAAGCTTCTCCGTAGAATACCATCTACGCATGACGAACAGTCTTCAGTCACCTTCATCCACCGACCTCCAGCTACTTTTAAAATGTCGTCGGTTCATCGAGATGGTGGTTCCTACACTGGGACGTCGTGTCCGTTACCTTCACATTTCGGATTTTATGCAATTAAATTCTAAGCATAGCTCTCTGCATAGCCAGCAGTAAGCAGTATTGAGGCCAAAAGTTATATTTTACATAAGTAAATAAGTACCTACCTACGTATATGAACTCTTAAATAAAATAAAATTTAGAATTTACTGTTATTAATTATTTGAATCTAAAAAATAATTCTATGTTGTAAGTAGGCATAGGTACATTCTAACACTTTGCTATATTAAATTCCACGTTTTCACAATTGTTATCCACAACAGCCTTTATATTATCATCTAATGAAACATTCACCATCTGGCAAGAGCATAGCTCTGTGCAGGCATTTGAGGAATTACAACCTGTTTGAAGTGGTCGATTAGTAGCCTCTTTCCTTTCCTTATTCACTAGTGTGTCTCTAACTGGAGGATTACAGCAGAAGTCCGTATCTAGTCCCATCTTTTCCCCATCTTCTAAAGTCTGTGGTAGGTGCTGGTTCAAGGTTTCGGGAAGGAGTAGGCTCGCGATCCCACCAGCGATGAGGAGAGCTCCCATGATTATGAGAGGTAGGACCATTATGTCGGAACCCTGAGAAATAAAAACCACAAATTATTCAATTAACTTTCCCCAACAGTTGATTGAACTAATAAATTAAATTGAAATGAACGTTAGACTAATGGTTTGCCCCGAACTGAGACATCGCAAATACACGCGATGTTGGCTGCTTGTGTACCTACTGTATACCGTAAAAAAAGATATACGTATTGCAACATAACTTACCAAATAATTGACCAGTGGGATGAAGATTGGTCCTAGCATGCCGAGCACGGAGCTCAGACTCATCCCTAGACCCCTGACCACAGTCGGGTATAGTTCTGATGCCATCAGTGGAAGCACCACGAATGATGATGAGATGCCCATCTTGCCCATGCAGTATAGGGCCAGAGTAATATAGGTTTCTGAAAAAATACCAAAAATGGAGCGCATTTCCCTCATAGTTCTTGATTTGATACCCATGATTCAGGGAGTGCTAGTGTGAGATCAGGCAGGACTATTAAGCATGTGACAATTGGGTGATAGGGTTATACACCGATCTTATTAAGTTTATTACTTATGTTCATGTGCCTTCATAATTTAAACTTACCATGCTGCACCAAAAACGTAGTCAAGCATGCGACACCTCCAACAACCATGCTCATACAGAGCGTCCATCTCCTCCCAAGTCTCTCCATCGCCGGCCATAGGAACAAATACGTTGGCAGCTCCACTATGCCAGCCAAGAAGAAATTCAGAAACTCGTCTCCACCCAAAATCGGCGCATAATACGACAGGCCAACATACACACTGGTGTTAGTGAACCAGATAAAAGTAATTATTATCGTTTTCTTCCTTAAATTCGGAGTCCTAAAAAGGTCCAGGATCCCATATTTTCTAGCTTTGGTCTTAACGATTTCTTGGTTTTGCTTGTCGGTTTGGTACTTTCGGTGGAGGCTGCCCATGTAGTTTGCTGGTAGGGACTTTCCGTTGATTCTGTGGAAAAATGGTAACCCAAGAAGTTCAGTGTCAGTTCGGTGGTTATTCGCTATGACCTAAGAGATTCCTTGTCAATAAGGTGACGTCACCCATACGATTCAGCGATGATTCCACGCAGTATCGTAACGAGCCGTTATGTTACGTTTAACCGTAACGTTATGTTACGTTTGGTCATAGCGAATAAGGAGGCAGGGAATAGACGTTTAAAACTGCACTTAGTAAAATATAGAACCTTAGACAGTCACCTTACTATGCTGATTGTTCAGCACCAGGAAAAACTTCTCTAACGAGCTGGTCGATTGGGCGACTTTTGCAGGTTCGATTCTTGTTTGAGCAACTATATCAAACAAATAAGTTATGGTATGATCAGTAAACAAAAGCTTCTGATCATCATCAGCCAAGAATAGATATAGAACTATAATATAATAGAACTCCCTTGGCCTTCGATTCAGCCCTTCTCGGATCCAGGTGGTCGCGTCTCTTGGGAGGTGAAGATTAAATAACCATTTCAGAAGGCCTCACCTTGCCATATTCTTTAGGATAACTTCGGCCTCGTCGAATTGCCCTCTCGCTAGCAGCCACCTCGGGCTTTCCGGCATCGGCCACATATACAGGAAGAAGCAGACGAACGGCAGTGTGGTGGTCAAAGCTAAATGCCTCCAGTCACGAACCAGATAGGCCACACCAGCTAGTAGGATGAGGCCCATGGAGTACGCAATGTTGGAGAGGATTGTGCAGAGAGTTCGGCTGCGGGGTCCCACTAGTTCTATGGCTAAAAATAAAGATCACTTTAGGGGTTTACCCTACTTGAAACTGTTTAGAACCAAGACGGGCATGAATCTCTTTTCTCTATGAATAAGTTATGCTCTTGAGAAAAAGTGGTACTACCCGTCACTCGACCTTATGTGGTGTGTAGGTCATTCTACATACACTGCTTGCAGAAACACGAAGGTAAGCCAGTTCTAAATTATATAGTCTATGTAGGTAAGGCATCGATATGTAGATGCCTACTTAGATAGTGTAAATGTAAGCACCTACTTACCCAAAACATAAGGTGTGGTCATAATAGCAGGCACAGTGAAGCCAACTCCAACTCTATAAATCGCCCAGATGACATAGTTCTGCGCAAACGCTGTTGCCACTCCGAAGATGCACTCAATAAACAGATAGATGAAGAACGAAGGTTTCCGTCCGATAGTGTCTTGGAGGTAGCCGAAAATGTAGTTTCCGATGATACCGCCAACGGCCAGGAGAACTAGGCCCAGGGTTGGGAAGAAGTCGCGGTCGCACACCAGGTCCCACTGCGGAAAGAAGAGTTCTGTGCGAAAAACGATGATTCGTTACCATACCCTTGAGGATAGTAAGTATCTACCTACATGTTTAAATTTTGTAGACATTGTGGAATGTTGGTTCTGAAGAAGTGGTCTTTAAGAGCGGCTTTTCCTGCCTCGTTGGAACCGTGACTAGAATATTAGGAACATGCAGATGGTGACTCCTTACTTCATGCCAAGTTCTAACTACATCCAAATCAGTTTACCTCAGTAACAACGGTGCTCTTATATATTTCCCGATCGTAGGTCCAGCCGTGCTTGCAAGGAACGATGTCAGCACTCTCCCTGACAGCGTCTCCGAGACTCTGGTACTTGGCAATATCGCTGTAGTTCAGGTTATACATCTTGCATTGGGAGTACTGGAGGACGCCGTTCTTAAGCTCCGTTGGTATGCTGTGGAGATAGGTACGTAAATGATTACAAGACTTTATCTTCTTTCAAAGGCTTGTCCAATCTCAGCTTCTATCAACTATCATGCTGTGAATTTGAAGGGACTTTAATGTAGCTTTGCTTGCCTTACATAATAGGGACTCTGAACTCTTTATTTTCGAACATTTGCTAATTCACATTATATCTATATTATAGAGAAGCAAAACAGACCTTAAATTCCTGACGATCCCCTGATCATCCACTAGTTCCAGCTCCGGTACCCGGCACCAGTGATCTACACTCGCTCCCATGAACAGTTGCGCGTATGCGTGGAAGCCACAGGGGATGACGGCTGGAAGCAGCATGAAGTAGATGACCATCTTCTGGTAGCGCCCGAACTGGCCCACGTCCTCCAGGATCGCGTCGAAATCCATGGCTGCCATACCTTGGGAATCAAAGCAAGAAGCAAAAAAGGGTTATAGGAATTTATGAAGGATATGAATTTCAGTCTTTTTTGTAAGCGTAGTGGGCTACATCCATGTAATTACCCGACAACCAAAACTAAATTTATCAAAATCTAACTATAACGGGTGTAAAAAGACTACTCCCGAAAACTGAAACAGGCCATGATTCTGAAAATATTTAAGCTGACAAAAAGCGAAAAAAAAAACTCAATTTTTTGCCGTTTTTTTCGTGTTTTCTTTAAATATCAATAAAACACACAAAAACCTAATTTACATCAGAAAAACACGTTTATAAATAAAAAGCAATAAAACCACCTAAGAAATATTGGCGCAACGCGTCGATCAGCTGACCGGGAGCGTTGAACTCGCGCAGCGCCGGTGCGCTCTGTGAACTCTCGCTATTATATATAGCTATGATATAGGTAGCTTTACCGGTACCTTCAGTATTCGGGAGCAGCCCTTTTACATTCTGTATAAGAAGTCAGGACAAAGTAGTTAGGTATACTTATCAGATTTCTGGCATGCAAAATTCACTTTTAAGGTATGGCTGCTTCCATACCATGCTTACCTTCTGGTTACCTGCAGTACAGAACCACTTTCTGTGAACTGTCAAGCTGTTCAATACTAGTCCAAGAGGTAGGATTCCCGTCTCATCAAAGCGAGTGGCCTGTCACGACTGTCAGCTTGAGCAAACAGTGGTACCTATTGACGGAACCCTAAACTCTACCGGTGAACACAGGCTGATGCTAGTTTTCTAGCGATGAAAAATTAAGGTTTTCAGATTGTTCATCGTAATTTTTTTGTTTTCTAAATGTATTTATGTATAGGGTGTTCGACAATGAGAAAGCCGGACACATCAAAATGTGCAAGGCCTTCTCAGCAAAATCTTAGAATTTTTTAACGTGGGTTATACCTGATAATTAATTTCGTGTGTCGCCAAGCCGTATTTGTTGCCGTATTCTTCTAGGCTTGGTCGCGTTAGAACTGGAGTAATTTTAGTTTAAGTGTAAGACTATTCAAAATGATCCTTGTGATTTCAATGAATAAAATCTTTTTGATTTGGATTACGTAGTCGTAACTATGTGGCCTCACAGTAGTGCTGAATCGCGCAGATGTTTGGTTATAGGAAAATTTTAAAGGAAAGTGAGATGAAACCGAGAGGAACACGAAAAAAGATAATTTAAAAAAAACCATGAGACTCCTAAATTTAGGTAACAACTTTTCTTGAAATGATTTGAAGACTGCCTTAACGCTTAGAAGATTTAGAAAAAAATTATACAATGAAATCGCCCTATACGCCTGGGATGCGCGTGCGCAATTATTCCATTCCTGTCCAGTCAATTCGATTAGCGCATAATTGGAGCAGGGAAAGGACAAATCCCGACAAGGTCGGGTGACAACGATCACTCTGTGTATTGCCCATTGACGATTTTACAGGATATAGTTGTAAAAAAGAATTTTTGAACGAGCAATAAGATCGGAACATTTTGATAAGAACAGAGAGTTAGATTTTCGGAGTGGGATTTAATTTAGTATTGTCTTGATTTGATAATGCGAGTCAGTTGGTTGGCCCTGAAGCTGGTCACTGGCCTACTACTGGGTGACCAAGAAATAACCAGTAATAATCATCATCATCAGCAGCCGGTTGAAGTACATGGACGAGGCCTCCCATCCCCCATTCAGGCGGGATTTGCCATAATCACCACGCTTGGCAGGCGGATTGGTGATCGCAGTATTTGTGTATAGTACTCAGGTGGATGCTGCTGCCCATCCTCTGGAGTAATCTCTTTTATGACATCCACAATGATAAACAAACGAGAGATACAACAATTGTTTTTGTGAGTGTTTCCCAGTGGTCAGATTGGTGGTCAGACTAGTCTGGCCAACGGGAATTATTTTTCCCGTTGTTCAGATTAGCTCTTAATTTAGTAAAGTACTGTTGAATACAAAAAAATACGAAGAGGTCATGTAAATTTCTAAATATGTTTTATTTATAACTTGCACTGATATAAGTATATATAAGTTGGCATAAAGAACTAAATAGAAATATAACAAGAAAAGGACCCGGGATAGTCAACTTACTGAGAATTTTACAAAAAAATGATTTTACCAAAATAACAAATAAACGGACAAAGGAAAATATAATGAGAGACGAATTCATAATGTATTCACAAATGATGTTAACTACTGGAGAATTGACTGTTGGTCATTTTTTAGAACGCCTTAGATAAAATTTTGATAATAAAATGCAAAACAGTTTTTTCTTAGATTGTACTTTTTTCTATGTCTTTTCCAGCTGTCAAATAAATCTGGCCAATGGGAAATATAATTCCCGTTGGCCAGACTAGTCTGACCACCAATCTGACCACTGGGAAACACTCGTTTTTGTATCTCTTGTTTTATTTGTGGTTGTAATGTGTTTTGTGCGTGTAAATAAATAAATAAATAAATAAAATCCACGGCAGGAGACGGACGGGGTCTATTCTTAGGCTGGAGGCCGATTACACCACATCCAGTAATACGAACAGATAAAGAGAGAAACACTTATAATAGGAAACACAAAAATAACAACATAGTTTTAAAAATGGTTTTATTTATAAAATACGAATGAATGCACTCAAATGCAACAAATCTGACAGTCTGGGTAAAAATATAAAAATATCTTAAAGTACAATGTCAATGATAAACAACATCCTAAAGATAAAGATAATTTATTTGTTTTGAATATGGTAATTTTACATTGATAAATGATAAATGAATTTATTGTTGATAGATACATCTATAAATGATGTAAAATAAATTCATACACATAAATAATTCACCACCTCTGTACTGGTGGTAACAGTACAATGTCAATGATAAACAACATCCTAAAGATAAAGATAATTTATTTGTTTTGAATATGGTAATTTTAAATTGATAAATGATAAATGAATTTATTGTTGTTAGATAGACCTATAAATGATGTAGAATACATTCATTTATCATTTATCAATGTAAAATTACCATATTCAACACAAATAAATTATCTTTATCTTTAGGATGTTGTTTATCATTGACATTGTACTGTTACCACCAGTACAGAGGTGGTAACATTACATTGGTGTTAAAATCATATTTTGTATCTCTATAGTCTGCCATGCCAGGCCTCCAACATTCGTATTGTTACAACATACTTACAACATACATGTTGGACGGTCCAACATACTCAATCATACATCTAAAAGCAGCTTTGTTCCTCAAATCTTATGGCAGTGTTTTCTATACCACTCCGGGTCGTCTTTAGCTGCACTTTCGGGTCGTCCGTCTTTGTGCCTGTAGATACAAAATAACTTAATCCACACCGGATTAACCAACAGACTAACTAAGTAACACTTAACGAATACTTAGCCAAGCTACATAAACGGCTAACATAACAATCTTTTGATTGCGTTGACTTAGAAGCTTGATTTTTTCACAGCTCGAAGAGATTGCAGACCCGAGTATTTGGTATTAGGTTCAATTTGATACTTCTACGCGTTCCTGAGAAAAAGGGTCTTGACAAACAGACAGACGGACAGCAAAGTGTAAGGGTTTCGTTTTTCCTGTTGAGGTACGGAACTCTAAAAAAACTGGTTCATTGTTCCAAAATATGATTAAAACTGCACACTTATTAAGAACATATAAAAAAAGGAAAAATTATTGCTCAAAAATCATGGAAAATATCCCGTTTCTAGTGATAATTATTAACTAGTTGAATACCCGTGCTTCGCTACGGTGAAGCCCATATACTTACTTACATAAGAATACTTAGGTGACCGGCGAGCTTTGCTCGGAAAACTCTGAAAAACACCTTTTCGCAGATATGAGGCCTACCTAGATTGTTTCGCCCATAAAAATTCCCTTAAAGCAAATTTAATCGAAATTTCAATTCAACATTTCAATTCAACATTCACTCAATGACATACGGTCATGAGTCGCCTCCATCCAATGACTTCCTATATGATCGCCACAATGTCATCGGTCATCGAGCGGGGGGCATTCCTAACGCTGCGTTGTTCGGTTCGTGGTACCCTCGATTTTTGTTATTCCCCAACGGTTGTCAGTTCTGCGAGCTATATGGCCCGCCCATTGCCACTTAAACTTGCTAATTCTAAGAGCTTTGTCGGTGATCTTGGTTTTTCTATGGATTTAGGTATAGGGTAGGTACGACGCGGTAGAGTAAAGCCCTCCACTCGATGGACTAAAGACATTATAAACATCGCAGGAAGTCGATGGATGGAGGCGGCTTATGACCGTTTGTCGTGGGATTCTAAGGGGGAGGCCTATGTCCAGCAGTGGACTTCTACAGGCTGAAGATGATGATGACTAACCACCAGGCAGTAGTGCTCGTATTGCTGTGTTCCGATTTAAAAGGTATATCATCTTTGTATCAGGATTATGACGGGCGCAGTGCAATTCCATGTAGGGCGCGTCCTAGGTGGACGTGACCTAAGAGCTATTGCTACATTGAAGATTGATGATGATGATGATTGGGTGGATACCTGTAGTGGAACTCGGAGACCCCTCGGCCAGGTACGTTGTTCACAACGAACTTGCAGAATCGCTCCACCATTCGCGCCTCCCACTCGTCCGACACGTAGTGAACAGACTCGTATTCTACCATCACCTGAAATAGATAAAGTATACATATATTAATAATATTCATTTTATTTTAGGCTAAAATGGGAAATGTACCATAAATTATACCTAAACATTAACCTACGGGCGTAGCCAGGTTTTAGTTTTGGGGGGGGGGGGGGGGGGGGTTCAAGAAAATTAACAACAAAGTAGGAAATATTTTAATATTTTGATAATTTTGCGTTAAAGAAGTGTGAACAGGAAAAATTTTGGAAAGATGGTATTCAAGGCAGCGGCGAGCGAAGCGAGAATTCCGTATGTAATGGAATAAATTCAACTCTCGTTATTGCAATATAATAAATTAATAAAATAAATAAATGCTGGACATTTCACACAACATTATCTAGCCCCAAGCTAAGCAGAGCTTGTGTTATGGGTACTAGATAACTGACACAATAATATAATATATTATAGTAATGTAACATTTTGAATATTGGGGGGGTTTATGAGCGCTGACCTTCAATGCGCAGTAATTGCATGTCATTTTTTGGGTCTATTTAGTGGGGGGAGCGGGAGGCGGCCAGCGCCGGCGCCGGCGCGTATTGGTTGATTCCGTTCCGCGCGCCCCGCACTCGCGTCTCGCGCTCCCTAGATAGAGACACGCACACATGCACACATGCGCAATCAACCCCACCACTTTCGCCGAGCGCTCATAACTCGTTGCGCGACCTAATAGTATAAATGCGAAAGTTTATGAGTATCTATGTTTGTTACTTCTTCACGCTCAAACGGCTAAACAGATTTGAGTGAAATTTGAAGTGGAAATACCTTATACCATCATGTTTCATCATCATCATCAATTTTCATCATTGTTCACGCGGGTGAAACCGCGGGGCGCAACTAGTATGAATTAAATACTTGTTACTTTGAGGTTTCAACCTATGAAAATTAAATCTACGTACCCAGTGAAATTAAAAGCCTTCCACATAGCAAATTCACCACAAAAATGAAGTTGTGGCTGCAAGAAAAGTGTTTTTATAGTGTTAAGGAACTAATTGACAAAAAATGAAATTTTAGGTATTATAGCTTTGACATTTGTGTATTGTGCGTATAATTTTTATGTAATTTAATATTTTATTAATTTAAAGTCTGACCTAGGTATATGACATGTGTAATTTGTTTGACATTTAAATTCTTATAGACATACCTAGCTTCATTGATATTATTGTACACCAATCTTGGTAACATAGTGGACATTGTTTTTAATTTTTACCTAACATCTTAATACCTTACCTATGTTTCACAATAAATGATATTTGATTTGATTTGATTTGATTACGGCATTTTTACCTGAACAACATAAACCTCGTCTCCAGCTTGGAAGGAGAAGGCGTAGTCTCTAGGCGCGGCGCCTCCTTCTCCGTGCTGATACAACTTCAGATCGACCCATTTGATGGGCAAAGTTTCACCGTTGGGCAAAGCCATCACTCCCGCCTCGAAACTGCACATAAGAAAACCTTTTATTCCATCATTATCATCATCCAGTGACGTTTACTGCCACCTCCGTAGAATGCAATGCCCTGGGCACACATGCTCTCTCAGGGTAATTTTAAAGGTAAGATAATATAAATCGTTTATTACGTCGTTTATTACCAGAAATTCAATTGAAGATGGAATTGATTTTTAACCGACTTCAAAAAAATGTTACCCATACGGTCGGTAACATTTTTTTTTTTTGTTTTTTTTTTGTTTGTATGTTACTCGATTACTCCGTCAATTTTGTATTGATTTTGATGATTCTTTTTTGTTTGGTAGGTTATTCTTCAGAGGTGGTCCCATATAAATTTTACCGAAATTGATCCAGCACTTTTTGAAAATTTGGTTTTTTGTGGTTCCCATAGAAAAAACCTAATATTTTACTGTGCCACTCTTGGTTCTGTCAGCGCTAGATGATACTGCTAGACGTCGACAGATGGCGTTATAGAAATACTTACCCGCCGATAGATAGCGTTTATTCAAATATGAATTACCTACACTACATTATAGGCACAGGCTTGAAGTCGGTTTATGTTTTTTCCAAAAATTAACTTTATTTTAATTGATGTTATTGAATCCAATGCACATCCCAAAAATTTCTTAAAATTGTTAATAATTATTATTTTAATGACATGGTAATGGATTTATCTACCTAGTGCCTATTTAAGGGAACTAAATTATTTAAGTAAGTATTTTATTTTACAAATTTTGGGAAAACTTACAGCTAGTACACATGCGGATTATAAACTAAAATACATGTAAGAACTAGATAAATTATCTTTATCTTTAAATATACATGGAACAAATAAATAAAAATTTAGTAACATTTAATTTTTGCTTGAAATAAATTTATTTTATTTTATTATTATTTAGAAAGTATGAATTTCTATAATAATAAATAATAAATAATAAATAATGCTGGACATTTCACACAACATTATCTAGCCCCAAGAAAAAAATAAATTAATTAATAAATTACAGAAACTTGAGCACCCACGACAAGAGCCTAGTGTGGGCCGATCCACACTAGGCTCTTGTCGTGGGTGCCCAAAGCGGTTAACAAAAATGAAAGAATTGGGTAGACTTAAGGCCCTGAGCAGGGGCTCACTTAACATTAGTATAGACTAGAGGTCCTGAGCAGGTGCCCTAACTAACTTTAGGAGAAACTAGTGATCCTGGACAGGGCCAACCTACCCTCAGCGAGCCCCTCCGTACTTTTAGATTAGGTTTTGAATACTTACACAGAAGCAGTAGTCGGCTGGCAGATCACACCTACACTGACGCTACTGCCATTCTCCAGGAAAATGTGGTGAAAGGCATATCTGTGCATGAGACTCCAGTCGCGTCTTTGACCTGAGAATATAAAGATAATAATAATATTAATTATTTAAAAAACTCGGTGTGTAGCTAATTGGCTATGTCGTGGACACGGCCGTGTGTTTTACGTGAATATGAAATTATGTGAGACAGCGAAACGGTCTCAAAATAGCGACGCTTCTCCCTCGGCCGCGCGCGATGCTTCACACACAGTCCTCGCTCAACGTAACTCATTTTTTGATTCTTTAGCTATCGAGTGGTGTAATTGAATTTTGGATGAAGATAATAGATTATGTAGCTGCAACACCAAACTGTATCCCCAGGTTTTGTTATCATTAGTTTTCTGGATTGCCTTCCATAATGGAAGCAAATTTAATGACGTATTCACGTCTAAAAGAATCATGAATGTCGCGATGCCATAATTTACTTGTCAATTCGTTTCAATGACAACTAGGTTTTCAAATATCGATATTTTCGTTATTGAAAAAACGATATCGGAAACGGTATTGATATCAAAGTGTGTGTGTAACTTACCAAAGCTGTGGTCTCTGAACGAAGGTAGGGTGTACTCAAACGACTCGTTTTCGATCTTGAACTTGCACTTCAAGTTACCAAACTGCTCGTAGTGCGACTGATGAGCCCTGGAACCAAAATTAATACATTAATTAACATGAATACTACTGACAACATCTCTGTACCATGGTGTCCTGCTTAAGAATAGACCACTTCAATCCCTTCCGTGGATGTCTTAAAAGTCGACTAAGGGATTGCACAAGGGCCACCAGGGTATGGGCAGAGCATCCACCGGAGTACTCAACATGAATACTGCGATCACCAATCCACCTGCCAAGCATTGTAATTTATGGGGTAGGCCTCCCCCATAGAATCAAATAGAATGCAATTGGGAGATCTGCCGTAATCACCGCGATGGGCAGGCGGATTGGTGATTACAGTATGCTTGTTGAGTACTCAGGTGGATGCTGCATGCCCGTGTATATAATATAAAATGGCTTTTACGACATCCACAGGTGAAGGGATTGCAAACACGCTACGGTGAAATCAAATCTTTTTGACTTTGACTTTGATTTGAGACATAATAATAAAACCTTTATTTCCAAGCTTAACCTATGCACATATTATACATACATATATGATTTGTGACATATGAGCTATAAATTTCTGAAGTGTTGGATTACGGGAAGAGTATACAACAACAAATATATTTCAAAAACTAAGCACAAAATCTAAAATTAAATAAAATAATAATTGTTTGAAATGTTTAAATAAAGCCCTGTCATACTGACACCCAACTGGACGTGGACGCTTAGCAGAAGGGACAATGCATGATAGGGACACCCCAATGCATGACGTCAATGCAGATCTCCCCCATTTTGAATTCTACTCACGTCTTAAGCCCCTCGAAGTAAGCCCGGCTCCATGTCTCCCTGGCGATAGATCTGATGATGGTCCCAGGGTACAATTCAGTATCATAGTCGAAGTACTTGGTAGTGGCTCTCCACTCGCCGTTGAATTCTACATCTACTAGCTTGGTGGGGTCGTTTTGATACCTGTAAAGAAAAAAAAATACATTTTCGCCCATTGGTGTAGCCAGGGGGAGATTTTGGGGGTTCAACCCCCCCCCGAAATATTCAAAATGTTGACAAAATCTAATACTTTTGGAAGAAACACCAGTGATTTTGTGTAAATTTTTGTTGTTTTTTATTATATTTTCTCCCCCGAAACTAAAACCTGGCTACGACCATTTCGCCAGTGGAACGTAGACGCAAGTCCAACAGTGGGTCTTTTTTTATTTTTTTTTATGTGTAACGTGTTATTTCTCTTGTTTCTGATTTGTAGATCATGGGTTCGAATCCGGTAGCAAGCGAATACCTCTGAGAAAATACAAAAATTTGTTGAGTCATCACCAAAAATTTTGTCAAAATAGTGAACGAAAGCATAGTCACTTCACTCAATATTCATCCCTACAACACATCACCGCACATCATTCATTTGTCCCGCACCGGGAATCCAACCCTCAACCACTCTCATTATGTTACTCACCACATTTGTCCCTTGTAGGACACGTTCCACCTGGCCATGGGTTCCACTGGAATGATCTTCAGACCCTCGGCACCAAATTCTCCGACATCAGCGCCAAATAACACGGTGTCAGGAATTTTCTTGCTGCACAGAAGACCTTTTCCTGGCAACTGAGAAGTCGCTTGATATGTCTTTTGTTTGGAGGCATTAGGAAGGTGGATGGAGGCAGCGTAAGACCATGGCAATTGTTGTTCAAGAATTGTACTGTTGCAGTGCTGGTCACAGAATTTAGCTGATGTCATCTCGTGGCACATGTCCCGCAAAGGCCTACGTCCTATAGAAAAGACGTAGACCTATTTAGTGGCACTTGTTCCAGATACGGACACGGAGTCCACTGCTGAACCCTTTTCCGAATGCCACAAAGAACGCCGCCTCCACCCACCAACTAATTTTAACCATATGACTTTTAATTAGTATTTAGATATTTATTACCTAACTATAGCGGCCCGTGCGCGACTTCGTTCGCGTGTTCCCGGTGCTCCCGGTACATTTAGACTTTCCCGTGACAATTATGAACACAACAAAACCAAAATCAAATAAATTTGCCCAGCCGTTCTCGAGTTTTAGCCAGACAAACGAACATCAATTAATTTTTATATATAAATATAGAGGATAGAGGATAACTATGCTTATGTATTGTTTCAAACGCACGAAAAAAGGATTGGCGCGCAATAAGTATGTAAAACCACCTGCCGTATCCGTATCCTCCCGTGGATGTCGTTAAAGCTGAATAAGGGATTACCAGGGAATGGGCAGCAGTACCCAACAGAGTACTTATCACCCCTTATAATCGACTAGTTGCGCCCCGCGGTTTCACCCGCGTGAATAATGATGAAAATTGATGATGATGATGATGAAAAGTAGCCTATGTGTTAATCCAGGGCGTAAAGTATCTCCATTCCAAATTTCACTCAAATCCATTCAGTAGTTTTTACGTGAAAGAGTAACAAACATCCATACTCACAAACTTTCGCGTTTATAATATTAGTAGGATAGGATTTACCTTAAACGCGAGAATGCCAAACACCTAAACATGAGATTTGCCAAAAAAGCTGATTACCCTAAACGAAAGATGCCAAATGAAGCAATATGCCTAAAATGTGAAATAAACAAAGACGCAGTTTGTCTAAAGTGGATGCCTACAAAACAAAATGCCTTTAGTGGTTAAATGCCTACAAAGATGAATGTCTAAGTGGTTAAAAGCCTACACAGGTAAATCAGCCAAGCGTGATGATTATGGCAAATCCCCACATTGCATTACATGAGAAGGCCTAGTCCAGCATTAGTCGACTAAAGGATGATGATGATGTTAACCCATGCAATGTGTTGGGCATAACGCATCGCATCCTTTCAAACCATCGACTGAAAACAAATAATGATGCACAAAGGAACTTACTCCAATATAAAATAGTCCATTGCACATGCCCATAGGCCTCCGCTCACAGCCGGCTATTACGTAGACGCCTTTGTTGTTATCTTCACTTTCCTTTGATGATATGAAGAATACAGCATCGAATGCCTGTAAACAATATTGTTAATAGCATATGAATGTATGATCAGAACTGAGAATGGCAAAAACTGAATCGTTCTTTTAAGAAATCTATTATTTAGTCTCGATTAACATGTTCACTGCTGAAAACAAACCGTTTCTTGGTGATAGCATTTTTTTATTACAAGTTCCTATATGTTTTTATAAGATGTTCTCGAGTCGATTTTAATTTTTATCTGCTATTAATTTTAACTTTATGAATGTAGGTAATTTTGTATGTAATTTTAATGTAGATAACTAGATTATATTATAAGGTACCTACCTATGTGTTATGATCTGACATAATTTGACAATTGTTTGCATAAATGAAATGAAAATAGTCTTTTAAAGTAGGTATTTCTTTGAGCCAATATCAAAAAAATATAAATTCCGCGCTACTTGCTTTTCCATCTTAGACATTTATTTGGCATAGGTACTTTAGTGAAGCTTTTGTACTTGTAGACGCTTAAGAAGACATTGGTAAACTTTAAAACGATTCCTAGACGAATCATTATACTTGCTTCTTCCTTTATGTCAATGGTTTGTCCTTGGCACCTGTGTGATCGACGGTGAAAACAACCACTGTGGTGAATGGATGACACTTTCTTATTTCTACTGAGTCCCTGTAAATTTACCTTGGCATGATCACTGAGTATCTGAGCGCGGTCCATCGCAGCTGGATCCGCTATAGCCTTAACACCCTGCCCTGCTCGTCCATCTTTGCTCGCTGCTGTGTTTTTATTCGAGTACTGAAACAAAGGATTCCTAGACATCAAAATCTGTAAGTACTGCCTAGAACAGTATTTTTGAGAGGACACCGGTAAGCTAGCAAAAGGGTGCGTACAAAAAGTTGCGTGCAAAAAGGGCGAACGAAGTTTGCTTCTAATAAAAAAAAAAAGTAAAAAAATAAAAAAAAAAAGTTTAAAGTTTCATTGAGTTTCAAACCATCTTCAAACTCAATGAAACTTTTATCTAGACCCGTATGGTGAGTTAGTTTCTTATAAAATTATATGGTTACCAAAACGAAAACTAAAAAAAAAAATATTATATTATATTTAAAACTGACGCATCTCTTGTCTAGATATTAGTGTTTCTATACTGATCTGCAGGGCGATTCTAAAACGTCGGAAACGTTTCCGATCGGATTCGTTAGTTTTTCATTTCGATGTGGTAAGTAACTTAAACAATTGTCTCTTGTAAAACACAGTAAAAACAATAAATATTGTATATTACTGTGTTATACTAGAAAAAACTGTTGGAAAATTGTTTTAGCTACTTACCAGATCGAAATGATAAACTAACGAATCCGATCGGAAACGTTTCCGACGTTTTAGAATCGCCCTGCAGATCAGTAGAAACACTAATATCTAGACCAGTGATGCGTCAGTTTTAAAAAAAATAGTTTTTTTTAGTTTATGATTTGGTAATTATAATTTTATAAGAAACTAACGCACCATACGGGTTAAAAGTTTACAGTCGACGTTTTAGAATCGCCCTGCAGATCATCTGTACAAAATTTCATGGAGTTTGATGAAATAATAGCCAAAATACAAGCAAGCTTCGTTCGCGTGCAAATGGGCGTAAACGCCCTACTGGTAACCTTCTCTTAATAAATATATTTAAATAACAATGTATTTAATGTAAAAAGCCGTTACTGATTTTGTATAATCATGCTTAGAATACACGGTGCAATGTACCTACAACACGTAGGCCAGTCTGAGTCATTAGGTAATGATTATTTGGTAACGAAACGATAAAGGTAATGAATTAAAATTAGATAAGTTCTAATGAGTGTAACTAATTACACTCATTAGAACGTAGTTTCCTATCCTAGTAATATGCGCAAGCCCTTATACTGTGTAAGGGCTAGCGCACACAACTACTAGGGCCGCGTTCGGCACCATCGCTCTTCTTCCTGTGTGATACTACTGGACCGCTTGGTAGTTCTACGGTTTTTTTTTACCGTAACACGGGTACCGGGTACGGGTTTTTACCCGTACTACGTTACTACTGACCGTTACTACTGGCAGTACAACAAAAGGCTTCATAGATGAAGCCTTTTGTTGTACTGCCAGTAGTAACGGTAGTAATATAATTAATGTCCCTAACCTAGAGGTTAGGGACATTAATTATATTTATATATTATGTAGTTATGTGGGTGACCAAGCTTTGCTCGGCAAACTCGGCAAAACGCGTTTTCCCAGAAATTAAACCTAGCTAGATCGATTTTTTGACCCCAAAACTTTTTCTTTATTTTTTTTTTATTTTTTTATACCCCCCCCCCCCCGACCCCCCTAAAGCTAATTTCATCAAATTGTTAGAGCCGTTTTCGAGATCTCAAAACACAATAAGTATATTAATAGGTAGGTAGACTCTGTACGAAATGAAATAGGCGTGGGAGATGAGAGCGTAACATGCTTAATTACTGGTTTTGTATTAATAACACTATCTCGTCATTATTAGCTCAAATACAAGATTTTGAGACTTGTAGTTAAAAAGTAAATAGTAAAAATTTGCTCATAAATGCTTGGATTGTGGCTTGCAATGTGAAAATCTTATCTATCATGATGATAATTCAGTTTTTCGCCGCACGCTATTCTCTTGCCGTACACTCTAATATCTTTTACCGTTTGTTGTTGTTGGTGACACTATTTTGTTTTGATAACCCCGAACTGTTATCGAATGTACCTAAATAATAATGTTGACCGAGGGAGGGACATCGTATTTACAAAAATAGATGCTCCACGGACATGCCGGGTGATAAGGAGTTGCAGCGCAGCGCGCTCTTTCACTATCTTCAAGACTGAACACATTGCTATCATCATTCGTCTACATTTAATATCTGGCACCTGCTTCTAGAAATCTGATAAGCGAGTAGATTATGTATTATAATTACTTTGTAGCAGCTGTGTAATGAACCGTAGGTAACCTAAAGTTCGACGGCGACGTAGGTATAAGTACTGATTAAGCATCATAATCAGTGCCGTGTGTGTCCGGTCTAGCATTGTAGTGTGTCCGCAGGGCTATTCTCTATCTCGCGACGTTTGCAACAGGCGTAAATTGTGCGATCAATGCTGTTAAGCGGTAACTTTTGTATGAGAAAAGCGATGTTTGAAAGCCATGATCGCACAATTGGTTGCAAACCTGTCGCGAGTTAAAGAATACGGGGGCCGGTCTATGAACAGGCGTATACAGGTGTTTTTTTGAAATGGGACAGTATGGGGATATCCGAATTCATAAGAGATACGGGAAAACTGTCTTTGGAACCTTATGCTCATTTTGTATGAAAACGATTTTGGCATAGTTATTTTTAAGGTCAAGCTTGAGTTCTCCATAAAAATGAGTAGTTTTGATCAAAATTTTTTTTAATGCGTATCGACTCAGTTTCATGTAAGGATTGTTTCATTGTATTGGAAGAAAATCTGAGCAGCAGAAGTTAGTCAAATTTAATAAAATGTTTTCTCATACAATTTGTAAATAATTTGGTAGGTACATACGTTAACAAAACTATCGCAAAAAAAAAATGGCCTCCCTCTTTCTTTTTCCATGTACGGGTACGTTTCAGAATACCTCTAGTGGTATTAGACAAAGATGTATGGTGAATGTTATTCTACTGCTCTGATGGTCTCGTGAAATGAGAAAAATCAGAGATGTAGAAGTTAGTCAAACTTTAATAAGAACATCTTTGTCAAAGGTCACTAGAGGTGTTCTGAAACGTGCCCGTACCTGGAAACAGTAAGAGGGAGGCCATTTTGAAAATTTATTGCGATAGTTTTATTAACAGAAAACAGTGGATACCTAGTAAAAGCCGTACTAAGGGATTATACCAGGGGATGGGCAGCAGCATCTACTTGAAGTACTGCGATCACCAATCCGCCTGTCAAGCATTTCTTACATCTATCTATATAAAAATCTATATGTGTGTATAATGTTCCCCTATATGGACTCCAAAACGGCTGGACAGATTTTGATGAATGTCCATCCGCCTGACATATAATTTACCGGTTTAATTTGATTATTTTGACTTAATTAAATTAATTAATCAATTTAATTGTTGGCCGAATTATTAACTCGACCAAGACTTGTCCTAACGGATTCATGACATTTTCATTTTTTTTATAAGCATCTTAGTATTTACTCAATTTTGCCAATGTCAAGTTATTGATATAATCAAACAATGTCCAGTCGTCAGTCTTCTGTCAAGTCATGTTTTAGTAAATTGATGGCAGTTTACTAGAATGTTCCTGGTCAATTTCCACCCCTTCGAAAAGACACGCAACACTTATTTTATTTAAATTCACTACCATGTGCTCTTTATAAGCTACACCGGTTAAAATGCAACCAAAATTACACAATATAACACAAAAAAACACTAGAAATTGAAATAAAATAAAAAACGACGACGTCTCCCTTCGAAAGAGCAGAAAAAGTCCTTTCATTACTTTTATTTGTTATTTAATTTTGTTGCCCTGCTATTGTTTTTGTGATTTGTCTGTTTACGTGCTTTGTTTGAATGTATTTTTTGTTAGTTCTACCCGTACGAAGATAGAAAACATTTTATTGCACACCACATCAAAAAATAAAATCTCTTCCAGACAACCCACAAACCCCGAAGCCGGGGCGGGACGCTAGTTTTCTATACTTAAATAACATAACGCTAAGATATAAATAAGCAATATTCGAAACACTCACCTTTCTAAAATAATACAAACACGCGAACAGTGCATATTTCAAGTAATACCACTTTCCCGGCTGTTGGTACACGCCGAAAATAGGACGCGTCTCTTTATATTTATATTTATAAAGTAATACAATAATTCCGAGCACTGCTAAACAGATACACGTATACATTTTGTTTGTGTTATGGACGAGAGAGTACTGCACTGTGAGTAATAAACCTTCACAACTTATTGATAAGCAGTACTTAGTGCTGGGGGGGAATCGTCATTACGGATAGCTTCGGAGAAGCCGAACAAATGTGTTTTGAGTAGGTAGCTGTTAGGAATTAGTCTTGAAAGCGAAGGCCACAGCAAAACCTGATTATGAAAATCGAATTCAAATAAGACAGCCGATTGATGTACACTGCTGGATGAGGCCTCATTGCATATACAACAAAGGGGGGTACAATGGGGGGATTGGATGCTATCTGGGATGTACAATGGGGGGATTGGATATACTGGAGGCAATGCATGCTGCTGCCCAGCTGACGTTCCTACTCCCTTAAAATCGGTTTATGGAAAATGCGTGGTGCCTTGGTAGTCTCGTAAGAACAGGACTCCTCCAACTCCTCCTGTAGATGTCGTAAAAGGCGTTTAATCTTCAACATAAAAATACAGTCGTATTTATAACCTTTTTTCCTTGAAGACGGTTAAATAGTCAAAATAGTACGGATAAGTTTTAGATCGAAAATACTTTGATCGACGATAACGGATAAAATAATCATTGATATGGCGTTTACATGATGAATGCGTGGTCAGTGACCGCTTTTCTAACGTGCGACACGTCATTTTTTAAAATATCGTGACGTGTGATTATAACGTCAGTCCTTTAAACTCTTTGGCAGCACGCGAAGCTATAAACCCAAAATAAAAGTTTGGGCATATCGCAGAGTCCTACAGAGGTCCAAGTTGAGTTTTAACAAGCAATTGACACTATCTATACCATAATCTGTGATTGACACAGACGTATGGTGTAGTGTAACACGGATTTTTGTATGAAAATTAAGCTTCGCAAAGTGTAAGCTCATCTAAACAAAATCCGTGTTACACTACAAATAGGTGGACTGTGTATTCATGTACCTACCACTGCACTATGATGCATGCCCTATGACAATCACTTCAAATATGACATTTATAAGTAATTTTAATAATGACATGCCGTGTATTGACATTTTTAATTTAATGGTTTTTAATTTGATCAAATGGTTGGGTATGTCCAGCAGTGGACTTCCACAGGCTGGTGTTGATGATGACATATTTAAATAATTGTAAATATTCTTACTAACCATAGAATAGGCAGGCAAGTTGTATTTTACTAACCCAGTGATCCTTGTTGATTAATTAATAAATGAAATATATAAATAAACTACGCCATACCGTACGTCCGTGTCAATTGTTTGCTAAACAGACTCATGGTTCCAGAGGCCCAAGCACACACATCTAACGTTATCGAGACGCTAGCGTTACGATAGTAAACTTCAAATATGAACCAATCAACTTACTAAGATTTCAAGTTACCCTGATGTCATTGGTCAATATTTGACATTTGCGATCGTCTCGCTAGCGTCTTGGTAACGTAAATTATTCGTGCTGACCCCACAGTACGCGACAGTCCTTTGTCGAGATACGTGTATATATTGAATTGCCGTGATATCACCACGCTTAGCAAGCGGATTGGTTGTACACTTGTACCTAATCCCTTAGTCGGCTTTTATGGGTTTTTCCCCGTGGACCCACTTACGACATCCACGGGACAATACACCAATATTAGTCAGGTCCATTCGACGTTCAGCTCGTATCGATATAATATCTCAGCAGGAATCTCAATAGCATTGCTAAATAACTTTTCATTTAATAAACGGACTTCCGCCATTTTATTAGACAAAATATTTGGATGAAAAAAAAATGATGAAAGAACCATAGTGGTGAAAGGATTATGATACTTTTTGAATGCAAATGCTTGGTTTGTTGCTGAAAATATCAAAATCGCCATATGTATGCCTACAATATTTGAGGAGTTCCCTCAATTCCTCATGGATCCCATCATCAGAACTGGCAAAAAAATGGGACCAATCTGGAAGTATATCTATTCAAATAAAAAAAGAATTTTCCAAATCGGTTCATAAACGCCGGAGATATGCGGTAACAAACATACAAAAAAAAAAATACAACAGAATTGAGAACCCCCCTTTTTTGGGAAGTCGGTTAACAAACAGCGAAAGTGAATAATTTGTGGACAGTATTGATAAATGGCTTATGCGTTTAGACCCTTTTAGCGATAAACTGCGTGCCTTTTAGCGTTCTATATCGATCAGTTCGACCGCTTATGTGACAACTTGATACCTAGTGATAAGAACCGTTTGTGTTTCATCAGATAGCGCGGCTGGCGTAAATAGCAGCTGTTCACGGGGGCGATACGCGCCAATCTCCGCTTTACTACGTTCGCGTACATAAAATAACACCCAACAGTCACATATATAGCCCTGATCCCACACTAGGATTTCCTGTGTCGTGGGTATTAGGAACTAAGAGTACCATGGTACCACAACCCGGAACAAATATTTGCATATCATGCAAACATTTATCCCGCAGCGGGAATCGAACCCCTCTTGCGTCTCATTTTGCTACTCGCCCGCCACGCCACGGAGGTCGCGTACCCACATTCAAATATTTCAAATGACGGCCGCTGTTCTAATACACTCGAGAGCAATGAATCCGGGTCACTTAAAGAATCCTAAAAATCTCGGAAACTAAAAATGCTAGGTTAATGCAATAAATTGTATTTAATAGACAATGTAATACTCCTTAAATGAAGGTATTAAAACTTCTTAGTTATTGTAAAGTTATATCATAAAAAAATCAAATTTGAAAAAGGGCCACTTTCGAAGATGGAACTACGAAATTACAGCATTTGGTTTTGCTTTTGTTTGTAATCTGTCATTTATGTGGGTACATAAACCATGTTGATAGTGCTCTATATTCATTATATGGAAGCACGAGGAGGCAATACGCAGTATTAAAATTCAAGAAAATCGTAATAAAGTTCAAAAATTTCATGTTTCCTATTTTTGTTTTAAGGAGAGATCAGCAGTTTTTTTCTTTATGTAATTTTGTGTTAATAAAATGTATGGTGACTCATATTTTTTTTACCTTCATTTAAGGAGTATTACATTGTCTATTAAATACAATTTATTGCATTAATCTATCATTTTTAGTTTCCGAGATTTTTAACATTCTTTAAGTGACCCGGATTCATTGCTCTCGAGTGTATAAGAGCTTGCCCAGACGATTTACGCGCGATTCGAAACGATTCGAGCTTCATACACATGCGTCGCGCGTTTTGCCGCTCGCGCGAGCGCAAAACGCGCATCAATCGCCTCATCTGGACAAGCTCATAGATGTACTAGAAAACCAATATACCGAGTGTGTCAAAATTGTACCTCGATTCGACACCTCGGTAATTTTTATAAACGGTAAAATGAATTGATAGCCAACATTTACCTACCCTGATTAATATTTCACAATGAGACCCTCTAGTCATCTCATCGTATGCGAACGAAGTTAGCTTCTTTTTTGGATATTATTTCATCAAACTCCATGAAATTTGTGTGCGTTATCCTAGCAAAATCTTGTGTCCTTTCAGGATGTGAATATCACGAATAATTCGTATTTAATCTCCTGTAAATGTGCCTGAAATAAAAAATTAGTGCCTTCAGCCGTTTTTGAGTTATTCATGAAAGACAGATTTTGCTGGGGTAACGGTCTTCCAGCAAAAACTTTTTTCCCTGGTTGGGCTAGGCCAGCTGAAAGTGGCTAGGAAGATAAGTTTTAATTTGTGCTAAATGTGCATCTAAACTCTGAATTTGTGGACCCTAGGATTTCAGAGATATTTCAGTTTTTGCTGGGGGAACATTTTAAAAATGGCTGTATCTCCGAAACTTTTAACCGCACAATCATGAATTTTACTACACATATAAGTGTTCATATAGGGTAATTTGTGCCAGTTAAATTTCTTGATAAAACTGCGCCTCTCGTATTTTAATGGGATTTTTCCAAAAAACTAAAATAGCTCCTAGCACTCAAACAAAGGCACCTATGAACTTTATTTAAATGCAAACTTATACCATTATTTGTTAAGCAACATTTGGTAAAATTTCATAAGCCTACGTTAAGAGACGTTTACGAGATAGAGAGACTTTAAAATAATCCGGTGGTGAAATTATTTTGACCTCCAAATACACGAGCTTTCTACGTGCTGTCCATTAACGTGTTTAGCCAATAATTAGTGCCTCTATTCATCTCCACATACACCAATTTTCAGCTGAATCCATCAAACAATTACCGTAATATCATTAAAAAACGAAATTGAAACGTTTCAGGGGAATGAATGAATGAATGAATATCCAGCCAAATTATTAACTGACCAAATTCGAATGACTGTCAAAAAGCGAGATTCCAATACATGGCACCCACCTTCTTAAATTCATACAACAATATTTTAGTGTTTTGGTACAGTCATGTAGAAAAATTTAAAGATTATTTTAATTTCATTTTAGAAAATAATATAACAAGTAAAAAATGGCATATAATAAGAAAAACAGTTTAATCACGTTCTCTTTTTTTAACCGCTATGGAAAAGATGCCGATACCGACTGAAGGTTGTTACTGTTTTAGTTATAATTTAATTAATTGCAGTCGGTTTGTATGACTTATAGAAAAGTTAATTGGTTAAAAACGCCCCCTAGTAAACCCCCATATACCATGGTTTGAACCAAAGTGCAGTCGGCTGACTGGTTATTTGTATGGTGAATATGATGAGCGCCCCTAGTGGACTTGTTGAGAACCTCAGTATCAAACATCAAAAACCTATCTTCACGCAATTTGGTAGTTAGGAAATGAGCGCAATATTTAGAGTAGGTCGACCAATAAATGCAGCACTACTGACGATATAAACAGGCTATGAACCAGTGAATCTGGTGTATTATACTATTCAAATCCGTTTATTAGAAACATTCGATTGTCTTTTGCAGCACTTCCTCACTAGGGGGCGTTTTTAACCAATTAACTTTTCTATAAGTCATACAAACTTATAATATAGAAAAGGTAGTTATACCTTTTTGAATAGGTATTATGTATAATACCTATACTTGGTTATTCCGAGACATGATGGTCAACACCAGCCTACGTCATCACCAGTGAGACTTGAGATGAGAGATTGAGAATGTATGCTGTAGGTACCTTCTTACTTTTGAAATAAGCTATATGGCAGACTTTATAAATAATAAATAAATAAATAAATGCTGGACATTTCACAGAACATTATCTGGCCCCAAGATAAGCAGAGCGTGTGTTATGGGTACTAGATAACTGATATACTTAATACAATACATTACATAGATAGACATTTTTTGATTATACACTAGCTGGTGCCCGCGACTTCGTCTGCGCAGGATTAGTATTTCGAGTAGCTTATATTAGCGTGGCGTAGAAAAGAACTAACATTATGAAATTATCACATAAATAATTTTCGCGACATAATTCTTAGTACGTGCTTTTTCTACACTTCCAAAAAATACAATACGGTAGTTATTATTATGTTTATTATACTTAAATAACTTTTCATTTAAAAAACCGACTTCCGCCATTGTATTCGACTAAATATTTGGATGAAAAAAAAAATGATGAAAGAACCATAGTGGTGAAAGGATTATGATACTTTCTGAATGCAAATGCTTGGTTTGTTGCTGAAAATATCAAAATCGCCATATGTATGCCTACAATATTTGAGGAGTTCCCTCAATTCCTCATGGATTCCATCACCAGAACTGGATTCTGAAAAAATGGGGCCAATCTGGAAGTATATCTATTCAAATAAAAAAAAAAAAATTCAAATCTGTTCATAAACGCCAGAGATATGCGGTAACAAACAATAAAAAAAAACGGTTGTCTGTAAAGTCGGTTTACTGACGATAGTTCAACGTGTCAACGTCGTTATTGTGCTTCTTTGTCGCTCGTTCCGCGCTCGAGCGCATGCGGCGTTAGCGCATGCGGTGACGCATGACGAGGTAACGACGTATGACGAGGTAACGACGCATTAGTCATGTTTTTTCGAGCGTGCAGCCGGCTCCATCGATTTATAAGACGTTGACACGTCAAAAAAAAAAAAAACATACGAATTGAGAACTTCCTCCTTTTTTGGGAAGTCGGTTAAAAATGCAATACTTGCCTATTTAGTTACTTGCCTAACCTTGGGTCTATATTATATTACTTTAAGTACAATGCGTTTTTAACAAATCGCTAGTGCCTTGAAAATTCGTAAAACGGACACAACCGTCAATGACGTTTTCCCTCACTCGTCTGCCCGCGTCTGTCGCGCACTCAGCGATAAGCGACTTCTTCCCCCACCTCACCCTCCGTGCGTCGGACCGCTCGGATTTTTTCCAACTTACTTGACACTTATCGTCATATTATAGACAATTCACACAATATCTTTATAAATTGTAGGCTATGTGTTATTCTGATGTATAAGCTATATTATTGTAAAGTTTCATTAAAATCCATTCAGTAGTTTTTACGTGAAAGAGTAACAAACATCCATCCATACTCACAAACTTGCGCGTTTATAATATTAGTAGGAAGGATAGAAGGAAAGAAAGAGAAAAGAATGCATAGACAGATGGTTTTGATGTTCATAATACCAGGCGATCATGGCATAGTAGAAAGGGGATTCATACGCCAAAAAGTTGTCTTAATTTTTTCAAAAATATATCAATTAGGCAAAACACCGGGATCACGCGAACGAAGTCGCGCGCGGGCAGCTAGTTGCGCAATTAGTTGCGCCCCGCGGTTTCATCCGCGTGAATAATGATGAAAATTGATGATGATGATGATGAAAAGTAGCCTATGTGTTAATCCAGGGCGTAAAGTATCTCCATTCCAAATTTCACTCAAATCCATTCAGTAGTTTTTACGTGAAAGAGTAACAAACATCCATCCATACTCACAAACTTTCGCGTTTGATGATGATGATGATGATGAAAAGTAGCCTATGTGTTAATCCAGGGCGTAAAGTATCTCCATTCCAAATTTCACTCAAATCCATTCAGTAGTTTTTACGTGAAAGAGTAACAAACATCCATCCATACTCACAAACTTTTGCGTTTGATGATGATGATAATGAAAAGTAGCTTATGTGTTAATCCAGGGCGTAAAGTATCTCCATTCCAAATTTCACTCAAATCCATTCAGTAGTTTTTACGTGAAAGAGTAACAAACATCCATACATACTCACAAACTTTCGCGTTTATAATATTAGTAGGATAGGATTCACACAATATCTTTATAAATTGTAGCCTATGTGTTATTCTGATGTATAAGCTATATTATTGTAAAGTTTCATTAAAATCCATTCAGTAGTTTTTACGTGAAAGAGTAACAAACATCCATCCATACTCACAAACTTTCGCGTTTATAATATTAGTAGGAAGGATAGGATAGAAAATACCCAGAACACCCTGAACAAATACCTTCAGATCGTAATAATATTTTTTCCGAGGCAGGAATCGAACCCGCAACCTCCTGAATCGCAAGTGAACCTTCGCCTCCACGCGAAAGTGGTCGTCAATCTCTGGTCCTCTGGTCTGTCACTTTGGTATTATGGTAATACGATAAGTAAATTTTATGTTAATTTTTGAAGACTTTAATAAACGACCTGTGCTTGTTGTGCTTATTTTAAGTAAGCTGTCCACAGATTTAATTAAAAGAGTATGTGTGTGTTTTAGTCATGTTATTTTGATTTATAGCTTTCTGGTATAACTTTAATTCTTGTTACTGTAACGAAACAAAAAAGTTTTTGAGAGTTTGAAATCATCAAAAAAAATTATAAAAATTTATGCTGTAGGTACCTTCTTACTTTTTAAACAAACTATATGGCAGACTTTCATTTTGGTATTATGATAATACGCTTAGATATTACGATAAGTAGATTTTATAATATTTTTTTAAGACTTTAAGACTTTTTGAACGACCTGTGATTGTTGTGCCCATTTTGAGTTGAGTACGATGTACATAGATTTAATTAAGAGTATAAATGTGTCTTTGATGAATGTTGTTTTTGTTCTTATAACTATAACGAAACCAAAAAGATTTTGAGATTTTGATACAACAAAAGGTGGTAAACCAACGGAAAAATTTGAAAAAAAAAAATTGTGCTGTACGTAACTACTTACTTTTGAAAAAAGCCATTATGGCAGACTTTCACGTTGGCATTATGATAATGCGCAAGATAATATTACGATAGGTAAATTTTATAACAATTTTTAAGACTTGATTTAAGACCAAATTGTTCGGTTGGCTTGGTAGGTTAGGTACTCGACTTGATCGACGAACCATAAATCATACACAAACTTAACCGCAAATGCCTAGATACCGACACGGTTCCGTCGTGTATGAACAACCCAAGCTATTTTGTAGGCGACTGTACCAAACAAATTACATTACAATACCAACAACTAAGAGAGGTTAGCATGAATTATGAAACGGCCGCTTTTTAATAGTCATTCGAATTTGGTGGGTTAATAGCCTGAAATCATATCAGATCAGTTATTTTGAGATATTACTGTAATTATCACATGGATTCAGCTGAAAATTGGTGTATGTGGAGATGAATAGAGGCACTAATTATTGGCTAAACACGTTAATGGACAGCACGTAGAAAGCTCGTGTATTTGGAGGTCAAAATAATTTCACCACCGGATTATTTTAAAGTCTCTCTATCTCGTAAACGTCTCTTAACGTAGGCTTATGAAATTTTACCAAATGTTGCTTAACAAAGAATGGTATAAGTTTGCATTCAAATAAAGTTCATAGGTGCCTTTGTTTGAGTGCTAGGAGCTATTTTAGTTTTTTGGAAAAATCCCATTAAAATACGAGAGGCGCAGTTTTATCAAGAAATTTAACTGGCACAAATTACCCTATATGAACACTTATATGTGTAGTAAAATTCATGATTGTGCGGTTAAAAGTTTCGGAGATACAGCCATTTTTAAAATGTTCCCCCAGCAAAAACTGAAATATCTCTGAAATCCTAGGGTCCACAAATTCAGAGTTTAGATGCACATTTAGCACAAATTAAAACTTATCTTCCTAGCCACTTTCAGCTGGCCTAGCCCAACCAGGGAAAAAAGTTTTTGCTGGAAGACCGTTACCCCAGCAAAATCTGTCTTTCATGAATAACTCAAAAACGGCTGAAGGCACTAATTTTTTATTTCAGGCACATTTACAGGAGGTTAAATACGAATTATTCGTGATATTCACATCCTGAAAGGACACAAGATTTTGCTAGGATAACGCACACTGAAATTTTGTACACATGATCTGTACACTAATAATAGACCCGTAGCAAACTTCGCGTGCAAAAAAGCGTAAGAGCCTTTTTGCAAGCTACCAGACCTCCTCTAAACTAAAAAAAAACCTGCCTCTATAATCACCGCTTTCTAGCATCAAAGGTTTGCTGGAAGAAAACTCTTCTTAGGATTAAGCTCAACTGTGTATTTACCTAAGGTTACATATCCTTTCATTCTGAGAGCTGATTCTAAGTTTTGACAATCAATTGACGCGGACGTATGGTGTAGTGTAACACGGATTTTAGTATGGAAAATGAGGTTCACAGAGTGTACGCTAGGGGCGCTCATCGGTGTCGCCATACAAAAATCTACACTACACCAGAGGCCCAATTCACTAACTTAAAAATAGTTAAAATAAAGTTCGGATCATGTTTCGATCTTGTGTCGATGTCTTAAATGTCAGAAATGGTATTCTCTAAACATAAAATACAACACTGTAATGTGATTATGAACCGAAATGTGACCGAAACTTGAACGATTCAAAGTTTTTTCGATAATTTTAGCATTGTAGATGGAGTCTCTCTTTACTCTTTGCGATTATATATATAACTATCCTACTCTAATGGTAGTCACCGTGAATTGAAAGTAGACTAAATTGTTATTTATAATGGAGCAGAATACCAACTTTCTGTCAATTCATAATTCAGTCTCGATTCGGTTAACTTTCAGTGTAGTTTTAAAATAATTTAGAGAATTGGGCCTCTGACGTCCGTGTCATTTGCTTGTCAAAACTCAGAATCGGCTCTCTGTCTTTGATTTGTGCTTATTCGTGCAAGTACAATAAATAATAAAGAAAAACACTTAATTACATAGATAGGGTATATTGTCGTCATTTTTAATAATTAAGTATTCAAATAAATAAGTACACAAATATAATATAATCACATCTTACGACTTAAGGACAGCTTTTCTTTAAGCTAAACATTTTATAACTCTGAATAATACTATTCATTATTCGTGAGGGCCTCTTCCACCATCGACAGATTAAGAAAGCCGTTGGTGAAGCGAATATGACGCGACTTTTTATCTTGTAAGTCACTAAATCCCCTTGCTAAACCCACATTGCACCAACTAATCAAAATTTAGCATGTATGTTTTATTGACATTTCTACATTTAGTAAACAGTGTGTCCACATAATCAAAATTTAGCATGTAGGTATGTTTTGTTGACATTTCTACACTCAGTAAACAGGGCGTCCACATAAGTGGACACCCTGTTTACACCTTGACCTTGTGACACCTTGTTTTCGGGCATTTTAGACTGAATTTAGGATTCAGACTGTTGGTTTCACTGGCCCACTGCTTTTTTCCACTAGTGGGACCAGGGAAGATTTCCAATTCACTGACCAACTACATTTATTTCAAAGAAAGATAAAAGTTATGCCAAGTTATGCTATTAAGGGAAAGTCTATTTTGGCTATTACTTCATCAAACTTCATGAAATTTTGTACACAGAATCAGAATCCTCTTAATCGCGGGCGGTGCCCATGATTAAGAGGATTCTGACCTCAGCCTCGAAACAACAGGAAAGTGACGAAAAACAGTGGCAATTAGCCGTTTTTTAAATTCAAAACTAAAGGCTTAAATAAATCGGCTCATGTGTCTGTATGCCAAAATGGCGTTCAGCTCAGCATAAATGTTGGATGAGTTAACACTTAACACCCAACGCTGATTTTCAGCTGAAACCAAAAATGAAAAAAAAAAAGTTAAAGTTGACCGATCACCTGGGGCCCCATTAAAGCCGCGCAGGCCACGTATCTGCCGGTGGTGGTGAAAGGGGCCTTAAATCTAATATATTCCCAACCATTATGTTACTATACTCTCATACTGTTATCTATTTAACAAAGAGGTGACAAATTTGACGATTAAAATGTTTATATCTAGAAATAAATAAAAACACAATACAATACCATTAATTACATTTATTAATAGGTAAAGTAAATTAGCAAAACACTTATAATAGCTAATCTAGTCATATAAATACTACGTTATAACAAAAATCTGTAGGTCTGTTAGAAATCAACAAATAGTTAGTAAATACTTGGATGCAAGTAAATGTTAAAACGAATGTCCTCTCTGAACAAGTAACGAAAAAGATACAGCATAAAGATGTAACAAATGTATGACTTTTGCGAACTTTTTTGTTTGAACTAGCGTTTTTCCCATCCCACCCGACTGCGCGAAGTAAATTAAGAGGACTTGATCTTGATGTTATTTTAATTAATTGGGTTCTTCGAGACTTTATTCATAAAGAAATCGAGACCTACAGATTCGTAAATATTATTTTAATTGAATCAGATAGTTAAGTAAAGGTTCACAACAACGAACATAGATTATATTGAGAAATGGACAGTTTGCTAAGCGAGATGCTAGCTAAGCTTTACAAGGAATGTGCTATACAAGTTTATACCTTAGTTCCCAGACTTTAGGATGAAAGTCATACAAACATATTACCGTTCGCCATTATCATAAAAGAAGATTAAATGAAATGACGCCTTATTTCGGAACGAGTAATGTACAAATTCGTACAGCAATTTCTTCAAGTTATCTTTGGATGCATAGTGGTAACAGGTGAAGCTTTGTCTTTTCATCACACTAAATGCATATCCATCCACAATGTGTATTAACAGAATTAAAAAAAATCTTTCATTCAATATGTTATCGAAAGTCAAATTGAAATAAGTTTTTGCCTTGTTTTCGTAAATTTTATAATCATGGAATGCTATCTGACTATTGAATCGTAAATCACATACACATCAGACTTACAATTTGAACTGTAATATCATACATGTAACAAAATATAGAGGGGAGATCTTTTGTCGAGGCGCAAAGTGCCGACATCCGTCTAGCAACTCGTATGACACCCACACAAAAATATGATTTTCAAGCGATATTTTGCGTCATCTCATACATGAGATTTTCGCGAGAATCACCCCCTGAAAATGGGCAAGATTGTTGATAAAGAATGTTTTATTACAAAAACAGGGGACGATATCGACGACCCATGCTCTATTTCATATCGCAACCCATGGTTGTTCTGTCTAGACGCCGGAATTAATCCACTATTAGATTTTATTACACGTATGGTAACACTTACAGAGGCCAACAAGTTTTTAGCAAACAATTGACACGTATGTATGGTGTAGTGTATTACGGAATTTACCGATGAGCGGCTGCTATCATAAAACCTCAATTTGCATTAAAACATTCGTGTTACACTACACCTCTGTGTCAATTGTGTGCTAAAAACATAGACTACGGCCAGAATGCCTCACGCTCCTTCGCCCAAACGATATAGGAGAAACATTTTCTATCCATAAAACACATTTCAACACAAAACACCTATCAAACTAGTGCATTTATAATCTTTAGCGCAATGTCATTAGATGTATTTTGGCGTGCATGAATTGAGTATATACATAGGTATATACATAAGTATAAAGGTTGTAAGTTATAAGTAAAGCAACATTGTCATCGAGCTTAAAACAAGAACAAATTGACAAATAAATTGGTTTAACTTTCCATTAACTGTTGTGAGCTAGTAAGTTCATATTACATGTAGATCAACATACTTAATAGAAGCCGAAATATGAAATGGCGTACCGCGGAAACTAATAGTTTTAGAGATGATTTTTGAAAATTCCAATATAATAATAATATCACTATCCGAACTCAAAAATCGATAACCGAACGCAATGTTTGATTTTCTATTTTGACATTAGAATGACAGATAAGTAGTTTTATGACCGATAGTCATTATTATCGGCTTTTGACAATGATTTACCCCTCCACAGCTTTATACTAGTTAAAGTTATTGGAAAGTACTTCCAAGAATTGTTTATACAATCGTAGTGTTAATAGCATAAGTAAAAATAAACTTTATCATGAACTCACAATACAGTACAGCCGAAATAACTTAGCCGCCTTGGATGACACCATTGGAGAAAAATAAAAAATTGCTTTTAAATAAAAACATCACCCAACTTACCAACTACCCAGCTTACTTCCTGGCGGCCAAGATACAATGTCAATACTATACCACACATTACAGTCTTAAATATTTCAACGATTTGTTTTGTGATGATGATACAGTTTTGTATTATTAAGAAACAAAAAAAATTTAATTTAAAAAAACTAGTGACTTTTATTTAAGGAAATCAGTTATTTTACTCTTCGGCCCGTATTACGAACTAAACTCAAAGAGACTGAAGAATAGATTTCTTGACAGATTATCAATGAAAAATTGTCACCAAATCTATGCTTGAGTTTTGATTAGTTACGTAGTTAGTAGAGAAGCCTTTAGATCGATTTGAAACTTGAAAAAAACCTAATTTTTTTAGGAAACCATCCCTTAAATAAAACTTTGTACTACCTTCTAATAAAACAAAACGCTCATTCAATCCATACCGTCTGCGCCAACTGGTTCGGGAATTAATCTCTGACTGCGCCAATAATGGTGAGAATGTAGAGGAAGATATTAATAATGTCAAGGTAAAGATTCAGAGCGGCGAAGATGTACTCCTCGGGAGACAGACTATACTTGTGCTTGCCGCCCATCATCAGCTGCGTGTCATAGACCAGATAGAACGAGAAGAGGAGGGCTCCCAGAGACGCGTAGACCAGAGACAATATGTTGTTACGGACTATCATCGCGACGATGCCTGGAGAGAGTGGAAATGGGGGTTTAGATAAATGTTGAAATAAAAATTTATTTGAAATACAACATACATTACAAATACACAAAAACTACAGAACTTACCAAATATGAAAAGGACCACCACCAAGCAGACCAGAATTCCGCCCATCATGGTGAAGTCCCACTTGGTTTGGAACGCGAATAGGGTGAGAGCGAGACACACTGCCGCCGTTATACCAATCGCCATCATCACCTGCAAACGTGCAAACGTATAGAAACAATAAAAAACCGGCCAAGTTCTAGTCGGACTCGCGCACGAAGGGTTCCGTACCATTATCTACAAAAACGGCAAAAAAATCACGTTTGTTGTATGGGAGCCCCCTTAAATTTTTTTTTATTATTTGTTGTTATAGCGGCAACAGAAATACATCATCTGTGAACATTTAAAGAGTCTAACTATCACGGTTCATGAGATACAGCCTGGTGACAGACGGACGGACGGACGGACGGACAGCGGAGCCTTAGTAATACGGTCCGTTTTACCCTATGGGTACGGAACCCTAAAAACAGCAAAAAAAACACGTTTGGTGTATGGGAGCCCCCTAAATATTTACTTTATTCTGTTTCTTAGTATTTGTTGTTATAGCGCCAGCAGAAATACATCATCTGTGAAAATTTCAACTGTCTAACAATCACGGTTTATGAGATACAGCCTTGTGACAGACGGACGGACAGCGGAGCCTTAATAATAGGGTCCGTTTTACCCTTTGGGTACGGAACCCTAAAAATGGCCTGAATTGTGTCCGAACCGTAGGATTTTACGTGAAAACTTCATCTTGCTTATACAAACCGTTATCTTATACTAAAATGATGTATCTATGTATTGTTTTTATGTACTGTACAGGTTCGACAACCTCTGTAGCGAGGCGGACGAGAAGCCGGTTGAGATGCAAGAGATTACGGGTTCAATTCCCGCTGCGGGACAAATGTTTGTATGATCTGCAAATATTTGTTCCGGGTTGGTTAGTGAAATTGTTTATTTTTTTTTATATTATCGTTTGCAATAAAGTTATACTCTATCTTCTTTCCATGTACTCACCGAGGTGGAGTCGTAGACGGTGGAGGCCAGGCCGAGCAGGAAGCTCTCCGCAGCGGTGAAGATGCCGAGGAAGATAAAGTTGGTGGGCGCTGTGCGACGCACACTCTCGCAGCACGCCATCGAGATCAGGCACACAATCACTATCGCGAATGCCACCCAGCTGAAAGTTACAAATTATTATGTTATTTCACAAACTGAGATTTACAAAAAGAATAGAACAGATTTATTTTATTTTTAAAGTTTTGGGAAAACTTACAGCTAGGTGGATACAATAGAGTAGGGTGATTTATAAATACATGCAGCTATACCTAAGTTGCTACATGTACGCAGATGGCCAATTAAAAGTTTCCGCAGATATGCAAGAATGAGTAGGAATAAAAATAGTAACAGTAGACGACATAATAAAGTACCTAATTATTCAACAAAAAAGAAAGTGAACACAATATTATTCTTGAAAAATGTTGCCATTAAGCAAGCATTTAAGCTTACTTGTTGAAGTATTAAATAAATCTATATCAATGTTTGCTTTAGCCAAGGAGTTGAACGAGCCGCATGCTCTGATCAAAAATGCATTTTGCCTATAATTAGTACTAACAAGAGGAACATAAAGAACGCTTGGCTTTCTCAATGCTGTCGAATTAGTACGTATTTATTTAAGTCAAGTCAAAGTCAAGTCAAGTCAAGTCAAGTCAAGTCAAGTCAAGTCAAGTCAAGTCAAAAAGAACTTTATTCATTGAAATCACAAGGATCATTTTGAATCGTCTTACATAAAATTAAATTACTCCTGTTCCAACGCGACCAAGCCTAGAAGAATCAGGCAACAAACTCGGCTTGGCTTACATAAATGGTCCGTCTTACCACTAGGTGAGAAGCGCCTGTGTGGTGCCTCGGAGCAAGGAGTTGCTGATACATAGTAAATGAGAACTTAAAAACCTTAGGAAGGTAGTCGAAAGTAAATAAACATCAGCAAAAATATGCAAAACAGCACACGCTACGCTTGTTATACTTATAAATAATAATCTAATACAAACATGTAAATAGGTAAGTACAGATATTGCAAATTTCCATTTTAGCAGTCGAGGGGCAGAGCGACATCAGGCCACGCAGCTTTATTGCAATAACAATATTTGCAATAACAATCAGGAAAGGAAAAAAAAAACATCAGATACAATTAATAGGATACTGGATGACGACCTCTCTGTGCCGCGGTGGCCGTGTAGCCGGCTGAGATGCGAGAGGTTTCGGGTTCGATTACCGCTGCGGGACAAATGTTTGTATCATCTGCATATATTTGTTCCGGGTGTTGTGGTGCCATGGTACTCGTAGTTCCCCACGACACAGGGAATCCTAGTGTGGGATCATGACTACGTATGTGATTGTTGATTGTTATGTATGTTGGGAGTATTTAAAAAATGATTTTGCAAAAAGGCCTCAACTCAGCATATGCAAACAAACTGCGCTGGTCTTCCGTTAGAGCCATTTTGCAAAAAATAATTACAAAAGGGTGTCATTCAATAGGTCTTGACTGTAATGACCTTAAACGCCAATCTACCTATTTCTGCCGCCAAGCAGTAGTGCTCGCATTGCTGTGTTCCGGTTTAAAGGGTATGGGTGCCGGTGAAATTACGGGCGCATGGACTTTTTGTTTTTAAGTCTCAGGGTGACGGGCGCTGTGCAATGTACTTGACATTGCGACCTCTGTGGCGGAGCGAGCGAGTAGCCGGCTGAGATGCGAGAGGTTTCGGGTTCGATTACCGCTACGGGACAAATGTTTGTATGATCTGCAAATATTTGATCCTGGTCTGGGTGTTGTGTAGAGAATACAATCCAATAGAGGGATCCCGGGATTCGGGATCCCGGGATCCTGGCCGTTTTCTGGCCTTTAAAATCCCGGGACTGTACTTGGCCAATCTCGGGATTTTCGAGATTGCCACAAACGTGGCAATCCCGAAAATCCCGAAAACTAGACCTGTTTAGGTCTAGTTTGCATTCCGTAGTCCGTTGCGCCTTGACAATAACCTTGCCTAGATTATATTAATAGCATTATTATTTTAATATAGCCTGTCAGACCTCCTATAGGCCATCTGAGTTGCAGCAATTTCACGAACTAGCGAAATACCGGCGCGAATGATTAAACTTACGATCTTTCTAATATTTTGTTTGGAAACTATCTAAAACACTTATGTCGTTGGAATAGGGTTGAAATTTGCTAACTAGATTATGTAAGAATCAGTAAAGTTGTAATTTGCAATAAAATTAAAATTTGAAATTCGATCTAAACACTTTTTTCAGTTTATTGGTCAAAAAAACCATAACAAAGACAAAAAGTATTAAATACTACTACTTCGTTTTTTTGTGTTGAAAATAATGGAACATTATTTCCATTATTTTCATCACAAAAAAACGATCAATTATAACAAATAATTGTTAAATAACCAAAACTCATGCGGCGACTCGCAACAACGCGCACGTTCACATACCTAAATTATTATTTTTTTCCATTATATACATAGTCTAATCCCGAGATAGCCCCGGGATCCCGGGATTACATATCAAAAATCCCGTAATTGATCTAGTAGAGTAATCCCGGGATTGAAAAACATGCTCGGGATTGTATTCTCTAGTGTTGTGGTACCATGGTACTCGTAGTTCCTGATACCAACGACACAGGGAATCCTAGTGTGGGATCAGGTATGTGACGGTTGGGTGATAAGTTAAAAGTAAAAAAACGGTTGTCTGTAAAGTCGGTTTACTGACGATAGTTCAACGTGTCAACGTCGTTATTGTGCTTCTTTGTCGCTCGTTCCGCGCTCGCGCGCATGCGGCGTTAGCGCATGCGCATATATATATATATATATATATATATATATATATACAGTGGTGGTCATATAATTAAGAACGCTGATATAAAGGGAAGATTTTTTCCAACTAAGATGCAAAACTAATTGTATGCATTTGTTTTTATTTCTCTCTGTATCGTAAAACATTCCCATATTACCACTGTATTCATTGATACACATGATTGGCTAAAAATCAATAGGCAAACTTTTTACACTACTTTTAAACAAAGTATTCCTTATTACTGGCTGGTCACGTAATTAAGAACGCTAAGTAGTTTATAACTTTATTCAAATTTAAATAGATAACACTCAGTCGATTTGTTACTGTTTGTATAATTTTGGTGCCATTACGTGCTGTAAAAGATTAAAGGTGATTGCTTCTTTAGAAAAAACAATGGGAAAAAATAAAAGTTGTGATAAATCTACAAGGGAAGTAATAATAAAACTTCGCCGGAAGAATTGGTCTCATAAAAAGATAGCCGACCATCTGCAATGTTCAAAAACGATGGTTTACCACGCTGTAAAGCATTTTGCTACGTATCAAACTACTTCGAATGTTCCACGTGTACCTAAACAGAGAAAAACAACTCCTCGAGATGACCGAAACATCGTTCGTATGGCAAAACAAAATCCTTTAAAAGGGTCCAATGAGCTTAGAAAAGAATATTTTGGTGAAAACAACCCTTCAGCAATCTCAGCACGCACTATTCGAAGACGTTTGGTAGAAGAAAAATTGCACGGTAGGATAGCAAGAAAGGTACCCATGTTAAAACTTTGCCACAGGCAAGCCCGGCTTGCATTTGCGAGAAAGTATGAAAACTGGACTGTGCAACAGTGGAAAAATGTACTTTTTTCTGACGAGACGAAAATAAACAGAGTATGTTCTGATGGAAAACGATATGTACGACGTCCCCCGAATACAGCATTCGACCCAAAGTACACGAAAGTTACTTTAAAGCACGGTGGTGGAAATGTGAAAATTTGGGGTTGCTTTTCTGGACATGGAAGGTAACATGGATCAGTTCCAATACAAAAATATACTGGAAGAAACAATGTTACCATACGCTGAAGACGTTCTACCGGTCATTTGGACATTCCAGCATGACAATGATCCAAAGCACACACCACGCACCGTAAAGGAATTTCTTACAGCGCAATTAGTTTCTGTCTTAGACTGGCCTGCTAACAGTCCAGATCTAAACCCAATAGAGAATCTGTGGTTTGAAGTAAAGAAAAAGGTTTCAAATACAAAGTGTGGAAATTTAAGAGAGCTGTATGACGTTTTTTTAGAAGAATGGAACTCTATTTCTCTTGCGAAATGTCAAAAAATAATAGAGTCAATGCCTCGCCGGTGTAAAGCTGTAATTAAAAGCTGTGGATATGCTATTAACTATTAATTTTAGTTAAATATTTATTAAATTTCTTTTTATGTTTCCTGTGCTACATAATATTGTGATTTTTTAAATCTAAGTGTCATACAAAACAATTCCCGAGCAGTTAAATAAATCGTTCTTAATTATTTGTCCAGTTTCAGTACTATTTGAATGTGTTACTTTGATAAAATCAATAAAATGTGCAAAAAATAGTTAGCGATTTCATACTTTATTCTTAAGTCAGGTTGCTCTATTAATGTGACTATTATATAACATAACTAGTTGCTTCTCAGAAGGTACACATCTCTGTGTATGATACGATTTAAATAAAAAACTTCTAGAACTTCAAATCGTTCTTAATTATATGACCACAACTGTATATATATATCGCATGCGCATATATATATATAGCATAGCGCATGCGCATATATATATATATATATATATATATAGCATATATAGCGCATGCGGTGACGCATGACGAGGTAACGACGCATTAGTCATGTTTTTTCGAGCGTGCAGCCGGCTCCATCGATTTATAAGACGTTAACACGTCAAAAAACACAGACCCCGGACACCAATAACTGGGGATCATAATGGGAGCCCTAGCGCTGTCCAAATCTTTAGAAACTTGAAAGGAGGAATATTTAGGTCAAGAAGTTTCCCCTATTCAAGTTTCGTAAGGTTTAGATAGCGCTAAGGCTGCCCAAAATTATCCCCATTGTCATTTGCTACTTGTACTTGTGGGGCAGCTTCATAGTCCCATATTATTGTATTGCCTGAAGTTACATATTTATGTACATATTTAAACGAGGGAACGCAACAATGGGGATAATTTTGGGCAGCTTTAGCGCTATCTAAACCTTAAGAAACTTGAATACGGGAAACTTCTTGCAAATTTCAGCTTAATCGAATATCAGCAAATGCTTGAAAAATGGATTACAAATTTTGAATCGGAAGGATAGACACACGACCAAAGCAAATTAAATAAAAGCTTCTAAAAATAGGTACAACTTAAATAACTCATTAGCCTAATTTGCTACATTGTAATGATATTAGATTACAATATTTAATGTAATTACAATGTTTAAGTAAACTAGGAACAATAAATTAAGACGAGGCCTCATCGCTAAAGTAGTATTTTTGAACGCCCAGTGCAACGTCTCGAGATTAAATAATGAGATGCAAAAAATAGTTTAGGTAGAACAATAATATACTTACTAATAATAGTTAAGAGTTAATACGCGAACAGAATTAAAAAACAAATATCTGTTTTTGCAAAAAAGAAGTCGCACAGATGAACCCTAAAAAAGCTTAGTCACTCAAATGCTCTTAATTTTGAACGGCAACAATACATTTCTTTTTACGAATAAATAGGCTAGCTATTTATTCGTAAAAAGTATCTTAAGTAATCTTGTATTTTGAAGTTCTAACCGCATATTTTTTACCTATGATTTGTATAATTCGATGAATTTAAAAAAAACCTTCAAAATGGATTCTTAAGTGCAAACCAGCCCCAGTATTGTCTAACAAACTGGTAACGCATTCAATTACGATTTCGCAGTACATTGCGCCGCAAGCTTCAGCTTATTGTCACAAGCAGAAATATTCAAAACATAAAGCACAATGTACAGTAAAATCGGAATCGAAAGCGATGATCAGTTCGTTAGCCAATAAAGTGGCAGTTTCATCGTCAAATATGACATACGATTTTTAACTTTAAGCAAAGTCGTTTGGATAAAAACAAAAATAGATTTTAAGATCATACCGCGCCTTAAAACATTGCTTGTGATGAGTACTCACAATAGCCAAGGATTGCTTCGGGCCCATAGCTTGGTCGGTTGGTGGTACACAAACAGCACTATGAAGCTCAGCGTGACTAGCAGCTGACACATCAAGATGGAGTACACCTGGAATAGATAAACACATGTTTAAGATACCATCGAACCATCCTAATCAGTAGCTGAAAAGAAGGGCAGGCCCCTTGGACACTTGGGATTCTTGAGGTCCAGGCAGGCCCATAGACACTTGGGATTCTTGAGGTCCAGGCAGGGCTATAGACACTTGAGATTCTTGAGGTCCAGGCCGGCCCATAGACACTTGGGATTCTTGAGGTCCAGGCCGGCCCATAGACACTTGGGATTCTTGAGGTCCAGGCAGGCCCATAGACACTTGGGATTCTTGAGGTCCAGGCCAGCCCATAGACACTTGGGATTCTTGAGGTCCAGGCCGGCCCATAGACACTTGGGATTCTTGAGGTCCAGGCAGGCCCATAGACACTTGGGATTCTTGAGGTCCAGGCCGGCCCATAGACACTTGGGATTCTTGAGGTCCAGGCAGGGCTATAGACACTTGGGATTTTTGAGGTTGTCACGATATTCTTAAATATCTTATTTTCTAATTTTTAAATGACAACAGACGGTCTAGGCATGTCCATAGACACTTTCGATTCTTGAGGTCCAGGCAGGCCCATAGACACTTGGGATTATTGAGGTTCAGGCAGGCCCATAGACAATTAGGATTCTTGAGGTCCAGGCAAGGCTATAGACACTTTGGATTCCTCAGGGCCAGAGAGATAAAGTACTTCATTTGAAAGAGATATTATAGAATACAGTGGTATGCCATGACGTGTCCAATCCCGTTAAGTCCCCTGTGTCGCGTCCCATGGATGTAGTAAAAGCCAACTAAGGGATTATAAGCCAGGGGATGGGCAGTAGCATCAACCTGAGTACTTAACATCAAACTGCGATCACCAATCCGCCTGCCAAGCGTGGTGATTATGGCAAATTAAGTCTCCCCCCATTGAATACAATGGGGGGAGACTTCGTCCAGCAGTGGACGTAAACAGGCTGGTGATGATGATAGAACACGTACCTTTCTAATGAAAGACCTCCGTATGGACTGTTCCGAGAAATCGAACCCCTTGACTTCGCCATCCTCGCCGACGCCAGCGTTCGGGGGAGCATAACCAGTTGGCTGGAAAGGTAAAACAGATTGGTTAGACATGGTAAGCAGCGGTGCCAGTCCCGCAACTGCTCACTAGATCCTTTCACCACACTGGCTCTTTTACCATCGGTCACAAGGCACTTTTCAACGCTCAAGAAAAAGTCAGTGTTACAACAAAGTCTGAGCTCTGCACACTTTCAGTGCGGACTTTATTCGGCTAATTCGCGTGTAAATACGGTTTTTTGAACTGACGTGTGTGTGACCAGCTCTGTTGTATGGCCGCGTCAAACATACGTCTGAGTATCTGCCCCGTTAAAGGAAAAAAATCGCCAGCAGAAAAAACTCGTAGAAAATTTTTCAAATGCAATGACCAAAAAACGAACGACACAGGCGTTGCGTTTTCAGCACTGAACGTGTTAAAGAAAAAAGATCTGATTCAACTCATCAATCTTTAGTTTATCATTCACATCACAAAAAAAAACAAAAAAAACGATTACTCATTACACAAGTCACGTATTCACTTGAAAAACCTCAATAAACCTAGTTTTACCTGAGACATTGTACACAACACACTGTGTCACAACCGCAGTGAAAAGCAAACTGATTGCAATATCATTTTTATCAGCACAACATGGAACAGATAACTAATGACATTCGATTTTGTAGTTTACTTTGTATGGGTTAAAGTTCAATATTAGAGTGTACAGTTTGAGGTGGGGCGTATTGGGCTAGATTTTACCATAAGTTTGTTGATAACTTTTTTATCAGTGTAATCTACGACACGTAGTCGTCAGACTTGAAACTTTTGTAGAGTCGAAGGGCCTTATTCATAACCATTTTTTAAACCTATTTTAGTTAAAATAGCTTTTGTCTTGTTCTCTCTGATGTAAAATGTCATACGTCAAAAGAAGACAAAAGATATTTTAACTAAAACAGGTTTAAAAATGATTATGAATAAGGGGGGAAGTGTATAAGAACCATGATGTTCGTATAGTGTTTGTTTCCCGCTGCGGGACAAATGTTTGTATGAACTGCAAATATTTTTTCGTGGTCTGGGTGTTGTAGTACCATGGTACTCGTAGTTCCTTGATACCGACGACACAGGGAATCCTAGTGTAGGGTCAGGCAGGACTATGTATGTGACTGTTGGGATTGTTTTATTTAATTATAAGACTCACTCTAAAAAAGCTAGTGCCAACCACATCCATATAAAACAAAGGAGTCTCAGTTGGTCCATTCAAAGCGCAGTTATTCACATTCGTTCATCAAATCCCATAATTATATACATTTATTCTAATGACATAATACGTAGTGTCGTCTAGGGTGACTAGATTTCACACTCTTGTTACATGGTATAATGTTAAAGAACTCCCTTTTCCGCATTCGAACTCTATGGGTGGTCCATTATGTGTGAGAGTCACATGTTCAATTAGATCCTAGGTTTATCAGTTATCTTTTTAACCGACTTCACAAAAAGGAGGAGGTTCTCAATTCGGTTGTATTTTTTTTTTTTTTGATTGTATGTTTGTTACCTCATATCTCCGGCGTTTATGAAACGATTTGGAAAATTCTTTTTTTATTCGAACAGATATACTTCCAGATTGGTCCCATTTTTTTCAGAATCCAGTTCTGATGATGGAGTCCATGAGGAATTGAGGGAACTCCTCAAATATTGTAGGCATACATATGGCGATTTTGATATTTTCAGCAACAAACCAAGCATTTGCATTCAGAAAGTATCATAATCCTTTCACCACTATGGTTCTTTCATTATTTTTTTTTTGATCCAAATATTTAGTCGAATACAATGGCGGAAGTCGGTTTTTTAAATGAAAAGTTATATTAAATTAGTGATCGAAACCGTAAGCTGATCAAAATGAGCCCAAACACTGCAAGGCTACTATTAATTATAGAGTCACGTTGTCCACCATCATCAGATCAGCTCACCGTCACCATAATATTGTATTGTCATCTGAACTTGACCGGTATGAAAAATTCAGCTCAATCGGTTGGAACTGGAACTGGTTCAATAATTGGTCCCACACTAACTAACATACATAACAGGTAAATATATGTGCTTTTAAATTATAGAATACTGTTTCCTTAACAATTTTTTTATTTGAGTAATTGTCCTAAATGGCGTTTGCCCACCTGATGATACGCGGTAACCTCAACCCATTACAAATGCAACACCTCTTAGGTCACATCCACCTAGGACGCGCCCTACTGCACTGTGTCCGTCATTCTGAGACAAAGATGAAATGTCTCTAGCGGCTGTAATTTTATCGGCTACACTCAGCTATGCTCATATTACTGTAGGCGGCAGAAATATGTATTGTGGTAGTACTTCCCTAGACAAACTCTTCCACTACACCATGTTCTACAGGCCCTTTTCACGGTCACAAGCTACTCAAGTGCCGTGTTCGGCCTATAATAGACCCCTCTATCTCCTCCCGTGGATGTCGTAAGAGCCGACTTACACCAGCAGGCGATAAGCAGCAGCATCCACCAGAGTTGTCAACATGATTGCTGCGATCACCAATCCGCCTGCCAAGCGTGGTGATTATGGCAATTCCCTTCCTTGTATTTTATGGGGGAGACCGCGTCCCGCAGTGGACGTCTAAAGGCTGAAAGAATGATGATGAAGCTACTCAAGCTGGTCTCTGAACTAACCCAGGACGCAGGTGAACAAGGAAAGAACTTCTAAGGCGAGTGGTAAAGATAGCATTAAAAGTTGAAGCAATCGCTGGCTACAATTCTGTTAGTGGGCGTCGTCCTTGACCGCGGAGTATTGATTAAAGGAACACCATTCTGGCAAATGTATTCAATAACATATCAATATTTTGAAGCCTAGAGATTCCCTTTGCAAGAAGGTACAAACGAAAATAAACTATGTAGTTTTTGCTAGTTTCAATGATCAGCTAAGTTACTTACGTTATACGTTATACATTTATCAATCACCCCATTAACTGATCCCATTATTTAATGAGGTGATTAACTGATTAGCAATTACATACAATGTTCGATCTTTGCTCATTTGAAATGGATGGTAGATATTTTGTTTGCAACCGCTTTGTCCACGACTACCGTCATTTTGTAATCGTTAGATGAGAGCTTGGCGAACGGCGACACTCCATAAATGAGTGTGCTAGTGCGACTTTTTCGACACGGTCCCATCCATTTTGAAAAGCTATTCCGTGAATAGACAATTTTCGTGTGAGACGTTCTCGCAATTGTGCTGTGCATTATAATTGTAATTTTTGGAACTCTAGAAAGCTAGATTCACTCCAGAGGTCCAATTCAAGTAATTTTAAAACATTTAATTCACTGTATAATACCTTCTCAGTCGCACTGGCACGTAGTAACTATTACTCATCATGAAGAGGCTTCTGAACGCAGTCTCGAAACGTCAACAAAAGTGACGAAAAACAGTGGTAATTAGCCGTTTTTTTAATTTTAAAACTAAGCGCCATTCAGCCAAAAAGTTCAGACGAGGTACATTTAGGACCCATAAAAGATCGAACTAATTACATGGTTCTTCCAATTAACGTCTAAATGGCGGAGTATGGGTAGCTGGCTCAAAAGGACTAATGTCACATTGACAATAATATACTCACTTCACCATATCCAGCCCCTCCATATCCTCCCTGGAACCCTGGCTGCGGCGGTGGGGGGTAGCCGGCCTGAGGGTATCCCGGCTGGCCATAACCTGCCTGCGGGGGGTAGCCAGGCTGCGGCGGGTAGCCTGGCTGTGGCGGGTAGCCAGCTTGACCTTGAGGGTAACCCCCCTGAGGATATCCACCTTGATTTTGATCTAAGAATGAAGAATTGCTATAAGTTTGGGTATAAACAGGACTTATGGGAGATCATCGATCTATAATGACGAGACAGTGTTACAAACAACACAAAATCGGTAATTAGGCACTGGCACTGCAGCGACCTCGTCTCCCGCGCTTATTCTCTTTCCGCACAGACCTAGGTATTCGTCATCGTCATAGCAATATTGTTTAGACGTTGCAAAAATTTGGTAGAAGGTCAAGGCTTCATTAGCAACTAGGTTCAAAAATATAACATTACGACACTTTGGTACAAGACGCTTCAATTTAGTTTATTACCACTCAGACATGAGTTGACGGCGTAAAGCACTTCTGATAATGAAATTAAACCAATCGATGAAATTCAATAAAATAATAAAAAATATATTATCCATTTCACGCCGTGCTGGAAATAATAGCAGCTAGGCTGGACTGCCCGTATACAAGGCACTGCTACGAGAGACACCTGCCCAGCAATCCAATTAATTTTTGCTTGTAATGTTTTTTTTATTATGCCACTAATTTATTTTAAATCTCGTTAATAAATGCATTTTTTACAAAAAAAAACTATATACAAAAAAATATACATTAAGTACTTATACAAAACATTATTATATCAAAACGGGAAACCTCCGGCCGCGGAGCAAGGCCCAAGCGGTCGAAGACTAGGGCTGACTCGCAGAGGTTTCCTAACTTTTTTTTCTCGTGGACCACTTTCAAAGTTTTAATATTTTCGGTAGACCCCCTGCTGCTACATTTCTACTGTATTCCCAAAATCCTAAAAAATATCACCCTAAATTGGGGGTGTTAAGTAGAAAAAAAAGTAGCACATTTTCATGTGTCCTATTTATTAAAATAATACTTGTGGTTATACAAAAATATAAACATTTATTATTACAAACAATCAACAATTGTCAAAAAATCAACAATGAACTCTGAAATGTAAATCAACAATAAAAAATAGTCATACTTTTAATGAGACGGATGTACTTGATGAACTGATAGTAAATTATCAATATTTGGCTTCAGTTTTGTAAGAAGTAATCTCAAATCTCCCCGTTCTGTGATGTTCAATCTGCTCCTTTTTTTGTTAACAGGTTGGTAACGGCACTAAAACTTCTTTCGACAAGATATTTATGACGAGGGAAACGCTTTCAATTTTTTTTTCGCAATTTTTGTACTTTATTATGAAAACCAGAAAATTTTTCGTGGACCCCCACTTACAACTTGTGAACCCCTGTTTTCTTTTCACGTCTACGTGGACCCCCGTGTGGTCTCTTATGGACCCCTGGGGGTCCACCTGGACCACTTTGGGAACCTCTGGTCTAGGGGATAAATTATTATTATTATTATTTCACTCAACCGATACATAGAGATGATAGAGGCCACCTATTACAGAAGCTCTGCCTTGGGTTGGTTATAGTTACATACAGGCAGGTGTTAATTGTTACAAAATAGGTGCATCGCATTGGAAATAGCAGTCACCCACACAAAACGAAGTTTGGTCTTCATTTGTATATTCATCTCATATAGTCAATTAAATCTTGTAGACACAATCTAGACACTAATATCTAGAGCTTTGGTTTGTCAGTTTCCAATTCAATTGTAATAGAATCAAACTAGCATGGATTATTTCCATACAAATCATTAAGTCAGTGCGACTTGTATATGAAACTGACAATCCACGGGTTTACATATCAAGTGTATTCATTATTTTTACAAAATTTAATCAAGGTTGATGATTTAATATCCGAGATGGGAGCCAACTTCGTTATATGCTCAAGGCATATGTAGGCTCAACTGTCCTAGCAGTACACTCCCTGCGAAGGCGCTTGTAAACTGATGTTTTCAAAAGCCAAGAACTTCCCGAATTTACCGTTATTCTTCACAATATTTAAATGAATAGAAAGAACACCTCAGGTTGAATAAAAGAAAATTTTGAATTTTCAAAATTGTATTCTAGATTTTGTGTAAATTTAAATGTTACCTTTTTTTTTAAATCAGAAAATTTAAAATGTATTTCTTGTTATTACACATTTTTTGTAGTGAACGATCAGATGCGGCTATATAGGTAGGTTAGGTACCTACTTTTAAAACTAAGTTTATAAAAATGTTATTAAATTGTTTCATTTCTCAGAAATAGCTGTAAACCCGTTGATTTTGCCACATTTGATAAGCTCCATTTTGGTCAATTTCATGAAGTTTAATGGTAAGTATCATGTAAATTTACACAAAATATAGAATGCATTTTAGAAAAAGCCCACATGCTTTTAATATCCAACTTGAAGTGTTCTTTCTATTGATCTAAATATTGTTAAAAATAAAGCTAAATTCGGGAAATTCTTGTCTTTTGAAAAAAACACTTTTCAAGCGTTTTCGCAGACTAGACCCTTAATAAATTAATCGAGAGTGATTAAATTGACTGCATTTCATTCCCGAAGCGGTTTATATTTCAGCATAAAACACACATCAATGTAGGATTTGCCGGGTACAAGACATTTCAACAAAAATTTAGAGGAACCGGCAAATTCCACACGTTGCTGTAGGTACGGAATTATAGACGGAAATAAGAGCATTTCTAAATACCGTAATAAAAAAGAGCACATAGAAAACCACAAACAGGCACATGACAAAATACAGGAGAGGGCACTGCGAGATTTGCCACATTTATAAAGAGAAAAATATGTTTGGACAAGACCGACACGACAACACACCTTTAGGTTCAGACATTGCACCTTCACTAAACAACTTTCACACGTTCAAAACAATAGAAATCACACGGTTCAGGCAATTTTAAACTGTAATTCTTCAAACTTAAAACTTAATTCAGCTTGGATTTCAGGCAGATTGATACAAGAGACGCGTCAACTCATCAATTTCGAGCTCATATTTCGCTGCTCACAAGCGTAGCCTTTGCTAATAACGTTGTAGATTACATAATCGTATGCACCAAACCGAGATAGCACAGTTATGAAAATGAATGACAGATGTATGAATGATGATGATAGTAGAATGTGTCGGTTTACTAAACTGTGGTAGGTAAGTACTTTTGTAAACCGACCATTCCTAAAATGCTAATGCAAATTCTATAGACTGTATAAGGTGTTCCCAGAGCATGTATGCAATTCCGAAAGTGATGATTCTACCTACGAAAACAGAAAACTTTCAAATTGTAAGTGTAATTTCGAGAATTATCATCATCATCAGTTGCCAGAAGTCCACTACTGGACGAGGCCTCCCCCATTGAATACAATAGGGGAATTTGCCATAATCACCACGCTTGGCTTTAGGATTGGTATTGAGTACTCAGGTGGAAGCTGCTGCCCAACCCCTGGTGTAATTCCTTAATCGGCTTTTACGACATCCACGGGAGGAAACTGATAGGTCTATTTTCTTAGGCCGGAGTACGGACACACTATCAGAGAACTTCAAGAAATTTCAAGAATAGAACGCTGTATCTGATGTTATGACTAGTATGAAACTAAGAAGTTTAACTTCAAGATAAGTAGGTAGGTAGGTACCTAAGACAGCTAGTAAAATGATTGAACAATATTTTTTTCCGGATTAAACTTAATTTTCAAAAGTCGTTATTATATCCTTATTATATGTAGAATAGAATGATTCATTCGGGATTGCATACATATTGTGCGTCACCCTGTACAGTTTGTTGAACGGGGAATCCCCGCACTTCATGAATGGTATGGAATACTGGGCGTCTTGCCCACCCAGAAGTTTGTTGACACACTTTCCAATTCCAATTATTGACCAATTCTGATTATTGGACCTTTATATAGGTACCGGTATGTGCTAGGTATGTATTTTTTAAACCATTGTTAAAAATATGGAAATTTTTGCCTGATTAAAATTTGGTAGGTACTTAAATCTCTTCTTCATCGACCGTTAGACGTCCACTGTTGGAGGAGGCCTCCCCCATAGATTTGCCATAATCACCACGGTTGGCAGGTGGATTGGCGATCGCAGTGTTGGTGTTGAGTACTCAGGTGGATGCTGGCCATCCCCTGGTGTAATCTCTCGACTTTTCCGATATCCACGGGAGGAGACGGAGGGGTATTACTTTAATAGGTAGGTTGTCTAATTAGCTTGTAATTTTCTACACTCATTAAAATTGTTTTAAATTTGTTAATAACCTAAAAAATCTGTTTAAATGAGTTGGACCCATGCATGACTCACTAAATTTTTTCAGACTGTGTGTCTGCCTTTCTTCGTATCGATCAGTTAATTTTGATCGCTTGCCAAGTTTTGCTAGTTTGCCCATTTTCATCCTAATGACTTGTTTATTGCGTATAGAATCTGATAATATACCGTATATTCTAAGCGTAGAATATACGTGGTAAAAAAGAACGACGAAGATGTGTGATGAGTCACAACTGAAGATCTGGAACTGGAGATCTGTGCCAAAGGGCTGCAGATGATAATATTGGTAAACAAAATTGAATATGGGTTTAACCCATGCTATTGCCCGGGCAATTCAGCCAATTGGGGCAAATTTAACACGATGAGTTCACGTCAAATAGCAAGATCTAATAGGTGTATTATAACAGCTCACTATGTGAAGACCTTTATACCATCCATCCGTATAACAACCACACAGAATACGGAATACAGAAAAATAGAGTGCAATTACCATGTAGTTATTTGTTACCTATTGTCAACTATTAATGTTTCTCGGTATTTCACAACGACACAGTGATTCATTACTTTCTAGCACAATCGAAGAGTACCTGCCTACTTCTAGGTAATCATCATCATCATTAGCCGTTACACGACCACTGTTTGACGAGGCCTCCCCCATGAAATGTATATTGGGGAGATATGCCATAATCACCACGCTTGGCAGGCGGATTGGTGTAGATTACTCAGGAAGCTGCTGCCCATCCCCTTGTGTTATGTAATCCCTTTTTGACACCTTTTACGACATCCCCACATCATTTTCATCATCATTCTCATCATTTTTCTCCCGTGGGGGAGGAGACGGAGGGGTCTATACTTAGGCCGGACACATCCCTACACCTGATTAATTTATTCAAAATTTTTCATCCTTCTAGTCTAGGTTGTGATTGGAACATTCGTAGTTCCTACACCAAATGAGATTCCTCGAACTCTATACCTAGTACCTACATTCCGACCTGACAGAATAAATAATACCTATGGTCATACGTACTTCGGAGTCGTAGCTAACAGGAAAATATCATTCAAGATAGGTAAAATAACCTAACACCCACCCAACAGTCACATACATATCCCACACTAGGATTCCCTGTGTTGTGGATAAGCCACGTGTTTGTTGCCTGATTCTTCTAGGCTTGGTCGCGTTGGAACAGGAGTAACGACGATTCAAAATAATCCTTGTGATTTCAATGAATAAAATTATTTTGATTTGATTTGATATCAGGGACTAAGAGTACCATGGTACCACTACATCCAGACCCGGAACAAATATTTGCAGATCATGCAAAGATTAGTCCCGCAGCGGAAATCGAACCCGCACCTCATGCGTCTCAGCCAGCTAAGCGCCCGCCGCGCCACGGAGGTCGTCATGAGTAATAAACATGGCCACCGGATTAGCAATTTTAAAATCAAGCAACTTTTGAGCCAATTGAACAGCTTTTGTGTTGCGACGAAACCTTGGCTACATCATTGTATGCTTTTTATTGAATCCATAAATTTTAACAAAACACTTGATCATAACATTTCCCCAATAAAAATCAGTCTTTGTATTCCGTTTTATCAGAGTAGTGGTCACTGGGTTCACCCCACTACTAGGGGCGGACCGTGTGTTTGTGGGGCCCTGGGCTAATACTACTTAGGGGCCTGCCTATTTAACTAAGCGTTTATTTCATTCAGTCCTAACTACCTAATTGCCATTTTGACAAAAAACTATTTTAGATAAAGTTTAAATTCACAATTTTGACTTCAATGGGGGCTGGGGACCCATTATATCTACGGGGCACTGAGCTGCAGCCCAAAAAGCCCTTATATAGATCCGCCCTACCTACATCTACGGATCTACTTCTTGATTTATACATCCTACGGATGCCTAAAAGTACGACCAGTGTGGTATGGACTTTTCCAGCCTATTTCAAAGAGAGACGTCTACTTTTAAATAATTTTATTTTCTTGTGTTTTTGTGTTATATCGTGTAATTTTGATGATATTATAACCAATGGCTTATTTTAGAAGCAAAAGTGTAGTGAACTTAAATAAAAGTGTATTCCGTGACTTTTCAAAGGGGTGGAAATCCACCAAAGTTTTAGTAAAACTTTACTAAAACATGAGTTAACAGACAAATAAAACAAATGAATAAGCCGAGCGAAGCCAAAAGGCCAGTGTGGTTACAACCTAGTCTGATTTTTATTGTTTCGTGACGCAAGAGAAGACGGGGAAACTCACCATTAGGCTAGGCATCAACAGTCAACAGATAAACAAGTCTGACTCATGTAATTTATTAAGTTTCACATGATTTTACGTCATAACGCCCCTGATAATTCAATAAATTTATGTTAGGTAGGTACCTATACAGATATGGTATCAGTGGGTAGCTACACGTAGGTACTTAATTTTCTACTCAAACAATGACTAATGAGATAAAAATATTATAGACGAAGGCAAAGGCTTATGAGTTGTAGGGGAAAATAGGGAAACTATTGTAAAGACAGGGCGTGTCGTTAGCGTGGCGCGATGAAAGCGTGCGTTAGAGGATTCTTATACTTTCTAAACTAATAAACTATCTAACCAATATTATAAAGAGAAAATATTTGTATTTTTGTTTGTAATCAAAAACGAATACTGGACCGATTTAAAAAAAATCTTTCACCAGTAAAATTCTATATTATCACTGAGGCTACAATTTATTTTCAATAAAATTAGGGATCCTACAAAAACTCCAATGTAAAACCTTGGATTTCAAAAAATATTATATAAAGCTCAAAATTTTAGTCGAAATTATTACTTAATTCCGGAAATCATGACGAAATACCGAAATGTGAATAGGTAAATTTTAAGAACAAATTATTGTTTCCAAAAGATTTAAATAGTGGTTTTAACAAACAACTTAAATTAATCTCTTAACTGTAATGATCCATTTTTATTATTTTATCTTAGTTAATAGCCCATATTTTATATTTAATTAGATTGGTTTTAACAAATATGATGAAACAAAATTTAATTGAACCTTAAAAGTTGTAGCCAGAACTGGTTTTGTTAAATTCTATGCATACTTGGACCATGTCAGGTTCATTAGCATATTCATATAAGACTTGAGTGTCAAATGTTTTTGTGGAGTAGTTATTCAAATAAAGTAAATTCTCATGAACCTATCTTAGTGATACTAACAATAGCCTTTAATGAATATGATATACTACAGCAGTGGGGAGTTACTTCCCACAGGCAGCAATACCATAAATCTGTCCTATCTTTCATGAAATTAAGCCCTATAACCGCTCTTAGCCCTAAAATAGACACCTCCATCTCCTCCCATAGGAGTGCTTTTACGACTCCCCTCCTCTTTGAGACAAAAGGGGGCATGGGATGGGCAGCAGTATCCATCAGAGTACCCAACACTACTGCAATCACCAATCCGTGTGTCAAGCATGCAAAAGCAAATTGCATTTTATTAGCAAGGCCTCATCCAGCATAGGACGTCTATTGGCTGATGATGATGAAGCTACAAACGGAGTTAAGTTTAGTTACACCGAAGGACAGACAAGGACAAATGATTAAGAAGATCATAGTTATGTGCCTACACCGTGCGTGCAACCTGTGACGTGCCTAGTTTAAGGTGCAATGCCAACATTAGTAAACATTGATGATAAAAGACTGTTTTCCAAGTTTTAAACGATTTAAGTTCCCACGTACGCCTAATCAAACGTTTCGCTGATGCTTTGTTTAAAAAATCTAGAACACATAGAAAACTACAAGTCGAGGCCCAATTCTCTAATTTTTAAAACATTCCAGTCACAATATAATCTCGTGTCAGTTGCACTGTCTCGTACTTCGCATGCGAAGATTAAGTTACGTTAGAACAGCGCAGAAAGCGTGGCGACTTAATAGAAATCTACAAAATACTCTGCAATCATTACAATGTTTCGGGAATATCAAGCATGTACACTATGAGCAATAACACAAATCTGAGAGGACACTCACTGAAGCTACAGAACCGGCCAGGTACTAGCAATCCGAGGAAGCATATTTTGCCCAACCGTGTCGTCAGTGACTGGAACCGGCTTCCAGAGTCAGTGATAAGAGCTCCATCAGTGAACTCTTTTCAAAATAGACTGGATAAACATTTTAAGTGCACTGACAATTAATAAGATATACACACATCAGCTTTGAATATTTGCATCTGCCTGTGTATTAACTAAAGTAATAGTTAAAGGCAGTGCGACTGACACAAGATTATATTGTGACTGGAATGTTTTAAAAATTAGAGAATTGGGCCTCAGATCTTCATACAATTTTGTAGATATAATTGTTTAAGACTTATCAAGGTTTGATATGTTTTAGCGTTTTAAACAATGAGCTGTGGCAGTCTCGGCCTAAGAATAGGACACCTCCACCTCCTCCTGTGGATGCCGTAAAAGGTGACTAAGGGATTACGCCAGGAGATGAGCAGCACCATCCACCAGTACTTGCAAACTGCAATCACTTTATCTGCCTGGCAAGCGTGGAGGCAAATATGCCAATGCACGCTATGGGTTGTACGCTATGCATGTTATGGGGGTGGCATCATCCAGCGTTGGATGTATACCAGCTGATGAAGAAGTAGTAACAATGAACAAGAAAATATTTTGAGAGACGAAGCATAATTTTGCCGGAATGTTTGAAGAGGTTAAGTGGGAATGTTACACTTTACCTAAACACAGACATCTGTGTTTTCAACAGGGAATGCGTTAAGTGTTTAGATGTGGTTCTGATAAAACAAATGTTTTCCTAGTAAATAAATTCCTAGTGAATTGTTTTCCTTGACACATTTCACAGGGGATTTTCACTGTCACAATAATATAGTGTTCATTTGGAATACACATATAGGTTATCAGTTATATTATAATCTAATCAATGGAACAAAGATTGTTACTTTGATATAATATATCCAATCATACAATTTCAATGGTTTTTGAGTCTTTTATCATCAACACTTCAGACATCATAATATAGTAACATAGATTAATAATTCAATAGAGACCTCCCGGGTAAACACCTGGATTCTGCCACATCCTGCCGTTTACTGTTCAAAGAAAAACATTATTTTAGTAAAAAAATATATAAAACATACGTACACATTGTGCTGTAATTGGGTTGATCTTTCGAGTTTATTTTTTCGGAAGCCGTTTTGAAAGATTTCCCGTCACTTACAGTAAAAACCGGCTGAAAATAGAAATCTCTGATTATTTTGGTTGCTCACGAACTTATCAGTTTATTTTAGTTGAACATGTGATAACTTATCTTGAGTGGAACGCAAATTTGTAATCTAAGATCTACATAAACACACAAATTAGAGGTTCGATTATTTCAAAACCAGATTTTTTGTATTTTTATGAGGTTTGTGGTTTGTTTATAGTGATTTTGGCATATATTAGGTGATGATACCTACTTTCTTCACGAAATGATTGTGCAATACTATTTTCAACCAATAATTCCTTAGTTAAACAATGAGCACCTATGATCTGGCACGTATACTCTGGAATGGATAAATTGGCACTGAAAATCTGTGTCTGTAAGAGCGTAGAAAGTACCAGATCGTAATGGTGCAACAATGATCGATCATTTTTTGTACCACACCACAAATAGTACGATTAGACTAAGTACATTTCAACCATAGCTTACCTGATTCACTAAATAACAGAAGCACAATAGAATTTACACTACACGAACAACCTTGCTTGTTATTTATAGTAGATTTTATTGAACAAAATTATTCTTTCCAATCAATTCTGTGACTGTGCCCACCCACAGACTACGGAACGGATCACAGATTATAAGAATAGTACTCTACGGATTGTGCACAGATTATAAGTATAGTTGGGATTGTGTCGTGGTGTCATCCTGCTGTTTGTTCCTTACTCCAAGGTGTCACCCACAGTCACACACCACAGAATACGCTATTATTGCATCTAAAAAAAGATATAAAACGAGATTTATCTCGTTTATATCTTTTTTAGTTGCTCATGTTGGTAGTTTTGGTAGCTATCATGATTTATTCAATTCAATGGTAGCACAATGATAGTTGTAAGGTAGCATGATGGTATAACGCTACCAAGGATCTTGAATGTTACTACCACGGAAGAATGAATGTGTTACTACCTATGGATGTAGTAGTACATTGCTACATCAGACATCATTTCTGTCATAAATTTTTGTAATACGGAAATAAACCTTTAGACAAACTCTCTAATTATTATTCTGAGAAATCTTTCATAACATATTTTTGTTCAAAAGTGAAAACGTAGTAATTAGGTACATTCTCGTTGGTTACTTTCTTGTTTTTTTTTTTTGAAATCCACTAAAATCCACCAACCTGTTTTTTTTTGTCTTTTACCCTGGTCTTGAGACCTTGGACGAAATATCACAATGGACGTAGTCATAAGACGTTGCCGCTCTTACATCTGTGTATCGTATTAGTGATCATATGTCTTTGTCCATCCCACGGAACCTAGCTACGAGTAAAAGAAAAAAAATATATAAGTTTGACAACGCCTTACTTCTTTGTAAATCGTGTCAGTTGATGACCGGCTAGTCGGTCAAAACATTGCGGTGAAGTTTTTAAAAACAGCAAAAAATCGTATGAAATTACAGCGTTTCATCAAGATAAATTTGAAAAAGTGAAAATAAGTCCAGTTCTGCTGTGTGTTGTTCATCAAGAACAACAAAAGAAGGAGTAAAAGACCCCGGATTTTCATTTCATACGTAAGTCTTGGTCAATATATTTGATCATTTTACTTGCTAAATGAGCGAGTTTTTTTAACCGGAAAAACTGTATTAATTACATTTTATTAGTTCTAAATCATATATTCCTGAGTAATAAGCATGAAAGTTAAGTGTAAAACCATTAATTATTGTAAAATAAAATGCATTGATTCATGCATCTGTGGTAGTGATGTACTACACCAACCAATTTCAGCTTTATCGATACCTAATATTTTAGTTTCTGTTTTTGATATACACACAACACATGCTTTGTATATGTGTTTGCTGCGGGACAAATGCTTGTATGATCTGCAAATATTTGTTCCGTGTCTGGGTGTTATGGTACCATGGTACTCGTAGTTTCTGATACCCACGACAAGGGAATCCTAGTATGGGATCATGACTACGTATGTGACGGTTGGGTTTTATGTTATGTTTGTATGTTAGTTTGTTTGTATAGGTCTTGAATCTTGAAACTGAAATTTGAACCAGTTCCATCCACCCAACTTATTGAGCTGAAATTTTGAATTATCAAGTTCCGATGATAATACATACATGTAACAAATTAAAGATGATATCTTATAACGCCTCTTTCATTAATTTGGCTATTATTCATCGATAGGTTAGTCAATGAAGCCACTTCTCTAGTCACTCACACTAATACATATCTAGAACTGCACACTGACAAAAAACGGACATGCTTTGAACCAAAATGCTCTGTCCATTGTGATAATTCGTCCAAGCTTGAGACCATCTTGACTTCATCTTTTCTTTTCTTTCGATAAATAATATAATTATTTGTAATACAATTTATGTCATTTATGTTGTACCTACTTATGTCAAGTCGTCATATGTCAAGTCTCAGTCAAGTCATAGTAAAGCCGTGGCAGTTTTACTCTGAAAATCACTCGGTGACTAACGTTTTACATAACATGACCATAAAAACCTTAGTCTCCGAGTGACTTTCAGTGAGGGAATAGGGGGGGCTGTACCTACTTTATCCATGATTTGACCCTTTGGCCAGTATTTCAAAGAGGATAATAAACTATGTTGGCTTGCTTATGTCATATTTATTTGAATGTCACACACGCAACAACAAATGTCATAATAAAGAGAGCATATCATAACCTCTAACTAAATAATTATAATTATAATATATTGTATCCAAGGATATAAGAACTAACATGATGAGTATGATTTTAAGGAACACTTTGTGTATTACACGAGCAAACTGTAAGTACAAATGTCCAATGCGTCGTTACAAACTATTGGTGTGACTGCTTATTGCATACAAAATCTTGTTTACTTTCAGTGATGTCTCGATCATTTTGCGGAACTCCAGTGCTGGAAACGAAGCAGTATCGTCTGGAACGGGGTCTGAGCCTCCACAAGAACGCCGAGGGCATTTTAACTGACGGTCCTGACTATACCTTTTTGGATGGCAGACCCACTCCTTTATTGGTGTGTATTTACTATAGCATTTATCCGCAGCTATGTGCGCGTGGAACCAAAGTACTTACATGGATGTTTTATACACAAAAACATACCTCGGTGAATTCCCTACATAACCATGACTTCACAATCCGTCCAGCAGAACTAGAATTTTATGTTTACCTACATAAAGAGAAGGACTTTTGTCTTCCCTTTTGTAAACACGGGTTTTTTCACATATTAGTGTAGGAAATTTGAGTTAAAAGTTGTCCTTACACTAATATACTAGTCTATTGTAAATAGAGTAATGGAACCTGCATTCTTATTATTATTACTTCTATGATTAACTAGAATAGAATAGCACTAGGATTTATCACAATAGTAATGCAAGCCCTAGTTATTCTTTCAAGTTATTTATAGGTATTTTTATTTATAAGTAAACAAAAAATTTACAATGTATTTTTCAGCACAAGCAAAAACTCCGCATACTCAAACAACGTCAATATGCATCACAGATCGTAGATCTGTGCTACGAGCTAGACTTTGCTAAAGAGAGACACCAGAATATGCAACGAGAGAAAGAGAATGAGAGAGAGAGAATCATCAGCAATCGGCTGAAACCTAAGGGGCAGGCTTTGAAGAAACATTAATGTTGTAGCTAGCATAGTTTTAGTTTATTGTTTGAATTAAATTAGTATCTGTTAATTGTTAAGCTGTTGTTTGTTTTCTTTAGTCAAGCCAAAGTCCTCAAAAAAATCCTCATAGCCAACATGGTGTATGAAGAAATCAAAACTAGTGCTCAAGCCTACCAGGGAAAACTGAGAATCCCCAATCAACTGGCACAGCGACTCACTAAGACACAACACATGTGTAACATGGATTTATGCTTTAAAACAAGTAAGTACCTAACACCTTTTTTTTCAACCAAAAATTTATATTTATATAATACTGGCCACGCATTTATTGGGTTCCGTAGTAACAGTTGTACATTCATAATTTAAAAAGTTTTTACCAGAGAGCATATCCGAAATAATTTTTGAAACGTTTAAATTCTCTAAAAGCTATGTCGAACCCGCTGTCACAGACGGGGGCTTACGGGTGAGCAGACTGAAATGGCACGTACATACAAATTTTTATTAAGCCTCTACAATACATCACTAATTATTTGTTTTAGTGACACCTATGTAGTCCGTTCTAATAGTAGCGCCATCTAGCCGTCCGTCCGAGAGGCGGCGGCTAACTGGTCAGCTCCTTGCCAGCCGCACAGCCAGTTTCGCACGGATTCATGAAAAATAAAGAGAACTCATTTTAAAAAAAAATAATCTTGTATTAATTCAACTATTAAATTAACTATCCAATAGTGTAAACCAAAAAATTCAGTAACGTGAACTTTAAGAAAAGATGTACAAAATCATGATTTATTTAAATTTTTTCATGGGTTTATTGTCGAGTTCTTACGACGTTAAATTATTAAACATTAAACCAATCGTGGAACTTGATGACAAAATGTCAAATATTTGTAGTGACTTTTAATTTTTTTTTTTACTTGCTTTATTTAACGAGGAGATAGCCGCTTAAAAGCTTGAAAAAACAGCTTGACGCCGTGTTTGGTCGGGGTACTGCCTTAAATTGTACAGAGACTGAAGTCTCAGTTTTAAAAAGCAATTTTCGCGGTGTAATGTTACGCATTTTTGTATGGAAAATGAAAATAAGGTTTACAGAGTGTACGCTAGGGACGCTCATTGGTTTCGCCATACAAAATGCGTGTTATAATTAATATATAAGTTAATGGTTACACAACACCATACGTCCGTATAAGTTTGGTGCAAAAAACTTCACTGCACCTCCTGACGTGACTGCGGCACGGGCGCGGCGCTGATGATGGAAGGAGCCTAAGAAATTATTTAATTTCACTTAAGTTACATTATAATTCAATAAGTATATTATGCTCGCCTAAATAATTAGGAGGGCTATTGCGTGTGTTGCATGTGCTGTGGTGTGTCCGGCCTAGAATATACCCCTCTTTCTCCTCCCGTGGATGCAGTGACGGATTAAGACTACTTGATGCCCTAAGCAATCCACGCCTGGTGGGCCCCGCTATCCGTATGTCAACTAGAATCGGCCTTTAAACCTTCACCCCCTAAAAACATTAGTTGTTTGTAAAATAAGATGATGAGATGTAACGTACCTTAGAAGTGGAGTAGGTGTGACAACAATAAAAACCAAAGCAAATGCACTAGCGGGCAGCGGGGTTATGACTCTAGGTCGGACTCTATGTCAACTTAAAACGCGCGAAAATTTGTCCTAGAATCTTTTTTTGGTGTGCTTTTTGGTGACGTGAGAGTGAGACTTAAGGACGGATTTTTTTTGTGCTTCTTCTGGTGCCCCCCCTGACGTGATGCCCTAGGCAATTGCTTAATTTGATTAAGGGTTAATCCGTCACTGCGTGGATGTCGTAAAAACCGACTAAGGGATACCAGGTGATGGGCAGCAGCATTCAACTGAGTATCACAGAACGACATTTTTCCGTGCGTGTTGAATAGATGAACGATCTTACTAAGGGTTCTTTGATTATGGATCCCTAAAACCTTAGGTAGGTATCCTACCTAGTTCCAGCTTCAATAAACCCAGTCGACTGGGCAATTAATCACAGTTCGGTTAATTAATTGAAACGAACAGACAGAAACCTACCTTTTATTTATTCCGTGGTAGCGTTTAGTTAAACGGCTGGTTATAAAATGTTTATTCCGCATCGCCAGGCTTTAATGGACTTGCGGTTGTGAACGTTTTATTGGTAGGTAAGTGCCTAGGGTTAAGCTGGAAAGTGCAGTATAATAGAATTAGTGGATAATATATATTATAGATAACAATAACAAATAAATATTATATAAATAAATGCTGGACATTTCACACAACATTATCTAGCCCCAAGCTAAGCAGAGCTTGTGTTATGGGTACTATATAACTGATATACTTAATACAACACATTACATAGATATATATTTTTTATTATGCGTAGAAAATACCCAGAAACACCCTGAACAAATATCTGCAGTTCGTACAAATATTTGTTCCGAGGCGGGAACGAACCCGCAACCTCCTGCGTCGCAGGCGAACCTTCGTCCGCGCCACAGAGGTCGTCCATAGTCCATGACATAGTTCTGACCCCACACTAGGATACCCTGTGTCGTGGGTATCAAGGAACTAAGAGTACTATGGTACTACAACACTCAGACCCGGAGAAATATTTGCAGATACAACATTTGTACCGCAGCAGGAATCGAACCCGCAACCTCTCGCATCTTAGCTAGACAATTAGTTGTAGGCAGTGACGGATTAAGACTACTTGATGCCCTAAGCAATCCACGCCTGCGGGCCCCCCTATCCGTATGCCAACTAGAATCGGTCTTTAACCTTTACCCCCCTAAAAACATCAGTTGTTTGTAAAATAAGATGATGAGATGTAACGTACTTTAGAAGTGGAGTAGGTGCGACAACAATAAAAACCAAAGCATAATTTATTTATTTATTGAAATGCGCCTTGCGGCTTTTCCGGGCATCGTTTTTACTAACATACCAACTCTATGCATAACATCGATAAATTATCGAGCCTTTCTTGTATCATCTTTGTTAAATTTTTTAATATTTTTAATTTTGAAAATGAACGTTCTGCTGAGAAATTTGTATAATCATAAGCGATAAAAATATAGGCAAATTTTTTGTGCTTCTTCTAGTGCCCCCCCAGACGTGATGCCCTAGGCAATTGCTTAATTTGATTAAGGGTTAATCCGTCACTGATTGTAGGTATCTACTTTCGTTGCCTGTGCCGTGGTGTGTCCGGCCTAAGAATAGACCCCTCCTCCCGTGGATGTAGTAAAAGCCTTACTAAGGGATTACACCAGGGGATGGGCAGCAGCATTGACCTGAGTACTCAACACCAATACTGCGAGCACCAATCCGTCTGCTAAGCGTGGTGATTATGGCAAATCCCCCTAATGCATTCTAGGGGGGTGGCCTCGTCCAGCAGTTGACGTCTACAGGCTACTGCTGATGGTGATAATTATGAAGTACTACCTACTTATAAGTATCTACCTACTTGTATTTTAAGCTAAGGACCTACTTGACAATTTTTGTAGCTTATTACAATATTATTTGTTATTAAGTATTTCACTAATTTATTTTAAATCTCGTTAAAAAAAATACATTTTTTACTATAAAGTACTATCTATAAAAACATAATAGAATAAAAAACATTATAGTAAAAAATATAAATCAAAACGGACAACCTCCGATTTGATTGTGCTCATAATAATGACTGTCATTATTCTAAGGTGCTCATAATTGGGTAAGAGTGTTACTGATGAGTTTCGCGACAAAGCATAGCTTGTTTGACAATTTCGATATTTTTAATGAAATCAATGTCCATTGTCCAAGTGAAATAGGGGTGCCGGTGTCAGGGACATGAGACTTTTCATCTTGACCTAAGTGCGGGGGGGGGGGGGTCAGTGCTATGCCATTAAGGGGAGAGTTCTAGATGAACTCTGTCGTGACAGCGGTAATTGCAATTCAAGCAATCGCAGTCCTAAAAACCTACGTAAATAACAATAATAAAACCACCCACCAACCTATGTTTCACAATAAATGATATTTGATTTGAAAAAATCAACCAAGTACCTACGTGTTCACGCATTGTGTAGGTCACTTTTTTCCATCCATAACTCGAAATGTTTTTATCATCATTTTGGATGTCCGAGCTAATTTTCAATAAGTTCCCACCATGATCACAAAAATGAGTTACAAGTTTCTTGGTAAAAAAAACGGTACAACAACTGACGAAATAAAATACATTTTCCTGAAGGATTTTCTATATTAAACTCAAACTAACACAATACCTACAAACTAAGTACCTACCTACCTATAGAGCTACGTAAATAATCTTGACTAGCACAGGGATGCACTAAGGATGACGCGAGAGGGCATGGTTAAAACAAAAAAATGGATTAATTGGTTTTATTACGAAAACAGTCATACCAACAAATGTTTTTTCTAAGCCTAACTTAAAATATGTCAAAATAAAACTAATCTCCATAGTATAAAATACAAACATCTTGGCTAAAAATAATTCATTGCATTTTCACGGCAATTTTGTTATAGCTAATGAAATTATTCAACTTTCAAAATATTTACACTCTGATTTATTTGACTATAATTATTTTGTGAATTCTTATTTTTTTTGTACGATTTTATGTAGAAATCGCCAAATAGGTACAGGAAGAGAACAGTGTTAAAACACACTGAAGAAAGGAGATAGTAGGTCGGCTTGCATTCCGAAATGCAATGGGTTACCAGCATGTGAACGAACATCATACAAAATTGTACCTGGAACAAAAAAGAAATCATTTATGTACTACAGAAGAACACGATTTTGATACTATACACACACACATACACACACACATACACTACTAAATGGTACTTTATTCTAGCAACTACTGAATTATTTAAGCTCGTAACTTTTTTATTTTAGGGCAAAGTAAGAGGGTTTCTGAAATAGACTTGATTAAATGACCGCAGTGAAAAACGGAATAAGCATTATCTTAAATTACATTTTCAAAACTATTACTTTATTATTAAGTTATCGCTAATTATCATTACGAATATCAAGATCTTGTAGTCGAGCTATAATGACGATAACTATATTGTATATAAACTACAGTAGTTTATATACACAGTTTAATAATAAAGATTTAGTTTAGGTACTTTATTCTAAGGACTCCAGCACCCTCAATTCACAAGTCCATTCTCTTTCTAATGAGACTACTCAAGATTAATGGAAATAAAATAAAATAATTAATAAAATAAACGCCAAATAGCTGTGGCGGAATGTAAAATCTTAGGGGAAGTGTCTCCTTGGTATGGTGTGTCCTTGCCATACACACTGAAGTTTGCTCCTCATTTGGATTTAAACTAATTCAAATCATTTAATTTTTTTTTGATGAGTTTGATGAGATGTTAGCCAAGATAGAAGCAGCTTCTTTTGTATGCAGAGAGCTATAGCGTACTAGCAGTACCTACACTCCTTTTCACATAAAATGTACACCGTAGGTTACCATATTTAGGACAATTTAAAATCTTTATCTTTAAAACGGGACGCGGTAGAGAAAGGCCCTCCACTCGATGGGCTAAAGACATTATAAACGTCGCAGGAAGTCGGTGGATGGAGATGGCTCAAAACCATTTGTCCTAGCATTCTAAGAGGGAGGCCAATGTCTAGCATTGGACTTCTACAGGCTGATGATGATGATGATGATCTTTTAAACAAATAAAAATGAATAGTACAAACTCACCAACTGCATTATGGTGATGTATTTTTTCCACCATAGATATTTGGTAAGAGCTGGAAACACTGACAGCGCATAGTAGGCGTACATAACAATATGAACCAGTGAGTTGATGGTAGCAAAAAATACGGTGCTGTCATTCTTGATGTATTTAACAATAGACCAGGTACAGATGACCATGATCGTGTGATGATACACGTGCAGGAAAGTGACTTGGCGTTCTTTCTTTCTGAGCACAAAAAATACTGTGTCAAGCAGCTCTACCAGCTTCGCTAGGAAATAGAAGTAGCCACCGTCTAACATCTGAAAAAAAAAATATAAATTAAATAAGCTTTCCCAGAAGCCGAACCATGGATGGGCTTCATGAAGACCCTACTGATTCTTCAAATATTTTAAATAAATTATTAACTGACAGACTGATCAGGTGCCGTGCTGTATCCACCATAAGACTATACCCATCTGACTCCTCCCGTGGATATCATAATTGCCAACTAAGGGACTAGGGGAAGGGCAGCAGCATCCACATATCTACTCTACACCAATACTGCGATCACCAATCAACCTGCCAAGCGTAATTATAGCAATTTACCCCATCACGTGCTTAAGTGGAGGCCTCGTCTAGCAGAATAGAATAGAATAGAAAACACTTAATTGCACACCACATTAAAAATTAAAACAATCATAATTATAATTATACGTATGAAAGTAGCAGTGGACTTATAAGGCTGCTAATGACTCGGATCAGTCTATATTACCTTATGTTCTACTTCGGTATTTTCGATGTGGCATGTCGTGTTCATAATTCCAAATCTATACAAAAACTGGAAACCCTGAAAGTATATAAAAACAAGATATAAGACGGACCCATATAATACACTCGAGAGCAATGAATCCGGGTCACTTAAAGAATCCTAAAAATCTCGGAAACTAAAAATGCTAGGCTAATGCAATAAATTGTATTTAATAGACAATGTAATACTCCTTAAATGAAGGTATTAAAACTTCTTAGTTATTGTAAAGTTATATCATAAAAAAATCAAATTTGAAAAAGGGCCACTTTCGAAGATGGAACTACGAAATTACAGCATTTGGTTTTGCTTTTGTTTGTAATCTGTCATTTATCATTGTTTGATTTCTGTTTTTTTGTTGTTTTTTTTCTGCGTAAACGCAGTAATGGAAGCACGAGGAGGCAATACGAAGTATTAAAATTCAAGAAAATCGTAATAAAGTTCAAAAATTTCATGTTTCCTATTTTTGTTTTAAGGAGAGATCAGCAGTTTTTTTCTTTATGTAATTTTGTGTTAATAAAATGTATGGTGACTCATATTTTTTTTACCTTCATTTAAGGAGTATTACATTGTCTATTAAATACAATTTATTGCATTAATCTATCATTTTTAGTTTCCGAGATTTTTAACATTCTTTAAGTGACCCGGATTCATTGCTCTCGAGTGTATATGCTACCTAATACATCATCCAACTTAAATGTAGCAAAATTTATCATAAGTATACCTATTTAATTTTATTTATTATTTTTTCTTTATTTTTTTTATTACAAAAAAGGGTATTAAGTATGTCTTATTAATGGATTATAATTTTATTCATTTATTTATTCACAAACAATGTCAAATTGTGTCGGAACATAACACTTAAGTGGCTAGTGCCTCCAGAGCAGTTGAGCAGTAGGTCATATGTTCGATTTTATAACAGGTTGACCTAATGATCAACTAAGTTGAGCAAAAAATAGTTGAGCTATAGATCATAAAATGTTCGGTAATACAAACAATGCCCTACTGCTCAACTGCTCAACTATTTGAGCAGTGGGGCAGACGAGATTTTTTCGGAAAACACGTTTTCCGGTTTTTCCGAGCAAAGCTCGGTGCACCCAGGTACTTATTTTTTTTACGGTGTTAAGCACTAAAGTGTATGTTGCTGCCCATCCCCTGGTGTAATAATTAAGGCTTTTGATACATCCATGGGAGGAGAAGGAGGGGTCTATTCTTAGGCCGGATACAACACGGCACAGGCACACGACAGTACTAATTACGTTAATAGTTATGAAAGAAGGTAGGCACATTATTTTACGAAACTTAATCTAGATTTATTGACCTTGCGAATTCATTACAATGTTTGAATAAATAGAAATGGTAGATACTAATTTGTTTGTCAATGTCGATGTTAATGAACTGATTTACAAATCACTAATTGAATACAAATAAAACAATAGAAAGTCTTTGAACTTGAACTGTCATGTTTTGATGCTTATTCTACTAATATTAGGCTACTAATTTTTTACTATTAGTTACTAATATTTCGACCCAACCTGACCTTTCGGTTTCAGGTTAGATTTTTTTATATTTTAGGTTTGATTCCTGTATCAAATGAAGTATAGAATTTTATTTTGAATGAGTTTTTTTGGGGTTACTGTTAACGCAGTTTCTGATACCCACGGCAAAGCGAATCAGCAAACCAAATTCAATTTATATAGCGAACATGAGTGCGTTCCAATTTCAAAATCCTCAAAGTTAGATTTTTTGGGTGTTATTATTTTTTCCCATATTATATCAACTTGCCCCTCGCCGCACCTTTAATACGGCCCTGAACTTTTGTTACAAAAATCTAAAAAACGCATTATATTTATTGTGTGTAATTCTGCGAAAACAGATTTTTAGCATTTTACTTGGGTTATTGGTTTAAAAGGAGTGATTTGAGTGAAGAAATTACTGGTATATAATTCACACAAACATTTGTCCGGCAGCGGGAATCGAACCCGCAACCTCTCGCATCTCAGCCGGCTACTCTCCCGCCGCGTCACAGAGGTCGTCAAAGGTAGCTAAGAACGTCCAAAAAAGTGAAGTTATAAAGATTCTTTTCAAAGCATAATCAGTATTTTTTTATAAAATAAAAAACTCACCACTTGGAAAATATAACAAGATATCAAAACTTGCACTACATTGTAAGCAACAATAGTATTTTTCAGGATAAAAGGTTTTCGCCTGTTCATAAACGCAGGGCCGAACTTCAGGACGAACCATAGATAAAGGGACAATATTAGAGCTATGGGGAAGGGTGTGCTCATTAAGAACTTGCGATCTGTGTATTCTCCTGTAAAAAGTATAAAAAATAAACATTATACATGTACAAAACATCCACATACATATATGTATGCACATACACGTTTATAAATGCATTTTACATTGGCTGACGTGCTATGACCTCGGTACCGCTGTAGCCATAATACATACAATCTTGCCAAAAAAACAAGCTATTCAACAATGAACACCAACCGTTTCAGGACTTTGTCCTGACCTGAAACTACTAGGTTTTATAGACACGCCTTTTCTTTGTGCAAATCAAATGAAATCAAAATAATTTTATTCATTGAAATCACAAGGATCATTTTTAATTGGCTTATACATATAGTTACTTAAACTATAAAAATAACTTTTCATTTAAAAAACTGACTTCCGCCATTGTATTCGACTAAATATCTAGATGAAAAAAAATATATGAAAGAACCATAGTGGTGAAAGGGTTATGATAATTCTAAATGCAAATGCTTGATTTGTTGCTGAAAATATCAAAATCGCTATATGTATGCCTACAATATCTGAGGAGTTCCCTCAATTCCTCATGGATTCCATCATCAGAACTGGATTCTGAATAACTTTTCATTTAAAAAACCGACTTCCGCCATAGTATTCGACTAAATAATATTGGATGAAAAAAAAATTATGAAAGAACCATAGTGGTGAAAGGATTATGATACTTTCTGAATGCAAATGCTTGGTGTCTTGCTGAAAATATCAAAATCGCCATATGTATGCCTACAATATTTGAGGAGTTCCCTCAATTCCTCATGGATCCCATCATCAGAACTGGATTCTGAAAAAAATGGGACCAATCTGGAAGTATATCTATTCAAATAAAAAAAGAATTTTCCAAATCGGTTCATAAATGCCGGAGATATGCGGTAACAAACATTAAAAAAAAAAAAAAAAAAAAAAAAAAAACAACCGAATTGAGAACCTCCTCCTTTTTGGGAAGTCGGTTAAAAATGGGACCAATCTGGAAGTATATCTATTCAAATAAAATAATAATTTTCGAAATCTGTTTATAAACGACGGAGATAAGAGGTAAGAAACATAAAAAAAAAAAACAAAAAAATACAACTGAATTGAGAACCTCCTCCTTTTTGTGAAGTCGGTTAAAAATTACTCCTGTTCCAACGTGACCAAGCCTAGAAGAATCATGTTGGCTTACATAAATGATATTTCATACCACTAGGTGAGTAGCGCCTTGTGATGCCTCGGAGCAAGGAGTTGCTGATGCATAGTAAATGTGAACTTATAATATAACCCAAGGTGCATCCCAGGGTGGGCCCATTGGGATGGTCCCACTCTGGGTCGCATCACAGGACGTCAGACGTGATCAGTGGTGAACTCATCACCGCCATTGGTTTCCATCGACCAACTCGGCGGATGCCAAAGAAAGCTCAAAAGGTAAAAAAAAAAAATTCTTACCTTCCCCTTTGAAGTCCCAAAAAGATGGAGCAATTCCGTCTATTTTCTCCATCGTATTAGTTGTATATGTATATATGATATTATATACACCTTATAATTTACAATAACTCTTGAGTTTTTTTTTTAACTTTGAATTAAAACTTTTTTTATTAATGTATTTGTTTTAGCAGAAATCCTGCTCTTTCTGTCTGGACAACCACATAGTTGTTTATGCTGCAAATGTTCCGACGATCCTGGTTTTAATACTCAATTTGAGACAATAGGTGTCATATATACATTTCTATTGTTGTGCCATTTCAGGTGATTGTTAGGTCTACGGTATTGAACTTTGAATTTGTTACATAATTTTCAAGTACCAACTTTATAAGTTAAACTGACCAAGATGTGTCAAGCCAAGTTATGGTAGGGTTCCGAAGTTGCATGCCTCAAATCTTTTAATATTATTAACAGACTATTATTGTCAGTCAGTCGAAGTAATTTTAAGAGAAACGCTGTGAGACTAATTATTAAACTTTAAATTCAAAATCTAATCTTATCTCAGTCAACTGTCACGCATTCAAAGGAGGGGAGAAATTTAAAAAAATGTGAAATAAAACAATATGGCGGTCCCAAAATGGCGTCTTGAAATTTTGCCATTTTAGACTCTACTTTAACTTGTTTTTTTTAATTGCTTTGTTCACTTCTGTCACTGTGTGCGTAGACGTAGTTAGGTACTAAGTATTAAATATGTTATTTTTCTCGCTCTTTTTGAAAATTGTGAATTGTAAGACAAATTTTATTACAAGAATTGCCTTCCAGGTATTAACATCACTTTATTCAGAAACATCGCCACAACAAACTTCTCTTTTCAGTAACTCACTGTTTACGTAAATAGGTCCATTGCCATAAACACTTAGGATAGTCCGACGAGGCAGCGTTGTCAAGCAGGTTGACCCATACGCACGACGCTACATCATCCACGGTCTTGACCGAAGTTTTTTAATCAAGGAATGACTTTGATCGGGATCCCAAACTATAGCTTTTCATTTTAGCCAATTGACGCCCACTGCTGGACAAGTTTCTCCCTAATGCCAAGATAAACTTGATGTCTTGAGCCGGCTCTACAACTTCACCTGAGCGATGATGATGAGGATGAAAAAAAGAAATGAAAAAAGTTTTTATAAAACAGTTAAAAGACAAACTATTCAAAAACTTTTTTTATTTTGGTTACCAGAACACTACTTAGTTACGCTTCGTAACTTAGGTACCAGTTTTTTTAATGTATTAGGTACGAAAGTCAAAGTCAAAAGATGTAGGTACAGGTATAACTATTGGATCGTAAAACTGTGGTGAGTTTTCCGAAACTTACTCAACTCAGGACTAGGTGTCGCCACTATTAGAACACGTTATTGGTTTTATTCCAATGGAGAATTACTCTTATACGGGTCCTCCGGTTTTTCATTTTTTATTATTAGCGTAGAGATCAAGTCCAAATGGGCAAAAATGGATGAGTGCTAGTTAGCACCCTTTATTTATTTTACTTTAACCAAAACGGCATATTACCAATTACACTAATTAAAGGGGACACACAATCAAATAATATTAAACAATAGAAATACAATAAAAATAACATTGTCAAAACAACAGGTCACAACATCTCAAAATAGTAACTTTTGACACTTTTTCATAAATGTAAATTTTGTGATAATTCATTTACAATTCAAACACAATTTGTTTAGTAGAATTGGGGCCCAGCAAAAACAGAATAATAATAAAAATAAAAATATAAAAACAATATCTTTGGGCACTGAACCCTAAAAACTTAATAAAAATGTAAACGAGGTTTGTGTAACTTGGCCTTATTTAGGCACAATGATTGAACCATTGTTTTCATGAATGAAAAAAGGTCTATTTTCAATGTCAATAGGTACTAATAAAAAATCAAGGTTTTTAAAACAGATTTTCAATGTAAGTAAACGTTCCGTGGAATGGAATACTTTGAATCTTTCAATTCATCATCATCATCACTAGCCTTTAGACGTCCACTGCTCGACGAGGCCTCCCCCATAAATACAATGGGGGGAATTGCCATACCACACTTGGCAGCTGATTGGTGATCGCTGTGTTCATGTTGAGTACTCAGGTGGATGCTGCTGCCTAACCCCTGGGTAATCCCTTAGTCGACTTTTAAGACATCCACGGGAGGAGCATAAAAACAGTTTAAACGGTTACACCTAGCATAAAAGGAACTATTTAATATATATATATACTAGTTGCGCCCCGCGGTTTCACCCACGTGAATAATGATGAAAATTGATGATGATGATGATGATGAAAAGTAGCCTATGTGTTAATCCAGGGCGTCTCCATTCCAAATTTCACTCAAATCCATTAAGTAGTTTTTACGTGAAAGAGTAACAAACATCCATCCATACTCACAAACTTTCGCGTTTATAATATTAGTAGGAAGTAGGAGGATATATATAGATAACTAGGTAACTAGATAACTGATATACTTAACATTTGTATTTGTATTTATTTACTGCTCTCATGTACATACAATATAGTTAGTAATTGTTCTTATATTTACTGTTAGTCAGGTAGGTACATGAACCCCGTCAGGACGCTGCAATTTGGAGTCAAGATCAAGAATAAAATTATAGGACAATACTTATGTTAGTTATTAAAATACAAGTCAAAACAATTTAAAACAATGTCATAATCACATAAGAGTAGAAATAGGTAGGTTTATCAAATTTAATATCTCGCATGTATACAATAATATGTCAAAAACTAAAAGAAGGTATAGGCAAGTCAAATCAATAATATCTATGTCAGTTTGTAGCTTGGGTATACGACAACATTTGCTGGACATATCACACAACATTATTATCTGATCTGCAGATATTTGTTCAGGGTGTTCTGGGTATTTTTCTATGTATAATAAAAAATATCTATCTATGTAATGTATTGTATTAAGTATATCCGTCATCTAGTACCCATAACACAAGTTCTGCTTAGCTTGGGGCTAGATAATGTGTGAAATGTCTAGCATTATTTATTATTATTTATTTATTTATCTAGCCCCAAGCTAAACAGAGCTTGTGTTATGGGTTACTTGATAACTGATATACTTAATACAATACATTATACAGATAGATATTTTTTATTATACATAGGAAATACCCAGAACATCCTGAACAATTATCTGCAGATCGTATAAATATTTGTTCAGAGGCGGGAATCGAACCCGCAACCTTCTGCGTCGCAGGCGAACCTTCCCCCGCCGCGCCACAGAGGGACGTCATCAATGGCAGTTTACTAGAATGTTGTTGGAATGTTGTTATACATTATATAGATAGATATTTTTTATTATACATAGAAAATAAACTAACTAACTAATTATAAGAGCACGAGAAGTGAAAAGTAAGCTCAATAATCCTACACTGAAGTGTAATTATTAAAATAGGTAGATGAGAGCGACGGCATGGGTCATAGGTACCTGCTATAGGGGATTACCTGCCATGGACCGACATAGTGGTTTATGTGGAGGCACTTTCAGTGAGGTGACCGAGTTTGATACCTTCTCTCCTGCCCGTGTCACTGGTTCTTTGAAGGTCACTGCGTTAGGTTAGAGACCAGTTTGACGCATGGTACGTACCCCTGACATGGGCATAGTGACCAATGGTGCGGATAAAATGTGGTGATTTAGGCACAATTTGCACCGCCGCGGAATTCGTCGGAGTAAAATGTTGTGCATGGCATAATTAACTTTTAAGGCCACAGCAAACTGGCTGCGTACGCGTTGACGTTATGTGCACGTCGACGCACCATCACGTTGTAATGTATGGAATTGTATGAGACATGGCACACCGCGTACATACGTAGAGACGCGCGTGTCTACGTAAAGCCGGATATTCATTAAGCATCATTTGTTAATAAACACTGTTTATAAACAGTGTTTATAAACAGTGTTTATAAACAGTGTTTATAAACAGTGTTTATAAACAGTGTGTTTATTAACAAATGTTACATAATGAATACCCGGCTTTACGTGCTGCATACGCATCTGGTATGCTTTGGCCTTTGCTTAACTTTTTTTATTAACCGACTTCCCAAAAAAGGAAGAGGTTTTCAATTCGGTTGTATTTTTTTTTTTTAATGTTTGTTATCGTATATCTCCGGCGTTTATGAACCGATTTGGAAAATTCTTTTTTTATTTGAATAGATATACTTCCAGATTGGTCAGAATCCAGTTCTGATGATGGAATCCATGAGGAATTGAGGGAACTCCTCAAATATTGTAGGCATATATATGGCGATTTTGATATTTTCAGCAAGAAACCAAGCATTTGCATTCAGAAAGTATCATAATCCTTTCACCACTATGGTTCTTTCATAATTTTTTTTACATCCAAATATTTAGTCGAATACAATGGCGGAAGTCGGTTTTTTAACCGACTTCACAAAAAGGAGGAGGTTCTCAATTCGGTTGTATTTTTTTTATTTTATTTTTATTTTTGTATGTTTGTTACCGCATATCTCCGGCTTTTATGAACCGATTTGGAAAATTCTTTTTTTATTTGAATAGATATACTTCCAGATTGGTCCCATTTTTTTCAGAATCCAGTTCTGATGATGGAATCCATGAGGAATTGAGGGAACTCCTCAAATATTGTGGGCATACATATGGCGTATTATATTTTCAGCAACAAACCAAGCATTTGCATTCAAAAAGTATCATAATCCTTTCACCACTATGGTTCTTTCATCATTTTTTTTTCATCCAAATATTTAGTCGAATACAATGGCGGAGTCGGTTTTTTAAATGAAAAGTTATTTATTTTTGACGTACAAACGAAAACTGATCGTCCGTCTTCCGTGGAATCCGAAAAATCCGAAGAATTCGGCGGAAGAGGGCGATCAGTTTTTATTTTGTACGTAAAACAATCTACATAAAGATCAATAAGTAATGTGCACAAAATTCTATTCCGACGAATTCCGCGGCGGTGTAAATATACACTGCTTCGTCCGATTTGTGATCGCTACTCGAGAACCATTATACCCCAACGGTTATCGGGTTTGTGAGCTATATGGCCTGCCCATTGCCACTACAACTTGCTTCTTGTGAGAGATATGTCGGTGACCTTGGTTATATAAGGTATAGAGCTATATTATGCCCAGCTTTTGGTATCAAATGAGTTGTACGAAACGAGTGTGTTTACTTGAGCAGGTGTCTAGAGTAGGTAGGTAGGTACTCCGAGATTAGGACGGGATGTAAATGGTGTGTTACTCCAGGAACACTCCCATTTAATCACTTTTACAGGAGAATATTCTCGGTCTTCCAAGACACGTTGTAAATTACCTTAATGTGCTATTATAAATGAGACGATACTTTTATTGCATTACGTTAATACTACGTACCTATATTAGAACAAAGTATCTAATTAATGTTATCAGTATCTACTTATAAATTATTACATAACTGATCCTTACATATTTTTAACCGACTTCACAAAAAGGAGGAGGTTCTCAATTCGGTTGTATTTTTTTATTTTTTTTTGTATGTTTGTTACCTCGTATCTCCGGCGTTTATGAACCGATTTGGAAAATTCTTTTTTTATTTGAAAAGATATACTTTCAGATTGGTCCCATTTTTTTCAGAATCCAGTTCTGATGATGGGATCCATGAGGAATTGAGGGAACTCCTCAAATATTGTAGGCATACATATGGCGATTTTGATATTTTCAGCAAGACACCAAGCATTTGCATTCAGAATGTATCATAATCCTTTCACCACTATGGTTCTTTGATACATTTTTTTTTATCCAAAATTATTTAGTCGAATACAATGGCGGAAGTCGGTTTTTTTAATGAAAAGTTATAGTTTAGTTAGAGCATTTTGTCTGGATAGATTCTTTTCACGACTAAACGTCTGAACGGATCGTAATGAAATTTGGTAAGGAGATTATATTCTAGGAAAGGGCATAAGCTAATTTTTGTCTCAAAAAAAATATTGAAGAGGGTGAAATAGGGGTTGGTAGTTTGTATGGGTAATCCATAATACCTTAAGTTTGGGATTTTAAAATTTATATTTTGGCTTTTGTTGAAAAATAATGAAAAACATGTTTCAACTTTTTTGCAAAAGCGGTGGAGGGGCGTATCCCTATAGTAAGATTAGTTTGGGAAGGTGAAATTTAAACTTAAATATTGGATTGAATCTTTAGTTCTTTATTGCATAAAAAATAAACAAAGAAAATGTACAAAGAACAGCATTTTCTGCCAGTCATCATCTTAAAAAAAAAACGAAACAAAAAAAAAACCATAAATAAACTGTTTTTCTTTCTTTCATTCTTTCTTTCATCATCAGTCAAACATCATCGTCTACAGTTTTGCCTGAGTAGAGCTCCTTGTTAAAGATTTTGTCCGGGTAATTACTACCACTGCAGGAATGGGAATGGAACTTTCGGAAATTAACCTTTGGAATGGGCAACCTTTACTGCGTCTTCCGGTTTGTGGTCGCCACTCGAGAACCTTTATGTGCGAGCTGTATGCATGGATATAGTACCTAAAAAATTCCTTGGCTGTATGACGCCCATAGTACAGGCAAATTAGCAAAAAGTGTGGACCTAAGCCGTGTAGTCGTGGATTCTTATGGAAACGTTAGATGACACGAAAAGAAGCTTATCCTAGGTTTGCACCGTTTCTGGCGATTACGGAAAGCTTTTAAATATTAGGTACAAACTTAAAAAGGTCGTAAATTTTAAAATAGAAAGAAATTACTTGATGCAAGTTAAATTACGTATAGAGAGACTGTCTTAGTGCATTATGATTTTAATAAAAACCACGTGCATGTAGGGAACACAGTGTTGAACAAATGCATCTTCCGTAAATACATACCAGTATAAAACTTCCGGCGGATGTAATACTAATTAAATGAATAAGTTTAAGTCAATTTCCAGAACTACATTAATTTTCCCCGAAGTAGAGCGACAATAAAATATGAAAAAGTGCCTTCCGTGAGACGCACCAATGTGCAAACATGGTAATGTATTTAGAACATTTTTCTGATAAGTCTATCAATTTGCACAGACTACCTTAACTTACCCGGAGCCACAATATCCACAAAAAGTTTTTTTTGTAAATGCTTTTTTTTTGTATGTTCCGTATGTCGGATTTAAAAAATACTTGGTGCAAATGTAGATCACAACGGTTCAAAGTCTATGCCAAATTGCACCGACTACTTCTATTTCCCCCATTAAGTTACGATTATTATAAGGTTTTCACCCTATTTCACCCTGTTCCGGAGGGTGAAATTACTGATGCTTATTATTAGAGGTGATTTTTAAGCCATACAAAACAATTAGAAAAGTTTTCATGACTACATCTAATTAGTTCCACACTTGTGCAAAAAATCACCTAATTTGACTGTACCATTTCAACTTACTAATTATGACAGCTATACATATATACATGTATATTGTATACGTAGGTGATCTACAGAGTTCTACCAAACAGAATAGTTATGGCTATGGTATATGTACCTACTATATTAGGTACATCTTGGACATTCGTCCAAGAGGTACATAATATAATGTACATAGGTACAGATTGTAATGTAACTGTAATGTCCAATGTTTTCTCAGCCGAGCACACACAGAAATTAGCATCGAAACGAGACGCCCTGGGCGCTTTGGGTAAACGCTGTGGTTTTCAAGCGAAAACAATACATTTTATTAATTTATTTGCAGCAATAAAAATACAAATAAATACACACAAAGGCACTACAAATAACTTTTCATTTAAAAAACCGACTTCCGCCATTGTATTCGACTAAATATTTGGATGAAAAAAAAATTATGAAAGAACCATAGTGGTGAAAGGATTATGATACTTTTTGAATGCAAATGCTTGGTTTGTTGCTGAAAATGTCAAAATCACCATATGTATACCTACAATATTTGAGGAGTTCCCTCAATTCATCAACAGAACTGGATTTTGAAAAAAATGGGACCAATCTGGAAGTATATCTATTCAAATAAAAAAAGAATTTTCCGTTATGTTTGTTACCGCATGGTAACAAATATAAAAAAAAAAAATACAACCGATTTGAGAACCTCCTCCTTTTTTGGGAAGTCGGTTAAAAATGACAAATAGACGTAACATTTTGTCACTATCTAACTCACTAAAATTCAGGTAAGTTGAGACAGAATAGCGCTCGCGTAGCATAAAGTGAGCGAAAATCACGAAAAACAAAGATGAACAGATCTAGCTGAGCAGTGTGCGGATTTGCAGCTTAATAGCCAATTGTACATTTTCTGAAAAAAAAAAACACTAATTTGACTAGCCAATGTACACTTTCTGAAAAAAACCTTGAGAAATGTTTGTGTGAAAGAAAAATACTAAAACTCCGTTGAGGATTAATATAACAAATTTTAAACAAAAAATGTTTCACTTCGAATATTTTGTTAGTATTAATATTAATAGAATTATTTAAATTTTTCATATTATAATTTAATATCTAATAAGCAACATATTTTTGTTGTACATTTATATTCACTCAAAGAAGAGTTAAGAGAAAACCTCTATTTAGTTGGCATCTATCAACACCTTAAATAGTTGAGCCCTCAAAAGAAAAATGTATCTATTATATCTAAATAGCGCAAGTACAAATTGTACCTACAAACTATTGGTTTTCAAGTTCCAGTTGGTTAACTTTTTCTTTTCTGCCTTCTAACAAGTTATGCTTTATGATGAAGGGAACCCACTAAGTAGTTCGCTTATTCCCAGCACGTCTCCAAGAGCACGGTTCATTAGTATCCCTTGTAGGTAACTCTTTGTTTTTACACCACCCCCCACCTAAAAAGTTTTTTCCCGCATAGAACAAGTACATACAGCAGTCTGTGTACCCTTTGCCAACCTTTCGAACAATCAGTACATTTTGAATACTTCATGTCCCCCTAACGTTTCTAACGTAATTTTCGCAAACTTCAAAAGTTTGAACTTACACGCTGTTGGTAGCGGGGAAGGTCGGTCAAGCAAAAATAGTGCATTTTGTACTATCGAGAAAAAGCTATCGATGTTTCCATAATTCTGCCAATGAATTTCAAATTTGAGTTACCATCGTTATCATCACAGCAGAAGTCCACTGCTAGACATATTAGGCCCCCCTAGAATGCCATTTGTTCATACTATAGAATATTACTTACATTTTGTAAATGTATGACAATTTTTTTTTCGTTTATTTCTACTGTATTTTTTTAAACACATAAACTTAAGAAGTGTTTTGATTTTTTTGATGAGAAGTGTTTTAAATATGTTTCTTGTTTTTTTCAGCAACCACGAACAAAATCTTTTTCTTTCGTGTCACTGGAAAAGAACCAGTGTGCTGAAACAATTAAGGGTGCGCCTATAAAGGAGGCTCCTTTGTATATGGTTTTTTGAAATTACTCAGATTCGTAAATTGGTCTTCAAATATGATTTGAATTCAGTGACATTTTCATTAAATTTCGTCGTGAACCAGATTAATATTCATCTCTCATTCCGTACACAAATTTTTGTTGGAAACTCACTTGAAAAATAAATAGGGAACACAATTTTGTCCTATTGAATGTTTCGTCAGAACGTTACGTTTAAAAAGATTATGCTTTTCATTAGGTTTTATTCAAAGGTTATATTTATACACGCTGCACAGTAGATATACTGCACAGTAGACAGTATGTTTACGTCCACTGCTGAACAAAGCCTCCCCAGCCAGCCCATTGAATACAATGGGGGGGATTTGCCATAATCACCACGCTTGGCGGAGGCGGATTGGTGGTCGTAGTATGGTGTTACCATATGGTACTCAGGTTGATCCTTATGCCAATCCCCTGTAATCGCTTAGTAAGGCTTTTACTGCATCCATGGGAGGAGAAGGACACACCACGGCACTATATCCTAGTACTCATACATAAGTTAAAACTCGCGCAGTAGGCTATGGAAAAAGCTACGCTCAGGGTTTCTCTACGTGATAGAATCCGAAATGAGAAGAACCAAGATCACCGACATAGCTCTCAGAATTAGCAAGTAGAAGTGACCGATCTTATCGCTTATAGTGATTTATTCCAGGAAACTTTAGGATGGACAGGACTATATGGAAAAATGGGGTATGTTCTGTCTTTTTGAAAGGGTTATTCAGTTAATCACGGTTCCTACACACCAGGACAGGCGGATGCTGCTGCACAGATGTACACCAGCATATGTCAGTGGTCAGGCACTAAGCTGGCAGAATTGACAACGGTTCGGGAACAAAGGTATTCGGGTGGGAACCACAAGCCTGAGGGCCTAGCCAAACGGCGTTCGCTTCGAAGCGATTCCATTTCTACAGTCGTAATACAATACAATAGACCACGTGACATATCGATAGCTAGCGTCAATCCCAATACATTTTGGACTTTTCTACTGGCGTCATCGCTATTAGAATGGTACTTTGTCTACGGCCTCTAGTGAGGACACAGTGTAGGAACGCACCCGTCTCGATGGACTTACGATATTTTGATGGTCAAACGATGTCGGTGGATGGAGGCGGCTTAAGACAGTTCGTCGTGGTTCACTCTTACATTCTTGTTTGTTAAAGTTTAAAAAAATATCAGGTTTCTGATGATCATTTTTCGTAGCACGTTACCGTAGCACGACAGAGGGCCCGTAGGCCGTAGCAGTGCTACGGTTACGGTCTACATTGCACTCTAATACTTTTTGTAATTTTATAAATTTCATCTTATTTTAGGTGATGTATTGTAGTGTCGATTAGAAACTCTTGAAAACAGTTCTAATCGCAATCCAGTTTCAATCAAGCTTGTTTGGCACTCTTGAACCAAATCAAGTTTGAAATTGAGATAGAGTACGCGTGTTGACTCATGAAGAACAACAGAGACAGAAAGTCAATTTCACTTAGTTCCATAAAATTCCACCAATCTCCATTCCGAATTGTGCGCTAGTATTGAATTCAAGAGTACCGAATGACCAAGGAATCTAGTACTCTCTGACGACAAAATGACACTAAATCCAAGCTAAATCCTGAATTAGGATTGGAGTAGAGCGTCAAGAGAAGCCGCACTGATCATCTTTGATTATTTTGAATGATTTATATTTAAAATAAATTAAAAACATGTGCAAATCATGTGTTAAATAGGTTGATGTTTAGGTATTGTTCCCATATCAGCAGAAGGTAGGATCCCGAGTTGACAGGTAGACAAGAAGATGCCTGGGATAGATTCTGGTTTGAATACGAGACTTTGCTTTGTGTGCTAAGGCCCAGTTCACACTGGTAAGCCACTGACTAATGTAAGTTTCGCAATAAATTTATTATAAATAAATAAATTACTTATTATAAATAAATAATCTCTTTTTCTCTTGCCATTTAATATATACATACATAACAAATTACTCAAAAGTCACATACGTATATAGTCTTGATCTCACGCTTGGATTCCCTGTTTCGTGGTTATCAGGAACTACGATTACCATGGTACCATTAACACCCAGACCCGGAACAAATATTTGCAGATCATACAAACATTTGTCCCGCAGCGGGAATTGAACGCGCAACCTCTCGCATCTCAGCCGGCTACTCGCCCGCTACGCCACAGAGTTCATCCTAGGATGACCTCTGTGGTGTGGTTGGGGTGTGGTGTAGAGGTATTTATGTTAGTCCAGCTCATAATTTAAGTCAGGACGTTTTTGGGGGCAAAAAATCGATCTAGCTAGGCCTCATCTCCTGGGAAACGCGTTTTTCCGAAATTTACGAGCAAAGCTCGGTCACCTTGGTATCCTTATGTAAGTAGGTATATGGGTCCCTTTGGACACGAAGTACGGCGAAGCACGGGTACTCTAATAAGTATTATAATCTGCAAATATTTGTTTCAGGTCTGGGTGTTATTGTGCCATGGTACTCGTAGTTCCTGAAACCCATGACATAGGGAATCCTAGTGTGGGATCAGAGGCCCAATTCTCCAAATTAATTTATAACTCCACTGAAAGGTAACCGAAGCGAGACTGAATTGTGAATTGATAGAAAGTTGGTATTCTGCTCCCTAATAAATAACAATTTAGCTCAATTTAGTCTACTTTCAATTCACGGTGATTACCATTAGAGTAGGATGGTTATATATATAATTGGAAAGAGTAAAGATAGTCCATCTCCTTAAGCTAAAATTATCGAAAAAACTTTGAATCGTTCCATCAGTGCAAGTACGTAGGACTCGATTCGATAAATTTGATAGTTATTCTCAATAATATCAGTTTTTATCGAATCAAATCGAAGTCGCGGGTACGTAAAGTTTCAGTCACATTTCAATGTAACTTAATCACATTACAGTGTTGTATTTTAACATAAGAGAATACCATTTCTGACATTTAAGACATCGACACAAGATCGAAACATGATCCGAAATATATTTTAACTATTTTTAGAGAAACTAACTATTGTTAGAGAGTTGGGCCTCTGGACTACGTATGTCACTGTTGGGTGTTATGTTATGTTATATAAGCAAAGTACCTAAAGGCGTATTGGCGACCAGATATTTTGTGATATAAAGGTAAACTGAGGCCTTAGACAAAGTAACATTTTAATAGCAATGACGCCAGTAAGACGCCAGTAGAAAAGTTTAAAATGTATGGGATTGACGTTAGCTATCGATATGTCACGTGGTCTATTGTATTGAATTACGACTGTAGAAATGGAATCGCTTCGAAGCGAATGCCGTTTGGCTAGGCCCTCAGGATTTATTTATGACGTCAATCGCTGCAGTAGCAATAGCCAGGTCAGCCCGTGTGAAACAGCGTCACAGGTCTGCTCGACCCAAATACGCCATTTTACAAGCTTTTTACGAGCGGATTTTGAATAGTTACGTGTTTACACTTACATCACTGTAGTTACCTACATATTATTGTTTCACTACAAAGATTTCTACATGGCTAGAGAACAATGTAAACATTGCTCCGAGGCACCACACAGGCGCTTCTCACCTAATGGTAAGATGGACTATTTATGTAAGCCAAGCTGTTTGTTGCCTGATTCTTCTAGGCTTGGTTGCGTTGGAACAGGAGTAATTTTAGTTTATAAGAAGATTCAAAATAGTCCTTGTGATATCAATGAATACAATTCTTTTGATTTGATTTGATTGCTTACCTCTCTTATCATAATCATCATAATCATCAGCCTGTAGAAGTCCAATACTGGACATAGGCCTCCCCCCTTAGAATGCCACGACGAACGGTCTTGAGCCGTCTCCATCCACCGACTTTCTGCAACGTTTATAATGTCTTTAGTCTATCGAGTGGCGGGCCTTCCTCTACCGCGTTGTCCGGTTTGTGGTCGCCACTCAAGAACCTTTATTCCCCAACGGTTGTCAGTTCTTCGTGCTATATGATCTGCCCATTGCCACTGCAACTTGCTATTTCTGATTTTTCATCTCTCTTATATTATATTTCTTGTGTTTTATAATTTATCAATTCTTCTCACTCATCATCATCATAGCAGCCATAGACTGCTGGACGAGGCCTCCCCCATAAAATGCAAAGTGATTTACCATCACCTGCAACAAGCTTGGCAGGCGGAACGGTGATCGTAGTAAAGGGGTGCTAAAATTGGGTCTTTCCCAGTCCTCCGATCGGAACTCCGATTGGTAGAAGGAGCGGGATTTTTTTTCCCATTTTGTATGAAAAAAGTTATACCGTGCTCATCCGATACAAATTTAATCTTAAGAAAGAGAAGTTATGAAGCCTTTAGGTACTCTGTGATTGATCATAACTTCTCTTTCAACACACTTTATTAACTTTTTCTTCTTTTCGCTTTTGTATAATTCAAAGTGTGATAATATATAATGTGAAATATGAACTAACTAGTAGGTATGGGACTTTCGAAAATTACTCGCAAAGACGTCGCGGGCGAGACAGCTTATTTTTTAATATTTAATGCTATAAATTGATTTAGAAATTTATTACAGCACTAATGTCTATCTAACCTATATCTTTTAAACATACCTATTGATATGTAATTTAAGGGATTAAATTATAACGACATGAAAATAATCAAATTTATTGTCAATCGATTTATTTACAATAAACAATAGGTAGCTACATTTTATGCAATAGGTTTTGATAAACTTCAAAGGCTTATAATTACAATATATACCTGGTTTTTGGTAACGGTTATAACGGTATCTTGTAGATATGCTATTTTACATAACGTTGTTTCACATCATATCGGTTTGATATTAATTTAACAATTAATAATTATTTCATCTTAATTGGAGAGAAAAAAGTGCAAAAATGTTGAAGGACCTACCTATACTGGTACCTCGGCCAATCTCAATGTTAATGCAATCTCATAAATTTTGCAAAATACATTGTTTTTAAAATAACAATATTTTTATGTACAAACTATTTAGGTACAAAATTTTGTATTTAATATTTTCAAGGTATAAATTATCCACTAAATATATTAAGGTATGGTATGACATAATTACAAAAATTATGATTATGTATCAGGGATATAATTTATTTTAAGTAGTTAAATATTGATATATTTTTGTTATGGCTACTTGTCATTTTAATATTTTTATACCATAAACTAATAGAAATGGGTTTAACACGTTTTTAATAATAAAAGGCACTGATTTAAATACTAGGAAATGGTAGTAAGTGAAGACTCACATTATTGGCAGGACGAAAATATCTACGATGTTTGTGGTCAGTTACTTTCGTGGTATTAAAAAATTGTTGGCAAGGGACTGAAAAATTATGGTATTACAACACCCCTTGCCACATATACCTCTTGTTAAATTTAATTTTAAATGCTTTTCTTCGAGGTTTGATCGCAACAGAAAGCTAGTTAAAATCTTGTTAAAAAACTATTTCGGTAAAAATGCTCTGTTTTTATTTAAACTTCGTAAATTGTACAAAATAAAAAAAACGGTATTACGCAAAAACAGTTTTTATTTAAGAAAAACGAGAAGATAGTTTTTTAACAACATTCATCACTGGCATATGTCTTATTAAGCCTATATCTTATTAAGCCTGCTTTCTTGACAGTAAAATCCAGAGTATAAAACAACTAACACATTAACAATACATAGGCAAAAAGTTTTAAAATACATTTTCAAATCCATTGCATTGGCTTTTTATACTATTTACACGTTTATTGTATACGTATGTACGTTTACTTATGATATGAGTATAAATAATTAAGCTAAAGATATTTATTTCAAGTGCTTATTATTTAAGTCTAGTAACACGTTGCTCATCATTCAGTTGATAAGTTATGATATTTTTTTTTGTAAAAAATTTAAAGATTGTTGTTACCCTATTACATTTATTTTGTCGTAGGAATAAAGTGGAAGGATTTTTATGGACCCAAGGGTGGAGGGAACATATAGGCAGTAATCTATTTGCAAATAAAAACGTGATCGGAATTTTCATTCGTGTATTCACGTCCGAAAGAGGTAGGTATAATTTTGTCGTTTCTAGATGTAGGTTGAGTCTACAATCATTTTCTGACTAGCTTAGTCTATGGAAATGAGGGCATGATAGTGCTTACCTGATTATTGTTTTTATGTTGTGAGCAAAACTGACACTACATATAGCTCGACTACAAGATCTTGATACTTGTGATATAAAAGTTAAAAAAATCTTAGATTTCTGTCATGTGAAAATCTAATCTATATGAATGCTAGTTTAATTTTTCGCCACATACTCTTATGACCGTTTTTCACCATCCAATTAGTAATTCACGAGACGCATAACGCATGTAAAATTTACATTCTATAAAACTGGCAAAATTTACATTTGCTAAGTGTCTCGAAAACAAAAGTGGTTGATGAAAGAGAGCATAAGACCTTTATGGATTTTGTTTGATGCTTATATTCAGCACAAAACTAAATTAAAAGGTTTTGTAAAGGAATGTACCTAACTTCTGATCATAAATGTTTAAAAACAGCGACTAATTAGGAAGGGAAGTTCTGATAAATGTAATTTAACAGCTATTTATGTAGTTAGATATATGAATACATAAGTGTTATTAACACATTTACTGTGTGTAAGTACACAAATAAATGTGTACTTATATTTTAATTAAAATTGTGATGGTTTTATACCTACTGATTAAATTTTATGTCTACAGTACAATGATATTATATTATTTTCTACATTGTAAATTGGTGTACATAGTAATTTATTGCATTTATAAAATTTTAATTATCTTACAATTATATTTAATTCTTCAATTTAATTTGATTACCAATAATTTTATTTTGTTGATATATTTATGGTCCAAATTTTGAATCTTTTATTTAAAGTTAATATGAACTGATAAATATCTAATCGATTATTAACTGTAATGGGTTTTTTCATAATACCAGTTTTGCAGTAACGCTTTTTGAAAAACCGATATTGTTTATATACCATAAACTAAATATTCTAGAAAACTTATTTACTAATTTTACATAAAGTATTAAATTCTCTCAATTTGGCACACACACCAATTTATTCTATACATGTAATACATACTTTAGCAATAAATCAACTACACTTTGGATATTCAACTCATTAATTAATAAAAACACATCTTATTGACAATTTGGTATACACATGATTATATTTAAATAAAGACAATTAAATACAGTTTCAACGCTGACCTCTGAAACTTCATAATACATAATCTATTATTTAATTAAAATAATAATATAAAAATAAGTAATATAAACAAATTATACGCAAGTTACTACATTTTGCAATCCACGATGATATACCGTACTCTTCGGTTTGAATAAACGGCCATCTTGGTGCAAACAAGGGTTCCATGCTGACCGTTTATTCTGTCTTATTGGGCTTCCATATGGCTGTGTCAGTTAGCTGGCGACGAAATCATGTTATATAAAAAAAAATGGCTGACGCTGGAAGTGACAGCGATGATACAGACTTAGATTAACTAATGAGTAATAGTTAAAAAGTAGGTCGGTATTTATTTGATGTCTGTATTCTGTATTTATTAAAAATAACTTACATCATTTTTTTTTATCAACCCTTTCATCGAAATCACCAACACTATAGGCGTTATAACACTTTCCATAAAGGCAACGAGTGCGAGCGAGTTAGAGTTATCTTCCGCAACGCTCACACGTTTTAATGCCCATCAGCCACGAGTTTTTGAACTTACTATAGGACTGTTTCAGCTTTTTTCTAAAAGAGACATCGTCTACTTTTATTTAATTTTATTTTATAGGGTGTTTTTATACCCTGTCATTTTGGTGGCATTTTAACCGGTGCAGCTTATTTAAAAAAGACAAGTGCAGGGAAATTAAATTGAAGTGTATTGCGTGAATTTTAAAAGGGTCGGAAATTGTCCACCAAAGTTTTAGTAAAACTGCCTTGACTGAGACTTTGACGATTTCGAAAGAGAATAATGTAATTAAAAGGGTATTATAAAATATTTTCCAAACTTACCCCTTAAAGGGGTGCAATAGAGTGTTAAAGGTTGTATGGGATTTTTAACGCGTGGTTCGATTTGCAAAATATTCTTCAGTATAAATGATAAAAGGCTAATTAAAATAATTGAACTGGCAACACACAAGCTGTACTGTACGACGCCATATACAAAAAAAAAATACTAAAACACCAAACCATAGTACTACGTTGTTAGTAATAGTAGGTACATATTACATCCATGGACCAAACGCAGCCTTTTGATGGTCCGCATAATCGTCATATATAATACATTTTCATGCCACCAGCCAAGCTGTCAGCAAACATGGAAGCTCTATCTTTCAAGCATTTCAACACAACATAGTATCTTGACAGTAGTACAATTTATAGACACAACACAGGCCCGCAATATCCTTGGTCCTTACACAAAAACAGGCCCGTCACTTTCTACTCACAGAACATGAAAGTTCTCACAGTTCTTAAACTTTGAGTCCTCCTTACCAAAAATCCACGTAAACATTTGCCTTGCTTTCATACTTGCTCGCACTACGCCTCTGGATTTGTACCAATGCGCAGGCGACGATTCCCTTCCCCCTTCGGCAGAATACTGCTGCTTCTTCAGTCGTATCTGATGAAGGATACCGACTAATAGCTCGTCTACGTTGTGATTGATGCCGACAGATACCTCGATGAACTTGGATTTGTAGGTGCAGGCCAGGCATTTACCATCTGAAGAACAATGAGTAGAGTTAGGATATAATGTTATGATAAAAACAAAAAATAATATTAACTAATAATATCTATTTTTAACCGACTTCCCAAAAAGGAGGAGGTTCTCAATTCAGTTGTATTTTTTTTTTTTTTTTTTTAATGTTTGTTACCGCATATCTCCGGCATTTATGAACCGATTTGGAAACTTCTTTTTTTATTTGATTAGATATACTTCCAGATTGGTCCCATTTTTTTCAGAATCCAGTTCTGATGATGGGATCCATGAGGAATTGAGGGAACTCCTCAAATATTATAGGCATACATATGGCGATTTTGATATTTTCAGCAAGACACCAAGCATTTGCATTCAGAAAGTATCATAATCCTTTCACCACTATGGTTCTTTCATAAAAAAAATTCACTCAAAATTTTTTAGTCGTATAACAATGGCGGAAGTCGGTTTTTTAAATGAAAAGTTATTTGATAAAAACTTTCGTGAGTGGTATTCATAATTAGATAGATTTTATCCGGTTTAACTTACGTAGATTATTTACGGTTTAATCTTTGTAAGGTAAACCGGTTAAAATCTATCTAATTAATAATAATATCTACCGGATGATGATATTTAAAATTAATTTATAGATCAAGATCGTCGCAGGATGTCGGTGGATGGAGACGGCTCAAGACCTTTCGCGGTGGCAATCTATAGGGAGAAGGCCTATGTCTAGCAGTGGACTTCTACAGGCTGATGATGATGATGATGATGATGATGATGATGATGACAGATCAAAAACAAATATAAGTAAAGATATTATATCCGTTGAGAAACCTTCGGGTCACTAGTGTATTAGGTGGTCCAGTAATTGGATGAAAAAGTAACTTCATTCATAATTTCTTTATTAAAGTTTCTGGGGAACTCATCGCTTCGCGCCACTCGGGAAATCAATTGCTGGGATTATAAGGGTAATCCACCACTTAAGAGGAGGTCACCGGCGCTTACGCCCTTTTGCACGCGAACGAAGTTTGCTTCTAATTTAACTATTATCTAAATTTTCTTGTAAAATCATACTATTAGTTACCAAATTATTAATTAAAAAAAAATGTTTTTAGATTTTGATGAAATAATAGCCAATAAAAGGGCGTAAGCACCCTACCGGTGACCTTCTCTTAAGAAGGCGGAAACTTGGGTGAGTGAGTAATATTTAGGTACACTTTTCGTTTCATGTTTGCTTGTATGTAACAGTTACAAAATAAGTATTGTAGATTACAGGTACTTGTTCTGTAAAAGTGTTGTCCATGTTTATTAAATAGCAATAATATCCATCCAAAGTTTGTCTGGAAGAGATCGCTCTTAAGCGATAAGACTGCCCATATGCATCATGGTTCTGAGGTACAACATATGGCTGTACCTCTAAAGACATTTAATTTTGTGTCGCATTGTGGTTTAGAGCATGCATGTCAAACTCAAAGTTATTGGTGGGCCAAATGCTTAAATACCGTAGAATCAGAGGGCCGCAAAACCCAACCACATAGAAAACAAACTCATTGCATAGATAATATACCAGGCAGTACTACTTCCCTAACTGAAAGTCACTCGCTGACTAACGTTTGACAAGTAAAATTACTAACAATTGTACATTTTTCATGATAATTTTGATCAAGGTCATTTTTTTACTTGTCAGACATTAGTGAGTGATAGACTTTCAGTTAGGGAATAGGGCGCAGGACACTAATCATTACTTAATACTTAGTAAAGTTACAGAAAAAGATACTTTGTTCTTAAAATTGAATCGGGCTGCAGTCAAAGGTGTAAAGGGCCGCATGCGGCCCGCGGGCCGCATGTTTGACATGCTTGGTTTAGAGTCTAAAAACCATAATGCGACACAAAATTAAATGTCATAGAATTAATAATATTTAATAGAATCAAGTCATAAAAAAAACCGTTTGTTGCGAACAGAAGTTCATGATTTATAAAGAATAGTATTAGATAATGTGTTCAAACTTGTCTTTCAAATAGTCATCATCATCATTATCTTAGCTTGATCATCACCATCATAGCTTATGCTGGGAGGTCGCTCTTTGCCCGTAGTCCGGTTGGATTGTCCGGTCAACCGGACCATGGAAAAAAATTACAACATGTTTGAAGAACAAAAAGAGCGCGTGTTTTAGGGAATACAACTAAGTTCGTTCAAAGGTGCCACTTCACTTGGTGTATATTCGCAAATGTTTGCGTCATTTTGCCAAGGAAAAAACATTATGTACTGATAGACTCATGATTGATTTCACCTTGGAAAAATAACGCAAACATTTGAGAATATACACCAAGTGAAGTGGCACCTTAATAAAACCTAGCAAACATTTTTTTTGCGTGGCGGACTGAAAACATTACAATAGCTTTGACCTATTGGGAGAGAGGTAACTCATTTTCATTTTGTTGTCGTTTATCGCTCGCTAGTACAACATGTTGGGTTAACAATGTTGTGAAAGAGTGTGGAGACCCGCAGGGATATTCATTATCTCGCGACAGGCTTGCAACAGGCGTAAATAGTGCAACCATTGCTGTCAAACGGTAACTTTATGAGATAAGCGACATTTGACAGCAATGATCGCACAACTTACCGTCTGTTGCAAACCTGTCACGCGATAGAGAATAGACCTGCCGGTCTCCTGCGTCCTGAAATAATATGACAACATGTTTGATGAACAAAAAGAGCGCGTGTTTTAGGGAATACTTACAACTAAGTTCGTTTAACAAAACTAGCAAATATGTTTTTGTACGCCCGCCGCAGAACTCATTTTCGTTGTGCTGTCTACAGATCATGCTCGCTGGTGCAACATGTTGGGTTAACAATGTTGTAAAATTCAAATGGCCGGAAGAATCACGAAGATGTTTCAGAGAATTGCTTTGCTGTTCCAGTCTAGGCTCACCTTGGGTGGAGACGGCGCGGCTCCTCGCCAGGTCGATCTTATTTGCCACTAGAACAGCTGGCCTTGATCGCAGCATCTCACAGTCCAGCAGTCTTGCCAGCTCTTGCTCTGCCTTCTGGAACGAGGCCTTGTCCACCACTGAGTATATCACCACGAACGCGTCTGGTGGTTCTGAGCGTTCAATTTCTTCCTGCGTATAGAAAAACATATAAGTCAGTTTTTATCTGAGACCTATTGAGTCATTTTGAAAGAAAGAAAATACGTTTATTTGTTCCCACTTAAAAAGAAACAAAAAATAAAAACAACAGTAGGTAGCTACCTACCTAAGTAGTAGGTAACTTTACAAAAAACAAAAAAAAACACCAAATGGCGTAATGCATGTTGTGTGGGGGTCAAATAGGTCCCTGTCTCAGCATACAGATACACCGGACCTACAAGTAGATACGGCGCGGCGCTGGTTTTCAGACAGGGCCTGCCCGAGTGACATCACGAACGTTGAATTCGAATATACTAAATATATTATGTAAATAAATAATTAATTCATCAGCAAACTATAACATAAAGAAATAGTTATACTACACAGTTATCAACAAAATCCTATCCTATCCTACTAATATACTAACTTCTTCTATTAGAGATCTTGGTGTCACGTTTGACACTAAATTGCTGTTTGACCAACATATTGACCATATTATTAAGAAAGCTTCTAAGGCTTTAGGGTTTGTGATAAGGATGTCGTCGGAATTTGAACAGCTAAAGACTATTAAGATACTGTATTGCACTTACGTAAGGAGTCATCTTGAATATGTGTCTCAGGTTTGGAACCCAGTCTATGACATATACATAAATCGAATTGAAAGAATACAGAAGCGATTTCTTAGGTATTTACAGTTCAGATCAAAGACGTTTGTATCTAATTATTCCGCGCGTTGCAGGAAATTCCATATCCTCCCACTTAAAGAGAGAAGGCGTGCCGCTGACTTATCCTATCTTCTCAATATTGCAAGCAGCTCGATCGACTGTCCTGAACTTCTCGGACAATTGGGGCTTCGAACTCCTACACTATCACTGAGAAGTCCTAATCTTCTTCACATTCCAAGAGTTAATTCTAGATACAGGCGGAATTCATATTTAATTCGAGCGTGCAGATGTTATAATGAGTTGGCGCGAGAGGTCGATATTGACTTGTTCAATACCTCCTCCACAACTGTAAAGCGTATGTTCAATGATATATTCTTTACTACCTAAATAATAATCTTATTTGTTTGTGTACTAAATAGTGTTTGTCTGTCTACTTTTAAATTCTTAATTTTTTTTTTAGTCAGAGACTGTATGTGGAAACTTTTAATTAGCTGTCTATATTATATTACCTTTTTTTTTTGATTACCTAGCTGTAAGTTTTCCAAAAATTGATAAAAAAAAATAAATAAAAAAAAATATTATAAACGCGAAAGTTTGTGAGTATGGATGTTTGTTACTCTTTCACGTAAAAACTACTGAATGGATTTGAGTGAAATTTGGAATGGAGATACTTTACGCCCTGGATTAACACATAGGCTACTTTTCATCATCATCATCATCATCATCAGTTTTCATCATTATTCACGCGGGTGAAACCGCGGGGCGCAACTAGTATAATATAAAAGTACTCTGTGGTCTGTTAGTAATAGTTATAGTACTCTCCTTTTTTTTGCGATTTGTATTGATTTTGTTTAAGAAACTTCAATTTTTAGTTGAAACTTAGTAAAAGTGTACAATAATCATCATCATCATTGATGTCTTATGCTGGAAGAGGCCTCTCCATAAAATATAGTGAGGGATTTAGCATCACCAAGCTTGGCAGGCGGATTTGTGTTCGCAGTATTGCCAGTATTTGTTAGGAGTAGAACTTCTTGTGAAAGAGTTCGTCCGGGGAAGTACTACCACCGTACCTATTTCTGCAGCCAAGCAGTAGTGTTCGCATTGCTGTGTTTCGGTTTGAAGGGTACGGGTGCCGGTGAAATTACAGGCACATGAGACTTTTCATCTTTATGTCTCAGGGTAGGCAGCGCGCGTGTGATGCCTCTGGTGTTACAGGCGTTCATAGGCTACGGTAACTGCTTTCCATCTGGTGGGCCGTAAGCTTGTCCGCTTGACAAGTAGCATAAAAAAAAAAGTATAGGCAGGAGCATCTACCTAAGTAGATACTTAACACCAAATACTCAGGTTGATGCTGCTGCCAAACCCTGGTGTAATCCCTTAGTCATCTGTTACAACATCCACGGGAGGAGACCCCTCCGTCTCCTTAGGTAGGAGACATACCACGGCAAAGTCAAAATCAATAGTAAATGTTACAAGAAAGGGAATTCTAAATAAATGAAGATGGGGATTTCTGGTTTCTTTTTTTCGATTCTGCTTTTCCCTAAGAGGGATTATCAGGGGGAATTCTAGACTTTTTTTTATATTAAACTTTTCCCCCGTAAGATTTTTGGGGGAAAAGTGGAGTAAGATCAGGTAATTGGTTGTTTTTTTGGCTTATTCCCCTTTTTTCAATGAAAGAATCCCCCACAGGGGAAAACTGAACCCAAATTACAAACTATGTGCAAGATTATCTACCTTTGTACTTGTACAGTTGACGAAATATAATTCTGATTCTTCTGCATTTAGTAATATCGACACCTTCTGTTCCGAACCTTCCGCATCTGAAAATAAAGAAAAATAAACTCCATTGGTACATTGTAAAACTCAGATTCGAATAACCAGAGGCCTTAAACAAAGTACGTAACAGTCTAATGGCGATGACGCCAGTAGAAAAGTTCAAAATGTATGGGATTGACGTTAGCTATCGATATGTCACGTGGTCTATTCTATTGTTACGACTGTAGAAATGGAATCGCTTCGAAGCGAATGCCGTTTGGCTAGGCCCTCTGATATCTATCAGCCTGTAGAAGTCTACGTGTAGTGTGTGTAAAGATAGAATATTATTTATTGCACAACTTAAAAGTACCTACTGTAGGTACATACAAAAATTATTGGACCAGGCAACACCTCAGGATACTGGCTATGGTCCTGTGTAAACAGAATTTTGATATGCCAACTTTTGTGAAATTACCTTAAAAATGAGGAAACTTACTCCTAGGGTTGCCAGCTAAACAATCAAAAAAGTCAAATTTCTTTGTACGGACGGAGACACTGCTCAATCGCGATTTTTCATTCGAGATTTTTCATTCGTTATCGTTTATTCATTCATTTCATTGTTGTGTGTTAATATTATCCATTTTGCTTTTTATTTGATCCTTGACCGTCGCATCTTGACTCAAGATGATATAATATGTAAGTAGGTCAGGAAGTAACTACCTAATAAAAATTGAAAATTTTATTTCACTGTACCTACTTCACTCACGGTAGTTGTTTAAGGAACAAAACTGGGCGAAAATCCAAATTCCAATCTGTCCGACTAGTGTCATCAAACTGTTGGTAGGACAGTTTGAAATAAACTAAAAATACAGTATATGGCATTGACTGTACTTTTGGCGAAATAAACTAAGTGATAAAAACAAAAACCATTCAATCGGAGGAACGGGAAAAAAAAATTCCCGCTCCTCCTACCAATCGGAGTTCCGATCGGAGGACTGGGAATGACCCGCTAATATTCTGGTATGGTAATGATTTTACATACTTTGGATCTGAAAACTTCTGAGGATACCCCACGATGATGATGATGATCTTTTAAATTGAATTACAATTAAGAAGTTCTACTTTGTTTTATGAAATAAGCACCATCTAATTTTCCTAGATTTTATTTATTTTATTTTATTTGGAAAACAAACAGTATGTATAACTAGTAAACCACACATTAAAAAACTAATTACCATTAACATTAACATGTTTTTACTACATTTGCACTAAATAGCTCACGAGTGAGTGACGAAATGATGCCACTTGCCGAAAAGATTCCGTTTAGTAATCAATCATCAGCTGGAGTGGAGTCAGAGTGGTGCCAAATTAGATGTAATGACGCGCCGGGACTTCGGTGAACCCGAAAGGCTACGAAATAAGCGGTTATCACAAATATTTATAGAATCAGTGAACTATGGCATAGTTCGTGATAGGTTCGTTGCGAGTTTTGTATATGTTTTTTATATGTGTAACTTGAATATTATTTAATATTAATTACAAAATTTTTGAGAAGGCAGTATGTACAGCCGCTATTCAACAAGCTGTTATTTGACAAATCCAAGTGTACCTATGCGTTCCAAAGGAAATAAAATTGAATTGAATTGAATTGAATTGTTCTAACCGAAAGTCTAACATGAGCACAGTAAGCCTTATAGGAAGTATGAAAGTTATGAAGGGTTATTAATCACTTGGAGGTTAACTTCTCTATTAAAGCGTGTTAAGTAAGCAATCATAGTGGAAGCATATAAGACGTCATGACGCGCCGAGGCTTCTGTGAACCTATTAAGAGGAGGTTACGAAGTTTGCGTGGTAAGTCAGTTTTTTAAAATGATTTGGTAACAAACAAATTTATAAAAAACTAACGCACCACGGATCTAGATATTATTGTACTGATCATGTGTACAAAGTTTCATGAAGTTTGAAGAAATAATAGCCAAATTTGAAGCAAACTTCGTTCGCGTGAAAAGGGGTGCTACCAGTGACCTCTTAAGGCTAAAGAAACCTAGCTGCTCCCAAATTGCGTAAAATTTTGACCTATTTAAACATAACTATGGGTAAGTCGATTTCTAGGCTTAACTATTTATAGACTTTGCTCTAGCCAGTCTCTATCGTAGGAGATTGATCTATCAACCATTTGAAGAACTATATCGCAAAATCGCTAGTTTCGTAGCCAAAATACTTGGAATCCCATAAATAGTACTACTAATTGGAAAAAGCACTTGACTCATGTTAATTGAATCGCGTACTGTCACCGTCAGCCTGTCCACTGCTGGACATAGGCCTCTCCCTTAGAATGCCACGACGAATGGTGTTGATTCGCCTCCATCCACCGACTTCCTACGACATTTATAATGTCTTTAGACGATCGAGTGGAGGGCCTTCCTCTACCGCGTCGTCCGGTTTGTGGTCGCCACTCGAGAGCCTCTATTCCCCACGTCACCACCTTGAAAATATGAGCATAATAATATCAAAGACTACGCTATCCTTTTATTACATGAACTACACAGAAAATAATTTGTTTTGATTTAATTAATTCGGTAACAAACTCATTAAGGGTGATATTACCCTGCTAATAACATTTTGTGATAGCATAATTGCTTGCTCGTAATAACTTATGATACATTATTTAAGCAATTAATTGCTATTTTGATTTTAATTATGTACATTATATTAATATCATGTTTAATTAAATATTTTACAAAGATTTACGTGACGTATTCAACCGACTTCAAAAAAAGGAGGAGGTTCTCAATTCGACTGTATGTTTTTTTTTTGACGCGATTACTCCGCCAATTATGATGATTCTTTTTTTGTTTGGTAGGTCATACTTCAGAGGTCCCAAATAATTTTTATCGAAATTGATTCCGCGCTTGAAAGAAGTCAGTTTTTGTTTTTTTTCTAATAATTAATTGTAAGAATTTAAGTGTAAAGAAAAGAGATGAACTGAACCTCAAGTATCGCGATCTACATTGGCTCCTCGGAAGGAATTCTGTGCTCAGCATAGACAACAAACTCCTTATATACAAGGTCGTTCTTAAACCTATCTGGACGTATGGCATCCAACTATGGGGGTCAGCATGCAATTCTAACATTGCTGTCATACAAAGAGCCCAAAACGGCATACTAAGAAACATAACAAACGCTCCATGGTTTCTAAGGAACATTGAACTCCATGAACATTTCGAAATCGACACAATAGCTGAAGAAATCAAACGATTCTCAACCGCTTATAAAGACAGGCTTGATCGGCATCCAATTTGCCTTGCAGCTGAACTGAGAACCATCAACTACCCCAAGAGGCTGAAAAGACACCACATAATTGAACTAGATTTATAAAAGAAGGAAGAAGAGGTCAATGGACCGCTCATCCTGCAAATCCCAGCGCTTACAACTCATGGAAAAAAAAAATTGTTAGTGTGTTTAAATGTCGTGTAAGGTAACACAAAATAGAAAAAGGGGCGCCGCTATTTCTTACCTACTTTGTTAAGGTAACGCTTCTAAGCGATAATACAGCCCATTGTTCTATTAATTAACATGTTGAGTTTTGTTTATTTTTTATCATCTTAAGGTGTACAATAAAGTATTTTCTTTTCTATTCTATTCTATGCTAAACCTTTATCACATCATGAAAGAAACGTGGATAATTTGGTATAGTCAGGTATCAAACGAAGCGGGTACAAAGTCAGAGGCCTTTCGCACGAGCACATTCGTTACTAGTATTACACAGGGTGTCAAATGAAAACTACTGACGCAACACTGAAGGCACAGGTACTTCTAATTAGAAATTTATTTATTTATTTATTTTCAGAAGAACCAACAGCTTACTTTAACATAATAATACAACAGAATAACAATAGAGAGGCAATAACAGGTTACCATGAATAGTGATTGAAATAGGCCCTAGGGACCTAGTTAAATAGTTAAATCCGGAAGGATGTTCAATTTATGACTGTTTTTCTATGGATCCTGCTGTTTGAAATGTCATGTGTCCGTGAGACACGCTCACTAGTGTGTATTAAGCAGCGCACAAAACTCAGACTAGGGCCTCGCAGTAGCAATGGCTTATCAATGCTGCGACTTATAATTATTAATTATTTACTTATACCTCAAATACAAAATAAAACACCAAAAACACGATTTTCATTCAGAAATTAGGAATCAAAAATATTTTTTTTCATAACCGCAACCCAGCTGTTACATAAGTACACACAACACACACTAGGATTCTCTATGTCGTGGGTATCAGGAGCTACGAGTACCATGGTACCACAACACCCAGACCCGGAACAAATGATTTGAAGAACATGCAAATATTTGTCCTGCAGCGGTAATCAAACCCACATCTCTCGCAACGCGCTACGATGGTCGCCAAAAACTAAGGTCTGAAATACCGTTAATATTTCCGAGTGTTGTTTTTTGTACACCCTGTATAAAATATTAAATAGAAGAGAAAATAGCAGCGCTGAGTTTCTGAAGAAACAAACTTTATGTAACACAATATTGCAGTAAAGTGCTCAATTCTCCCCCACATTGTTAATATTTTTCTTTTTAAAAATATCAAACCAGCTTTCGTCGCTTGAAAGTTCTGCCATATCATATTTATTTTTGTTTGAAAACTTTCGTTAGTATTTATTAAGACCGGCTCCCGTATTCTTTATCTCGCGATAAGTTTGCAACAAGCGTAAATAGTGCAATCAGAGCCTTACCATGAGGTCTTATAGCGCTTCAGTTCAAATACTATTCTGTATAAAATATCGGTTCATCGTTCAAATACGTCGTCAATGAATAACTTTAATCGCAGAAGTCTATAGACCTTACGCTGCAGGCATAACGGAACCGATGTTTTGTACTGAATAGTTTTTGAACTGAATCGCTATAAGAGCTCATGGTAAGGTCTCTGGGTTGTCTAATGCCATAAAATACAATGGGGGGAATAGCCGTAGCACCACGCTTGGCAGGCGGATTAGTGATCGCTGTATTCAGATTGAGTACTCAAGTGGATGCTGCTGCCCGTCCCCTGGTGTAATCCCTTAGTCGGCTTTTACGAAATCCACCGGAGTAGATGGAGGGGTCTATTCTTAGGCCGGTACACCACGGGGCATCAACGAGAGTAAATATCAGGAAAAACAGTTATACGTAAGTTAAACCAGTTTTTTAACCGACTTTCCAAAAAAGGAGGAGGTTCTCAATTCGGTTGTTTTTTTAAAAAAAAAAATTTTATGTTTGTTACCGCATATCTCCGGCGTTTATGAACCGATTTGGAAAATTCTTTTTTTATTTGAATAGATATACTTCCAGATTGGAAATTCAAATTTGGATTGGAATTCAAAATCCAGTTCTGATGATGGGATCCATGAGGAATTGAGGGAACTCCTCAAATATTGTAGGTACATATGGCGATTTTGATATTTTCAGCAACAAACCAAGCATTTGCATTCAAAAAGTATCATAATCCTTTCACCACTATGGTTCTTTCATAATTTTTTTTCATCCAAATATTTAGTCGAATACAATGGCGGAAGTCGGTTTTTTAAACGAAAAGTTATAGACGTACCTAATCATATTTCTTGGCTGTTATTACAGAGTTTTTTCATGTTATATTGAAATAAAATGAAAATGTATGTTATTAATTTTGAAACAAGTATACACATAATGTGGATACTTTGAGATAACATATTACCTTAGCGTAGCTGTCTTTCATACACATATTCACATTATTGTGAACCTATATTTTCTTAGTGTAGGTGATATAGCTCAAAGAACTGATAAGCGTTGGGGATTTTAGTTCTCGATCACAAACCGGACGACGCGGTAGAGGAAGGCCCTCAAATCGATGGACTAAAGACATTATAAACAGAAAGTCGGTGAATGGAGGCCGCTCAAGACCGTTAGTCTAAGTCATTCTAAGTGGGAGGCCTATGTCAAGCAATGGACTTCTACAGGCTGATGATGATGATGATGATGAGATGTCTTTGAATAAAGTCTCCACAAACAATATTTCTATCATCTCCGGAGTTGCCAAGGAAGGAAGCCTGCTTAGACGGAACGTTTATTAGTTTGCATTTCAATAACAAAATATTACAGAATATTATGAAATCACGCCTGTACTAAAAGTGCTCCACAATATTGCATTAAAAGGCTTCTTAGGGATCGAATCTATAAAAAAAAACTAACCCTCGCCCCCTCGGTGAACATCCGTGGTTATTTGCTAAGGCTCCCCCCCTCCATTTTTCTAGAGAATATTGACTACGTGACGAAAACCTAAGACCACCCACTGTGACCAAGCGTGGTACTTTTAAAGACCACCTTCCCCCTGAACGGATCACATAGTATGGGTTACGTTCCCTTATCAGGAGAATAAGGACATAATAATTGTATTTAGCTGCCTCATGGCTTTCATGTATCACTTTTCTTTGATACTTGTTCTTATCTATTGCGGTCCCTATCAATATTTATTTTCCTTATAAGAATATTCCCTGATTCGACTGGGATTGGCTACATATTTTTGTTCACATAATTCGTAGCTGTCGTCGTAGCTCTCGTAGCACTGCTACGCGAACGCTAGGTTGACTGATTGTTCGTTTTAAGAGGATAGGTTACCGACACGATATTTGCGAATTAGGTATTTAGGAAATCAATGTTACCATCATCATCATCATTATGATCATCAGCCGATAGACGTCCGTGTGGGGATTTGCCATAATCATCACGCTTGGCAGGCGGATTGGTGATCGCATTTATTAGTGACTAATCCACAAATCTCCCCCCATGGCATTCTATGGGGGAAGTCTCGTGCAACAGTAGACGTATAATGGCCGATGTTGATGATGAGTAGTCATAAACGTGTTATTTTTAAATATAATGTACGTATTTTGAAAGTTTACGATTGTATTGACGACCTCTGTGGTGCGGCAAGCGAGTAACCGGTTGAGATGTGAGGGGTTGCAGGTTCGATTCCCGCTGCAGGACAAATGTTTATATGATGTGCAAATATTGTTCTGGGTCTGGGTGTTATGGTACCATGGTACTCGTAGTTCCTGATACCCACGGCACAGGGAATCCTAGTGTGGGATTACGTATGTGACTGTTGGGTGTTATGTTATGTTATTTATCGTCGCATTCTATGGGAAAGGCCTATATCCAGCATTGGACTTCTTTAGTCTGATGATGGTAATGTCGATGAGCTACTCGTGCAAGCCAGATCAACTTATAGATTACTAGTTGCGCCCCGCGGTTTCACCCGCGTGAATAATGATGAAATTGATGATGATGATGATGAAAAGTAGCCTATGTGTTATTCTGATGTATAAGCTATATTATTGTAAAGTTTCATTAAAATCCATTCAGTAGTTTTTACGTGAAAGAGTAACAAACATCCATACTCACAAACTTTCGCGTTTATAATATTAGTAGGATAGTAGGATAGGATTAGTAGGATAGGATGTCACCCACATCTCGTTTCGCAACAATACATTCACTGATTACTTGTCACTGTCCACATGGCATGCATGATGGCAGGTAATTCATGTTGCTTCACTAATAGTCACCACTACTATTGTCCAAAGCCATTGGCTTGACGATCAAGGCTACATTACACATTACCGGCCACACGCCATAGCGAGTTGCCAGCTGAGAAACAAGAGGTGCAAGTTCGATTCCTGCCTCTGGTATCTACGAGGGAATCCTACTGTAGAAATAATAATAATAATAATGCTTTACATTTCACACAACATTATCTAGCTCCAAGCTAAGCAGAGCTTGTGTTATGGGTACTAGATAACTGATATACTTAATACAATACATTACATAGATAGATATTCTTTATTATACATAGAAAAATACCCAGAACACCCTGAACAATTATCTGCAGATCGTACAAATATTTGTTCAGATTCGGGAATCGAACCCGCAACCTCCGTCATCACTACCCCAAACTACTAATGAGGACTATGTTTACGTGGCTGTTGCGTGTTTCTATTACTGGACCATGTTTGTTGATGATGACGTCTAAGAGAGCCAACTTCACTATTAGCCCCACAAGATCAACAATCCGCGAAAAAAAAAAAACATACGTGTCGAATTGAGAACCTCCTCCTTTTTTTAAGTTGGTTAAAAAGTAGGCTTTCTCAGGGTATAGCTTTTTTAGGCAAGCCAATAAGTAAGTCCAAGTGGATGTAAAGCCAACAGCGTGCATACTGGCTCGACTCATTGTTGGGTCCTTCGTATACCTAAAGACGGCGCCTCTTTGGAAATTAGAAAGGACAGTCAGCTCAGAAAGGCGTGTCTGCGAATCGGGCTTGGCAGTTGTATATACCTGACATAATACCCCAAGAGTAGCGAAGAAAAAACGATTAATAAAAACAAAAAAAACGATTAATCACTCGATAGATTTACTCAAATGATAAAAAAACCGTAAAATCTTTAAACGACATAGAATCTAGTGAGTTCAAATAGTATTGTGGCGCCGCTAATAGTGAAACGTCACGAAGGTAATTCGTCACGAGGCGGGCAGTGTGGCGGATCGATCGATATGTCCCTTCTGTGTTATGTTTATTCTTTGACAACCCTGAGCGGTATTTAATTATTGTTATGAGTAACATAAAAATGAATTTATCTACTTCTAAATAACCAACGAATCTTGAATAACTTACAACTTACTTAGCTTTTTGAATAACTTTAAGCATTATTAAACGGGTGCGCTTCATTTAGTATAAGCACATCCATTTTAACTATTTTAATAACTTTCACATAGATATAATAAAAGCTATATATACAAATCATTGCCATAATGAGATCAACTAATAATTTAGTTAATTTGTTTAACGTTTATTTTGTAAAAACCATTTTTCGTTAACGCTTTAGACGTATACCATCATTTTATGTTTTTAATATGTCTGGCGTTTTATATGTTTTTTTTATATGTAATTACTCATTTGGTAACTTATTTGTGGAAACTTGTAATTGGCTTCCTGTTACATGTATTTCTGTCTATTATCAGTCACTGTACAAGCTGTAAGTTTTCCTAAAATTGCAATAAAAAAGACGAAAATGCCAAATTATACGATTCACACTGACTTTATTAAATAATTTATTTGTAATAGACAAAAAAACAGTACCTTTACAGTACCTTTCACTATATTTTAAGAAAATATTTCATACGTTCTTAATATTGTTTTAGCTAAAAGCCTTGTTTGGTTTAAAATTTTTAATAGCTTTTAGAGTACGTACCAGATTTTTACTTATATTATGAAAGTATTTTTAAGGAATAGTTTCTGTATAATCGGTAAAATCATTAATTGCCAGAGAATATCTTAATAAATAATTTAAGATTCATAGAAAACTTTTTTTTATTTTGTTGTTTGGATGAAAAGAGGCAATGACAACGTGTTTCAGTAAGGCATTTTGAAAAAACGTAGACACAAGTCAAAAACTACTGAACCTATTTGAATGAGGTTTTCACTACAGTGAACTTGTGGCTTTATTCAAATTTGTGAGTGGCTTAATTCAAAATCAAATTTTAGAAAATACGAGGGAAAGAGCCCTCTGGTCTTCACGTATAATAAAATCCAAAACGAGAAGATCCATAGAAGAACCAAGATCTCCGACATAGCTCGCAGAATGAGCAAGTTGAAATGGCAATGGGCAGGTCATATAGCTCGCAGAAATTACAACTCGGTGGCTCAGAACTGTTCGTCGTATTGTATGGGGAGGACTATGTTCAGCAGTTGACTTCTACAAGCTGATGATGATGGTATTATTGAGTACTTGTTTGCAAGATATATTTTACTAGCTATGCACTAACACTATCTCCGATAATCAATTACCAAGCTATTCACAGGAGACATTCCGACTCTCTATGTCATGCAAATTAAGCTAGTTCGGCTTGAACAAACATAATGGCTTGTATAAAGGCAACATGCACTTAATCATGCTTTAGTAGTAATTAAATCAGAGGTTCCGAATGGCTCAATCTAATATACAGTGAGATTATGGGTATATCTTATATAGGTTTCGAGCAACACGGGCTTCCTGCCGCAAGCTGAAAGGGCTGTCTTAGCGTTATATTACCATTCAAATAGTTCTGTCTGTTTTTGCGGGGGGAAATGTGCACACAAGCGCAATTCCGCATATACACATCCAAATACAACACTGTAATGACGACACTCACACTAACAAAACTTGCACACCTCAGAATAAGAACAAACCTCAACTAGTTTTATTAAACGCATATGCCTACTTTGGCTTGTAGTTTGACAGGAACGCTGTGAATGGCTACTCCCTTCCGTGTTGCTCGAAGCTTATAGGTCTTCTTAGTCGTACACTCTTGACAGATAGGTCGTGGTTATGCAGGTCTTGCTATGCGATACGTCTCCACTCGGCTCTATTAGCAGCATTGCGAGAGCATTCGGTCATGATAGTATGTGTGATGGACTTAATAAGGTCTGACCACCGTGTGTGAGAGCGACCCCGTGGTCTCTTACCCTCAATCCGCCTTGCACAACAAGACGCACCATTGAGTCTTCATTGCGTGTTACGTGACCAAAGAACTTACACTTTATACTTTTAGGTAATGTATTTCAAGTTTTTTCCAAGGATTTTCCATAATCATACGCTTGCCAGGCAGATTGAAAACCGCAGTATTCGTGTAAGTACGACTGATGGATAGACGGACAAAAATGGACATGGCGAAACTATAACGGCCTTATTAAAAACATGGTCTAAATCTGAACTTAGTCCACGCGTACTAGTCTAGGCTTAAATATCGACTTAATACAGAAAGCAGATGGTTTGTTTCCCGAAATCTATTCTCGCGCTACTACACAAATTTCCAAAGTGTCAAACTGACAGATCCTATGTGAAAGTGTCACATCACAATTGTCAAAAATTCTTACCGCCAATAAGCTATCAACTTAAAATTTGTAGACCATTGCTAAACTAGGGGGCTGCCTGGTTTTAGAAAAAACCAGAGATTGTGGCTATGTGAACTTGGCACCCGACTTTTTTTTTTTTTTTTTTTTTTTTTTTTATTCTATTAGATTTTCGTTTGTAGTTGATTGTAGTACCAATTTTTTCGTTTGTAGTAACTCCAAAAAAAAGTTAGAGAACTTTGAAAAAACTCATCTCCCGGTTTTATCCCGGTTAATATGATTTTTTTCAAAGTCCTCTAACTTTTTTTTAGAGTTATTACAAACGAAAAGAATTTCACTACAATAAACTACAAACGAGTCTGTTCAAGAATCAACAACTAAACTTGAGTCCCGATAAAACCGGCAGAAGAGTTTTTTCAAAGTCCTCTATTTTTTTTTAGAGTTACTACAAACGAAAATAATTTCACTAGAAACATTTCTGTTCAACATTCAACTACAAACGATTCTGTTCAAGAATCATTTACTAAACTTGAGTGCCGATAAAACCGTGAGATGAGTTTTTTTCAAAGTTCTCTAACTTTTTTTTTGGAGTTACTACAAACGAAAAAATTGCTACTACAATCAACTGCAAACGAAAATCTATAAGAATAAAAAAAAAAAAAATTAAAGTCGGGTGTCAAGTTCACATAGCCAGAGATTGTCCGAGGTTATGTAATTTTTGGCATAAGCTCGGACTATCTAGCTCGAAAGTTGCTTTTGGAAAACAAACCATCTGCTTTTGTATAACAGTCGTATATTACTAAAGGTTGATATTTAAGCTGAGACTGTTAGTAATACTCTGATTTAGGCCATGTTTTGTAATAACGCCTTAAGGGTTCCTTGTCGGACTTCGGAACCCTAAAAATAATCTTAGTACAAGTGCGTCGAAGAATTTTTTATCACTACAAAAAGGGCAGATGATGATGGTGAGAGGTTAAATGAGAAACCATAATCCTGAAGAAGTCAATGAAACGACGATGTGGGTCAGATGTTGGCGGGATGTTGATTGAATTTTCCGATGGCAACGACATGTATGTTACCCGAGTGGCCATCAACATAGCGTTGCCATTAGCTTAGCGGTTGCAAGAGCGCAGCGATTTGTGTCTTGAGAAAAAGTTTATGATACGAAATAGTAAGACGGCAATCTTACAGCGTTTGATTTCAAGCGAATAAAGCTATCCAAAGTACACATGTGTGAACACGCCTGTCAAATAAAATAATGCAAACTTATTTTTTGCTTTCGAGCGCTAAGTTGAGTTATGACGGACATAAGTTATTTTATTTTATAGATTCATTCAAAAAGTTTTTTTTTTAATAAACCACAGGCATGCGTCTTCTCTTGAACCATGCACAGAGTAGGGTTCTGCGGTTTACCCAACTCAAGACTAGATGGCGTCACTAGTAGATACACTACTATTACTAGCAGATATAGTACACGCTATCGGTTTTATTCCTTTTAGAAATCTTGTACGGACCCTTGGGATGGTTTAGGGGCCATTTGTCCGAAGTTTCCTAATAAAATCATATTGGCTATCAGAACCTATTACGAGTTTTGCATTGCAACAATCACTTTGCGAGTCGTGAGTATTCAATTCGCAAAGTGATTGTTGCAATGAAAAACTCGTAATAGGCCCTCTGTTTAATAACTCCACACTATCACACGTCCGACACACGCCTTCAATTACGCCACATCCCGTTTGTATTAAGCTACACCCCGAGAGGCGTATTGCTCGCTGGAAAGCTTTAATAGCACCCTTTTGTTACACATTACTGGCTCATAGCTGCTCACTGGAATTAGGTTTTAGTTTAATGGGATGTAACAGTTTCATCAGTAGTTCGATTTTTGAATGTCACTGAGTGGCTAAATATCATCAAAAAGGCCGCAAATCACCTTTTTTAACCAACTTCCCAAAAAAGGAGGAGGTTCTCAATTCGGTTGTTTTTTTTTTATGTTTGTTACCGCATATCTCCGGCGTTTATGAACCGATTTGGAAAATTCTTTTTTTATTTGAATAGATATACTTCCAGATTGGTCCCATTTTTTTCAAAATCCAGTTCTGATGATGGGATCCATGAGGAATTGAGGGAACTCCTCAAATATTGTAGCCATACATATGGCGATTTTGATATTTTCAGCAGCAAACCAAGCATTTGCATTCAAAAAGTATCATAATCCTTTCACCACTATGGTTCTTTCATCATTTTTTTTCATCCAAATATTTAGTCGAATACAATGGCGGAAGTCGGTTTTTTAAATGAAAAGTTATTCAGTATATGTACTGGAAGAGGCACTTGTATTGATATCATTATAAGAATTTTAGTCGTCAATGAGTTTTAAATTATAAATTTGGAAATCGGGGATTAACGGCAATTTTACTGACATTTAGACACTCGGTGACATTAAAAAATTGCACCCCTGTGGACGTAGACAAAGTAACATTCTAATAGCGATGACGCTAGTAGAAAAGTCCAAAATGTATGAGATTGACGTAAGCTATCGATATGTCACGTGGTCTATTGTATTGTATTACGCCTGTAGAAATGGAATCGCCTCGAAGCGAATGCCGTTTGGCTAGGCCCCTCTGATCAGTAGAAGAAAAGGAAGTAGTCTGTCTGTGTACCTAAAGTTAGTACTTTAGTAGCTAGGTAGTGAATGGATTTTTGAACTGCTTTTGACACGTCAAATCCTACTAATATTATAAATGTAAAAAATTATGAGGACGGCTGGATGGAGGTGTGTTTCTTTTACGCAAAAACTATCGAATGGATTTTGACGAAACTTTACATTACTAGTGGTTCGCCCCGAACTGAGACCTCGCGATAACACCTTTATCAGCCCGACTACTTAACCAAGTAATTTCCATTTTTCTATTATTATTTTTGAAAATTTTCACATCGAGGTCTACCAGTACAGTACAGGATCTATCAGTAACAACTCTAATTTCCTACACATCATCGAAATAACCTTTTCACACCACCTGCTCGACAATGTCCAATTACAAATCATGCAACCTCGACGTAAAGTAAAACATTGTCTCTCTAGGGATATAAAGTTGTATGAAACTCCCTAGGGATTAAAGTGATTTGAATTTGGAACGTCAAATTCGAGTGGAGACTCGTGGAAAACTCTGAGTAAAAAAATGCCATATGGCCATTGTAAAGAGGTTTGTTTGAAATTCGAACTGGCCACCATAAGCAGAACTCAAAAATAACTTTTCATTTAAAAAACCGACTTCCGCCATAGTATTCGACAAAATAATTTTGGATGAAAAAATTTTTATGAAAGAACCATAGTGGTGAAAGGATTATGATACTTTCTGAATGCAAATGCTTGGTGTCTTGCTGAAAATATCAAAATCGCCATATG